>CAWUFW010009184.1:0-600000 GCA_963921515.1 Calotriton arnoldi
TGGTCCCCTCAGAAATGTTTTGCAGGCCCTGCAGAAAGCAGGCCTGACTATCAAGGCCACCAAGTGCCAGATAGGGCAGAGTCAGGTTGTGTACCTGGGCCACCTTGTGGGTGGAGGCCAGGTTCAACCCTTGCAGAGCAAGATCCAGACCATCATGGACTGGACTGCTCCAACTACCCAGACTCAGGTGAGAGCCTTTTTAGGCCTGACTGGGTACTATAGGAGATTTGTCAAGGGGTATGGATCAATAGTGACACCCCTGAATGACTTAACTTCCAAGAAAATGCCCAAAAAGTTCAGTGGACAGTTAGCTGTCAAAAGGCATTTGATGACCTAAAGCAGGCAATGTGCACTGCTCCCATTCTACAGAGTCCTGATTACTCCAAGAAGTTCATTGTCCAAACAGATGCATCTGAATTGGGGGTAGGGGCTGTACTGTCACAATTGAATGATGAAGGTCAGGATCAGCCAGTAGCTTTTATTAGCAGAAGGCTGACCCCCAGAGAGAAACGTTGGTCAGCCATTGAGAGGGAGGCCTTTGCTGTGGTCTGGGCTCTGAAGAAGTTGAGGCCATACTTGTTTGGTACTCACTTCTTTGTTCAAACAGACCATAAGCCCCTCTTATGGCTAAAACAAATGAAGGGTGAAAACCCCAAACTGCTTAGGTGGTCCATTTCCCTACAGGGGATGGACTTCACAGTGGTTCATAGACCTGGGAGTAACCATGCCAATGCAGATGGACTCTCTAGGTACTTCCACTTAGAACATGAAGACTTAACTGGAGCAAGGTTAGTTTAATGTCCCTACGTTTGGGGGGTGTGTAGGAGAGTAGGATCTGCTTCACATGGGTACCCCCACTTTTTGCTGATGCTTCACTGTTTTTCGACTTTAGTCTGGCTGGGGCCCTGCTAATCAGAACCCCAGCCTAGCTGCTTCCTCTCTAAAATGGTTTCCATGTGCCTTAGGCACATCTCTAATTGGAATCTGGAGTGCCCTTGTAAGTCCCTAGTATATGGTATACTATGTACCCAGGGCATAGGTACCTCAGAGGCCTGCCAGGGGCTGAAGCATGTATTGTGCCACCCCTGGAAGGCCAGCCATAAGGACACCACAGGTCTGCTATTGCAGCCTGGGTAAGGTGGTGCATGCACCCCTTACTGTGATATAGGTTACCTATATCACTACATACATACACACATATAAACCTATAAGTCACTCCTATGGCAGGCCTTGTCAATCCTGAAGGCAGAGTGCTTGGTTCCTATGTGAGAGGGGGCCCCTGCATGAGCAGAACCCCTCTGCAGCGTTCGGAGACCCTTCTCTGAGGCTGTTTGTAGTGCAGCCTGACCATATACTCTTAAGCGCATTATAACCTCGCGTTAAATGCTAACTTTGGGATGGCTGCACGGAAACATGTTGTGTTTGGTGTCAAACATCTTGGAATACTACCCCCGCCAGTTCTGGCGGCGGGGTTAGCATTCCACCCTTCTAGAGGGAGAGACATGTACACACCGGCCTGCCCGGTAACTTCTTTCCAAGCCCTGGCATCACAAAATGGATGCCGCTGCCACGAGACACGAGTCTGGCCTCCTGCTGCTGACTGAAACTCCGGCAGGGAGGCCTGGACAATAGGTTTCCTGTCCCAGGGAGGTGTAACCAACTCCCCAGACAGGATAGTGTGTATTGGGGCTGGGCGGGAGCACTCTCTGGTGCTTTGAAGTCCTGCAATGGGGGCACACTTGGTGTCCCTGTGCATACCCCAGTTCAAACCGGCTCAGGGGCTTCCAGCCCCTGCTCTGGCGCGAAACTGGACAAAGGGAAAGGGTGTAACCACCCCTCTGCCCTGACCCTCCCATAGGTGGGTCCCCAGAGTATGTCCAACCCCTAACTTGGTATAAGTATGGGACCCCAGTCCTTAGGACTTTAGATTTACCTGGACGAAACTCTGACACAGAATCCTGGACCTTCGACGCTCTACTTCAAGATTAGAGGACTGAAGAATCTCCCTTGGGGTCAAGGAGTGACTCCCCTGCTTGGCAGGCACCAAAGAAGCAATTGTCCGGTCTGCATCACTGAAGCTCCCGCCGGATGCCGAAGTCTTTGCATCACCAGAGGTGGATTTCCAGACTTCCCCGAGGCTACCCTGAGTCCCCAGAAAAGCTGAGGCCCGTGGCTATCGTGGGTAACGTGGAACCGTGACCCCTGGACATCGCGTACTTTTGTAAGTGCATCCTCTTCTGGGTATCCCACGAAGTTGTGCTTTGGGCTCTGAGTAGCCCCAGCCTCCGCACCGACTGTACCGAAGATCACTGGCCTCCACTCCATGAGTCTCCTGTGAGCCAGCTCCAAGTGCGTCCACTCGAGGCTCCTTCGCGGTCGCTAGTCCGTTGGCTAGTAGGCCCTCCCGAAGGCCAATCTTCTTCTGCTTGGGCTCCCTAGTTGCTCCAGGCGTGCCCTGACTTACCCTTGCTGGGTGTGTCCCTCAGACCTTGCTGGTCTGCACCACCGTCCTTCTTCTATTTCCACGAGACTTGCCGTTGCCAAGGCTTGTTGGGTCCAATCTGGTCGCCGACACCCCTGCAATCGACAGACGTCATGGGACAGCTCGAATCCAGCTCCTGGTTGTCGTCGACGCCTCCTGGACCTCGTGGCTGAAGAGTCAAGACAACCATCAACCTACCTGAAGCACTCGACATCAGTGGGCATCCGCTCATTGCCCTCCTGGTCACTGGCTAGTGACCCAGTCTCTGTCCCCTCTGCTTTCAGGTTCCTCAGATCTTCGATCCACCTTTGGATCCACCCGAACACTTTCGACTTGGCCGCCAGCAGCACTTTGCAGCAGATCGCCATTGAAAACGACGACGAAACCCGACCCCGAAAGACACCTATGCACCCGGCTTCCCTGGGTGAGGTAACTCGAGTACTCTGGTGCTCCCGTGGGTATAGACTCTAGAACAACCCAGTTCTAAAGGGGTTTGCTCCAAGTCCTCCTCTAAGTGTCCCTTTACTTTAAATTTCCAACCGCGACTTTCCCCATAGAAGTCAACGGCGATTCGCGGCTGTGTTCTTACACTGCACTCGTCCCCCGTGGGTCCCCTGTGTCACTACCTTGGGTGGTTCCTTGTGGTCCAAGCACTTCTACAGGCTCTAGGCCCTGTGTCTAGCTCAGTCGTGGTTCTTATACCACTTTATTGGTATATGGTTTGGTACGCCCCTAGGGCTCAAACGTGTATTTGTGCTATTACTGTTGATAACTAACTTATAACTTATGTACTTCGAACTCTAGCCTCATAAAGAGACTAGAGAGGTGTGTTTAGCAATAAATACATATATTTTGAATATATACCTGGTGTGGTCCTCTTTCATTTGGTCACTCAAGAGATTATAGACTGGTAAAACAAGCTGCTTTACATTCCTTCAAGACTTAGCCTGAAGGCTGCTCTCCATAGCTACCACTAGGATAGCTTTCAATAAAGGTTGTCTTTAACCTATCTCCAATAAGGGGTTGTTTGGACTGGTGCAAGGTGCCCACTATAATTAGTGGACAGCATATACCAGGCCAACTTCTCACACCAGTGCTATGCTGAAAGACACTTCGAATACAGTGAAAACACCTACATACACTAGGGTACACTATGGGTTGGGGTACCCCTGTGATTGGCATGACCTCTCCTGTAAGGCCCTCGTACATAATAGGGCAGGGGAATTAAAACTACCTCTAACTCAGAGGTGCAGAAAGAGGCAAGAGAGGTGCATAAACAGGCAGGAAAGATGCAGAAACAGGGAACAGGGGTGCAGAAAGAGGCAAGTAAGGTGCAGAAAGAAGCAAGAGCAGTGCAGAAAGAACCAACAGAGGTGCAAAAAGAGGCAAGAGGGGTGCATGAAAAGGTAGGAGGGGTGAACAAAGAGGCAAGAGAGGTACCGAAAGAGGCAGAAGGGGTGCAGAAAGAAAGAAGAGAAGTGCAGAAAGAGGCAAGAGAATAGCTAAAAGAAGCAACAGAGGTGTAGAAAGAAGCAAGAGAAGTGCAGAAAGAGGCAAGTGAGGTGCATAAAAAAGCAAGAGCAGTGCAGAAAGTACCAATAGAGGTGCTGAAAGAGGCGTGAAGGGTGCAGAAAGAGCAAGAGAAGTGCAGAAATAGACAACAGAGGTACAGAAAGAGGCAAGAGAGGTACAGAAACAGGCAGGAAAGGTATAGAAACAGGGAACAGGGGTACAGAAAGAGGCAAGAGAGGTGCAGCAAGAAAAAAGAGGGGTGCAGAAAGAGGCAAGAGATCTGCAGAAAAAAGCAACAGAGGTGCTGAAAGAGGCAAGTGAGGTGCAGAAAGAGGCAAGAGATCTGCAGAAAAAAGCAACAGAGGTGCTGAAAGAGGCAAGTGAGGTGCAGAAAGAAGCACGAGAGGTGCAGAAAGAGGCAATAGAAGTGCAGAAAGAAGCAACAGAGGTGCAGAAAGAGGCAAGAGCGGTGCAGAAAGAAGAAAGAGTAGTGCTGAAAGAAGCAGCAGAGGTGCTGAAAGAGGCACGAAGGGTGCAGAAAGAGGCAAGAGAAGTGCAGAAAGAAGCAACATAGGTACAGAAAGAGGCAAGAGTGGTGCAGAAAGAGAGAAGAGAGGTGTCGAAAGAGGCAAGAGACTTGGACAAATTGGGAAGAGGGGTGCAGGAAAGAGGCAGGAGGGGTGCAGAAAGAAGCAACAGATGTGCCGAAAGAGGCAAGAGAGGTGCAGAAAGAAACAAGTGAAATGCAGAAAGAGCCAACAGAGGTGTAGAAAGATGTAAGAGAGGTACAGAAACAAGCAAGAGAAATGCAGAAGGAGGCAAGAGAATTGCTGAAAGAAGCAACAGAGGTTTAGAAAGAAGCAAGAGAAGTGCAGAAAGAGGCAAGTGAGGTGCAGAAGGAAGCAAGAGCAGTGCAGAAAGAAGCAACAGAGGTACAGAAAGAGGCAAGAGGGGTGCAGAAAGAGGTAGGAGAGGTGCACAAAGAGGCAAGATTGGTACAGAAAGAGGCAGGAGGGGTGCAAAAAGAAGGAAGAGAAGTGCAGAAAGAGACAAGAGAATTGCTGAAAGAAGTAACAGAGGTGTAGAAAGAAGCAATAAAAGTGCAGAAAGAGACAAGTGAGGTACAGAATGAAGCAACAGAGGTGCCGAAAGAGGCAAGAGAGGTGCAGAAAGAAGCAATTGAAGTGCAGAAAGAGGCAACAGAGGTGCAGAAAGATGCAAGAGAGGTGCAGAAACAAGCAAGAGAAGTGCAGAAAGAAACAACAGAGGTTTAGAAAGAAGCAAGAAAAGTGCAGAAAGAGGCAAGTAAGGTGCAGAAAGAAGGAAGAGCAGTGCAGAAAGAAATAACAGAGGTGCCGAAAGAGGCAAGAGAGGTACAGAAAGAAGCAAGTGAAGTGCAGAAAGAGGTAACAGAGGTGTAGAAAGACGCAAGAGAGGTACAGAAACAAGCAACAGAAGTGCAGAAAGAGGTAAGAGAATTGCTGATAGAAGCAACAGAGGTTTAGAAATAAGCAAGAGAAGTGCAGAAAGTGGCAAGTGAGGTGCACAAAGAAGCAAGAGCAGTGCAGAAAGAACCAACAGAGGTGCAAAAAGAGGCAAGAGGAGTGCATAAAGAGGTAGGAGAGGTGCATAAAGAGGCAAGAGAGGTACAGAAAGAGGCAGGAGGGGTGCAGAAAGAAGGAATAAAAGTGCAGAAAGAGGCAAGAGAATTGCTGAAAGAAGCAACAGAGGTGTAGAAAGAAGCAACAGAGGTACAGAAAGAGGCAAGAGTGGTGCAGAAAGAGGGAAGAGAGGTGTAGAAAGAGGCAAGAAAGTTGCACAAATAGGGTAGAGGGGTGCAGAAAGAGGCAGGAGGGGTGCAGAAAGAATTAACAGAGGTGCCGAAAGAGGCAACAGAGGTGCAGAAAGAAGCAAGTGAAGAGCAGAAAGAGGCGACAGAGGTGCAGAAAGACACAAGAGAGGTGCAGAAACAAGCAAGAGAAGTGCAGAAGGAGGCAAGAGAATTGCTGACAGAAGCAACAGAGGTTTAGAAAGAATCAAGAGAAGCGCAGAAAGAGGCAAGTGAGGTGCAGAAAGAAGCAAGAGCAGTGCAGAAAGAACTAACAGAGGTGCTGAAAGCGGCAACAGAGGTGCAGAAGGAGGCACAAGGGGTGCAGAAAGAAGGAAGAGGAGTGCAGAAAGAAGCAACAGAGGTGCTGAAAGAGGCACGAGGAGTGCCGAAAGAAGGAAGAGAAGTGCAGAAAGTAGCAACAGAGGTGCTGAAAGAGGCATGAAGGGTGCAGAAAGAAGCAACAGAGGTACAGAAAGAGGCAAGAGTGGTGCAGAAAGAGGGAAGAGAGGTGTAGAAAGAGGCAAGAGAGTTGCACAAATAGGGAAGAGGTGTGCAGAAAGAGCCAGGAGGGGTGCAGAAAGAATTAACAGAGGTGCCAAAAGTGGCAAGAGAGGTGCAGAAAGAAGCAAGTGAAGTGCAGAAAGAGCCAAGAGAATTGCTGAAAGAAGCAACAGAGGTTTAGAAAGAAGCAAGAGAAGCGCAGAAAGAGGCACGTGAGGTGCAGAAAGAAGCAAGAGCAGTGCAGAAAGAACCAACAGAGGTGCAAAAATAGGCAAGAGGGGTGCAGAAAGAGGTAGGAGAGGTGCACAAAGAGGCAAGAGAAGTACAGAAAGAGGCAGGAGGGGTGCAAAAAGAAGGAAGAGAAGTGCAGAAAGAGGCAAGAGAATTGCTGAAAGAAGCAACAGAGGTATAGAAAGAAGCAAGAGAAGTGCAGAAAGAGACAAGTGAGGTGCAGAAAGTAGCAACAGATGTGCCAAAAGAGGCAAGAGAGGTGCAGAAACAGGCAAGTGAAGTGCAGAAAGAGGCAACAGAGGTGCAGAAAGATGCAATAGAGGTGCAGAAACAAGCAAGAGAGGTGCAGAAAGAGGCTAGAGAATTGCTGAAAGAAGCAACAGAGGTTTAGATAGAAGCAAAAGAAGTGCAGAAAGAGGCAAGTGAGGTGCAGAAAGAAGCAAGAGCAGTGCAGAAAGAACCAACAGAGGTGCCGAAAGAGGCAAGAGAGGAGCAGAAAGAAGCAAGTGAAGTGCAGAAAGAGGCAACAGAGGTGCAGAAAGACGCAAGAGAGGTGCAGAAACAAGCAAGAGAAGTGCAGAAAGAGGCAAGAGAATTGCTGAAAGAAGCAACAGAGGTTTAGAAAGAAGCAAGAGAAGTGCAGAAAGAGGCAAGTGAGGTGCAGAAAGAAGCAAGAGCAGTGCAGAAAGAACCAACAGAGGTGCAAAAAGAGGCAAGAGGGGTGCAGAAAGAGGTAGGAGAGGTGCACAAAGAGGCAAGAGAGGTACAAAAAGAGGCAGGCGGGTGCAGAAAGAAGGAAGAAAAGTGCAGAAAGAGGCAAGAGAATTGCTGAAAGAAGCAACAGAGGTGTAGAAAGAAGCAAGAGAAGTGCAGAAAGAGGCAAGTGAGGTGCAGAAAGACTCAAGAGAAGTGCAGAAACAAGCAGGAGAAGTGCAGAAAGAGGCAAGAGAATTGCTGAAAGAAGCAACAGAGGTTTAGAAAGAAGCAAGAGAAGTGCAGAAAGAGGCAAGTGAGGTGCAGAAAGAAGCAAGAGCAGTGCAGAAAGAACCAACAGAGGTGCAAAAGGAGGCAAGAGGGGTGCAGAAAGAGGTAGGAGAGGTGCACAAAGAGGCAAGAGCGGTACAGAAAGAGGCAGGCCGGGTGCAGAAAGAAGGAAGAAAAGTGCAGAAAGAGGCAAGAGAATTGCTGAAAGAAGCAACAGAGGTGTAGAAAGAAGTAAGAGAAATGCAGAAAGAGGCAAGTGAGGTACAGAAACAGGCAAGAGATCTGCAGAAAAAAAGCAACAGAGGTGCTGAAAGAGGCAAATGAGGTGCAGAAAGAAGCAAGAGAGGTGTAGAAAGAAGGAAGAGAAGTGCAGAAAGAAGTAACAGAGGTGCAGAAAGAGGCAAAAAGGGTGCAGAAAAATGTAAGAGGGGTACAGAAAAAGGCAAGAGAGGTGCAGAAAGAGGGAAGAAGGGTGCAGAAAGAAGAAAGAGGGGTACAGAAAGAAGCAAATGAGGTGCAGAAAAAGGCAACAGACGTGCAGAAAGAGGGAAGAGAGATGCAGAAAGTAGAAGAGATTTGCAGAAAGAGGCAAGAGAAGTGCAGAAAAAGAAAGAAATGTGCAGAAAGAAGCAACAGAAAAGCAGAAAGAGTCAAGAGAGGCGGAGAAGGAAGCAAGAGTGGCTTGCACACCATTAGTACCAATTTAACACCCACATTTAGCAATAAGTAACAGGTGACCATTCTAGGTTTGCAAAGGGCCTTCCACCATGCTGTAACACTTGTCGCTGCATTTTTGGTAACGTTTGAGCCGTTTGAGCTAGAAACAAGGCTTTTTTTTATCAAATCTGCAGATTAGGGAGCAGATGATGAATTATGTGGCTAATGCAGAAAATGTATAATTGTGCGAAAGTCGGTGCAGCCAAACAGTCGCATAATTCCAGTGGCCCTGCTCATACCTCTGACTAGGTCCACAAGTGCTCCTCAGTGATTCCTTCTTTTTTGTCTCACTGAGTTCATAGTTGAGCTTCTATAGAAACGAGGAAGATTAAACGTGAGGTTACCACTCCACAACACAGACTACCATACCACATAATTACTCTCCATAACACATAATCCGACTCCACATAATTCCTATAGACTAAATACCACATACTTTATATCCATATAATTTCACTGCACAACATACCACATAATTCCACTACACACAACGTACATCCACTCCACTCCAAAAAACATTAGTAAAAAACTTTTACATTTACAACGCCAATAGCTCTAACTCTCGCAACTGCGAAACCTAGTACATTGCAAACACTTCTTTAACTAGTAGTCGCGTTTGCAGAGTGGTGGAGAAAGGGTGCTGGGCCTCTGATCAGCGCTCAGGAATTCCACTGTGTAGGATTTACAGGAGGTACCAGGAGTGCTTCTTGGCCCCCAAAGTCCCTCAGGAGTAAATTGGACTTCATCCCCCATCCCGTAGTCTGCCAGGAGGCATGTTTGCAGAGTGGTGGAGAAAGGGGGGCATGGCCTCCGAAGACGTTTTAGCAATCCCACTGTGTGGGACTTACTAGAGGTAACAAGAGGGGTAGTTGGCCCGCAAGGACATCCTTGGGGGCCAACTACCCCTCCTATTACCTCCAGTAAGTCCCACACAGCAGAATTGCTAAATTCTCATAGCAGGCCACTCCCCCTTTGCCCACCACTCTGCAAACGCGCTCCCTGATGCGCTCTTGGATGGGGATTAAAGTCCCCTTTGCTGCTGGTGGTCCTTTAGGGGCCAACTAGCCTATCTCTTACCTCCAGTAAGCCCCACACAGTGGGATTGCTGAGAGGTGGACACAGGCCACGCCCCCTTTCTCCACCACTCTGCAAACGCACCCCTGGCGTGTTCTAAGTTGGGGGATTAAGTCCCCTTGAATACTGAGGGTCCCTGGGGGCCAACTAACCCACCAGGTACCTCAAGTAAGCGCCACACAACTGGATTGATGAGAGGTGGTCCGAGGCCACGCCCCCTTTTTACACCACTCTGTAAACACGCCTCTTGGTGCACTGCTGCTTGGGGGATGAAGTCCACTTGTGTCCTGAGGTCCTCAGGACACAAGAGGACCTCATCGCCCCACCACCAGGGCGCCAAGAGGCGTGTTTGCAGAGTGGTGTAAAAAGGGGCATGGCCTCGGACCACCTCTCTGCAATCCAGTTGTGTGGCACTTACTTGAGGTACCTGGTGGGTTAGTTGGCCCCCAGGGACCCTCAGTATTCAAGGGGACTTAATCCCCCAACTTAGAACGCGCCAGGGGGCGCGTTTGCAGAGTGGTGCAGGAATGGGGCGGGGCCTCCGGCGAGATGCCAGCTTTTCTTTTTACATACATTTTTAGAAGGGGGGCTGTGTGGCCCCCCTTCTTCTAGTACTTTTGGGGCCCTGGGGACCCCATCCCCCAGGGCCTGACCCTTTAAAAAAAAAAAAATTAAAGAAAGCGGGAAGGGGGATGCGGGGCCCCCCTCCCGGGGCTGATTTCATCCCTGGGGACCCCATCCCCCGGGGCATGGCCTCCTTTTTTAAAATATATTCATAGGGAAGGGGGGCTCCGTGGCCCCCCTTCCCTGGGACACTTTTGGCCCCGGGGACCCCATCCCCCGGAGCATTGCCTCTTCGTTTTTTAAATATTTACAGGGAAGGGGGGCCGCGTGTACCCCCTTCCCTGGGCTACTATTGGCCCCAGGGACCCCATCCCCCGGGGCTTGGCCATTATTAAAAATAATTATTTTTGAGGGGCGGGGCCGCGCGGCCCCCTCCCCAGGCCAATTTCGGCCCCAAGGTCCCCATCCCCCGGGACCCGGCCTTTCCGTTTCTAAATTTAAAAAAAATAAAATTATTACAGGGGAGGGGGGCCGCATGGCCCCCCTTCCCTGGGCCACTTCTGGCCCCGGGGACCCCATCCCCCAGGGCCTGGCCTCACCGTTGGGGACCATGGGGGGAGCCCCAATGCCCCCACGAGCCCAGCCGGCTCCCCGCCTCCTGCGGGAGCCGGCATTGTTTTTGAGCAAGGGGAGCTGCTGACATGCAGCTCCCCCTTGCTCAAAAGCAATCCTGCTTTGCTTCGTTGAAGCGAGAGCAGGTTTTCCTGCTCTCGCTTCAATGAAGCAAAGCAGAGTTTGCTATGGCAGGGCGGGAGCCATGCTCCCTCCCTGTCATAGCAAACAGCAATGTCTCGGGAGTGGGCACCCCAGGACATTGCAGGAGCCGGCCCTGGGAGGTGGCGGTCCCTCGCGGCCCCCTCCCTACAATTTTAAAGCCCCGGGGAGGTGGTGGTCCCCAGGGCCTGGGGGTCTGCAACGGACCCCCGCATTCAAATAATTAGTGCCCCGGGAGGTGGTGGTCCCTGGGGCAGTGTGGGTGGGCAGGAGCACACCCACACTTTAATTTTTTTAATTAATCCCCGGGGAGGTGGCAGTCCCTGGGGCTTGGGGGGCCTGTGAGGCCCCCCATATAATTAAACAGTGTCCCGGGGAGGTGGTGGTCCCCGGGGCAGTGTTGGGGGGACAGGACCCCCCCCACACATTTATAAAACAAAGACCCGGGGAGGTGGCGGCCCCCGGGGCTGCAGGGGGGCCACAAGCCCCCACGTTTAATTAAAGAAAGCCCCAGGAAGGTGGCGGTCCCCGGGGCTGTGGGGGCCCCCTCTGACCCCACTAATTTACTAGGAATAGCCCCGGGACCAGGCCCACCCGGGGGCTTACAGATAACGAGGCGCGGGAGCCCGCGCTTCGTTTTTTAAAATTTTCTCTGCAGGATTCGCGCACTCAGCGCAAATTCTGCCAATTGTCTTTTTAAAAAAATGCTTTTTTGGGGTCTGGGGGTCCCTGTGGGACCGCCTGAGCAGGCCTAGGGGGTCAGGGTGTTTTTACCTTGACCCCTTTTCTTGTTTTTTAGCTTTTTTCCACTGTTTTCTTGTGACTCGGTTACCGAGTCACAAGATGGCTGCCAACACTTCCTGGTTTGGAGTGCTACAGCCAATCAGATCTCACAATGAGATGTGTGGTTAGGCTCCGCCCAGATATCAATATTTTTTATTTTTGAATTTCTTAGAAACTACTGAACGCATTTACACCATTTTAAAAAAGCACGCGTTCTAGACCAAGACCTACCTTTTGCCAAATTTGGTGTAATTCCGTTCAGCAGTTCGGGCTGTAACCTGTTTCAAAATTCCTATGGAAATTAACATGGGGAAAACGCATTTTTGGACAAGCCTTTTTTCTCAGCCCCTGCTTGATGAATCACCCTGAAACTTTCAAGACAGGAGCTGACCGGCCAGCCCCATTAGTTTTGAACATTTCGTGAAGATCCGTCAAACGGAGCCAAAGATATTGGCAAATCAAAAAACGCTTTTCCTATGGAAACTAGGTCCTAACTATAACTACCTACTGGTGACCGCCAGTAGGTAATATATATAGATATATATCTATATATACACACACATACATAAAAATGCTTTAAACTTACCTGTAAAATACTTACATAATCTCACTTTTTCGTTCTAAAGCCATGCATGGTGAAGGCATATGCGTGGTGAAAACAATTAACAGGTAAGTATAATCCCTTCACATATATATATATATATATATATATATATATATATATATATATATATATATATATATATATATGAAGTTGCTCACAACATTGAGGGTGCCACACACAGCATGTTATTCATCTTTTATTGCAGGACTCACGGGGCAGAAAACATCGCTTTTCCAGCTTGCAATATGCCAATTAGTTCCTTACGCGTTTCGGGCGTGCCTTCACCCTTGATCTCAGGAATGGCTCTGTGGGGAAGAAGCAGCAATGAGTGACATCGCACTCGCGATAAATTTATAGTTCCCGCCCAAATGGGCGTGTGCATTCATTGCATGTTGGTCTTTGAAGTTCCATTAAATCCAAAGTGGCTGCTGCAACATATTCCCTTACATTCATAATGTTTACCACAGTGGGTTGCTGTGAATGGCTACAGTTATCGCTCCGTTTACTCTCATGTCCTTACAATAACACATTGTTCCAAATGCGCCGTAACAATTCAGGCGCTGGAGCCGCACAGTCAGCAGCGGGGCATCCTCACGACCAGAGCAGGCCGTAAATACATCCATATGAAGTTGCTCACAACATTGAGGGTGCCACACACTGCATGTTATTCATCTTTTATTGCAGGACTCACGGGGCAGAAAACATCGCGATAAATTTATAGTTCCCGCGAGTGCGATGTCACTCATTGCTGCTTCTTCCCCACAGAGCCATTCCTGAGATCAAGGGCGAAGGTACGCCCGAAACGCGTAAGGAACTAATTGGCATATTGCAAGCTGGAAAAGCGATGTTTTCTGCCTCGTGAGTCCTGCAATAAAAGATGAATAACATGCTGTGTGTGGCACCCTCAATGTAGTGAGCAACTTCATATGGATGTATTTACGGCCTGCTCTGGTCGTGAGGATGCCCCGCTGCTGCCTGTGCGGCTCCAGCGCCTGAATTGTTACGGCGCATTTGGAACAACGTGTTATTGTAAGGACATGAGAGTAAACGGAGCGATAACTGTAGCCATTCACAGCAACCCACTGTGGTAAACATTATGAATGTAAGGGAATATGTTGCAGCAGCCACTTTGGATTTAATGGAACTTCAAAGACCAACATGCAATGAATGCACACGCCCATTTGGGCGGGAACTATAAATTTATCGCGAGTGCGATGTCACTCATTGCTGCTTCTTCCCCACAGAGCCATTCCTGAGATCAAGGGCGAAGGCACGCCCGAAACGCGTAAGGAACTAATTGGCATATTGCAAGCTGGAAAAGCGATGTTTTCTGCCCCGTGAGTCCTGCAATAAAAGATGAATAACATGCTGTGTGTGGCACCCTCAATGTTGTGAGCAACTTCATATGGATGTATTTACGGCCTGCTCTGGTCGTGAGGATGCCCCGCTGCTGCCTGTGCGGCTCCAGCGCCTGAATTGTTACGGCGCATTTGGAACAACATGTTATTGTAAGGACATGAGAGTAAACGGAGCGATAACTGTAGTCATTCACAGCAACCCACTGTGGTAAACATTATGAATGTAAGGGAATATGTTGGAGCAGCCACTTTGGATTTAATGGAACTTCAAAGACCAACATGCAATGAATGCACACGCCCATTTGGGCGGGAACTATAAATTTATCGCGAGTGCGATGTCACTCATTGCTTATCTTCCCCACAGAGCCATTCCTGAGATCAAGGGCGAAGGCACGCCCGAAACGCGTAAGGAACTAATTGGCATATTGCAAGCTGGAAAAGCGATGTTTTCTGCCCCGTGAGTCCTGCAATAAAAGATGAATAACATGCTGTGTGTGGCACCCTCAATGTTGTGAGCAACTTCATATGGATGTATTTACGGCCTGCTCTGGTCGTGAGGATGCCCCGCTGCTGACTGTGTGGCTCCAGCGCCTGAATTGTTACGGCGCATTTGGAACAACGTGTTATTGTAAGGACATGAGAGTAAACGGAGCGATAACTGTAGCCATTCACAACAACCCACTGTGGTAAACATTATGAATGTAAGGGAATATGTTGCAGCAGCCACTTTGGATTTAATGGAACTTCAAAGACCAACATGCAATGAATGCACACGCCCATTTGGGCAGGAACTATAAATTTATCGCGAGTGCGATGTCACTCATTGCTGCTTCTTCCCCACAGAGCCATTCCTGAGATCAAGGGTGAAGGCACGCCCGAAACGCGTAAGGAACTAATTGGCATATTGCAAGCTGGAAAAGCGATGTTTTCTGACCCGTGAGTCCTACAATAAAAGATGAATAACTTGCTGTGTGTGGCACCCTCAATGTTGTGAGCAACTTCATATGGATATATATATATATATATATATATATATATATATATATATATATATATTATCTACTGGCGGTCGCCAGTAGATAGTTATAGTTACAACCTATTATCCATAGGAAATCCGCGACATTCTATTTGAAATAACTCTCTTGCCGGTTGACGTATCTTCGCAAAATTTTCAAACTGTGTGACCCGCTCCGGTCCGCTCCTACCCGGAAAGTCTCGGAGGGATTCGTCAAGCGGGGGCCGAGAAAAAAGGGGGGTCCCAAAACGCGTTTTCCCCATGCAATTTTCCATAGGAAACTTTAGACACGGCTACAGCCCGAACTGCTGAACGGAATTACACCAAATTTGGCAAAGAGGTAGTTCTTGGTTCAGAAAGAACCCTTTTGTTAAATGGTGTAAATCCGTTCAGTAGTTGCTGAGAAAATGAAAAGTAAAAAAGATAGATATATCTAGGGCCGCGGATCCTCCCGAGCACGAGCTTTATGTTAATTGGCTGTCAACACTCCAAATCAGGAAGTGTTGGCAGCCATTTTATCCCTCGGTAGAACCGAGGGACAGAAACAAGTGCGCAAAGCGCACAAAGGGGGCAGGGTAGAAACACCCTGACACCCTAGGTCTGCTCAGGGGGTCCCACAAGGACCTCCTGGGCAAAAAAATTTTTTTTTAAAAATCGGCAGGATGCGCTCAGGGAGCGCGAACCCTGCCGAAAAAAAAAATCGAGCGCGGTCTCCGCGCTTCGATGTTAATTGACTCCCGGGTGGGCCAAGTCCCGGGGGCATGCTGGGGGGTTAATTTTATGTGTGGGGGCCTCTAAGGGCCCCCAAGCCCAGGGACCACCACCCCCGGGGCTTTATGTGGAATGGTGCGGGAGGGCTCTGAGCCCTCCCGCAGCCCCGAGGACCACCACCTCCCCGGGACTTCTTTTTTTAATTAAAAACCTGTGTGGGGGCTCCAGCCCCCACACACCCCGAGACCACCACCTCCCGGGGCACTAAGAAAAATTACAATGGGGGTCCGTTTTGGACCCCAGAGCCCAGGGACCACCACCTCCCCGGGGCTGTGCACTGAATGGGAGGGGGCCGCGCGGCCCCCTCCTGGAGCCCTTGATGGCCCTGGGGACCACCACCCCCAGGGCCGGCTCCTGCAGTGTCCCGGGGTGCCTACCCCGGGACAATGCTGTTTGCAATGACAGGACGGGAGCCTCGCGGCTCCCGTCCTGTCATTACAAACTGCTTTGGATATTGGAAGAGAGAGTGCTCTCTCTTCCAATATCCAAAGCCGACTGCTTTCCACATGGGGAGCAGCATGTTAGCTGCTCCCCATGTGTAAAGCTATGCCGGCTCCCGTAGGACACGGGGAGCCGGAGGGACTGTGGGGGGATTGGGGACCCCCCCACAGTCCCCAACGAGAGGGCCAGCCCCGGGGGATGGGGTCCCCGGGGCAAGTAGTGGCCCGGGAGGGGGGCCACGCGGCCCCCTTCCCCCAAAAAAAAAAAAAAAAAAAAACGATCAGGCCCGCAGGCCCCGCCCCCTTCCTTCACCACTCTGCAAACGCGCCCCCTGGCGCGTTTGCAGAGGGGAACGAATTCCCCTTGAATACTGGGGGTCCCTGGGGGCCAACTAGCCCACCAGGAACCTCCAGTATGTGCCAGGGGCTGCCTTGCAGAGAGGTGTACAGAGGCCACGCCCCTTTTACACCTCTCTGCAACGCAGCTCTATGGCGCTTTTGGAGGTATATGGTGGGCTAGTTGCACCCCAGGGACCCTCAGGATTCAAGGGAGTTAATCCCCCGACTTAAAACGCGCCACGGGGCGCGTTTGCACAGTGCTGAAGGGAGGGGGCGGGGCTTCAGGTGACATGTGTGCAAACAGGCCCCGTGGCGCGTTTTAAGATGGGGAATTAAATCCTCTTCAATCCTGAGGGTCCCTGGGGGCCAACTAGCCCAACAGGTACGTCCAGAAAGCGCCACAGAGCTGCGTTGCAGAGAGGTGTAAAAGGGGTGTGGCCTCTGTACATGTCTCTGCAACGCAGCCCCTGGCACATACTGGAGGTTCCTGGTGGGCTAGTTGGCCCGTAGGGACCCTCATGATTCAAGGGGACTTAATCCCCCAACTTAAAACGCACCACGGGGCGCGTTTGCACAGATGTCACCTCAGGCCCCGCCCCCTAACCTTCACCATTGTGCAAATATTCCTCTAAAATCAGCCGAAATACGAATTCCGATTTACTCACCTGTTATCAGGAGAGACCTCAGTGCTGCATCTTTCAGCCCAGTACTGATCCTCAAAAGTAATTTTAACCGTACTTACCGGTAACTTGAATTTCCTTCATAGGCTAACATTGACTGGTTTCACTTGGAAATTCTTCCAAGTGTGGAGTTTTGGAACTTTAAAATATTCCTCTAAAATCAGCCGAAATACGAATTCCGATTTACTCACCTGTTATCAGGAGAGACCTCAGTGCTGCATCTTTCAGCCCAGTACTGATCCTCAAAAGTAATTTTAACCGTACTTACCGGTAACTTGAATTTCCTTCATAGGCTAACATTGACTGGTTTCACTTGGAAATTCTTCTAAGTGTGGAGTTTTGGAACTTTAAAATATTCCTCTAAAATCAGCCGAAATACGAATTCCGATTTACTCACCTGTTATCAGGAGAGACCTCAGTGCTGCATCTTTCAGCCCAGTACTGATCCTCAAAAGTAATTTTAACCGTACTTACCGGTAACTTGAATTTCCTTCATAGGCTAACATTGACTGGTTTCACTTGGAAATTCTTCTAAGTGTGGAGTTTTGGAACTTTAAAATATTCCTCTAAAATCAGCCGAAATACGAATTCCGATTTACTCACCTGCTATCAGGAGAGACCTCAGTGCTGCATCTTTCAGCCCAGTACTGGTCCTGAAAAGTAATTTTAACCGTACTTACCGGTAACTTGAATTTCCTTCATAGGCTAACATTGACTGGTTTCACTTGGAAATTCTTCTAAGTGTGGAGTTTTGGAACTTTAAAATATTCTTCTAAAATCAGCCGAAATACGAATTCCGATTTACTCACCTGTTATCAGGAGAGACCTCAGTGCTGCATCTTTCAGCCCAGTACTGATCCTCAAAAGTAATTTTAACCGTACTTACCAGTAACTTGAATTTCTATCCATAGGATATCATTGACTGCTTTTTGCTGAAAAAGTTTCTAAGTGTTGATTTTTGAAACATACAAATATTCCTCTAAAATCAGCCGAAATCCGAATTCAGATTTACTCACCTGTTATCAGGAGAGACCTCAGTGCTGCATCTTTCAGCCCAGTACTGGTCCTGAAAAGTAATTTTAACCGTACTTACCAGTGACTTGAATTTCCTTACATAGGCTAACATTGACTGGTTTCACTTGGAAATTCTTCTAAGTGTGGAGTTTTGGAACTTTAAAATATTCCTCTAAAATCAGCCGAAATACGAATTCCGATTTACTCACCTGCTATCAGGAGAGACCTCAGTGCTGCATCTTTCAGCCCAGTACTGATCCTCAAAAGTAATTTTAACCGTACTTACCGGTAACTTGAATTTCCTTCATAGGCTAACATTGACTGGTTTCACTTGGAAATTCTTCTAAGTGTGGAGTTTTGGAACTTTAAAATATTCTTCTAAAATCAGCCGAAATACGAATTCCGATTTACTCACCTGTTATCAGGAGAGACCTCAGTGCTGCATCTTTCAGCCCAGTACTGATCCTCAAAAGTAATTTTAACCGTACTTACCGGTAACTTGAATTTCCTTCATAGGCTAACATTGACTGGTTTCACTTGGAAATTCTTCTAAGTGTGGAGTTTTGGAACTTTAAAATATTCTTCTAAAATCAGCCGAAATACGAATTCCGATTTACTCACCAGTTATCAGGAGAGACCTCAGTGCTGCATCTTTCAGCCCAGTACTGATCCTCAAAAGTAATTTTAACCGTACTTACCGGTAACTTGAATTTCCTTCATAGGCTAACATTGACTGGTTTCACTTGGAAATTCTTCTAAGTGTGGAGTTTTGGAACTTTAAAATATTCTTCTAAAATCAGCCGAAATACGAATTCCGATTTACTCACCTGTTATCAGGAGAGACCTCAGTGCTGCATCTTTCAGCCCAGTACTGATCCTCAAAAGTAATTTTAACCGTACTTACCGGTAACTTGAATTTCCTTCATAGGCTAACATTGACTGGTTTCACTTGGAAATTCTTCTGTGTGGAGTTTTGGAACTTTAAAATATTCCTCTAAAATCAGCCGAAATCCGAATTCTGATTTACTCACCTGTTATCAGGAGAGACCTCAGTGCTGCATCTTTCAGCCCAGTACTGGTCCTGAAAAGTAATTTTAACCGTACTTACCAGTAACTTGAATTTCCTTCCATAGGCTAACATTGACTGGTTTCACTTGGAAATTCTTCTAAGTGTGGAGTTTTGGAACTTTAAAATATTCATCTAAAATCAGCCGAAATACGAATTCCGATTTACTCATCTGTTATCAGGAGAGACCTCAGTGCTGCATCTTTCAGCCCAGTACTGATCCTCAAAAGTAATTTTAACCATACTTACCAGTAACTTGAATTTCCTTCCATAGGATATCATTGCCTGCTTTTTGCTGAAAAAGTTTCTAAGTGTTGATTTTTGAAACATACAAATATTCCTCTAAAATCAGCCGAAATACGAATTCCGATTTACTCACCTGTTATAAGGAGAGACCTCAGTGCTTTATCTTTCAGCCCAGTACTGGTCCTGAAAAGTAATTTTAACCGTACTTACCAGTAACTTATATTTTCTTCCATAGGAATCCATTGTCTGGTTTTCAGCAGAAAAGTTTCAAAGTGTCGATTTTCACAAACTACAAATATTCCTTAAAAATCGCCTGTATGACTTAAACGCATTCTTTCAACTGTTTACAGGAGATGCACCAGTGCTGGATCCAGGATCCAACACTGAGTAAGAAAAAGTAACGATAACAGTTTTTACCTGCTAAGTGAATTTCCTTCCATAGGATAACATTGGTGATTCTATGAGAAAAAGTTTCTAAGTGTCAACTTTTAAAATACAATAATATTCCTTAAAAATCACGACTGTAACCAAAACGCTTTTACTCAACTGTTTACAGGAGATGTACCAGGACTGAATCTAGGATCCAGTCCTGTGGTTAGAAAAGTAATCCATAAAGTAACTAATTGCATTTAACTAGAAATTCACATTGAGCTGAATGTTGCATTGTGTTTGAAAATGTGTTGCCCATTGCAACAACTGTAACTACTGTACTTAAAAGTCTATTGCCTATGTGCAAAGTATTTAAACTAAAGTAATTCATTCTGAGAAAGTATTTTTTGTAATGCAATGTATAATGTAATTACAATGTAATTTAAAAAATAAAATATGTAAAAGAAATTGTTTCTAAAAATGTAGTAAATCAGTATGAAAAAATTAATATAAAAATTAATACATTTAAAAATTGTCATTTAAAAAACCTTTGAAATTCACTGAAAAAACCGTAGGTTTCAGGCACGTTATAGTTACAAATTAGCATTTTAAAAACCTTTGAAATTCACTGAAAAAACCATAGGTTTCAGACACGTTATAGTTAGAAATTAGCATTTAAAAAACCTTTGAAATTCACTGAAAAAACCAGAGGTTTTAGGGACAGTTATAGTTAGTTGGACATTGCACTCGTACAAAACCCGTGAAATTCCCCCGTTATAGTTAGTTCAGCTAACTATAACTCGCGCCCGCAATGCACTGCTGATGACGTCACATATTACATCACTCATGACATGGTCAGTGACATCACTGATGACATCACTGATGACATCTCAAATGACATCACTGATGACATCATCCACGTGATAATCTGATGCAGCTCCTCACACCCTAATATAACCTTTGATACACCCAATCTAAATTACAGAGTGCCATTCGCAAAACCATAGACACTCCAACACCAATAACTACATACCCACTCACTGATTCTTAGGTCTACACACACACATCCACTCACTCACCCGTACAGTCACTCATACTTATGGTCACTCAGTACAGGACTATCATATGCACTCTTACTCCTATATAGACACTCAAACACCGCCACTCATCCATAGAGGTACTCACACACCTAGTCAGTCATGCAAATAATTAAACACACTGCCATTTACTCACCTATACAGTTATACACACACCAGCTCACTTAATCATACAAATACTAGCACATTGTTACGCTCTTATACAATCACTGATACAAGCACACACTCATCCATACAGCCACTATCACAATCACTCACTCTCAGCTTATAGCTATTTATATACTCCAATACACATATATACTGCCTTTCACATATTTAGTTACTCACACATGTACCACTGGCACATACATTCACTCACTAACACACTCTTACACACACTTACCCACCCATACAGTCTATCACAGATGCACTCTTGAAACCATCCACCCAGTGAATCACCCACTCACACATCTATGCACAGTCGCACACACCCCATCCACACAAACACTCAGGCACCCATACAGATACTCATAGAACCAATAAATAACCCATATAGACACTCATGTAGCTATTCGCAAATCCATGCATCCACTTACACACCAACAGACGGATACAGACATTCACACAGTTTAGTCACTAACCCATGCATTCAGTAAGATACGTTTAATCACTCACTTGTAGAGTCAGTCACGCACGTACTAAATCATCCATTCAGACACTTATACACCCACTCATTCTTCAATACGCCTTTCCCTATATATATTAAACATATTTAAACTTTACAGAAACACACAGTCACTGGATGATGTCATCAGTGATGTCATTTGAGATGTCATCAGTGATGTCATCAGTGATGTCACTGACCATGTCATGAGTGATGTAATATGTGACGTCATCAGCAGTGCATTGCGGGGCGCGAGTTATAGTTAGCTGAACTAACTATAACGGGGAATTTCACGGGTTTTGTACGAGTGCAATGTCCAACTAACTATAACTGTCCCTAAAACCTCTGGTTTTTTCAGTGAATATATATATATATATATATATATATATATATATATATATATATATTACCTACTGGCGGTCGTCAGTAGGTAGTTATAGTTAGGACCTAGTTTCCATAGGAAAAGCGTTTTTTTGATTTCCCAATATCTTTGGCGCCGTTTGACGCAAATTTTTCAAAACTAATGGTTCACTCAGGTCAGCTCCTGTCTTGAAAGTTTCGGGGTGATTCGTCAAGCGGGGGCCGAGAAAAAAGGTGGGTCCCAAAACACGTTTTCTCCATGTTAATTTCCATAGGAAACTTTAGACAAAGCTACAGCCCAAACTGCTGAACGGAATTACACCAAATTTGGCAAAAAGGAAGCTCTTGGTTGTGAAAGCGTTCTTTTTTTCAAATGGTGTAAATCCATTCAGTAATATCCATATCTGGTGACCGAGGAGGATTCACAAACCCTCCCGATCACGAGCTTGACTCTGATTGGCTGCCAACACTTCAAACCAGTAAGTGTTGGCAGCCATCTTGTGACTCGGTAACCGAGTCACAAGAAAACAGCGGAAAAAAGATTAAAAAAACAAGAAAAGGGGGCAGGGTAGAAACACCCTGACACCCTAGGCCTGCTCAGGGGGTCCCACAGGGTCCCCCAGGGCCAAAAAAAGCTTTTTTAAATATTTTTGGCGGGATTCACGCTGGGTGCACGAATCTGGCCGAAAAAAAAAAAAAAAACAAAGCGCAGACTCCCACGCTTCATTTGTTTAAGCCTTCGGGTGGGCCAGGTCCTGGGGCAATGTTTTATTATGGTGTGGGGGCCCATGGGGGCCCCGCAGCCCCGGGGACTGCCACCTCCACGGGGCTTTAATAATTATGCGCAGGGGCACGCTGCCCCCCCGCAGCCCCGGAGACCACCACCTTCCCGGGGCTTTTATTTATTTAGGGCAGGGGGGCCTTGCAGGCTCCCCCAAGTCCCGGGGACCACCTTAAATACAATTAAAGAAGTGTGGGGGGGCTCCTGCCCCTCCCCACACTTCTCCGGGGACCACCACCTCCCTGGGCTTTAAACTTGTTGGAGGGGGGCTGTGCAGCCTCCCTCGTGGAGCCCTCCATGGCTCTGAGGACCGCCACCCCCCAGGGCCAGCTCCAGCAATGTCACGGGGTGTCCACCCCCAAGACATTGCAGTTTGCTATGGCAGGGTGGGAGCACTGCTCCCGCCCTGCCATAGTAAACTTCTGCTTCGCTTCATGGAAGCGAGAGCAGGAAAACTGCTCCTGCTTCCATGAAGCGAAGCAGATTGCTTTTGAACAAGGGGAACTGCATGTCAGCAGCTCCCCTTGTCCAAAAGCAATGGCGGCTTCCGCAGGAGGCGGGGAGCTGGCTGGGACCGTGGGGGCATTGGGGCTCCCCACACGGTCCCCAACGTGTGGCCAGGCCCCGGGGGATGGGGTCCCCCCCCTATTTACACCACTCTGCAAACGTGCCTCTTGGCGCATTGCTGGTGGGGTGATGCGGTCCTCTTGTGTCCTGAGGACCTCAGGTCTAAAGTGGACTTCATCCCCTGAGCAGCAGTGCGCCAGGAGTGGAGAAGTGTGGCTCAATGGTTAGAGCGGCAGACCCTGATGCAGAGATCTGGCCCGGGACCAGGGTTCAATTCCCGCCTCTGCGGGTCTTGGGCTCAATTTCCTCGGACCTGATAATTCTCGCCTCGGTGCCTATTCTAATCATGGGTCCCACTCTGCAACTCTGGGCAATAGCTTGCTTAATCTCCACAACGGCCCCAACAGTGCTGGGATGCCTGGCTTCACCCTGGGGGTGCCCAGGAGTGGACATTTCACAGGGAAAAACCAGGAAGGGTTCCACAGCGGTATGCGTACAGCGCCAGGACACCTCTTTGGGGGTATAAGTGCGCTTTACAAGTACAAATTTCATTTCATTTCATTTCATTTCATTTGCAGAGTGGTGTAAAAAGGGAGCGTGGCCTCGGACCACTCTCAGCAATCCAGCTGTGTGGGTCTTACTAGAGATAACAGGAGGGCTAATTGGCCCCCAGGAACCCTCAGCAGGCAAGGGGACTTCATCCCCCAACTAAGAGCGCGCCAGGAGGTGCGTTTGCAGAGTGGTGGAGAAAGGGGGCATGGACTTTGTCCACCTCTCAGCAATCCCACTATCTGGGGCTTACTGGAGGTATCAGGTAGGCTAGCTGGCCACTAAGGACCCCCACAAGTAAAGGGGACTTCAATCCCCATCCAAGAGCGTGCCAGGAGGCGCGTTTGCAGAGTGGTGGGCAAAGGGGGCATGACCTGCAATGAGAACTTAGCAATCCTGCTGTGTGGGACTTACTGAAGGTAATAGATCAAGGATCAAAGATGTCCTTGGGGGCCGACTACCCCCTCCTGTTACCTCCAGTAAGTCCCACACAGTGGGATTTCTAAGAGGTCTTCGGAGGCCACGCCCGCCTTTCTCCACAACTCTGCAAACACGCCTCCTGGCATACTACGGGTTGGGGGATTAAGTCCACTTTACTCCTGAGGGACTTTGGGGGCCAAGAAGCCCTCCTGGTACCGCCTGTAAGTCCTTAACAGTGGAATTCCTGAGTGCTGGTCAGAGGCCCAGCACCCTTTCTCCACCACTCTGCAAACGTGACTACTAGTTAAAGAAGCACTTGCAATGTTATAGGTTTCGCAGTTGCGAGAGTTAGAGCTATTGGCGTTGTAAATGTAAAAGTTTTTTACTAATGTTTTTTGGAGTGGAGTGGATGTACGTTGTATGTAGTGGAATTATGTGGTATGTTGTGCAGTGAAATTATATGGATAGAAAGTATGGGGTATTTAGTGTATAGGAATTATGTGGAGTCGGATTATGTTTTATGGAGAGTAATTATGTGGTATGGTAGTCTGTGTTCTGGAGTGGTAACCTCAGGTTTAGTCTTCCTCGTTTCCATAGAAGCTAAACTATGAACTCAATGAGACAAAAAAAAGAAGGAATCAATGAGGAGCACTTCTGGACCTAGTCAGAGGTATGAGCAGGGCCACTGGAATTAAGCGACGGTTTGGCTGCACCGACTTTTGACGATTATACATTTTCCGCATTAGCCACCAAATCCATCATCTTCTGCTTAATCTGCAGAATTGAACAAAAAAAGCCTTGTTTCTAGCTCAAACGGCTCAAACGTTACCAAAAATGCAGCGACAAGTGTTACAGCGTGGTGGAAGGTCCTTTGCAAACCTAGAATGGTCACCTGTTACTTATTGCTAAATGTGGGTGTTAAATTGGTACTAATGGTGTGCAAGCCACTCTTGCTTCTTTCTGTGCCTCTCTTGCCTCTTTCTGCATTTCTGTTGCTTCATTCTGCACCTTTCTTTCTTTTTCTGCACTTCTCTTGCCTCTTTATGCACATCTCTTCTACTTTCTGCACCTCTTTTGCCTCTTTCTGCACCTCTGTTGCCTCTTTCTGCACCTCACTTGCTACTTTGTGCACCCCTCTTGTCTCTTTCTGCACCTCTCTTGCCTCTTTCTGCACCTCTCTCCCCTCTTTCTGCACCCCTCCTGCCTCTTTCTGCACCTCTGTCCCTTCTTTCTGCACTTCTTTTGTTTCTTTCTGCACCTCCCTTGCTTCTTTCTGCACCCCTCTTGCCTCTTTCCCTATCTCTCTTCCCCCTTTCTGCATGTCTGTTGCTTCTTTCTGCACTTTTCTTGCCTCTTTCTCCACCCCTCTTCCCTCTTTCTGAATCTCTGTTGCTTCTTTCTGCACTTATCTTGCGTCTTTCTGCACCTCTCTTTCTTCTTTCTGCACCATCTTGTGCCTCTTTCTTTACCCTTCTTCTCTTTCTGCACTCCTCTTGCCTCTTTCTGCACCTCTGTTCCTTCTTTCTGCACTTCTTTTGTTTCTTTCTGCACCTCTCTTGCTTCATTCTGCACCCCTCTTGCCTCTTTCTCCAGCCCTCTTTCCCCTTTCTGCATCTCTGTTGCTTCTTTCTGCACTTCTGTTGTCTCTTTTGAAGGAGAGTAGGATCTGCCTCTTATGGTTACCCCCACATTTGCTGATGCTACACTGTTTTTCAACTTTAGTCTGGCTGGGGCCCTGCTATCCAGGACCCCAGCTTAGCTGCTTCCTCTCTAAATTGATACCATGTACTTTAGGTACATCCCAGATTGGATTCTGGAGTGCCCTTATAAGTCCCTAGTATATGGTATACTATGTACCCAGGGCATAGGTACCCCAGAGGCCTACCAGGGGCTGAAGCATGTATTGTGCCACCCCTGGAAGGCCATCCAAAATGACACCACAGGACTGCTACTGCAGCCTGAGTGAGGTGGTGCATGCACCCCTTACAGAGATATAGGTTCACTATATCTCACCTAACACTGCACATAGAAACCTATCAGTCACCCCTATGGCAGGCCTTATCAATCCTGAAGGCAGGGTGCTTGGTTATATGTGGGAGGGTGCCCATGCATGAGCAGAGCCCCTCTGCAGCCCTCGGAATCTCCTATCCGGGGTTGTCTGTGGTGCAGCCTGACCATATACTCTTAAGTGCATTATAACCTCATGGTAAAATGCTAACTTTGGACTGGCTGCACGGAAACATGTCGTGTTTGGTGTCAAACACCTTGGAATCCTACCCCCCCCCCGCCAGTCCTGGCGGCGGGGGTAGAATTCCACCCTTCTAGAGCGAGAGACATGTCCCCACCGGCATACCCGGTAGAAACCTTAAAGAGCCCTGGCATCACAAAATGGATGCTGCAGCCACAGACACGAGTCTGGCCTCCTGCTGCTGACCGAAACTCCGGCAGGGGAGGCCTGGACAGTAGGTTTCCTGTCACAGGGAGGTGTGACCACCTGCCAGACAGGCCTTAGTGGATTGGGGCTGGGTGGGTGCACTCTCTGAGTGCTTTGAAGTCCTGCACTGGGGGCACATTTGGTGTCCTCGTGCATACCCCAGTTCAAACCAGTTGCAGGGGCTACCAGCTCTGGCGTGAAACTGGACAAAGGAAATGGGTGTAGCCACCCCTCTTTCCAAACCCTCCCATAGGTGGGTCCCCAGAGTTAGTCCAACCCATTTCTTTAGTATAAGTAAGGGAACCCTGGCAACAGGACTTTAGATATCCCTGGATGAAACTTTGAAACTGAATCCTGGAACTTCGACGCTCTACTCAAGACTAGAGGACTGAAGAAATCTCCCTTGGGGTCAAGGAGTGACTCCCCTGCTTGGCAGGCACCAACAAAGCATTTGCCAGTGTGCATCTCCGAAGCTCCCGCCGGACTCCGAAGTACTTGCAGCCCAGAAAGAGGATTTCCAGACATCTTAGAGGCCGATCCGAGGCCCCAGCAAAGCTGAGACCTTCAGCCCTCGTGAGTAGCGTGGAACCGGAACTCCTGGTCACTGTGCACATTTGCTAGTGCATTGACTTCTAGACTACTCTTGAAGTCCTGCTTTGGGTTACTCGTAGCCCAGGCCCCGTGCACTATTTGCACTGAAGATTGTGAGCCTACACTCCACGAGTGTTCCATGGGCCCACTTCTTGCATTTCCACTTGAGGCTCCTTCGCGATCCCTGGTCCATCAACTGGTGGGTCCCTGTGAAGGCAACTCTGATTTTCATTGGGTGTTTCTGGTTGCTCCAAATGTGCCCTAACTCCCCACCAAGTGGTGAGTCCCTCAGACCTTGCTGGTCTGCTCCGAAGCATCTTTCTCCTTTCTGCGTGGGTTGCTGTTGCCAAGGCTTGTTGTGTTCAATCCAGACACCAATGCTGCTGCACTCGACATCCTTTGTGGGACAGCTCGAATACAGCTCCTGGTCATCGTCGATGCCTCCTGGTCCTCGTGGCTGAAGAGTCAAGCTTCACCTCTTTCACCTGAAGCACCCGACATCGGTGGGCATTCGACTATCGTGCCCCTGGTCACTGGCAAGTGACCCAGACTCTGTTCCTTCTGCTTTCAGGTTCTTCTCTTCTCCGATCCAGTCTTGGATCTCTTTGGACACTTCGCATCATCCAGGCAGCAGCACTTCTCTGCAGACTGCCATTGAAAACGACAACGCGACCCGACACCATTTGACACCTATGCACCCGTCTTCCCTGGGTGAGGTAACTCGAGTACTCCGGTGCTCATGTGGGTGTTGACCCTAGAACTGTCTAAGTCCAAGAGGGTTTGGTCCTAGTCCATTTCTAAGTGTCCTTAAACTCTAAAACGATAACAGCAACTTTCCCATTGACTTTAATGGAGCTCGCGGCTGTGTTCACACACTGCACACAGCCCCCGTGGGTCCCCTGTGTCACTACCTTGGGTGGTTCCTTGGGGTCCCAGCGATTCTACAGGCTCTAGGCCTTGTGTCTACTTAAGTCGTGGTTCTTATACCACTTTCTTAATATATGGTTTGGTACGCCCCTAGGGCTAATCGTATATTGTGCTATTTTACTGTGCTATTCGACTTGTAACTTGTGTACTTTCACCTCTAGCCTCATAAAGAGACTATTGGGTTGTGTTTAGTAATAAATACATATATTTTATATATATACCTGGTGTGGTTCTCCTTTCATTTGGTCATTCATGAGACTCATCGCAATATGGGTTCAGACCTTATCATAGCACTGAGTTGGCTCTGTTGAAATCAATGGAGGAAATCAGAGAGGCCGTAGACAGGCGAGGAAATGCCGTACTGATTCTATTGGATTTGTCTGCGGCCTTTGACATGGTCCATCATAAAGTATTGATGGACCGGCTGTCTGAGATCGGTGTTGAAGGTCTCGCGTGGAAACTTTTACAATCCTTCTTATCAGATAGGTCGCAAACCGTGGACTTGGATGGCAATACATCCAAACCTTTCTCACTCCCTTGTGGGGTGCCACAGGGCTCATCTCTTAGCCCAACGCTTTTTAACATATATGTGGCACCATTGGCTGGAGTTATCAGGTCCTTTGGCTTCCAGTTCACCTCCTACGCTGACGACACACTAATTGTGTTGTCGCTGACGGAGGGAGCTGAAAAGGAGTCTGGGGAACACTTCCATGACTGTATGAGTGCAATCTCGGTCTGGATGTCCTCTAATTGTTTAAAACTCAACTCCAGCAAGACCGAGGTCATAAAATTTGGAAACAATCCTCGGGTGTGGACACCGGAGTGATGGCCGGAGGACCTTGGTCTGTGTCCGGTACCCACAAGAAAAGCCAAAAACCTTGGAGTATTGGTGGACAACAAACTTACCATGGGGGATCAAGTAAGCACAGTGATTTCAGCCTGCTTTATGGTTCTTAGAATCATAAGGAAAATTAAGATCTTCTTAACCAAGAGCAATCTCAAGACAGTGGTAACGGCCCTTATAATGTCGCGTTTGGACTATTGTAATGGCCTATATCTTAATGTCCAAAAACAACATATGAGCAGGCTTCAACTAGTCCAGAAAGCAGCGGCTAGACTGCTGACTGGAACACCAAAGTTTGTTTCTGTGAAGGGAGAACTTAAGAAATTGCACTGGCTCCCTGAAAAGCAAAGATCACGCTTTAAAGCATTATGCACAGTCTTTAAGGCCATTAATGGAACTGGTCCAGAGTTCCTGAGGCGCAAATTCCAATGGTATGTTCCTGGCAGAATGCTACGGTCCACCGGCACCAAACAAGTGCAAGTCCCCACATTTAAAAAAAACCAATTGGGGAGGTAGAAGTTTCATTCTCTGTGCCTCTAGAGCATGGAACGAGCTTCCTTTTCATCTCAGGAATGCCCCGGATCTCCTCTCTTTTCGAAAGGGCTTGAAGACATGGCTCTTCTCTCAGTAGCATACACTCGACTTCCCCGGTAACCAGTACTTAGCGCCAGGACACCCCAGGGTAACCGTGCGCTCTATGAGTGCAAACAAAAAAATAAATAAAAATTATAACTGGTAAAACAATAGCTTAACACTCCTTCAAGACTTAGCCTGAAGGCTGCTCTCCATAGCTACCACTAGGATAGCTTTCAATAAAGGTTGTCTTTAAACCTATCATCAATCAAGATCGATTGGACTGGTGCAAGGTGCCCACTATAACTAGTGGACAGCATATACCAGGCCAACTTCTCACATTGGTGTGCAGCGGTTGGATTAAAGCTTGCCTTGTTTTACCAGATAATCTCAAGTGTGTGACTAACTGAAAACCACTAAAGGTACCTGAGGTACATATAAATTCAAGCTTAGAAATACAGTAAGTTCTACTGAACTTAGAGTTGTGTGTCAAGGGCTTAGCACACCCTTTCTACAACTCAAGAGAGTTTAGTAGGCCACACTAGAGTAGGTAGTGCATACACCACACCTCACTAGTGATGTCTTCAAGGCCAGGAACCAGTGGGTCCCTGCCAGAAGCCAGTGGGCTTCTACCCTCCAAGTATGACAACCTCCCATTCTTGGAATTGAAAGAATTGTGCAAGACTAGGAAGCTGAAGACAGGCAAAAGTGCCAACACCCAACGTCTCATGGAGATGCTTCTGCTGGATGACCTCAGAAGACCCCTAGGGTCTGCAGGGGTAGGCAAAGAAGGTGGGGCAGAAGATGAGGAAGGAACCACGGGTGAAAATACCCAGGACCTGACCTCTGAAACTGGCCAGGAAGATGACAATGATCTTGCCCTGGACAATCCAGCTCCTCCTGCAGATGAGGAGGAGGACCAGAATGGCCACCTCTTTGTCCCACCAGGAAGAGTTGTGAGTGTGCCTAGAAGGTCCAGATCTCCTTCTCAGGAGTCTAACCATTCTGACACCTCAATAGGGACCTCTGTTTCCTCTCATAGGAGGGAATCCTCTCATGAAAGGAAAAAGAGACTGCTCCAGTATGAAGAAGCTCAGCTTAGGATCAGAAGAGAGCAGCTGGCTATAGACAGGGAGTCCCTAGAGCTTCATAGACAAAGAAGAAAGTTGGGACTAGAGTCCCATGGTGGCAGCAACTTCCCTAGTGGTAGGGGAAGGTCTTATGACCATAGAAACATGAGCAAGATTATCCTTCCCTACCAGAGTGGGGATGACATCCACAAATGGATTACTGCACTGGAAAGGGCCTGTAAAGTTCAGAGGGTCCCCCAGGAGCAGTGGACAGCAATCTTGTGGCTCTCCTTTGCAGACAAAGGTAGAGACAAGTTCCTCACTGTAAGAGAAGAGGATGCTGATGATTACCAAGTCCTGAAGAGTGCCCTGATAGATGGGTTTGGCCTAACCACTGAGCAATACAGGTTAAAGTTCAGAGATACCCAAAAGGCACAGACACAGAACTGGGTGGACTTTGTAGATTGTGCTACTAAGGCTCTGGAAGGCTGGTTACTTGGCAGTAAGGTGTGTGACTTCAAAGGATTTTATAATTTAATCATGAGGGAGCAGATTCTTAATAACTGTCAGAATCAGTTGCTACATCAGTACCTGGTTGACTCTGATCTGACCTCTCCCCAAGAATTGGGTAAGAAGGCAGACAAATGGGTCAGAACCAGGGTGAAGCAGAAGGTACAGAACCAAGGTGGTGACCAGAAGAAGCAAGATTCCAAAAACTCTGAAAAGGGTAAAGACCAGAAGTCTTCTCAAGGTCCCCAAAAATCTGCATCTGGTGGGGCATCCCAATCTACTAAAGGAAAAGGCCAAAAAAAAACATGGTGCAAAATCTGTAAGCAGAAGACTCACTGGACAAGTGATTGCACCAAGTCCAAAGACTCTAATCCAGCCACCATTGCCCCTAAGGCAACTGTTCCCCCTAGTCCAGCTACAAATGGTGGTGGAAATACTCAGAATAAGGGTTTAGTAGGGTTGACCCTGGGTACTGAGATGGGCTCTGGCCTAGTCAGAGTGCCAACTCAGGCTGTACTAGTCTATGATGGGGGCATGGATATGTCCCCCTTTGTGAGTCCCAATAATTTGGGTAAATACAGACAGCAGCCTTTAATTAATGGAAGAGAGGCTTTGGCATTCAGGGACACAGGAGCAAGTGTCACCATGGTGACAAAAGATCTTGTGGATCCTGGGCAGATTATACTTGGTGAAATGTACCAAGTGACCAATGCTAGCAATGTCAGAACAGACCATTCTCTGGCAGTTGTTAACTTCTCCTGGGGAGGGGTAACTGGCCTTAAGAAGGTTGTGGTGAGTGCAGACCTACCAGTTGAATGCTTGCTTGGCAATGATCTTGAAACCTCAGCTTGGGCAGAGGTGGAGCTCAGGAAACATGCAGAAATGCTAGGGATCCCTGCACATGTCTTTGCTGTGACTAGGTAACAGGCAAAAATGTCAAAAGCTGAACAGGCCCTGGATTCTGGAATAATGGACCAGGTGCCTCCCAAGAGGAGGAGCAGTAGGGTTAAGGCAGTGCCTTCCCCCTTGGCTCAGGCAGAAGATCAGTCTTTTGAGGAAGATGATCTCAGGCCTGAAGAAGGAACTGTCCCAGAGGAGCTTGAACCTGATCAGGTTGAGTTCTTGGGGACAGGGGCCCTTCCAGGGCAGATCTGAGCCAGGAGCAGCTGAACTGCCCCTCTCTTGAACCCCTCAGACAGCAAGCTGCTGCTGAGGCTGCTGGGAATGCTAGTGGCACCCATAAGATGTATTGGGATGATGGACTCCTGTACTCAGAGAGTAGAGACCCCAAGCCTGGAACAGCCAGGAGGTTGGTTATACCTCTGAAGTTCAGGGGCTTCCTATTGACACTAGCCCATGATATTCCTTTAGCAGGTCACTTGGGCCAGAACAAGACTTGGGACAGAATTGTCCCTCACTTTCACTGGTCCCACATGTCTGAAGACACCAAGGAGTTTTGTCGCTCCTGTGTAACCTGCCAAGCCAGTGGGAAGGCAGGTGGCACCACAAAGGCCCCTCTGATACCACTACCTGTGGTGGGGGTTCCCTTTGAGAGGGTGGGGATTGACATAGTTGGTCCCATGGATCCCCAAACAGCATCTGGGCACAGGTTTATCCTGGTGGTGGTGGACCATGCCACCAGGTACCCAGAAGCCATTCCCCTTAGGACCACTACAGCACCTGTGGTGGCAAGGGCCCTCCTGGGAATTTTCTCAAGAGTGGGCTTTCCTAAGGAGGTAGTATCTGACAGAGATGCAAACTTTATGTCCAGTTACTTAACTGCAATGTGGAAGGAGTGTGGAGTGACTTATAAGTTCACCACACCCTATCACCCACAATGCAATGGTTTAGTTGAGAGATTCAACAAAACCTTGAAGGGCATGATTAAAGGGCTCCCAGAAAAGCTTAGGCGAAGATGGGACATACTCTTGCCCTGCCTTTTATTTGCATACAGGGAGGTGCCTCAAAGGGGTTGGCTACAGCCCTTTTGAACTTTTGTTTGGCCATCCTGTCAGGGGTCCATTGTGTCTGGTGAAGGAAGGTTGGGAGTTACCTCTCAAACCCCCTAAACAGGACATAGTGGACCATGTACTTGGTCTCCACTCCAGGATGGCTGAGTACATGAAAAAGGCAACCAAAAACCTTGAAGCTAGCCAGGAATTACAGAAAGCCTGGCATGACCAAAAGGCTGTGCTGACTGTTTACCAGCCAGGGCAGAAGGTGTGGGTGTTGGAGCCTGTGGCCCCAGCAGCCCTCCAAGACAAGTGGAGTGGCCCCCATACAATTGTTGAGCAGAAGGGAGAGGTTACCTATCTGGTAGACCTGGGAACTCCCAGGAGCCCCCACAGGGTGCTCCATGTCAACAGGCTGAAGCCATATGTGGACAGGGCTGACATGGGCTTGCTCATGGCAACTGATGAGGGACAGGAGGAGGAGGAGAGTGACCCTCTCCCTGACCTGTTCTCACAGAACCCTGATGATGGTTCAGTAGATGGTGTAGCCTTGGCAGGCAGCCTCACTGCCCAGCAGCAAACTGGTTGTAGACAGGTGCTCAATCAGTTCAGACACATGTTTTCTCTGACTCCAAGTCAGACCACCTGGTGCACTCATGAAGTGGACACTGGGGACAGTCTGCCTGTTAAAAGTAAGATTTACAGGCAACCTGACCAAGTCAGGGAATGTATCAGGACAGAAGTCCAGAAAATGTTGGAACTGGGTGTCATTGAGCCTTCAGATAGCCCTTGGGCTAGTCCAGTGGTCCTGGTGCCAAAACCTCACACCAAAGATGGTAAGAGAGAGATGAGGTTTTGTGTGGACTACAGAGGCCTCAATGCAGTCACTAGAACTGATGCCGATCCAATCCCCAGGGCAGATGAGCTAATAGACATTTTGGCCTCAGCCAAGTATCTGAGTACATTTGACCTAACAGCTGGCTACTGGCAGATCAGGTTAGCTGATGATGCAAAAGCCAAAACAGCATTTTCGACCCCTGGTGGGCACTACCACTTTGTGGTGATGCCCTTTGGATTGAAAAATGCACCTGCCACTTTTCAGAGGTTGGTGAATAAAGTTCTGGCAGGGATGGAAACTTATTGCTCAGCTTATCTAGATGATATTGCTGTCTTTAGTTCCTCCTGGCAGGATCACCTGGTCCACCTCAGAAATGTTTTGGAGGCCCTGCAGAAAGCAGGCCTCACTATCAAGGCCACCAAGTGCCAGATAGGGCAGAGTCAGGTTGTGTACCTGGGCCACCTTGTAGGTGGAGGCCAGGTTCAGCCTTTGCAGAGCAAAATCCAAACCATACTGGAATGGGTTGCTCCAACCACCCAGACACAGGTGAGAGCCTTCTTAGGCCTGACTGGGTACTATAGGAGGTTTGTCAAGGGATATGGATCTATAGTGACCCCCTTGAATGATCTTACCTCTAAGAAAATGCCAAAAAGGTTCAGTGGACAGCTAGCTGTCAAAAGGCATTTGAAGACCTAAAGCAGGCCATGTGCACTGCCCCCATCTTACAGAGTCCAGACTACACCAAAAAGTTCATTGTCCAAACAGATGCTTCTGAGCTGGGTGTGGGAGCTGTACTGTCTCAACTGAATGATGAAGGTCAAGACCAGCCAGTAGCTTTTATTAGCAGAAGGCTGACCCCTAGAGAGAAACGTTGGTCAGCTATAGAGAGGAGGCCTTTGCTGTGGTTTGGGCCCTGAAGAAGCTGAGGCCATACTTGTTTGGCACTCACTTCATAGTTCAGACTGACCACAAGCCCCTCCTATGGCTAAAGCAGATGAAAGGTGAAAACCCAAAACTTTTGAGGTGGTCCATTTCCCTACAGGGGATGGACTATACAGTGGAACATAGACCTGGGAGTAACCATGCCAATGCAGATGGACTCTCCAGATATTTCCACTTAGAACATGAAGACTCAACTGGTCAAGGTTAGTTTAATGTCCCTGCATTTGGGGGTGGTTGTGTAGGAGAGTAGGATCTGCCTCTTATGGTTACCCCCACTTTTTGCTGATGCTACACTGTTTTTCGACTTTAGTCTGGCTGGGGCCCTGCTATCCAGGACCCCAGCCTAGCTGCTTCCTCTCTAAATTGATACCATGTACTTTAGGTACATCCCAGATTGGATTCTGGAGTGCCCTTATAAGTCCCTAGTATATGGTATACTATGTACCCAGGGCATAGGTACCCCAGAGGCCTACCAGGGGCTGAAGCATGTATTGTGCCACCCCTGGAAGGTCATCCAAAATGACACCACAGGACTGCTACTGCAGCCTGAGTGAGGTGGTGCATGCATCCCTTACAGAGATATAGGTTCACTATATTTCACCTAACACTGCACATAGAAACCTATCAGTCACCCCTATGGCAGGCCTTATCAATCCTGAAGGCAGGGTGCTTGGTTATATGTGAGAGGGTGCCCATGCATGAGCAGAGCCCCTCTGCAGCCCCCAGAATCTCCTATCTGGGGTTGTCTGTGGTGCAGCCTGACCATATACTCTTAAGTGCATCATAACCTTGCGGTAAAATGCTAACTTTGGACTGGCTGCACGGAAACATGTCGTGTTTGGTGTCAAACACCTTGGAATCCTACCCCCCCGCCAGTCCTGGTGGCGGGGGTAGAATTCCACCCTTCTAGAGGGAGAGACATGTCCCCACCGGTATACCGGGTAGAAACCTTAAAGAGCACTGGCATCACAAAATGGATGCTGCAGCCACAGACACGAGTCTGGCCTCCTGCTGCTGACCGAAACTCCAGCAGGGGAGGCCTGGACAATAGGTTTCCTGTCACAGGGAGGTGTGACCACCTCCCAGACAGGCCTTAGTCGATTGGGGCTGGGTGGGTGCACTCTTGGTGTCCTCGTGCATACCCCAGTTCAAACCGGTTGCAGGGGCTACCAGCCCCTGCTCTGGTGTGAGACTGGACAAAGGAAATGGGTGTAGCCACCCCTCTTTCCAAACCCTCCCATAGGTGGGTCCCCAGAGTTAGTCCAACCCCTTTCTATAGTATAAGTAAGGGAACCCTGGCAACAGGACTTTAGATATCCCTGGACGAAACTCTGAAACTGAATCCTGGAACTTCGATGCTCTACTCAAGACTAGAGGACTGAAGAAATTCCCCTTGGGGTCAAGGAGTGACTCCCCTGCTTGGCAGGCACCAACAAAGCATTTTCCAGTCTGCATCTCCAAAGCTCCCGCCGGACTCTGAAGTATTTGCAGCCCAGGAAGAGGATTTCCAGACATCTCAGAGGCCAACCCGAGTCCCCAGCAAAGCTGAGACCCGCAGCCCTCGTGAGTAGCGTGGAACCGGAACTCCTGGTTACCATGCACATTTGCTAGTGTATTGACTTCTCGATGACTCTTGAAATCCTGCTTTGGGTTACTCGTAGCCCAGGCCCCGAGAACCATTTGCACTGAAGATTGTGAGCCTACACTCCACGAGTGTTCCTTGGGCCCGCTTCTTGCATTTCCGCTCAAGGCTCCTTTGCGATCCCTGGTCCATTGACTGGTGGGTCCCTGTGAAGGCAACTCTGATTTTAATTGGGCATTTCTGGTTGCTCCAGACATGCCCTAACTTCCCACCAAGTGGTGAGTCCCTCAGACCTTGCTGGTCTGCTCCGAAGCATCTTTCTCCTTTCTGCGTGGGTTGCTGTTGCCAAGGCTTGTTGTGTTAAATCCGGACACCAACACTGCAGCACTCAACATCCTTTGTGGGACAGCTCGAATCCAGCTCCTGATTGTCGTCAACACCTCCTGGTCCTCATGGCTGAAGAGTCAAGCTTCACCTCTTTCACCTGAAGCACCCGACATCGGTGGGCATTCGACTATCGTGCCCCTGGTCACTGGCAAGTAACCCAGACTCTGTTCCTTCTGCTTTCAGGTTCTTCTCTTCTCCGATCCAGTCTTGGATCTCTTCGGACACTTCGCATCTTCCCGGCAGCAGCACTTCTCTGCAGACTGCCATTGAAAACGACAACGCGACCCGACACCATTTGACACCTATGCACCCGGCTTCCCTGGGTGAGGTAACTCAAGTACTCCGGTGCTCCCATGGGTGTTGACCCTAGAACTGTCTAAGTCCAAGAGGGTTTGGTCCTAGTCCATTTCTAAGTGTCCTTAAACTCTAAAACGATAACCGCGACTTTCCCATAGACTTTAACGGAGCTCGCGGCTGTGTTCACACACTGCACACAGCCCCCATGGGTCCCCTGTGTCACTACCTTGGGTGGTTCCTTGGGGTCCCAGCGATTCTACAGGCTCTAGGCCTTGTGTCTACTTAAGTCGTGGTTCTTATACCACTTTCTCAATAGATGGTTTGGTCCGCCCCTAGGGCTAATCGTATATTGTGCTATTTTACTGTGCTATTCGACTTGTAACTTGTGTACTTTCACCTCTAGCCTCATAAAGAGACTATTGGGTTGTGTTTAGTAATAAATACATATATTTTATATATATACCTGGTGTGGTTCTCCTTTCATTTGGTCATTCATGAGATTATAACTGGTAAAACAATAGCTTAACACTCCTTCAAGACTTAGCCTGAAGGCTGCTCTCCACAGCTACCACTAGGATAGCTTTCAATAAAGGTTGTCTTTAAACCTATCATCAATAAAGGTCGATTGGACTGGTGCAAGGTGCCCACTATAACTAGTGGACAGCATATACCAGGCCAATTTCTCGCATCTTTCTCCACCCCTTCCCTCCTTCTGCAACTCTGTTGCTTCTTTCTGCACCTCTCTTGCTTCTTTCTGCACCCCTCGTGCCTCTTTCCCACCCCTCTTCCCGCACCCTTCTTGCCTCTTAATGCACCTCTGTTTGTTCTTTCGGCACTTTTTCTGTTTCTTTCTGAAGCTCTCTTGCTTCTTTCTGCACCCCCTTGCCTCTTTCTCCACCCATCCATCCTCTTTCTGCACCTCTGTTGCTTCTTTCTGCACCCCTTTTGCCTCTTTCTGCACCCCTCATGCCTCTTTCACACCCCTCTTCCCGCACCCCTCTTGCCTCTTTCTGCACCTCTGCTCCTTCTTTCTGCACTTCTTTTGTTTCTATCTGCACCTCTCACTTCTTTCTGCATGCCTTTTGCCTCTTTCTGCACCCGTCTTGCCTCTTTCTGCACCCCTTTTTGCATCTCTGTTGCTTCTTTCTGCACTTCTCTTGCCTCTTTCTCCACCCCTCATCCCTCTTTCTGCACCTCTGTTGTTTCTTTCTGCACTTCTCTTGCTTCTTTATGCACCTCTGTCCCTTCTTCCTGCAACACTTATGCTTCTTTCTGCACCCCTCTTTCCTCTTTCTGCACCCCTATTGCCTCTTTCTGCACTTCTTCTGTTTCTTTCTGCAGGTCTCTTGCTTCTTTCAGCACACCCTTGCCTCTTTCTCCAACCATCCACTATCTTTCTGCACCCCTGTTGCCTCTTTCTGCACCTCTGTTCTTTCTTTCTGCACTTCTTTTGTTTCTTTCTGCACATCTCTTGCTTATTTCTGCACCCCACGTGTCTCTTTCTGCACCCCTCTTCCCACTTTTTGCATCCCTCTTGCCTCTTATACACCCCTCTTCCCTCTTTGTGCAGCCTTCTTGCCTCTTTCTGCACCTCTGTTGCTTCTTTCTGCACTCCTCTTGCTTCTTTCTACACTCCTCGTGCCTCTTATACACCCCTCTTCCCTCTTTGTGCACCCCTCTTGCCTCTTTCTGCACCTATGTTCCTTCTTTCTGCACTTCTTTTGTTTCTTTCTGCACCTCTCGCTTCTGTCTGCACCCCTTTTGGCTCTTCCTGCACCCCTCTTGCCTCTTTCTGCACCTCTGTTCCTTTTTTCTGCCCTTATTTTGTTTCCTTCTGTATCTCTCTTGCTTCTTTCTGCACCCCTCATGCCTCTTTCTGCACCTCTGTTCCTTTTTTCTGCCCTTATTTTGTTTCCTTCTGCATCTCTCTTGCTTCTTTCTGCACCCCTCGTGCTTCTTTCTGCACACCTCTTCCTGCACTCCTCTTGCCTCTTTCTGCACCTCTGTTGCTTCTTTCTGTACTTCTTTTGTTTCTTTCTGAACCCCTCTTGCCTCTTTCTGCACCTCTGTTCCTTCTTTATGTACTTCTTTTGTTTCTTTCTGGACCTCTCGCTTCTTTCTGCACCCCTTTTACCTCTTTCTGCACCCCTCTTGCCTCTTTCTGCACCTCTGTTCCTTCTTTCTGCACTTCTTTTGATTCTTTATGCAGCTCTCTTGCTTCTTTCAGCACCCCCTTGCCTCTTTCACCACCCCTCTTCCCTCTTTCTTCACACCTGTTGCCTCTTTCTGCATCTCTGTTCCTTCTTTCTGCACTTTTGTTTCTTTTAGCACATCTCTTGCTTCTTTCTGCACCCCTCGTGACTCTTTCTGAACCCCTCGTGCCTCTTTTTACACCCCTCTTGCCTCTTTCTGTACATCTGTTGCTTCTTTCTGCACTCCTCTTGCTTCTTTCTGCACCTCTCTTGCTTCTTTTTGCACCACTCGTGCTTCTTTCTGCATCCCACTTCTCTCTTTCTGCACCCCTCTTGCCTCTTTCTGCACCTCTGTTCTTTCTTTCTGCATTTCATTTGTTTCTTTTGCACCTCTCTTGCTTCTTTCTGCACCCCTCTTGCCACTTTCTCCACCCCTGTTCCCCTTTTTTGCATCTCTGGTGCTTCTTTCTGCACATCTCTTGCCTCTTTCCCCACCCCTCATCCCTCTTTCTGCACCTCTGTTGCTTCTTTATGCACTTCTCTTGCTTCTTTCTTCACCTCTGTCCCTTCTTTCTGCAACGCTTGTGCCTCTTTCTGCACCCCTCTTCCCTCTTTCTGCACCCCTCTTGCTTCTTTCTGCACCTCTGTTGCTTCTTTCTACACTTCTTTTGTTTCTTTCTGCAACTCTCTTACTTCTTTCCGCACCCCTCTTGCTTCTTTCTGTACCACTTGTACCTCTTTCACACCCCTCTCCCCTCTTTCTGCACCCCTCTTGCCTCTTTCTGCACCTCTGTTCCTTCTTTCTGCACTTCTTTTGTTTCTTTCTGCACCTCTCTTGTTTCTTTCTGTATTCCTCTTGCCTCTTTCTCCACTCCACTTCTCCCTTTCTGCACCTCTGTTCCTTCTTTCTGCACTTCTTTTGTTTCTCTCTGCACCCCTTTTGCCTCTTTCTCCACCCCTCTTGCCTCTTTTTGCACCCCTCTTCCCTCTTTCTGCATTCCTCTTGCCTCTTTCTGCACCTCTGTTGCTTCTTTCTACACTTCTTTTGTTTCTTTCTGCACCACTCTTGCCTCTTTCTGCACCTCTTTTCCTTCTTTCTGCACTTCTTTTGTTTCTTTCTACAACTCTCTTGCTTCTTTCTGCACCCCTCTTGCCTCTTTCTCCACCCCTCTTCCCCCTTTCTGCATGTCTTTTCCTTCTGTCTGCACTTATTTTGTTTCTATCTGCACCTCTCACTTCTTTCTGCACCCCTTTTGCCTCTTTCTGCACCCCTCTTCACTCTTTCTGCACCCCTCTTGCCTCTTTCTGCATCTCTGTTCCTCCTTTCTGCACTTCTTCTGTTTGTTTCTGCAGCTATTTTGCTTCTTTCTGCATCCCCTTGCCTCTTTCTCCACCCATCCACCCTCTTTCTGCACCCCTGTTGCCTCTTTCTGCTCCGCTGTTCTTCCTTTCTGCACTTCTTTTGTTTCTTTATGCACATCTCTTGCTTCTTTCTGCACTCCTTGTGACCCTTTCACGCCCCTCTTCCCTGTTTGTGCACCCCTCTTGCCTCTTTCTGCACATCTGTTCCTTCTTTGTGCACTTTTTTTGTTTCTTTCTGCACCTCTCGCTTCTTTCTGCACCCCTTTTGCCTCTTTCTGCACCCCTCTTGCCTCTTTCTGCACCTCTGTTCCTTCTTTCTGCACTTCTTTTGTTTCTTTCTGCACCTCTCTCATTTCTTTCTGTATCCCTCTTGCCTCTTTCAACCCCACTTCCCCTTTCTGCATCTCTGTTGCTTCTTTCTACACTTAACTTGCGTCTTTCTTCACATCTCTTGCTTCTTTCTGCACCACTTGTGCCTCTTTCTGCACCTTTCTTCACTTTCCGCACGCCTCTTGCCTCTTTCTGCACCTCTGTTCCTTCTTTCTGCACTTCTTTTGTTTCTTTCTGCACCTCTCTTGCTTCTTTCTGCACCCCTCTTGCCTCTTTCTCAACCCCTCTTCCCCCTTTCTGCATCTCTGTTGCTTCTTTCTGCACTTCTCTTGTCTCTTTCTCCACCCCTGTTCCCTCTTTCTGGACCTCTGTTGCTTCTTTCTGCACCTCTCTTGCTTATTTCTGCACCCCTTGTGCCTCTTTCACACCCCTCTTCCTGCACCCATCTTGCCTCTTTCTGCACCTCGGTTCTTTCTTTCTGCACTTCTTTTGTTTCTATCTGCACCTCTCACTTCTTTCTGCACCCCTTTTGCCTCTTTCTGCACCCCTCTTCACTCTTTCTGCACCCCTCTTGCCTCTTTCTGCATCTCTGTTCCTCCTTTCTGCACTTCTTCTGTTTGTTTCTGCAGCTATTTTGCTTCTTTCTGCATCCCCTTGCCTCTTTCTCCATCCATCCACCCTCTTTCTGCACCCCTGTTGCCTCTTTCTGCTCCGCTGTTCTTCCTTTCTGCACTTCTTTTGTTTCTTTATGCACATCTCTTGCTTCTTTCTGCACTCCTCGTGCCCCTTTCACACCCCTCTTCCCTGTTTGTGCACCCCTCTTGCCTCTTTCTGTACCTCTGTTCCTTCTTTGTGCACTTTTTTTGTTTCTTTCTGCACCTCTCGCTTCTTTCTGCACCCCTTTTGCCTCTTTCTGCACCCCTTTTGCCTCTTTCTGCACCCCTCTTGCCTCTTTCTGCACCTCTGTTCCTTCTTTCTGCACTTCTTTTGTTTCTTTCTGCACCTCTCTCATTTCTTTCTGTATCCCTCTTGCCTCTTTCAACCCCACTTCCCCTTTCTGCATCTCTGTTGCTTCTTTCTACACTTATTTTGCATCTTTCTGCACCTCTCTTGCTTCTTTCTAAACCACTTGTGCCTCTTTCTGCACCCTTCTTCTCTTTCTGCACTCCTCTTCCTTCTTTCTGCACCTATGTTGCTTCTTTCTGCACCCCTCGTGCCTCTTTCACACCCCTCTTCCCGCACCCATCTTGCCTCTTTCTGGACCTCTGTTCCTTCGTTCTCCACTCCTTTTGTTTCTATCTGCACCCCTTTTGCCTCTTTCTGCACCCCTCCTGCCTCTTTCTGTACCCCTCTTCCCTCTTTCTGCATTCCTCTTGCCTCTTTCTGCACCTCTGTTGCTTCTTTCTACACTTCTTTTGTTTCTTTCTGCACCCCTCTTGCCTCTTTCTCCACCCCACTTCCCCTTTCTGCATGTCTGTTGCTTCTTTCTGCACTTCTATTACCTCCTTTTCTACCCCTCTTCCCTCTTTCTGCATCTCTGTTGCTTCTTTCTACACCCCTTTTGCCTCTTTCTGCACCCCTCTTGCCTCTTTCTGTACCCCTCTTCCCTCTTTCTGCATTCCTCTTGCCTCTTTCTGCACCTCTGTTGCTTCTTTCTACACCCCTTTTGCCTCTTTCTGCACCCCTCTTGCCTCTTTCTGTACCCCTCTTCCCTCTTTCTGCATTCCTCTTGCCTCTTTCTGCACCTCTGTTGCTTCTTTCTACACTTCTTTTGTTTCTTTCTGCACCCCTCTTGCCTCTTTCTCCACCCCACTTCCCCTTTCTGCATGTCTGTTGCTTCTTTCTGCACTTCTATTACCTCCTTTTCTACCCCTCTTCCCTCTTTCTGCATCTCTGTTGCTTCTTTCTGCACTTAACTTGTGTCTTTCTGCACCTCTCTTGCTTCTTTCTGCACCACTTGTACCTCTTTCTACACCCTTCTTTACTTTCCGCACTCCTCTTGCCTCTTTCTGCACCTCTGTTCCTTCTTTCTGCACTTCTTTTGTTTCTTTCTGCACCTCTCTTACTTCTTTCTGCACCCCTCTTGCCTCTTTCTCCACCCCTCTTCCCCCTTTTTGCATCTCTGTTGCTTCTTTCTGCACTTCTCTTGTCTCTTTTTCCACCTCTCTTCCCTCTTTCTGGACCTCTGTTGCTTCTTTCTGCACCTCTCTTGCTTATTTCTGCACCTCTCACTTCTTTCTGCAACCCTTTTGCCTCTTTCTGTACCCCTCTTCACTCTTTCTGCACCCCTCTTGACTCTTTCTGCATCTCTGTTCCTTCTTTCTGCACTTCTTCTGTTTGTTTCTGCAGCTCTTTTGCTTCTTTCTGCACCCCCTTGCCTCTTTCTCCACCCATCCACCCTCTTTCTGCACCCCTGTTGCCTCTTTCTGCTCTGCTGTTCTTCCTTTCTGCACTTCTTTTGTTTCTTTATGCACATCTCTTGCTTCTTTATGCACTCCTCATGCCCCTTTCACACCCCTCTTCCCTCTTTGTGCACCCCTCTTGCCTCTTTCTGCACCTCTGTTCCTTCTTTCTGCACTTCTTTTGTTTCTTTCTCCACCTCTCACTTCTTTCTGCACCCTTTTTGCCTCTTTCTGCACCCCTCTTGCCTCTTTCTGTACCTCTGTTCCTTCTTTCTGCACTTCTTTTGTTTCTTTCTGCACCTCTCTCATTTCTTTCTGTATCCCTCTTGCCTCTTTCTCCACCCCACTTCCCCTTTCTGCATCTCTGTTGCTTCTTTATGCACTTCTCTTGTTTTTTTCTACACCTCTCTTGCTTCTTTATGCACCCCTTGTGCCTCTTTCTGCAGCCCTCTTCCCTCTTTCTGCACTCCTCTTGCCTCTTTCTGCACCTATGTTGCTTCTTTCTACACTTTGTTTTGTTTCTTTCTGCACCCCTCTTGCCTCTTTCTGCACCTCTGTTCCTTCTTTCTGCACTTCTTTTGTTTCTTTCTGCACCTCTCTTGCTTCTTTCTATACCCCTCTTGCCTCTTTCTCCACCCCTCTTCCCCTTTCTGCCTATCTGTTGCTTCTTTATGCACTTCTCTTGCCCTTTCTCCACCCCTCTTCCCTCTTTCTGCATCTCTGTTGCTTCTTTCTACACTTATTTTGCGTCTTTCTGCACCTCTCTTGCTTCTTTCTGCACCACTTGGGCCTCTTTCTGCACCCTTCTCCTCTTTCTGCACCCCTCTTCCTTCTTTCTACACCTCTGTTGCTTCTTTCTGCACCCCTCGTGCCTCTTTCACACCCCTCTTCCCGCACTCATCTTGCCTCTTTCTGCACCTCTGTTCCTTCTTTCTGCACTTCTTTTGTTTCTATCGGTACCTCTTTTGCCTCTTTCTGTACCCCTCTTGCCTCTTTCTGCACCCCTCTTCCCTCTTTCTGCATTCATCTTGCCTCTTTCTGCACCTCTGTTGCTTCTTTCTACACTTCTTTTGTTTCTTTCTGCACCTCTCTTGCTTCTTTCTGCACCCCTCTTGCCTCTTTCTCCACCCCTCTTCCCCCTTTCTGCATGTCTGTTGCTTCTTTATGCACTTCTCTTGCCTCTTTTTCCACCCCTCTTCCCTCTTTCTGCATCTCTGTTGCTTCTTTCTGCACTTAACTTGCGTCTTTCTGCACCTCTCTTGCTTCTTTCTGTACCACTTGTGCCTCTTTCTGCACCCTTCTTCTCTTTCTGCACTCCTCTTGCCTCTTTCTGCACCTCTGTTCCTTCTTTCTGCACTTTTTTTGTTTCTTTCTGCACCTCTCGCTTCTTTCTGCACCCCTTTTGCCTCTTTCTGCACCCCTCTTGCCTCTTTCTGCACCTCTGTTCCTTCTTTCTGCACTTCTTTTGTTTCTTTCTGCACCTCTCTCATTTCTTTCTGTATCCCTCTTGCCTCTTTCAACCCCACTTCCCCTTTCTGCATCTCTGTTGCTTCTTTCTACACTTATTTTGCATCTTTCTGCACCTCTCTTGCTTCTTTCTAAACCACTTGTGCCTCTTTCTGCACCCTTCTTCTCTTTCTGCACTCCTCTTCCTTCTTTCTGCACCTATGTTGCTTCTTTCTGCACCCCTCGTGCCTCTTTCACACCCCTCTTCCCGCACCCATCTTGCCTCTTTCTGGACCTCTGTTCCTTCGTTCTCCACTCCTTTTGTTTCTATCTGCACCCCTTTTGCCTCTTTCTGCACCCCTCTTGCCTCTTTCTGTACCCCTCTTCCCTCTTTCTGCATTCCTCTTGCCTCTTTCTGCACCTCTGTTGCTTCTTTCTACACCTCTTTTGCCTCTTTCTGCACCCCTCTTGCCTCTTTCTGTACCCCTCTTCCCTCTTTCTGCATTCCTCTTGCCTCTTTCTGCACCTCTGTTGCTTCTTTCTACACTTCTTTTGTTTCTTTCTGCACCCCTCTTGCCTCTTTCTCCACCCCACTTCCCCCTTTCTGCATGTCTGTTGCTTCTTTCTGCACTTCTATTACCTCTTTTTCTACCCCTCTTCCCTCTTTCTGCATCTCTGTTGCTTCTTTCTGCACTTAACTTGTGTCTTTCTGCACCTCTCTTGCTTCTTTCTGCACCACGTGTACCTCTTTCTGCACCCTTCTTTACTTTCTGCACTCCTCTTGCCTCTTTCTGCACCTCTGTTCCTTCTTTCTGCACTTCTTTTGTTTCTTTCTGCACCTCTCTTACTTCTTTCTGCACCCCTCTTGCCTCTTTCTCCACCCCTCTTCCCCCTTTTTGCATCTCTGTTGCTTCTTTCTGCACTTCTCTTGTCTCTTTTTCCACCTCTCTTCCCTCTTTCTGGACCTCTGTTGCTTCTTTCTGCACCTCTCTTGCTTATTTCTGCACCCCTTGTGCCTCTTTCACACCCCTCTTCCTGCACCCATCTTGCCTCTTTCTGCACCTCGGTTCCTTCTTTCTGCACTTCTTTTGTTTCTATCTGCACCTCTCACTTCTTTCTGCAACCCTTTTGCCTCTTTCTGTACCCCTCTTCACTCTTTCTGCACCCCTCTTGACTCTTTCTGCATCTCTGTTCCTTCTTTCTGCACTTCTTCTGTTTGTTTATGCAGCTCTTTTGCTTCTTTCTGCACCCCCTTGCCTCTTTCTCCACCCATCCACCCTCTTTCTGCACCCCTGTTGCCTCTTTCTGCTCTGCTGTTCTTCCTTTCTGCACTTCTTTTGTTTCTTTATGCACATCTCTTGCTTCTTTATGCACTCCTCATGCCCCTTTCACACCCCTCTTCCCTCTTTGTGCACCCCTCTTGCCTCTTTCTGCACCTCTGTTCCTTCTTTCTCCACTTCTTTTGTTTCTTTTTGCACCTCTCACTTCTTTCTGCACCCTTTTTGCCTCTTTCTGCACCCCTCTTGCCTCTTTCTGTACCTCTGTTCCTTCTTTCTGCACTTCTTTTGTTTCTTTCTGCACCTCTCTCATTTCTTTCTGTATCCCTCTTGCCTCTTTCTCCACCCCACTTCCCCTTTCTGCATCTCTGTTGCTTCTTTATGCACTTCTCTTGTTTTTTTCTACACCTCTCTTGCTTCTTTATGCACCCCTTGTGCCTCTTTCTGCAGCCCTCTTCCCTCTTTCTGCACTCCTCTTGCCTCTTTCTGCACCTCTGTTGCTTCTTTCTACACTTTGTTTTGTTTCTTTCTGCACCCCCTTGCCTCTTTCTGCACCTCTGTTCCTTCTTTCTGCACTTCTTTTGTTTCTTTCTGCACCTCTCTTGCTTCTTTCTATACCCCTCTTGCCTCTTTCTCCACCCCTCTTCCCCTTTCTGCATATCTGTTGCTTCTTTATGCACTTCTCTTGCCTCTTTCTCCACCCCTCTTCCCTCTTTCTGCATCTCTGTTGCTTCTTTCTACACTTATTTTGCGTCTTTCTGCACCTCTCTTGCTTCTTTCTGCACCACTTGGGCCTCTTTCTGCACCCTTCTCCTCTTTCTGAACCCCTCTTCCTTCTTTCTGCACCTCTGTTGCTTCTTTCTGCACCCCTCGTGCCTCTTTCACACCCCTCTTCCCGCACTCATCTTGCCTCTTTCTGCACCTCTGTTCCTTCTTTCAGCACTTCTTTTGTTTCTATCGGTACCTCTTTTGCCTCTTTCTGCACCCCTCTTGCCTCTTTCTGCACCCCTCTTCCCTCTTTCTGCATTCATCTTGCCTCTTTCTGCACCTCTGTTGCTTCTTTCTACACTTCTTTTGTTTCTTTCTGCACCTCTCTTGCTTCTTTCTGCACCCCTCTTGCCTCTTTCTCCACCCCTCTTCCCCCTTTCTGCATGTCTGTTGCTTCTTTATGCACTTCTCTTGCCTCTTTTTCCACCCCTCTTCCCTCTTTCTGCATCTCTGTTGCTTCTTTCTGCACTTAACTTGTGTCTTTCTGCACCTCTCTTGCTTCTTTCTGTACCACTTGTGCCTCTTTCTGCACCCTTCTTCTCTTTCTGCACTCCTCTTGCCTCTTTCTGCACCTCTGTTCCTTCTTTCTGCACTTCTTTTGTTTCTTTCTGCACATCTATTGCTTCTTTCTGCTCCCCTCTTACCTCTTTCTCCACCCCTCTTCCCCCTTTCTGCATCTCTGTTGCTTCTTTCTGCACTTCTCTTGTCTCTTTCTCCACCCCTCTTTCTTCTTTCTGGACCTCTGTTGCTTCTTTCTGTACCTCTGTTCCTTCTTTCTGCACTTCTTTTGTTTCTTTCTGCACCTCTCTCATTTCTTTCTGTATCCCTCTTGCCTCTTTCTCCACCCCTCTTCCCCTTTCTGCATCTCTGTTGCTTCTTTATGCACTTCTCTTGTTTTTTTCTACACCTCTCTTGCTTCTTTATGCACCCCTTGTGCCTCTTTCTGCAGCCCTCTTCCCTCTTTCTGCACTCCTCTTGCCTCTTTCTGCACCTCTGTTGCTTCTTTCTACACTTTGTTTTGTTTCTTTCTGCACCCCTCTTGCCTCTTTCTGCACCTCTGTTCCTTCTTTCTGCACTTCTTTTGTTTCTTTCTGCACCTCTCTTGCTTCTTTCTATACCCCTCTTGCCTCTTTCTCCACCCCTCTTCCCCTTTCTGTATATCTGTTGCTTCTTTATGCACTTCTCTTGCCTCTTTCTCCACCCCTCTTCCCTCTTTCTGCATCTCTGTTGCTTCTTTCTACACTTATTTTGCGTCTTTCTGCACCTCTCTTGCTTCTTTCTGCACCACTTGGGCCTCTTTCTGCACCCTTCTCCTCTTTCTGCACCCCTCTTCCTTCTTTCTGCACCTCTGTTGCTTCTTTCTGCACCCCTTGTGCCTCTTTCACACCCCTCTTCCCGCACTCATCTTGCCTCTTTCTGCACCTTTGTTCCTTCTTTCTGCACTTCTTTTGTTTCTATCTGTACCTCTTTTGCCTCTTTCTGCACCCCTCTTGCCTCTTTCTGCACCCCTCTTCCCTCTTTCTGCATTCATCTTGCCTCTTTCTGCACCTCTGTTGCTTCTTTCTACACTTCTTTTGTTTCTTTCTGCACCTCTCTTGCTTCTTTCTGCACCCCTCTTGCCTCTTTCTCCACCCCTCGTCCCCCTTTCTGCATGTCTGTTGCTTCTTTATGCACTTCTCTTGCCTATTTTTCCACCCCTCTTCCCTCTTTCTGCATCTCTGTTGCTTCTTTCTGCACTTAACTTCCGTCTTTCTGCACCTCTCTTGCTTCTTTCTGTACCACTTGTGCCTCTTTCTGCACCCTTATTCTCTTTCTGCACTCCTCTTGCCTCTTTCTGCACCTCTGTTCCTTCTTTCTGCACTTCTTTTGTTTCTTTCTGCACATCTATTGCTTCTTTCTGCTCCCCTCTTGCCTCTTTCTCTACCCCTCTTCCCCCTTTCTGCATCTCTGTTGCTTCTTTCTGCACTTCTCTTGTCTCTTTCTCCACCCCTCTTTCCTCTTTCTGGACCTCTGTTGCTTCTTTCTGCACCTCTCTTGCTTCTTTCTGCACCCCTCGTGCCTCTTTCACATCCCTCTTCCTGCACCCCTTTTGCCTCTTTCTGCACCCCTCTTCAATCTTTCTGCACCCCTCTTGACTCTTTCTGCATCTCTGTTCCTTCTTTCTGCACTTCTTCTGTTTCTTCCTGCAGCTCTCTTGCTTCTTTTTAAATCCCCTTGCCTCTTTATCCACCCATCCACCCTCTTTCTGCACCCCTGTTGCCTCTTTCTACTCTGCTGTTCTTCCTTTCTGCACTTCTTTTGTTTCTTTCTGCACATCTCTTGCTTCTTTCTGCACTCCTCTTGCCCCTTTCATACCCCTTTTCCCTCTTTGTGCACCCCTCTTGCCTCTTTCTGCACCTCTGTTCCTTCTTTCTGTACTTCTTTTATTTCTGTCTACACCTCTCGCTTCTTTCTGCACCCCTTTTGCATCTTTCTGCATCCTTCTTGCCTCTTTCTGCACTTTTGTTCCTTCTTTCTGCACTTCTTTTGTTTCTTTCTGCTCCTCTCTCGTTTCTTTCTGTATCCCTCTTGCCTCTTTCTCCATCCCACTTCCCCCTTTCTGCATCTCTGTTGCTTTTTTATGCACTTCTCTTGCTTTTTTATGCACCTCTCTTGCTTCTTTCTGCACCCCTTGTGTTTCTTTCTGCACACCTCTTGCCTCTTTCTGCACCTCTGTTGCTTCTTTCTGAACTTCTTTTGTTTCTTTCTGCACCCCTCTAGCCTCTTTCTGCACCTCTGTTCCTTCTTTCTACACTTCTTTTGTTTCTTTCTGCACCTCTCTTGCTTCGTTCTGTACCCCTCTTGCTTCTTTCTCCACCCCCTTCCCCTTTCTGCATGTCTGTTGCTTCTTTCTGCACTTCTCTTGCCTCTTTCTCCACCCCTCTTCCCTCTTTCTGCATCTCTGTTGCTTCTTTCTTCACTTATCTTGCATCTTTCTGCACCTCTCTTGCTTCTTTCTGCACCACTTCTGCCTCTTTCTGCACCCTTCTTCTCCTCCTGCACTCCTCGTCCCTCTTTCTGCACCGCTGTTGCTTCTTTCTGCACCCCTCGTGCCTCTTTCACACCCCTCTTCCCTCTTTTTGCACCCCTATTGCCTCTTTATGCACCTCTCTTGCTTCTTTCTGCCCCACTCATGCTTCTTTCTGCACCCATCTTGCCTCTTTCTGCACCTCTGTTCCTTCTTTCTGTACTTATTTTGGTTATTTCTGCACCTTTCTTGTTTCTTTCTGTATCCCTCTTGCCTCTTTCTCCACCCACTTCCCCCTTTCTGCATCTCTGTTGCTTCTTTATGCACTTCTCTTGCTTCTTTCTACACCTCTCTTGCTTCTTTCTTCACCCCTCATGCCTCTTTCTGCACACCTCTTCCCTCTTTCTGCACTCCTCTTGCCTTTTTCTGCACCTCTGTTGCTTCTTTCTGCACTTTTTTTGTTTCTTTCTGCACCTCTCTTGCTTCTTTCTACACCCCTCTTGCCACTTTCTCCACCCCTCTTCCTCCTTTTTTCATCTCTGTTGCTTCTTTCTGCACTTCGCTTGCCTGTTTCTCCGCCCCTCATCTGTCTTTCTCCACCTCTGTTGCTTCTTTCTGCACTTCTCTTGCTTATTTCTGCACCTCTCTTGCTTCTTTCTGGACCCCTTGTGCCTCCTTCTCCACCCCTCTTCCCTCTTTCTGCACCCCTCTTGCCTCTTTCTGTACCTCTGTTGCTTCTTTCTGTACTTCTTTTGTTTCTTTCTGCACCCCTCTTCCCTCGTTCTGTCCCCCTCTTGCCTCTTTCTGCACTTCTGTTCCTTCTTTCTGCACTTCTTTGTTTCTTTCTGCAGCTCTCTTGCTTCTTTCTGCAGGCCCTTGCCTCTTTCTCCACCCCTCTTCCCTCTTTCTGCACCCCTGTTGCCTCTTTCTGCACCTCCGTTCCTTCTTTCTGCACTTCTTTTATTTCTTTCTGCACATCTCTTGCTTCTTTCTGTACTTCTCTCGCCTCTTTCTGTACTCAAATGGGAAGTGCAAGCTGTCAAGTTTAAAGTTCTGCATGCTCTTGTGACTGAGGTATATGTCTACTTGTATATGTATACGTAAAAAGTGGTTAGCTTCTTCTATAGGTGGTTAAATGTTCTCAGTTCTGCTCTGTCATTCAGTTGCACAGGCAGACATGTCTTATGTACATAGGTGTTATAGAGCCCCTCAAATATACTATTGAATAGCCATGTGCCCTGTATTATGAGCAGAAAGAAATACATACACCTTTTTGTACACATATTTACAGAGTATGCTGTTTGAAACACAGGTATTCAAGTATTTCTATGTTTATTTTTATGTAACATGTCACTCGGTAAAAGCAGAGACATGCATGCATACCTTCACAAACTTGGTCAGACTTACAACAGTGATATGCTTAGGATTGCTGTTTTATATTTGGTAGGTAGGCCTAACATTCTGAGCAGTCGATTACTAGCGAACCTTCAAGAGGAAAGTGAGGTATAAGACATCTTGGGAGAAGGATTAGGGATTAGGCTACTTTGTATGGGTCTGTTGTAATGTACAGTCAAAGTAGGCCTCTTTCTGCACCTCTGTTGGTTCTTTCTGCAATTCTCTTTCTTCTTTCTGCACTTCTCTTTCTTCATCTTTCTGCACATGTCATACCTATGTAGGCATATTTAGAAATTAGCATTTAAAAAACCTTAGAAATTCACTGAAAAAACCAGAGGTTTCAGGGATGTTATAGTTAGGAATTAGCAGTTAAAAAACCTTTGAAATTCACTGAAAAAGCCATAGGTTTCAGGGACGTTATAGTTAGAAATTAGCATTTAAAAAACCTTAGCAATTCACTGAAAAAACCACAGGTTTCAGGGACATTATAGTTAGTTGGACATTTCACTCATACAAATTCGGCCGTTATAGTTAGTTGAACTAACTATAACTCATGCCCCCGCAAAGCACTGCTGATGACGTCACATTTTACACCACTCATGACATGGTCAGTGACATCACTAATCACATCACTGATGAAATCTCAAATGACATCACTGATGACATCATCCACTTAATATCTGATGCACCTCCTCACACCCTAATATAACCTAATATAAACTTTCCTACACCCACTCTAAAATACAGACTACCATTTTCGAAACCATAGACACACCAATACCAGTTAGTACATACCCACTCACTGATTCATAGGTCTACACACATTCACTCACTCACTGATACAGTCACTCATACACGCAGTCACTCATCAATACAGCCTCTGATATATGCACTCATACACCCATACAGACACTCACCTACTGCCACTTATCTACAAAGATACTCACACACCTAGTCAGTCACCCAAAGACTCAATCACACTGCCATTTACTCACCAATACAGTTATACACACACCACCTCACTTATTCATACAGATACTAACACATACTAATACAATCACTGACACAAGCACACACTCATCCATACAGCCACTCTCACAATCACTCACTCTCACATATAGTCATGTATATACTCCAACATTCACATATACTGCCTTTCACATATGTAGTTACTCACACATATACAACTGAGACATCCATTCACTCACCAACACAGCCATACGCACACTCACTCACCCATACAGCCCCTCACAGATGCACTCATGGACCCATACACCCACTGAATCACCCACTCACACATCCATGGAGGGAGTCACACACCCCCCACCCACCCACCCAGACACTCAGGCACCCATACAGGTAATCAGACAACCAATCATTAACCCATATTGACACTCATTTAGCTACTCACCCACCCATGCAGCCACTTACACACCAACTGACAAACTGATACAGACATTCACACAGATTAGTCATTTACCCATGCACGTTTAATCTCTCACTTAAACAGTCAGTCACGCACCCACTAAATTATCCATTCAGACACTCATACACCCACTCATTCTTCAATACACCTTTGCGTATCTATAATTAACATTCTTAAACTTTTAAAAATCACCCAGTCTCTGGATGATAGTTAGCTCAACTAACTATAACAGCCGAATTTCTCTGGTTTTGTACAAGTGAAATGTCCAACTAACTATAACGTTCCTGAAACCTGTGGTTTTTTCAGTGAATTTCAAAGGTTTTTTAACTGCTAATTCCTAACTATAACGTCCCTGAAACCTCTGTTTTTTTCAGTGAAGGGGTTTACTGCGGTGCCTCTGTGCTACACGGACAACGTAATAATCCATACAGCGGACTTGGTACTGTTATTTTGATCACTGCACCCCAAACTACGTCACCCAAAATCCTGTGAGTGCCATTCAACCACTCAGGGCACTTGCGTTTGTATGGCAGAGAGAACCTGGTATTTAACAGGGGGACAGCTGAACTCCGTTTTGTAAGATATTCCCACAAAGTGTAGTGCACGATGGAGGAAGAGGAAGAGAGGAGAGCAGCTGCACGTGCCATTTTCACCAGAAAATCGGGACCAGCTATCACGACTGAAAACAGAACTGCTCAGGTCCAACCTATAGAAGAAAAACTACGTAAATTGGAAAAACTTAAGAGAACAGAAATCTCAAAGTGGTGGGAAGCCATCTCTTTGCAGAATTACGTGGATCAAGGAATGGCACCTAGAGGCTTGAGAATTTTTACAACTCCTACATATGAAACACCGAATCCAAAAATGCTTGAGGAATGGTCAGAGAACTCTTCTCAAAGCTCAAAACGGATGCTGGAAATTTTAATTAAGTATGCGTGGATAGATCGCGACGTGATACTTAACCAGATCCAAGAATTGATGGATGACCTGAAAACACAGGTAGAAGCAGAAAATCTGAACAGGTCATTAACGACAATGAAGGATCGTCTTAAAAAGCACGAGGAAGATATCAAAGCTCGTAAACAGAGGAAATTAAATCGTGACTACGGCGACTATGAAAGTGGTGGAATTTAAACTTTCAGTCGGAAGTATGATCACCTTTACAACCAGCAAGTCGCACAAGAAACAACAAGTGATGCCAACAGAGAAACGACAATAACGGAGGTGTCCACAGTCAGTGAAAGCGAATCCGATGTCTCAGTGGGCAACACCTCCGCTGAGGAACGCAACCCTCGTCCGGTGACTTTTTTAGACGAGTACCGGCATCTACGCCGGGTTCGACAGACCACAAGTGACACTCCGACACTGAAGACAAGGGGCCAGAGAGGCCGAGGCAGAGGACGAGGAAACGCAGAAACAGGCGCAAAAGAATCCAACAACGGTTGCAGAAGAGGCAGAGGACGGGGCGGCATAGGAAGCAACAAGTCGTGCTCCAGAAAAGCCTTCTAATGGATCTAATAATGGTTAACAAAACTGTCATTAATCTTTCTAAGAGACCTATGAGTGATACAGAAAAACAAACACTCTGTTTAGGACTTTCCTTTTGTCCCTCCTATCCTTTCAACTATACTAATGCCAGAATTGACTTGTTCAAGTATGTTAGAATACTCAAATTAAAAAAGTGGCATAAACTCAAAAGAACAGGGGGCAGTAGGAAACCCAGTAACAACACCGATACTTGGCATGACAATCTCAACATAGGAGACATAGATACCCTGATTACCATGATAGAACTAGGACAGGACAATGCAGCTACCAACAAAGAAACCAGCTTAACGCAAGTCCTTGAAGATTTCGAAATTGCCACTGATGTTTCTGCTTCTACTGATTTTAGGCCCAAGTCGACCTTCTTGCCTAGCTTACCCCACGACAATATTGACTCGTTTCATGACAGTGTCAGCAAGGCATTCAGTAATTTTCGACTTAAATCCAACAGGGCCAATGTAAGAAACAGGAATCTCACTTACGATCAAAGACAGGCATTTAAATCTCTCACTGAAGATGAAGACATTGTCATCCATCCCGCGGACAAAGGCGGCAATGTCGTCATCTTGGACAGAGAGCAAAACATAGCTGAAGCTTTAAGATAGCTTGATGACACTAACTATTATCTGCCCATTTCCATGGATGTATACAACACAAGCATTGTGACGATTTGGGACAAATTAACCATGTGGAAAGATAGAGGGATACTGGAATGGGAGGAGTTCTGCTACCTCAAGAAAGATCACCCCGTACTTCCGGTACTTTATTTACTACCAAAAGCTACATAATGACCCCATAAGACCAACTGGGCGTCCGCTTGTATCATCTAGGGGGAGTGTAGCAGAACATATTTCCAAGTATGTGAACCATTTCCTCAGAGACCATGTCACCAGACTACCCAGCTATATCAGAGACACTAAAGATTTCCTGAATAGAATACAAGACATACATTGGGAAGATGACTCTATGTTCATTACCCTTGACGTACACTCTTTATACATCATCATTGATCACCAACAGGGGTTGGAGGCATGTTCCTATTATCTCAATACCAGACCAGTGAGATTCTGTGAGCATAGTCAGATGTTGTTGGACATGACGGAATATTGTCTGACGAACAATATCTTCATGTTCAACGGTACCTTGTACAAACAGACTACGGGTACAGCCATGGGATCTTGCTTTGCTACCAGCTTTGCCAATCTATTCATGGGGCACTGGGAGGCACTGGGAGGAAGGCATATTTTCCAAACCTAACATCACCATAGACTTTGAACATGTGTCGATGTGGCTACGGTACATCGACGGCCTGTTCATTATCTGGAGAGGTTCTGAACAGGAGGCCAGTGAGTTTATCAATAGACTTAATGTCAATGATCGTAACATCATTCTCACCAGCAGCATCAGTAAAATGAAAGCTGAATACCTCGATGTAAGCCTTGAAATCAAGCATAATCAAGTGCATTCGGCCCTATTCAGGAAATCCACAGCAGGCAACAGTATACTTCATGCCCTCAGCTGTCATCCGGAGGCTCTCAAGTGGAGCATTCCTTACGGTGAGCTGCTGAGGGCAAAAAGAAACTGTAACACAGAGGAAGCGTATCGGTGAGAGAGTAATGTCATGGTTGAACGCTTCAAGGCCAGGGGATACCTGAACTGGGAGCTCAAGAAAGCCAGAGAAAGAGCAGATGGAGTGGACAGAGCGCAGACCATCTCTGAAACTGACACAGTGCCCACAGACATAGGAGAGGACAGTACGAGATTGATCATGACGTACAATTCAGATTCCAAAGACATCAAACGCATTTTATCTAAAAATTGGGACATTCTCAAATGTGACAACATCATTGGTGACACCATTCCTGACAGACCCAGTATAACATACAGAAGAGGGAAGAATGTTAGGGATCTGTTAGAGCACAGTGACATCACCATTTATCCCAATAGATATGAACATGGCCTCAGTGGTTTCTTTCCCTGCGGCCACTGTAAGGCCTGCAGAAACAGTAAATTTCGGAGCCAGGTCAACTATAATGGTGTTAGTAAAAACATAACTCAATTCCTCACGTGTAGCTCCACATTTGTCAAAAATGCCATAGAATGCCCCTGCAAACTTTGGTATATTGGCAGCACCACACTCATGGCGAAGAAATGCATATTAGAGCACAGTAGAGCCATTACTAACAATGATCCCAAATATCCAGTAGCACGTCATTTCTATGAGAGGCATTTTTCTAATTCATCACATCTTGGGTTCTTTATCCTTGAACAGATTCATAGGACCCCGAGAGGGGGGAATAGGGCCTTGAAATTGAGACAGAGGGTGTCCAAATACATTATAGACTTCCAAACTATGACTCTGGGGGGCCTCAACCAAGATGAGGAGCTTGCAATACACCTGAAAGAGGAATGAGCTCCTAGTGGCTTTCCCACGCAACGCTAGGTCACTGCATTCAAGTTGACGATGCTCATGCCTTAGATGTAGTTACTCAGGTTGATTTTACAGTCCTCCATGCATTCCAGTTCTTCCATTCTCTTGTGCATTAGAATAGATAGCGATAAGAAAACTGTTGTTTTAATCTCACTGTTTATATTTCAGTATTACTATTTTCACTGCATTAGTTTTAACTTTTATTTTTACTTTTCTGTTCTTTTGCTTTTTTTGCAGGAGGAAAGGAAGGGGCCCATTCACCAGTAATAACCAGCACGGGCTGCCTACCCTTTTCCCCTTGGCCTCACCATCACAACAACATTTGGTTGGTAACTCTTCATTTATTTGTGGGACATGAAGGACTACAGACAGGGCTCTGACGTATTAGTGTGTATTTCAATTGCACAATCTTGAGTATTATCTTCTACTCTTGCACTTCAGCCATTCTTGTCCTATGGCACATGCCAACCATGGTTGATTTAGGGCACATGGAATTCCATATGGTTAGTTGGAACACATGGCAGTATTGTACATGGGCAAGATGTGAGGGCACCATGCCGAGATGTTTGAACGCGCCAGTCTCTACCAACAGGATAGACTTTTGGCAGCTGCCCAAGTAATTCAGACAACATGACATCAGCCGATGAGCGCACTATGCCGAGATGTATGAGGGCGCCTTTTTCCACCACTAGGACAGACTTTCGGCATCTGTCCAAGCATTTCAGCAAACATGTCAACAGTCACTTGCCAGGGATTTTAAACATATTACTATTTCATTTCTCGCGAGTCAGTAGGGCTGCAATGCTTACGCACTTTAATGTTGGTGCTGTCTCCCGACATGTCTCTATGACTTGATAAAGTTTTATTGACACGTTGTTTTTGTTGGGGAGCGCTTTCTACCAATCAGCATGGTATGCGTGCCATATTCAAGTAGTTCGCGCATACCGGTATTTCACTAAGATGATTGTATTAGTACGCTTGCCTTCTTTCTCGCAATTTTGACTTTGATAACGTTTTCTTTTATGTTGAACTTTGTACCAGAACTCGGCCGGCAATTCTGTGCCCACATCCATATGTCAATGTCTAGGCTTATATTTGTTGCTATATAGACACCGACAGTTTGAATTTAAATTCTTGTATTTCATATAGATGCAATGAATGATCAGTGCAATTTGATATATATTGAAGTTGTGAATTAACACTATGTTAGCTTTGAATGAAACCACTCCAATATGTCTGCGACTATTGAATTGATTGTGCAATTGTCCTACGTTGATTTCTATGTAACCACGTAACTATATCAGTTACCAGTATTTTGGTGCATGTTTCACGTGAGCAAGACTTCGGAGGAAGTCAAAACGCGTTGTGGAATAAAACACTTTAACGGAAGAGAACTTGTGCTGGGTTTTCTGTCCTGAGAGCGCACGGACGTATGGACTTGAATTGATATATATCTATATATATATATATATATATTCCGAAATAACTCCTCATAAAGAAGCAAAATGGGCACTCCCGGTAAACAGAATTTCTTTTATTTAGTTCACAGCGTGCTGCCTGTTCTGACGTGTTTCGGCTGATCCAGGCCTTTCTCAAAGAGACATTGCTAAGCATTTTTTTTACATTTAAAGGGGCAGTGCATGTAGACATAGAAGAAACAACATCCGTTGTATCCATATCCCCATATCTCTACATACTGCGTATTAAACTGGTTCAGTTACTCATATTATTTTTATATTTTTCATAAGTAATATTTTTGCGCTTCTTTTCAAAAATACAATTAAAAAAAATTATATAAACAAACCGGCTCAACATTGTGTCAACCCATAATTCTTAATCCAGTTTGGGAAATCCTTAAGGAGGGAACCTCTTGGGCCAGTGCCCTAATCTGATTTGGAGCATCATAGTTCATTCTCACATTCTTTGGCCAATGCCCCAGTCTAGTTTGAAGCAACATATTTGATAAAGACACTTCCAAGCATTCCTTATTCCAAAATATCATGATCAAAATATCACACCCCTCAAATTCATTGCACCAAATAATCAATTGATAAAATATCAAACATTAACTTAATTATTCATACAGATATAATAACTCTGCATATACAAAACTTCTTGTTTGTATATAAGGTGCAAAAAGTGCAAATTTACAGTAGCAGTGTGCCATATGCAACAACCTCTAGATAATCAATTCATTTTGGAAATTCCACACATATAGTACATTTGTAAATCCTAAAATAGCGGAATAAATATGGATAAATACACAAATGGATAATTATCATGCTAAAAACATCAAATTGATCAATCCTCTTAAAATAAATTATCTATATAGATCCTTTGTAATCAATTTATGTCAACAATACCACCATATCTATTAATCCAATCATTCTCTAAGATTTAATCAATAACAATTAATGTGTAAGAATTTTTTTTTTTTACCAGGATACTTAAAGTGTCCAGTGCAAAAAGTCAATAATGGGGGGAACCTTCCTATTAATATCTTCAATCACAATAGAGATGCAAATCAGGTGACATTCATAAAGAGACTCAGTGCAAGATGTCCAAGGTGCTAAGAAAAATAAGGTGCTCTGGGGCTCTGGTGCAATTATAAAATCTATTTATATCAGGTAACAACCCCAAGGGCTCGGTAAAAACTGTGAAAACAGTAAAAACCGCAAAAACCGTAAGAACCATAGGTAAGGTACAGCAATATACAATGTGTGGGGAATAGGGAGATGGTGAGGCAATCCCTCATGCCAAATGTACTTCTAGCTCTTCATCCCTATTCAACCCATTAGGAAATTTGGTATTCAAATCCAGAATGTATCTAGATTCCAGACGTCTTAGGTTAATAGTTCTATTACCTCCTCGGATGTTCGGAGGAACCCTATTTATGGCAAAATACATCAGTAAACCAGGATCACTTTCATGTTTATCACAGAAGTGCTTAGCCACAGAATATGTGAAATCTTTGTTCCTAATTGCTCGCTGGTGTTCAAGCATACGTTATTTTAAAGGGAAAATTGTACTCCCCACGTACATCATAGGACACAGACAACTGAGTACATAAACGCAATAGTCAGTATTGCAATTGTGAAACCCGTGAATCTTATTGATATGCCCATCGTTTGATGTGAAAGTGAGGACATTTTTCACCATTCTACAGGCCTTACAATTATTGCACTTGCAGAACCCCTTTATATTGGATAGCCATGTTTCTGGTTTTCGGCTACCATCAAAATAGCTGTTCATCAGGTTATTGCCCAATGTCCTTCCTTTCCTGTAGGTAACTGGCAGAGCCATTGGTAAATCCTTACCGATAACAATATCATTTTTTACTACCTGCCAGTGTCTTCTCAGGATCTGATATACTTCAGGGGACATTTGATTAAAACACGTGATGAATCTAGCTGATATACCTTCCTTAGGAGTTCTTTGGTTGGAATAAAGCAATTGGTCTCTGCTACCCCCTCTGATTTGCGTTTAACCTCAGCTAATGTCTTGGAATGATACCCACGTTTTCTAAACCTTTCATTCATTTGTCGTACTTGCCCTTAGAATTCCTGTTCCTCGCTGCAAATTCTTTTTAATCTCAATGTTTCCCCATAGGGGATGCTGGCTTTTAAATTCATAGGGTTGACTTTTAAAGTGCAGAGTACTATTACCGGCAGTTTTTTTACGGAACACAGTTGTATTAATTTTGCCATCCTTCACTTGTAGCAGGATGTCCAAGAATGATATCTCACTAACACTCATCTGTGCTGTAAAATGTAGATTAAAGGGGTTTTTGTTAAGTTATGTTAACTATAGCTTATATATCGCGTAATCACCTGCAGGTCTCTTAGTGCTTGAAGAGAGATCTCAGATACTCTTTACCATCCCCGAAGAGCACCAGACAGATGTGTTAAACTGTGTCCAAATCCTCCCTAAACAGAAGGGTTTTGAGGTGTTTCCTGAAGGGAAGAAGGGCGGGTTCCTTACGGAGGTTCACTGGCAGTTCGTTCCAGAGTTGGGGAATTAGGACAGAGAACACTCTGCCACCTTTAGATGCAGTTTTGGCCCGAGAGTGAGCCAGGAAACCTGCCTCAGGCGAGCGAAGTGTGCGTTCCGGTGCATAATTCACCAGGCGCTCCTTGATATAGCCAGGAGCCTGACCATATACGGCTTTGTGGGCAATGCAGAGGCCCTTGAACTTTGCTCTCTGCTTGACCGGGAGCCAATGCAACCTATGCAACAAAGGGGTGACATGAGCCCTTCTAGGGAGCCTAAAAATCAGCCTAGCTGCGTCGTTCATGGTCACCTGCAGCTTGCTGATTAGTTTCTCAGGGAGGCCAATGTACAACGCATTGCCATAGTCCAACCTGGATACAATCGTGGCCAACACAATCATCTGTAAAGTAGTGGGCAAGAGCAGAGAGGCAAGTTTCCGCAGCTGTCGCATTAGGCCCAGGCAGGTGCCTGAAGTAAATCTAATCTTCAACTCAGGGATCTTATTAATATAAAGAACTTTACAGAAGCTGAAATATGAAAAGACATCTTTATTAAACTTACATAAGTGAGGCCACGTCACACAGAAGCCGTAGCAACTGTATGAGGCAGTCTGAGGAATACAAAGAACAGAGGCCTTTTATATGCTCTCAGGGTTACAAACTTCAGCATACAAGTAAGGGGCAGTCCTAGCTTGTGCAAGCATGCAAAATACCTAACATTCCTTCTTTACAGTTTACCATTCAGATATTTACAACATTAGTAAAAGCAGAGTCATGATGACAAGCCCATTTTCAGTTTGTCCATCCCAAGACCAATTTCCCGGCAAGGCTCGACATTCTCATCAGATATCAGATGGACCCCTAATAAAATCGGGCACCTCCTCCTCGTAAAGCAAGTCATAAAGAAAGAAACATAGACAGGTGTGTGAGAGATTAGGAGTGGTTTGAATGTGATGAAAGGTTTATGGTTTGCTGTGCCTTGATACTAATCTTGATCGGTCACTGGGAAAGGAACTGGTCGAACAGGTTTGGCTTCAGGCAGTGGAGTCAGCTTGCCCAGGTCACACAAAAGTCAACAAAGGTGTACGTGTCCTTCAGACTCGTTTTGGCCTTAGTTATCAGCCTATGTGAGGGCAACCACTTAAAATGGCTGCCATGCACAAAATGGAACCCGAGGGTTCAGGACGAAATCCCTGATTTGAAGGTGATCCAGCCATTCGAACACGCAGAAATTGCCTGGATATAGTATGTTCGTCATTGTCGTTCTGCTGATACCAAAATCGTCATGATTTGACGATGCTTATGACACGAAGCCAAAATTTCAAGTACTACAGACCCTCCTTTTGCCCTTACATAGGCAATTAATATATATACTCACGCTAATCTGAGTCCAGGTCTATATTCACAAATTCATTGAGATGTTGCTGTAGCATCATCCTATTGCTTAGCTCGTACCTTGATACAGGCTTCCTTACACACGATGTAGCACAGAGGCCACACATAGCAGGACCAAATAGGGAATACCTCTATCTGTAGTATGTGGCATAAGACCACACACCCAACAATTAGTGATGTTCACTACTAACTGGTGTTGATGCAGAAGCGGTACAAAGGAATTATTAATAAACTCTGACCTCCTAACCAGTTCGTGTTCAGGTAAAGTATTGAAAGAATGCAAAGAAGTAGTAGTAGGAAGAGACATAGGTTGGGAGGTGGGTACAGATGTCAATTGGGTAGAAAAAAACAATCCCACCCATAAAAGACAATGTCATGTTTAAAAACACTAGAAAACACATTGTTAAGAACATATAGACAACAGGAGAAAGTAGTGACCACTATTACAAACGAATTCATAATTTTTCACCACCCTAAGCAAAAAGTAAATCCTAAAATTATCTAGTAACATTTTTAGGGCTCCTATGTATTTCAGTAATTTATTACATGTTCAGGTGAAACAGTGGTGATCCTCATCAATGCTCTGAGGTGAAAAGGGAATACTCTTCCACAGAGAATGGACTTTATTCTGCTTTTACTAAACAGAATACTACTTTAAGACAATGCCAGCAAAACAATAAGAAACAGTCTCATAACACCTATTTTATGCAATCACACGGAAACCACTTTATGCATCAATTATGTCCAAAGTCCGTTCAAGCCTCTCTGGCGAGCTTCCATCGTCCATCAAATCTTCTCCCATTGTTGCATGGGCCTCTTGATTCAGGCCTTATATGAAAAATAGTGTTTTTCAGTATTCGTTGGAGTGCCCTCCTGGCAAACACTCACAGCTCATTTGAAAGTCTCAATGTCTCAAGGCAGTGCACCGATATCTCTCCTCTGCGGCAGGCACTACAGATAGTGTGCTCCTCATTGATCAAGGGCACAGATCATCTTATGCAGATCCGGGTCTACATTCTCAGGCTCCGACACTCATTACTCAGTGTCAGAGGACGCTCAGGCTGCTCTTTGATGGGCACCATAATGTAGTGCCTTTTCCCACTCTTGCATCTTCCGGTGCACTGCACTTCCGTTGGAGCAAAGGAAAAGGGTTGTGTGGCCAAAACTCAGGCCGAGGGGCTCAAGGGACTGCACACTGTCAGAGGTTACCAGCACATGACAGGTGAAAAACTCAGGCCTCAATCCTTTCGCTCTTTTGCACTGAAACTCTCCTGCTTCTTTTTGATGTTCAACGCCTTCTGATGAAGCAAGCATAATACTTCGGAGATACCAGACGTCCGCCTCTCATTTGTGAAGTAGGAAATGTGACGCAGTTGTTTTCTTAAAATTAATGCGAATACAATTTATTTGTGTTGTAACAAGGGGACTGCAAGCAGGTGGCCTGCAATCTGCGAGGGAATGGCCATATGCCATGAGACAGTTCTGGTCTAGAACACACTGTCATTTCTCAAAGGCAATACAAAGACAAAGGCAGTAGGCACAACAGTGCCTCTAGGCTCTTCAATTGGGTTTCCGTGTGAGAGCATATTCTCCATCATCTAATGGTAGATAGCGACATGATTAAGTCTAGGTGTTCCTAAATTCCTTGTCTTAAAAACATCTCAAAAGAAAAATCGCATAATACAGATTATCAGGGGCATGTAGATACCTCCCTTTAAAAGTTGTGCATCAGGTGCACTATGCAATACACAGGCTAATGATCAAAATGTGGAAACAAAAGACAAGAACTAGAGAGTCCTGGTCTTTCCATAATTTAGAACACATCTGATCCCACCAAAAATTAAAGCAGTATGAACAAAAGGGTAAAAATAACCACATTAAAAAGAGTCATTGAAAATTTGTCATGTTCAAAAAAAAAAAAAAAATGTAAGGTATCTCCTATTGAGATGGAAAACTTGTTTTGTTATAGTATTGAGTCAGTTAACCAGTCCATCACTATCCTAACAATCAGACTGGAAAACATTGCAGTGGGCCTAAAGAGAATTCTTGAAAACCAGTCTGGTGATACAAAAGGAATTATACATAATATGGGGGTTTCTGATATATTACTGCGGTCTGGAAGTGTGAACTTGAACAATACATCAATAAAAAGGCAAACTGGTGAAAAGAATATGGAAAAAGGGAAATGGAACTAGGACACAGCTAAAATCCCCAATAACTAGGCATGATGTGACATCAGGGGGGTGACAAAAAGGTTGGCTCTACCGCTGGCCGCTAAACCATATACGGTAACCTCCGCTAATGTTCCAGTTCCTTCTTCAGGGAAAAAAATATGAAACCTTGTTTCCTTGATATCTTTTTTATTTTTCCTTCAAATACCATTAAAGCCAAATTTGACATACACTGGTGAAGTGTTGTCTGTCTTTCTGTGAAATTTTAGTGTCAAAGCAAATCTACCCAACTGTTTGCAGGATACACATCGTCATGTATATCCCTTCACAACACAGGTAAACTTGTAATAGTATTATAAGCAGCAACAAGTGAACCCAAAATGGCAATAACCTGCAAATTTGTGTTTTATACCTAAATGTATTCATTTACTGAAGCCTAAAGCACTTTAAAGCTATTTTAAATGGCAAAAATACCCAAATTCGACTTTGATGTTTGGGGCACTTAAAAATAAATATCCCATAAGTATGTTACATATTAATCATCCTCAGGATGTTCTTTACACATTACAGATATTAGATATTAGACATATCTCATGTAAATCTTTAGAAAAATGAGTTTTTCACACCTGCGCCAAGTGAAAATCCATATGCTAATGTCGTCATTATTCGGTATAGCACAACTTAAATTAAATTTTAATGCTAGGATGTCATAGTATGAGCTTTAAGCTTCATGAATAGTAAAAAACGAATTTTGTAGCACTTATTTTTAATAATTATTTTTCATAATTAATAATAAAAAAAAAATTTAAAAAAAAAAAAAAAAACCTTTTATTTTTGATAATTCCACATATAAGAGCAAGCTGCATCCCTTGCCTATCATTTTAGACGCATTTATTTATAAGCCTAAACACAGAAGCCTAACTTAAAACATGACAAAATTTGGCGCCACATTTTTCTTTCTAAAAAGGACAATTTTATTTAGCAACAGACCCAATAATATACTTACAAAATGTTGCTTAATAGACTGAAAACATCAAGAAAAACCACGAACAGACATTGAGCTCATTTGAGACATAAACAGAAAGGGGTGAAACACTCAGGACACACAATACGGCGCGCTTTTAGCCATGCATTTCATGAATAGCGCCAACGCTATTCTCTTACAGAAGTTGCACTAATAGGAAAACCACAGACATTTAAACACACACATTTTAACCCACCTATCAATACTCAGGACAGCCCACAGACTGTACTAGAACCAAACCATTTGTAAATACTAGTCGTAAGTTATATTTACAAGAAACGCTTCTCAATTGTGTTTTTTTTTTTTTATTTAAAAAAGACTACGAAAATACACTCAATTCACTAGCTTTGGTTAGCAGAACACCAAACAAAATCGTTCTGCATATCTTCATTCATAAAAACTGCGCAGAACAAAGGATCCTTGTTTTGTATTATGTCATATTTTAATTCCCTGGGGATACAAAATCACCAAGGAAGAAATATGTTTGTAAATCTAAACCTATTTAGATTTTCCCTTTAGGGAAGCCGGCTAATCCAAACGTATACAAAGTTGGCCAACATAAAGCTCCAAATTTGCTAAGATCAGGCATCTTATAGCTCACTAATCTAGCTTCAAACTTCAAGGGGCTATCTCTATCGATACACTCGCAAATATACAAGACCCTCGGTTTTTGAAAATTGCAATCTTCAAATAAAACTAAGGACCAAACAAACTAAGAACCAATCAAACTAAGACTCAAAGGAACCAAGGAACCAAAGAACAAACGACTGGGAGCGACCCACTTATACTTAACTCTTACTTTTACTAATCAAAAGGTTATCCAAATTCTATCTGTCAAGTTCTACATGACCTAACGGTCTTTTAGAATACTCACGCCAAAAAGGTTCTCAGTCAGGAGTGACGTCATGTGGAGGATCAAAAATCAGGAAGATCAGAAATGTACTGGGCTGCAGAAACAAAGAATCTCCAGAATCCTTGTGCACAGAGTACCTCCTTAGTAGAATCTTGTTCTGTCCTCCTCAGTAGATTTCAGTCTCCTGACAAGATCTCCCACAGAAAGCCACTTCTCTGATGAGGCCCCGCGTTGGCTGCGCCATTTGAAGTAAATCTAATCTTCAACTCAGGGATCTTATTAATATAAAGAACTTTACAGAAGCTGAAATATGAAAAGACATCTTTATTAAACTTACATAAGTGAGGCCACGTCACACAGAAGCCGTAGCAACTGTATGAGGCAGTCTGAGGAATACAAAGAACAGAGGCCTTTTATATGCTCTCAGGGTTACAAACTTCAGCATACAAGTAAGGGGCAGTCCTAGCTTGTGCAAGCATGCAAAATACCTAACATTCCTTCTTTACAGTTTACCATTCAGATATTTACAACATTAGTAAAAGCAGAGTCATGATGACAAGCCCATTTTCAGTTTGTCCATCCCAAGACCAATTTCCCGGCAAGGCCCGACATTCTCATCAGATATCAGATGGACCCCTAATAAAATCGGGCACCTCCTCCTCGTAAAGCAAGTCATAAAGAAAGAAACATAGACAGGTGTGTGAGAGATTAGGAGTGGTTTGAATGTGATGAAAGGTTTATGGTTTGCTGTGCCTTGATACTAATCTTGATCGGTCACTGGGAAAGGAACTGGTCGAACAGGTTTGGCTTCAGGCAGTGGAGTCAGCTTGCCCAGGTCACACAAAAGTCAACAAAGGTGTACGTGTCCTTCAGACTCGTTTTGGCCTTAGTTATCAGCCTATGTGAGGGCAACCACTTAAAATGGCTGCCATGCACAAAATGGAACCCGAGGGTTCAGGACGAAATCCCTGATTTGAAGGTGATCCAGCCATTCGAACACGCCGAAATTGCCTGGATATAGTATGTTCGTCATTGTCGTTCTGCTGATACCAAAATCGTCATGATTCGACGATGCTTATGACACGAAGCCAAAATTTCAAGTACTACATGCCGACCACAGAGGCAACTTGATTGGACAGGGAGAGGTTGGCATCGATCTTGATGCCCAGGCTCTTAACGACGGGAACTGGCGTGGGGGCAGTGCCGAGCTCATGAGGCCAAAAAAGGTCGTTCCAGGGGTTCCCTTTAGAAGAGATTACAAGGACCTCTGTTTTACCTGGATTGACTTTTAGTGAATTGGCTGTCATCCAAGTCACAGTGTATCTAAGAATGTTTTGAACGTGAGTGTGGGCCTGCGGCGAATTGTTGATCTGCAGTATCAATTGGGTATCATCCGCATAATTGAAAACTTGACAGTCCATACTGGATAAGGCTGCTACCAGTGGTTGGAGATACACATTAAAGAGAAGAGGAGACAGAGCTGAGCCCTGGGGGACCCCACAAGTAAGAGCACCACTATTTGAAATCTGTTCACCCAGTTGGACCCTTTGGGACCGCCCTAGCAAAAATGACTCGAGCCACTGGTGGGCCAGCCCGCAGATGCCTAGGTTGGCAATTCAAAACAGGAGCTGTGCATGATTGACCGTATTGAACGCCGCTGACAGATCTAACAAAATCAGGGCGCTCGCAACTTTGTTATCGGCCCTAACTCTGAGTTCATCAAGCAGAGCCAACATCACCAGTTCAGTGTTATGATGAGCCCTAAAGCCGGCCTGCCTCACCTGGAGTAGGTGATGTTCCTCTATAAAAGATGAAAGTGTTGTGAGGACATGTTGCTCCAGTACTTTTGCTAGGAAGGGGAGCTGAGAAATGGGCCTATAGTTTTTTAAATTGGCCTCATCTGCCCCTGGCTTCTTCAGCAGGGGGGTAACCCTGGCTTCCTTCATACTGGTGGGCAAGTAACCTGTCTCCAGGAAGTGATTAAGTAAGGAGAGAAACTCTCTTTCTAGCCAAGGAAGGGCCATGCGAAAGATCCTTGGAGGGCAGGGATCTGCAGGGGAGCCAGATTTAACGCGATTCATCAGACATGAAAGGCGTGCTAGATCTAGGTTAGGAAAGACGGTGAGCTGCTCACCCGGGATATGGGGGGCTAGAGTCTGGTCCAGGGCTACCTGATTTGTTGGAGTATTGTCTATCTCAGTGAGAATGTCCCTAACTTTCCGAAGAAAGAAATCCTGGAATTTGTTGCAGTCTGCCGGCTCAGGTGCCAGCCTCTGTTCTGACTTCTGGCTAAGCTCTTTGAGGATTCTGAACATTTCCCTTTGTTTGTTTGTCACATCTGTGATTCTTGCCTCATAATATTTGGAATATTGTTCAGAGTCATTACATAATCTTCGGCCTCCTGTCTGGACCCATACCACAACAAAAATAAATTGCCAATGTATCGGGTCCAGACCAGGGTATGCTGTACATATTTGGCATTGTCATCAGCCCAGGCCAGCTGCTTCTCCCACCTGTCCCTCACCAAATTGGCAAAGCTGGGGGCAAAGCAGGTGCCCATAGCCGTCCCCATGGTCTGTCTGTACACCCTTCTATCATGTATAAAAATATTATCTTTCAGACAGACCCAAATCATCTGCAGCAACATTTTTGTATGTTCTAGGAAACATGCTGGTCTTTTTTTAAAATAATACTCGCATGCCAGCATCCCCAACTCATGGCTAATAGAAGTATACAGGGCTGAAACATCAAGGGTGATCATAATAAAAGAATCACTCCAGGCCAGGCCATTGATCTTGGTGAGAAAATCCCCACTATCTTTGCAGTAAGAAGGTAATGTTTTTACAAAAGGGAATAGGAAAGAGTTAATATATATGGCTGTGTTTTCAAGAAAACCCTCATTTGAAGAGACTATAGGTCTCCCTGGGGGATTGTGTAGTTGTTTATGTACCTTTGGTAGTAAATAGAAGGAAGGAATCTTGGGATGTTCTAATCTCAGAAAGTTATATTTATGCTGATCTAATATACAGGCATCATACCAAGACTTAAGTTGTAACTGGAAACTCTTATATATATATATATTTTTTTTTAATACACACCCAACAACCCATACCCACCCAAAACATTTAAAACACTCTTGCCAACAAAAATCCAGCTCCAACCCTAAACCATAAACACGCCCTTGCCCTGATGTGTATTAACATTATTACCCTACAGTTTTCTACGCAATATGGATGTGTTTCTATATGTCAGTATTTTTTCCATGTCTATGTTTCAGTATCACAGCTGATGCACAGGAAAAACGTCACACACTTGCACTTTAAATGTTGAAACCGCTCCCTCAACTGTGTCATGTGATCAAGGCCCCACGTGGGCTGAAACGCGTTATGGCGGCGGTGGTGTTGGGCATGTAATAAACACCAAATTGCACCATCATTTGGGTTCGCTTCGTCTGTTCAACGGATTCCTACCTTGGTAGAGAGACGATTTTGACTGCATATATATATATATATATATATATATATATATTCACTGAAAAAATCATAGGTTTTAGGGACAGTTATAGTTAGTTGGACATTGCACTCGTACAAAACCCGTGAAATTCCCCCGTTATAGTTAGTTCAGGTAACTATAACTCGCGCCCCCGCAATGCACTGCTGATGATGTCACATATTACATCACTCATGACATGGTCAGTGACATCACTGATGACATCTCAAATTACATCACTGATGACATCATCCAGTGACTGTGTGTTTCTGTAAAGTTTAAATATGTTTAATATATATAGGGAAAGGCGTATTGAAGAATGAGTGGGTGTATAAGTGTCTGAATGGATGATTTAGTAGGTGCGTGACTAACTCTATAAGTGAGTGATTAAACGTATCTTACTGAATGCATGGGTTAGTGACTAAACTGGGTGAATGTCTGTATCCGCCTGTCTGTTGCTGTGTAAGTGGCTGCATGGGTTTGTGAATAGCTACATGAGTGTCTATATGAGTTATTGATTGGTTGTCTGAGTATCTGTATGGGTGCCTGAGTGTTTGTGTGGGTGGGGTGTGTGCGACTCTGTGCATAGATGTGTGAGTGGGTGATTCACTGGGTGGATGGTTTCAAGAGTGCATCTGTGATAGACTGTATGGGTGGGTAAGTGTGTGTAAGAGTGTGTTAGTGAGTGAATGTATGTCCCAGTGGTACATGTGTGAGTAACTACATATGTGAAAGGCAGTATATATGTGTGTTGGAGTATATAAATAGCTATAAGCGAGAGTGTGTGATTGTGAGAGTGACTGTATGGATGAGTGTGTGCTTGTATCAGAGATTGTATAAGAGCGTAAGAATGTGCTAGTATTTGTATGAGTAAGTGAGCTGGTGTGTGTATAACTGTATAGGTGAGTAAATGGGTGTGTGCTTAATTTTTTGCATGACTGACTAGGTGTGTGAGTACCTCTATGGATGAGTAGCGGTGTGTGAGTGTTTATATAGGTGTATGAGTACATATAATAGTCCTGTACTGAGTGACTATAAGTATGAGTGACTGTACGGGTGAGTGAGTAGATGTGTGTGTGTAGACCTAAGAATCAGTGAGTGTGTATATAGTAATTGGTGTTGGAGTGTCTATTGTTTTGACAATGGCAGTCTGTAATTTACAGTGGGTGTATCAAAAGTTATATTAGGGTGTGAGAAGATGCATCAAATTATCACATGGATGATGTCATCAGTGATGTCATCAGTGATGTCATTTGAGATGTCATCAGTGAAGTCATCAGTGATGTCACTGACCATGTCATGAGTGATGTAATATGTGACGTCATCAGCAGTGCATTATGGGGCGCGAGTTATAGTTACCTGAACTAACTATAACGGGGGAATTTCACGGGTTTTGTACGAGTGCAATGTCCAACTAACTATAACTGTCCCTAAAACCTATGGTTTTTTCAGTGAATTTGTAAGGTTTTTTAAATGCTAATTTCTAACTATAACGTGCCTGAAACCTATGGTTTTTTCAGTGAATTTCAAAGGTTTTTTAAATGCTAATTCCTAACTATAACATGTCTGAAACCTATGGTTTTTTTCAGTGAATTTCAAAGGTTTTGTAAATGACAATTTTTAAATGTATTAATTGTTATATTTATTTTTTTGATACTGATTTACTACATTTTTTTAAACTATTTATTTTTAGATATTTAATTTTTACATTACATTATAATTACATTATACATTACATTACAAAATATACTTTCTCAGAATGAATTACTTTAGTTTAAATACTTTGCAAATAGGCAATAGACTTTTAAGTACAGTAGTTACAGTTGTTGCAATGGGCAACACAATTTCAAACACAATGCAACATTGAGCTCAATGTGAATTTCTAGTTAAATGCAATTAGTTACTTTATGGATTACTTTTCTAACCACAGGACTGGATCCTAGATTCAGTCCTGGGACATCTCCTGTAAACAGTGGAGTAAAAGCGTTTTGGTTACAGTAGTGATTTTTAAGGAATATTATTGTATTTTAAAAGTTGACACTTAGAAACTTTTTCACATAGAATCACCAATGTTATCATATGGGAGGAAATTCACTTAGCAGGTAAGTAGTGTTATCGTTACTTTTTCTTACTCAGTGGTGGATCCTGTATCCAGCACTGGTGCATCTCCTGTAAACAGTTGAAAGAATGCGTTTAAGTCATACATGCGATTTTTAAGGAATATTTGTAGTTTGTGAAAATCAACACTGAAACTTTTCTGCTGAAAACCAGACAATGGATTCCTATGGAAGGAAATATAAGTTACTGGTAAGTACGGTTAAAATTACTTTTCAGGATCAGTAGTGGGCTGAAAGATGCAGCACTGAGGTCTCTCCTGATAACAGGTGAGTAAATCGGAATTCGTATTTCGGCTGATTTTAGAGGAATATTATAAAGTTCCAAAACTCCACACTTAGAAGAATTTCCAAGTGAAACCAGTCAATGATATCCTATGGAAGGAAATTCAAGTTACTGGTAAGTACGGTTAAAATTACTTTTCAGGATCAGTACTGGGCTGAAAGATGCAGCACTGAGGTCTCTCCTGATAACAGGTGAGTAAATCGGAATTCGTAGTTCGGCTGATTTTAGAGGAATATTTGTATGTTTCAAAAATCGACACAAACTTTTTCAGCAAAAAGCAGGCAATGATATCCTATGGAAGGAAATTCAAGTTACTGGTAAGTACGGTTAAAATTACTTTTCAGGATCAGTACTGGGCTGAAAGATGCAGCACTGAGGTCTCTCCTGATAACAGGTGAGTAAATCGGAATTCGTATTTCGGCTGATTTTAGAGGAATATTATAAAGTTCCAAAACTCCACACTTAGAAGAATTTCCAAGTGAAACCAGTCAATGATATCCTATGGAAGGAAATTCAAGTTACTGGTAAGTACGGTTAAAATTACTTTTCAGGATCAGTACTGGGCTGAAAGATGCAGCACTGAGGTCTCTCCTGATAACAGGTGAGTAAATAGGAAATCGTAGTTCGGCTGATTTTAGAGGAATATTTGCACAATGGTGAAGGGAGGGGGCAGGGCCTGAGGTGACATCTGTGCAAACGCGCCCCGTGGTGCGTTTTAAGTTGGGGGATTAAGTCCCCTTGAATCATGAGGGTCCCTGGGGTCCAACTAGCCCACCCTGTACCTCCAGTATGCGCCAGGGAGCTGCGTTGCAGAGAGGTGTTCAGAGGCCATGCCCCTTTTTGCACCTCTCTGCAATGCAGCTCTGTGGCGCTTTCTGGACGTACCTGTTGGGCTAGTTGGCCCCCAGGGACCCTCAGGATTGAAGGGGATTTAATTCCCCATCTTAAAACGCGCCAGGGGCCTGTTTGCACACATGTCACCTGAAGCCACGTCCCCTCCCTTCACCACTGTGCAAACGCGCCCTGTGGCGCGTTTTAAGTTGGGGGATTAAGTCCCCTTGAATCCTGAGGGTCCCTGGAGTCCAACTAGCCCACCATGTACTTCTAAAAAGCGCCACAGAGCTGCGTTGCAGAGAGGTGTAAAAAGGGGCGTGGCCTCTGTACACCTCTCTGCAATGCAGCCCCCTGGCGCATACTGGAGGTTCCTGGTGGGCTAGTTGGCCCCCAGGGACCCCCAGTATTCAAGGGGAATTACTTCCCCTTCTTAAAACGCGCCAGGGGGCGTGTTTGCAGAGTACTGCAGGGAGGGGGGCGGGGCCTCCGGCACGATGCCGGTTGTTTTTTTTTTTTGGTTTTGTTTTTTTTAATGGGAGGGGGGCTGCGTGGCCCCCCTTCCCTTGGCCACTTTTGGCCCCGGGGACCCCATCCCCCGGGGCCTGTGCATTTTATTTTATTTTTAAATTTCCAAAAAGAAACGGGAAGGGGGCCGCGTGGCCCCCCTTCCCTGGGCCTGTATTGGCCCCGGGGACCCCATCCCCCGGGGCATGCCCTCGATGTTTTTTTTAAATTATTTTGGAGGGGGGCTGCGTGGCCCCCCTCCTCAGGCCATTTAAGGCCCCGGGGACCCCATCCCCTGGGGCGGCCTTGCCCTTTTTAAAAAAAAAAAAAATTATTTGGGGAGGGGGGCTGCGTGGCCCCCCTCCCGGGCCACTTATGGCCCCGGGGACCCTATCCCTCGGGGCCTGGACTCTCGTTGGAGACTGTGGGGGGGTCCCCAATCCCCCCACAGTCTCAGCCGGCTCCCCGCCTCCTGCGCGAGCCGGATTAGCTTTCCACATGGGGAGCAGCTAACATGCTGCTCCCCATGTGGAAAAGCAATTGGTTTGCATTTTGAAAGAGAGAGCAGGTTTCCTGCTCTCTCTTTCAAAATGTAAGCCAAGTTTGCTATGACAGGACGGGAGACGCGAGGCTCCCGTCCTGTCATAGCAAACTACAGTGTCCCGGGGGTAGGCACCCCGGGACACTGCAGGAGCCGGCCCTGGGGGGTGGTGGTCCCCAGGGACATTACAGGCTCCAGGAGGGGGGCCGCGTGGCCCCCCTCCCAACCATTTCACAGCCCTGGGGAGGTGGTGGTCCCCGGGGCTTTGGGGGTCCGTAAGGGAACCCCATATTCAAATCTTTAGTGCCCCGGGGAGGTGGCGGTCCCCGGGGCGTGTGGGGGGGCTGGAGCCCCCCACACAGGTTAAAAAATTTTTTAAAAAAGAAGCCCCGGGGGGTGGCGGTCCCCGGGGCTGCGGGAGGGCAAAGAGCCCTCCCGCACCATTATTTTCTAAAGCCCCGGGGGGTAGCGGTCCCCGGGGCTTGGGGGGCCTTAGAGACCCCCCACATTAAATCTAAACCCCCCCCACCATGCCCCCGGGACTTGGCCCACCCGGGGGCAAATAAACATCGAAGCGCGGGAGACCGCGCTTCGATTTTTTTTTTTCCGGCAGGGTCCGCGCACCCTGAGCGCATCCTGCCGATTTTTTTTTTTTTTTTAAATGCTTTTTTCTGCCCAGGGGGTCCTTGTGGGACCCCCTGAGCAGACCTAGGGGGTCAGGGTGTTTCTACCCTGCCCCCTTTGTGCGTTTGCACACGTGCAATTTTTTTTTTTTCTCGGCGGGATTCGCGCACCCTAAGCGCATCCCGCCGATTTAAAAAAAAATGGTTTTTCTGCCCAGGGGGTCCTTGTGGGACCCCCTGAGCAGACCTAGGGGGTCAGGGTGTTTCTACCCTGCCCCCTTTTGCGCTTTGCGCACTTGTTTCTGTCCCTCGGTTCTACCGAGGGATAAAATGGCTGCCAACACTTCCTGATTTGGAGTGTTGACAGCCAATTAGCATGCAGCTCGTGATCGGGAGGGTGCGTGAATCCGACGCGGCCATAGATATATATGTGATTTTCATTTTGATTTTCACAGGAACTATTGAACGGATTTACACCATTTAACAAAAGGGTTCTTTCTGAACCAAGAACTACCTCTTTGCCAAATTTGGTGTAATTCCGTTCAGCAGTTCGGGCTGTAGCCGTGTCTAAAGTTTCCTATGGGAAAATGAATGGGGAAAACACGTTTTGGGACCCCCTTTTTCTCGGCCCCCGCTTGACGAATCACCCTGAGACTTTCAGGGTAGGAACGGACTGGAGCGGGCCATAAAGTTTGAAAATTTCGCGAAGATTCGTCAACCGACGCAAGAGTTATTTCAAATAGAATGTCGCGGATTTCCTATGGAAAATAGGTCCTAACTATAACTATCTACTGGCGACCGCCAGTAGATAATATATATATATATATATATATATATATATATATATATATATATATATACCAAAACCAAAGGTTACAGAGACGTTATAGTTAGGCTCAGATTTCATTCATACAAAACCATAGAAATTCAGCTGTTATAGTTACCTAAGCTACCTATAACTTATTCCCCCGCAATGCACTGCTTATGACCTCCTATATTACATCACTCATGAGATGGTCAGTTGCAGCACTGATGACATCATCCAGTGAGTTTTTCGTAAAAGTTTCTCAGCCTTTTTTTTTTTTTAACACAAACTTTGAGTTTTTCCATGTATGCATTCAAACAGTTTGCACCCTTGCCAATACATAACATTTGCCAGTGCAGCCCACGTTGCGAGCATTGCGGTTTTTGTCTTGACACACGGTTGCCCGTCCTCTATGGCAGTGCTCACAGTTATATGGCATAAACCTTCCACTTTATATATACACCCTTTCTGCGTGAACCACATTCTACAATTTCAAGTGAGCAGTGCATATTCCTATTAAACACAATACAACCCCCCTGGATGCCTCCCCCCACGCCCCCGCAATTAGCTAACTGGAAAACACACTTGGTACCCGCTCAAGTATTCAGAGTAGTACACTATTATATTCGTGGTATTAAAAACCAGAGCAGGTTGCACAATACAGATTGCCACATCACATTCTAGATAATCACATGAATAATATCTACCTCCCCAACACCATCTACCCTGCGACTTATGAGGTCTGCCCAGTAGTGTACTGCAACAGCATGAGTGACCAATGGCGATACCTATGACATTTCAGTTATCGAATCTTCTGCCACCTGAGTGGATCGATCCCATGCTTTAAAGGCTTCACACAGCATATCCCATGCCATTGCTATGGGTACTTTTCTCTGCCCTCGTTGCTCCTCCCTGCGTATCGCAGCGCTTTCTGCTAGGCTCCACTTTACTACTTCCTCCTTCCACGACTCTATTTTTGGTGGCCTTGCTGCCTTCCACCTCCTAGTAATGTGCAAAGTTTCTAAGACTTAAAGATATATGCTAAGCTACTGCATAAGTTAAATTACTATTCTTTTTGTACTTCTTAGTGATAGTGGTTCTAACATATGTCATCTGAGTGGCAGTGTGACTGTCTTCATCAGTGTGGGAGTAGGTGTGTGAGTGGCTATATGGGTGTCTGAGTGGCTATATGGGTGAATAAGTGGATGTGTGAGCATCTGTACGGGTGAGTGAGTGGTTGTCTGAGTGGCTGTATTAGTGAGTGAGTAGATGTGTGAGTGGCTGTGTGTGTGAGTAAGTGGGTATGTCAGTGGCTGTATGGGTGGGTGAGTGGGGATGTGAGTGGCTGCATCAGTGACTGAGTGGATGTGTGAGTGGCTCTATGGCTGGATAAGTTGGTGTATGATTGGCTGTATAGGTAGGTGAGTGTGTTTATGAGTGGGTGTATGGGTGTGTGAGTGGCTGTTTGAGTGGGCGTTTGGTTAAGTGGCAATGCAGATCCGGTCGGCTGGGCATAACAAACATTCATCATTGAGTCAAGTATACCAAAACAGGAGCATATGGTACAATACTGAACAACTCCAAAAACACGATAACCATAACAAGATAGATGAACACAGATGGATCACGGGCATTTGGAAGGTCAGCATCCCACATACCACACAGTCCAGGCATGGGGGGTGAGACCGTGGCCTCTAGTACAATAGCCATTGTTGACAGTTGACATTGTAGCATATGTGAATTCTAAGAGACCCCCCTCCACGTGATCGAAGGAGGAGATATCAGGCACCCAGTCTGCCTCACATGACAGAGCAGCTGCCTCATCTAGCCATGTAAGGACCACCTCTGATAGGTCCATGACCACGTGTCTGTGAGCCTGGCCTTTCAAAGTCCTTCACCCATCCAGTGGCTCTTCCTGTGTATCCTGTAAGTCCTGTAAAACAATTAGTTCTACAGCTTAGCTATTGCAATCCTGTGGAGGCACATGACCTACTCCCTGAGCAGCCCAGTTGCCACTGCCCTACCAAATTAGAGAGTCGCTACACTCGAGTGTTGCAGTGTTGGGAGTGCAGTGGCCTAACAATGCATGCAAATGGCCTGGTGTGCTATGAACATTTAACAAATCCGTCCTTTCATTGGATACCTTTTAAAACCACATCTGCATGAATATCCCTCGCTGCATCGTTCTACAATGGAAAGAGGTTTGGCCCAACCCCTCACTGTGTCAAGTACATCTGTAACTCTGGACCACAGGTTCGCAGCATACAGCCATGCCCAGAACATTTGTATCAAATCCAAATTAGGTACATGACATTGTGTGCACAGAGGACAGGAAACAAACCTTCAGGGTAGGACAGCTGAGGTGAGACATGCCCTGTGCTAGATGTCAAATTGAATGGACTGGAGTTTGGCATCACGAGATACAGTACATCGGTAGTGCCTAGTGCATTTCCACTTCTTGGCGGTGAGGGCTCGTACTATAACAGTGTCTCATAGCCAGCCAGCGGGTGACAGTGGCTCATTTTTCATGTGTGCAAAAACATTAACAAATAGTTTCACCAGTCTCTGACCTCCACCCATGATGTGCCAGGCATGAGTTAGGGGGGGATGCTCCGGTTCAGAGTCTGTGACGCTATACAGGTGTCCCATTTCACCTATCAGTGTGCCATGTGCCAAGAAATGGGCCCCCGGAAGGTCAGGATCCTCCTGCAACTGGCCTAAGGTAATGTGCATCTCCGGACCCTGAAAAGGTCCAACACTGAGGGCAATCCTGTGTCTGTCCATGTCATCAGTCCTTCCAAACAATGCTTGTATGGAACAGTGATAGGAAGTACAGACTGACAGACAGAGAGTATGGGATTATGTCCGTCAGTAGCCCCAGGCCCTTGTAGCTCAAATAAGCCACTTTCACCAAGCTGTCAGCTCCACAGGGGAGCTGCACTCCAGGGAGCAACATTGATCCCATCATCTCGCATGCCCTGCATGCTGGGAACATGCCCACTTCATACTACTACCTCCCAGCCAAACATCACACCGGCCATTGCAGCGGTGCTGCCACATAACATTTCATAAAAACGCACACCCTGGACACGCTTCACACCGGCAGATACAGCCTCTGCAGAGCCACGCTTATCATGCCACTAGTGCAGATCAATCCTCGCAGCATGGTGTTTAACTCCCTGGAGGTACATGGGGCTAGAAGCCAACTGGCTGCTAGGACAAAGGTGTGCACAACTTGCGCTTGATATCAAGCACAAATTGTGCACACCTTCGTCCTAGCAGCCAGTTGGCTTCTAGCTCCATGTACATGTCTCACTGTGTATGGTAAACACAAGGAAAGGTGAAGCACACGGATCAAAAAACTCAGGTTTAATAACAGTTGGCCTGGCATATGCTGTCCACTAATTATAGTGGGCACCTTGCACCAGTCCAAACAACCCCTTATTGGAGATAGGTTAAAGACAACCTTTATTGAAAGCTATCCTAGTGGTAGCTATGGAGAGCAGCCTTCAGGCTAAGTCTTGAAAGAATGTAAAGCAGCTTGTTTTACCAGTCTATAATCTCTTGAGTGACCAAATGAAAGAGGACCACACCAGGTATATATTCAAAATATATGTATTTATTGCTAAACACACCCCTCTAGTCTCTTTATGAGGCTAGAGTTCGAAGTACATAAGTTATAAGTTAGTTATCTACAGTAATAGCACAAATACACGTTTGAGCCCTAGGGGCGTACCAAACCATATACCAATAAAGTGGTATAAGAACCACGACTGAGCTAGACACAAGGCCTAGAGCCTGTAGAAGTGCTTGGACCACAAGGAACCACCCAAGGTAGTGACACAGGGGACCCACGGGGGACGCGTGCAGTGTATGAACACAGCCGCGAATCGCCGTTAACTTCTATGGGGAAAGTCGCGATTTGAATTTAAAAGAAAGGGACACTTAGAGGAGGACTTGGAGCAAACCCTTTGAGAACTAGGCTGTTCTAGTGTCAATACCCACGGGAGCACCGGAGTACTCGAGTTACCTCACCCAGGGGAGCCGGGTGCATAGGTGTCTTTCGGGGTCGGGTTTCGTCGTCGCTTTCAATGGCGATCTGCTGCAAAGTGCTGCTGGCGGCCAAGTCGAAAGTGTTCGGGTGGATCCAAAGGTGGATCGAAGATCTGAAGAACCTGAAAGCAGAGGGGACAGAGTCTGGGTCACTAGCCAGTGACCAGGAAGGCGATGAGCAGATGCCCACCGATGTCGAGTGCTTCAGGTAGGTTGATGGTCGTCTGGACTCTTCAGCCACGAGGTCCAGGAGGTGCCGATGACAACCAGGAGCTGGATTCGAGCTGTCCCACGACGTCTGTCGATTGCAGGGGTGTCGGCGACCGGATTGGACCCAACAAGCCTTGGCAACGACAAGTCTCGTGGAAATCGAAGAAGGACGATGTTGCAGACCAGCAAGGTCTGTTGGACTCACCCAGCGAAGGTAAGTCAGGGCACGCCTGGAGCAACCAGGGAGCCCAAGCAGAAAAGATTGGCCTTCGGGAGGGCCTACTAGCCAACGGACTAGCGACCGCGAAGGAGCCTCGAGTCGACGCACGTGGAGCTGGCTCACAGGACACTCGTGGAGTGGAGGCCAGTGATCTTCGGTGCAGTTGGTGCTGGAGGCTGGAGGCTGGGGCTACTCGGAGCCCAAAGCACGACTTCGTGGGAGACCCAGAAGAGGATGCACTTGCAAATGCGATCGGTGTCCAGGGGTCACGGTTCCACGTTACCCACGACAGCTACGGGCCTCAGCTTTGCTGGGGACTCAGGGCAGCCTCGGGGAAGTCTGGAAATCCACCTCTGGTGATGAAAAGACTTCGGCGTCCGACGGGAGCTTCAGCGATGCAGACCGGACAATTGCTTCTTTGGTGCCTGCCAAGCAGGGGAGTCACTCCTTGACCCCAAGGGAGATTCTTCAGTCCTCTAATCTTAAAGTTGAGCGTCGAAGGTCCAGGATTCTGTGTCAGAGTTTCATCCAGGTAAATCTAAAGTCCTAAGGACTGGGGTCCCATACTTATACTAAGGTAGGGGGTTGGACATACTCTGTGGCCCCACCTATGGGAGGGTCAGGGCAGAGGGGTGGTTACACCCCTTTCCCTTTGTCCAGTTTCGTGCCAGAGCAGGGGCTGGAAGCCCCTGAGCCGGTTTGAACTGGGGTATGCACAGGGACACCAAATGTGCCCCCAGTGCAGGACTTCAAAGCACCAGAGAGTGCTCCCGCCCAGCCCCAATACACACTATCCTGTCTGGGGAGGTGGTTACACCTCCCTGGTACAGGAAACCTATTGTCCAGGCCTCCCCTGCTGGAGTTTCGGTCAGCAGCAGGAGGCCAGACTCTTGTCTGTGGCAGCGTCATCCATTTTGTGATGCCAGGGCTCTGGAAAGTCAGTACCGGGTATACCGGTGTGTACATGTCTCTCCCTCTAGAAGGGTGGAATGCTACCCCCACCGCCAGAACTGGTGGGGGGTAGTATTCCAAGATGTTTGACACCAAACACGACATGTTTCCGTGCAGCCATCCCAAAGTTAGCATTTAACGCGAGGTTATAATGCGCTTAAGAGTATATGGTCGGGCTGCACTACAAACAGCATCAGAGAAGGGTCTCCGAACGCTGCAGAGGGGCCCAGCTCATGCAGGGGCACCCTCTCACATAGGAACCACGCACTCTGCCTTCAGGATTGATAAGGCCTGCCATAGGAGTGACTTATAGGTTTATATGTGTGTAGGTATGTAGTGATATAGGTAGCCTATATCACAGTAAGGGGTGCATGCACCACCTTACCCAGGCTGCAGTAGCAGACCTGTGGTGTCATTTTGGATGGCCTTCCAGGTGTGGCACAATACATGCTGCAGCCCCTGGTAGGCCTCTGAGGTACCTATGCCCTGGGTACATAGTATACCATATACTAGGGACTTATAAGGGCACTCCAGATTCCAATCAGAGATGTGCCTAAGGCACATGGAAACCATTTTAAAGAGGAAGCAGCTAGGCTGGGGTTCTGATTAGCATGGCCCCAGCCAGACTAAGGTCGAAAAACAGTGAAGCATCAGCAAAAAGTGGGGGTACCCATGTGAAGCAGATCCTACTCTCCTACACAACCCCCCCCCCAAACGTAGGGACATGAAACTAACCTTGCCCAGTTAAGTCTTCATGTTCTAAGTGGAAGTACCTAGAGAGTCCATCATCCCAATACACAGTATGGGGACCACTAGCTTTCCCAGCAGCCTCAGCAGCAGCTTGCTGTCTGAGGGGTTCAAGAGAGGGGCAGCTCTGCTGCTCCTGGCTCAGATCTGCCCTGGAAGGGCCCCCTGTCCCCAAGAACTCAACCTGGTCAGGTTCAAGCTCCTCTGGGACAGTTCCTTCCTCAGGACTGAGATCATCCCCTCAAGAGACTGATCTTCCTTCTGAGCCAAGGGGGAAGGCACTGCCTTTACCCTACTACTCCTCTTCTTGGAGGGCACTTGGTCCATTATTCCAGAATCCAAGGCCTGTTCAGTGTTAGACATTTTGGCTTGTGACCTGGTCACAGCAAACACTTCTGCAGGGATGCCCAGCATTTCTGCATGGGTCCTGAGCTCCACTTCTGCCCAAGCTGAAGTTTCTAAGTCATTGCCAAGCAAGCATTCAACGGGTAGGTCTGCACTTACCACAACCTTCTTAAGGCCAGTTACCCCTCCCCAGGAGAAGTTAACAACTGCCAGAGTATGGTCTGTTCTGACGTTGCTAGCATTGGTCACTTGGTACATTTCACCAAGTATAATCTGCCCAGGATTCACAAGGTCTTGTGTCACCATGGTGACACTTGCCCCTGTGTCCCTAAATGCCAAAGCCTCTTTTCCATTGATTAAGGGCTGTTGCCTGTACTTGCCCAGATTACTGGGACTCACAGAGGAGGTCATATCCATGCCTCCATCACAGACTAGGACAGCCTGAGTGAGTTCTCTGACTAGGTCAGAGCTCACCTCCTTACCCAGGGTCAACCCTACTAAACCCTTGGCTTGTGTAGTCCCACCACCAACTGTAACTGCACTAGGGGGAGCAGGTGCCTTAGGGGCATTGGTGGGGGCTGGAGTAGAGTCTTTGGACTTGGTGCAATCACTGGTCCAGTGGGTCTTTTGCTTACAGACCTTGCACCATGGTTTCCTTTGGCCTTTCCCTTTGTTAGACTGTGAATCCCCACCTGAAGAAGATTTTTGGGGGCCTTGTGAAGACTTTTGATCTTTACCCTTCTCCCCACCCTTATCAGAGGTTTTCGAATCTTGCTTCTTAGGGTCACCACCTTGGTTCTGTACCTTCTGCCTCACCCTGGTTCTGACCCATTTGTCTGCCTTCTTTCCCAATTCTTGAGGAGAGGTCAGATCAGAGTCCACCAGGTGCTGATGCAACAGCTGATTTTGACAGTTATTAAGAATCTGCTCCCTCATGATCAGATTGTACAATCCTGTGAAGTCACACACCTTACTGCCCAATAACCAACCTTCCAGAGCCTTGGCAGAACAATCAACAAAGTCCACCCAGTCTTGAGTCTGTGCTTTTTGGGTATCCCTGAACTTTAACCTGTATTGTTCAGTGGTTAGGCCAAACCCATCAATTAGAGCACTCTTCAAGACTTTGTAATTATCAGCATCCTCCTCTCTAACAGTGAGGAGCTTGTCTCTACCTTTGTCTGCAAAGGAGAGCCACTAGATTGCTGCCCACTGCTCCTGAGGGACCCTCTGTACTTTACAGGCCCTCTCCAGTGCAGTTATCCATTTGTGGATGTCATCCCCACTCTGGTAGGGAGGGACAATCTTGCTCAGGTTTCTATGGTCATAAGACCTTTCCCTATCTCTTGGGAAATTGCTGCCACCATGGGACTCTAGTCCCATCTTTTGTCTCTCTCTATAGAGATCTAGGGACTCCCTGTCTATAGCCAATTGCTGTTTTCTGAGCTCAAGCTGGGCTTGTTCATACTGAAGCAATCTCTTTCTCCTTTCATGAGAGGATTCCCTCCTATGAGAGGAGACAGAGGTCCCTATTGAGGTGTCAGAGTGGTTGGACTCCTGAGAAGGAGACCTAGACCTTCTGGGCACACTCAGAACTCTTCCTGGGGGGACAAAGGGGAGGTCATTCTGACTCTCCTCCTCCTCCTCCACAGGAGGAATTGGGTTTTCCAGGATGTTAGAAATGGGGGTCTCTAGTTGGCAATGGCTGGCCACTGTCCAAGTAGGGACCCTTCTTCCTAAGTCAGAGTGAGAGGGCTACCCTCTTTAATACCCCTGCTCAACCCTGTGGTAACGTAGCACGAGCAGGTAGGCTTATCTCAGAGGCAGGGTGTGAAGCATTTATGATCATACACAGTAACACAGTGAGGAACACTACAAAGGGACACCACACAAGTAGTTATTATAAAAAATAAGTATCTTTATATAAAGGCAGATTTATCACAAGACCAATAACTGTAAAAGCCACAATACTGTCAAAAATAGGATAGCTGTTGAAGGGCTGTCAAAAATAGTTCAAAGGTTGCAAAAATAAGGTTCAAGTTCAAAGCAGTGGTCTCTGCGACCCTTTCTTTCACAAAGTACCTGGGTTTAGTAGCAAAACCAACAAAGTGTCGCAAATAAGCTGTAGCGATGATTCTCGGCACGCGAGGCCGGCGATGCGTTGAAATCCTTGCCGCAAGGGAGGATGATGCTCCGATCTGCGGGATGCGTGCGGAGACGATGCGACAAACTTCTGCACGCTGGACCGCCGATGCGATGACTTTCTTGCCGCGTGGGAGAAGTCGATGCGGTGATCCTGTTGCGCTGTGCGATCGTGTTGCAATGCGAAGACAAGACGCTCCGCGAGGGAGCGACAAAGTTCGGTGCGATACGATCAAAGTGGCGGACGCACGGCGTCCGTACTGCGATGTCTCGAAGCGATGATTTCTTTAAGGGTGGCGAGTGCGCGGCGACAGCAGCGCGATGATCTTTCCAGCGCGTCTCGGCTGCAGCGGCTCGCAAAGGGGCATCAGCGATGGTTTCGTGTTGCGGGCCCTCGGCGGCAGTAGCGCGATGATTTTCCAAGCGCTCTCGACTGCAGCGGCCCGCAAAGATGCGTTAGCGTCGATTTCTCACACTCTTTTCTCTGATACAAACTAGAGGCCCTGGAACTCACAGGAGCCTCATCAGCAGATAGCAGTCCTCGCAGGGAGGAAGCAGGAGGTTGGTGGTGGAGTCTGATGTGCCTGAGACTCCAGCAGGAGGCTAGCTCTTTCCTAGCCCTTGGGTAATTGCTGTAACAAAAATAAAAGTTCTCTCAAGAGTTCCTTTTCCTCTTCTTCAAGGTCCAGTGGTCACTGCTGCAGGCCAGTGCAAGAAACAACACACAGCACAGGGACAGTCACTTCCTGCAGATTCCTCCAGTGGCACGGACAGAGTTTCCTCTCCAGATCCAAAAGCAATACAAAATGTAGGGGCTTGAGCACAGATATTTATACCCCAAAAGCCTTTGATCCTTGAAGCTACCAGTCACTGAACCTAGCCAGAACCAGTTCTGCTCAGGCCTGGAGCACTTTGTTTACCAGGCTGCATCCTTCCTTTCAGAAAGAGGGGGTCTGCTAGCAGACACACAGTGGGAGGTGGAGCCAGCATTCACCTTGCCAGGCACAGCCCTATTCAGGTCAAGGAGCCACCCCTCCCCACACTCTAAATGCAGATCTCTCTATTCAGTCCAGGTCTGACTCAGCCTTTCCTGCCCCTCTAAAACCAGACAGCCAATACACATAACGGCAGAGCACACTGGAAGGCTTAGGCAAGAAAATACCTACTTTCTAAAAGTGGTATTTTCAAACACAGAATATAAAAATAAACTTCACTAAAAGATGTATTTTAATATTCTGAGCTCAGGCATACTAAATTCGTTTTTCTACCATGTCCCTGGGGTCAGTTAGGACTATAGAATGTAATAGTCAAACTGCCCATTCTAGCCTATGAGGAACAGGTAGCCTTACAGTAGTGAAAAACGAAATGGGGTGTAATTCACTACCAGGACATGCTACATACACCAATGCATGTCCTACCTTACACATACAATGCACCCTACCATAGGGGTGACTTACAGGCTGCCAAGGGAAGGTTCAGGGGCTGGGAAGTGAGGGCACTTCACAGCCAAGATGGCAGTTCTGGACTGCACACAGACACTGCAGTGGCAGGTCTGAGACATACTTTACAAGCTGCTTCTGTGGGTCGCACACATCAGTGCTGCAGGCCCACCAGCGTCATTTGGTTTACCAGCCCTGGGCACACATAGGCCACACTACTAGGGACTAACAGGTAAACCAAATAAGCCAATCAGGGATATACCAATTCACATAGACATATTTACACAGGGAGCATTCGTGCTGTGACACTGAATGGCAGTGGCACAGCGCCCAGAGCATCTAACACCAGTAAAACAGAGGAGACAACAGCGAAAAATGGAAGGGAGACCCACGCCAATGGTGCCAGGTCTAACACAGGACAAGGTCATTTTCACCTTCCTGGCCAGTTTCAGAGGGGGGGGCCTGGGTTTCTTCACCCCTGGCCCCTTCCTCATCTTCTGCCCCACCCTCTTTGCCTACCCCTTCAGACCCTATGGGCCTGCTGAGATCATCAGCTAGTAACACCTCCCTGAGGTGTTAGGTGCTGGCACTTTTGCCTGCCTTCAACTTCCTAGTATTGCATAAGGCTCTCAATTCCAAGAATGGGAGGTTATCATACTTGGAGGGAAGAAGCCCACTGGCTTCTGGCGAGGACTCACTGGGTCCTGGCTTTGAAGACATTACTAGTGAGGTGTGGTGTATGCACTACCTACTCTAGTGTGGCCTACTAAACTCTCTTGAGTTGTAGAAAGGGTGTGCTATCCCTTAACACACAACTCTAAGTTCAGTAGAACTTACTGTATTACTAAGCTTGATTTATATGTACCTTAGGTACCCTTAGTGGTTTTCAGTTGATCAATTCAATTGAGATTATCTGGTAAAACAATAGCAAGCTGGAATCCCACACGCTGCACACCAATGTGAGAAGTTGGCCTGGCATATGCTGTCCACTAATTATAGTGGGCACCTTGCACCAGTCCAAACAACCCCTTATTGGAGATAGGTTAAAGACAACCTTTATTGAAAGCTATCCTAGTGGTAGCTATGGAGAGCAGCCTTCAGGCTATGTCTTGAAGGAATGTAAAGCAGCTTGTTTTACCAGTCTATAATCTCTTGAGTGACCAAATGAAAGAGGACCACACCAGGTATATATTCAAAATATATGTATTTATTGCTAAACACACCCCTCTAGTCTCTTTATGAGGCTAGAGTTCGAAGTACATAAGTTATAAGTTAGTTATCTACAGTAATAGCACAAATATACGTTTGAGCCCTAGGGGCGTACCAAACCATATACCAATAAAGTGGTATAAGAACCACGACTGAGCTAGACACAAGGCCTAGAGCCTGTAGAAGTGCTTGGACCACAAGGAACCACCCAAGGTAGTGACACAGGGGACCCACGGGGGACGTGTGCAGTGTATGAACACAGAGGCGAATCGCCGTTAACTTCTATGGGGAAAGTCGCAATTTGAATTTAAAAGAAAAGGGACACTTAGAGGAGGACTTGGAGCAAACCCTTTGAGAACTAGGCTGTTCTAGTGTCAATACCCACGGGAGCACCGGAGTTCTCGAGTTACCTCACCCAGGGGAGCCGGGTGCATAGGTGTCTTTCGGGGTCGGGTTTCGTCGTCGCTTTCAATGGCGATCTGCTGCAAAGTGCTGCTGGCGGCCAAGTCGAAAGTGTTCGGGTGGATCCAAAGGTGGATCGAAGATCTGAAGAACCTGAAAGCAGAGGGGACAGAGTCTGGGTCACTAGCCAGTGACCAGGAAGGCGATGAGCAGATGCCCACCGATGTCGAGTGCTTCAGGTAGGTTGATGGTCATCTGGACTCTTCAGCCACGAGGTCCAGGAGGCATCGACGACAACCAGGAGCTGGATTCGAGCTGTGCCACAACGTCTGTCGATTGCAGGGGTGTCAGTGACCGGATTGAACCCAACAAGCCTTGGCAACGGCAAGTCTCGTGAAAATGGAAGAAGGACGATGTTGCAGACCAGCAAGGTCTGTGGGACTCACCCAGCGAGGGTAAGTCAGGGCATGCCTGGAGCAACCAGGGAGCCCAAGCAGAAAAAGATTGGCCTTCGGGAGGGCCTACTAGCCAACAGACTAGCGACCGCAAAGGAGCCTCGAGTCAACGCACGTGGAGCTGGCTCACAGGACACTCGTGGAGTGGAGGCAGGTGATCTTCGGTGCAATTGGTGCTGGAGGCTGGGGCTACTCGGAGCCCAAAGCACGACTTCGTGGGAGACCCAGAAGAGGATGCACTTGCAAATGCAATCGGTGTCCAGGGGTCACGGTTCCACGTTACCCAAAACAGCTACGGGCCTCAGCTTTGCTGGGGACTCAGGGCAGCCTCGGGGAAGTCTGGAAATCCACCTCTGGTGATGCAAAGACTTCGGCGTCCAACGGGAGCTTCAGCGATGCAGACCGGACAATTGCTTCTTTGGTGCCTGCCAAGCAGGGGAGTCACTTCTTGACCCCAAGGGAGATTCTTCAGTCCTCTAATCTTAAAGTAGAGCGTCGAAGGTCCAGGATTCTGTGTCAGAGTTTCGTCCAGGTAAATCTAAAGTCCTAAGGACTGGGGTCCCATACTTATACTAAGGTAGGGGGTTGGACATACTCTGTGGCCCCACCTATGGGAGGGTCAGGGCAGAGGGGTGGTTACACCCCTTTCCCTTTGTCCAGTTTTACGCCAGAGCAGGGGCTGGAAGCCCCTGAGACGGTTTCAACTGGGGTATGCACAGGGACACCAAATGTGCACCCAGTGCAGGACTTCAAAGCACCAGAGAGTGCTCCCGCCCAGCCCCAATACACACTATCCTATCTGGGGAGGTGGTTACACCTCCCTGGGACAGGAAACCTATTGTCCAGGCCTCCCCTGCCGGAGTTTCGGTCAGCAGCAGGAGGCCAGACTCGTGTCTGTGGCAGCGGCATCCATTTTGTGATGCCAGGGCTCTGGAAAGTCAGTACCGGGTATACCGGTGTGTACATGTCTCTCCCTCTAGAAGGGTGGAATGCTACCCCCGCCGCCAGAACTGGCGGGGGGTAGTATTCCAAGATGTTTGACACCAAACACGACATGTTTCCGTGCAGCCATCCCAAAGTTAGCATTTAACGCGAGGTTATAATGCGCTTAAGAGTATATGGTCGGGCTGCACTACAAACAGCATCAGAGAAGGGTCTCCGAACGCTGCAGAGGGGCCCAGCTCATGCAGGGGCACCCTCTCACATAGGAACCACGCACTCTGCCTTCAGGATTGATAAGGCCTGCCATAGGAGTGACTTATAGGTTTATATGTGTGTAGGTATGTAGTGATATAGGTAGCCTATATCACAGTAAGGGGTGCATGCACCACCTTACCCAGGCTGCAGTAGCAGACCTGTGGTGTCATTTTGGATGGCCTTCCAGGGGTGGCACAATACATGCTGCAGCCCCTGGTAGGCCTCTGAGGTACCTATGCCCTGGGTACATAGTATGCCATATACTAGGGACTTATAAGGGCACTCCAGATTCCAATCAGAGATGTGCCTAAGGCACATGGAAACCATTTTAAAGAGGAAGCAGCTAGGCTGGGGTTCTGATTAGCAGGGCCCCAGCCAGACTAAGGTCGAAAAACAGTGAAGCATCAGCAAAAAGTGGGGGTACCCATGTGAAGCAGATCCTACTCTCCTACAACGTTACTTTAAAAGGAGTGCACGATCTACCCACAATTTCCAACTCCCCGGAGGTGGCACGAGGCACAGCCATTGCTAGGTGATGGGAAAATTACAAGATGCAGGGGAGCATTACCATCTTGGAAAGTGAAATACATCCTTTGGCTGTAACTGGGAGAGTGCTACAAAAATCCATATGTGGACGTAAGGAGGATATGGCCCTGGGCAGATTTCCATAACAAGATAGTTTGCATCATGACAGTTACAGATCTCTAAGTACCAAAACACCCGAAGCTCCAGCATCACCTTCTGCTCACCCGCCATCACCTCTTGTGGAGGATACTCCACACAGAGGGGAAAAACACAACACTTGGCCCAGTTAAGACACAAACTCGACACACTCTGGAAATCTGATAGTCTCACAGAAAGATCTGGAATTTCCCTGCAGATATACTGAATATAGAGCAGCAAGTCGTCTGCATCAATGGATACTACATGTACCTCACCGCCTAGTGGAACTCCCCATGCTTACCACCCCTCACAAAGTTGCTGGGCTGGCGGCTACATTGCCTGGGCAAAGAGCAGTGGGGAAAGGGGACAGCCCTGACGAGTCCCCCTGCCCAATCTAAAAGAGGGCGACATGTCTTTTAAAAACTGGATTTGGGCAGTCCGGTCAGTGTTGTTGCGGCTGCCCTGCAATGTCCAGTTTTGACCTAGTGGTAAACAGGTATTCCCAATCAATGGTATGGAATGCCTTCACTAAGTCCAGCACTAAGCAGGCTACATAGGGCCACCTCCCTTGGACCAGCTACAGCACCCTATTTTGTCTCTGAATATTAAGCGTTGTGGATCTATTAGGGATATAAACCTTTTGGACCCCATGCACTAAATGCAGCATGTGTACCAGCAGGTGAGGCACCACTACTGTACTAAGGTTTTAAAATCCATTGCTAGCATGGACAATGGATGGTAGGACGTCAGTTTGGTCGGATCATGGTTGTGTTGTACCAATAATCCCAGGAAAGACTTCCGCATGGATTGTGGTTGTCTCCAATCACTCAAGGTGGTCGGAGAGAGCTAAAGTCACCTGGGGGCAAGTAAAAGCTCATAGGCCTTGTCGAGCTTGGACGGAAGGCTGTCCAAACCTTGAGTTGTCAACGTGGCAGTGTGCATAATCACTCTGTGTATCTCTGGTACCAGCCAATGGGTTGTTGATCACCGCATGTGCTGCAGGATCAAGTACAGGCAGAATCAATCCAGTCAGGAATGAGGAAATATCTACCTTGCGCTCAGACTATGGGGGAATGTATAGGCCACGACAATACACGGTGAAGGATTCCTGGATGGCTGCCTGACTAGTGTGCATCTGGTGCAGGTGATCCCTAGTCTTTGTCACGTGCTGGGTTGTTGTTATGCCATGGAGGAGGCAGGCCAGGAGTTGCCCTGACTTATCTCCCTCCGTTTGCATCTCAGCTTGTCATGTTTCAAAGTAAAAGCATTGCAGTTGCTCAATGAGATGGGTGTGGTGTGTTTGAGCATCTGTCAGTTTGGGTAACATCCCAGACTGCAACTGGACCGCAGTCTCCTGCTGAACTAGTGGTGCCTCTGTTTCCATCAAAGCCCGTGGATATTGGCCCTAACCCCCACCAAAGCCCCAAGCACCCGCCACTCAGTACCGCTTTCGGTGCTTCCCACTTCAACAACCCAGAGGTGGCTGTGTCCCAGTTGTCAGTGAAATAATTGGAGATGGATTCCCTCAGTAATGCTTAAAATGCTTGGGGCAACAACAACGCAGGCTGCAGTTAGCATTTGTGGACTGGGGGTCGTTGCACACTACACCCAATGTGTATGTGTATAGGGTTATGTTCTGAGAATGTTCTTCACAGGTTTTCAGCATCTAGCAACTCAGGCTGTAGTGTGTGCTGATTAAGGGTGGGCGGCAAACTCCGCTCCGCCAGCGGAGCTCCCTGAGTTTTGCAACTCCGCACTCCACTTAGAAATGCGAAGTTCAGCAAAAAAACTTCGCCAACTGCCGGTGGAGCGAAATTTACCCACGAGCTGGAGCTCACCCCTGCCCTGCATTCCATCACTATGCAATTCCATCTCCATTACACCACCCTTTTAACACAAGCACTTGAGGGTAAACAGAGCAAGGGTCGCAGGCTCCGTATGTTTCCTACGGCTACAGTGACACCCACTCCTACATTTCCCTTTGCCCGAGATACAGAGGGTGGAGAAGACGCAGCCCACGCCAGCCGAGAGCTGAGATTCCTGATGGGTCTGCTGCCTTCTTTCCTCACTCAGGAGGTGTTTGTTTTCAGCAGTAACCAGTCTGATAATGCGCTTCGTGACTCACCAGGGTACGATACGCCATGCCCCATACAATACAGTACTCATGTGCAGCTGAGAGTGCTACAAAGCCAGACGAATGACACCCAGGGTGCTACACCACTGGAACTATCATAACACAATAAGGTGCTTCAGACAACCCCACCCCTATGAACCCACCTCAACGCCTGTGATGGCCTCAAGCCCCCCTCCCAGCTCGGAGGTCTACAAAAGTCCCCATCCCATCGCACCCCCCCACCAGGGCCCCTCCCGGCCGTGTTTACCTGTCACTGTGTGTGTGATTGAAAAGGCCATCTCTTCCATAAATATCGGTCTCTGGGGCCTCCAGGTCCCTCGGAGACTCATCATGGCACCAGAGCCAAGGTCAAATTCACCACCCAGAACTTGAAGCCAAAAGGGGGAGCATGGCCCAGCAGCCACTGCTAGAGATGGGTGTTGTAGACCCGGTGCGGCCAGCACATACCTACAACTCTTGGAACTGAGACCCTTGAGTAACACAGTGGCAGCTTCATGCTCAAAGACTGCTCCTCTGAAAGAGCGTCCCCTCCCCAGACAAGAGCCATCCGGCCCGCACATTGCGTCATTATGAGTCATCATGCCTCAGGAGGAGTGCGTCGCTTCCTGTTGTTGACTGCAGTGCTGCTGAGAGGGACTCAGATCAGAGCGGAGCCTGCAGAGGAGGAGTACGAGGCAGAGTGGAAGATGGAGGAGGGCATCTCCGGCTGGCGGCGGCTGCAGTGCACACCGTCACATTGGTAAGTGTGACCTTACTCCGCCTGCTCGCGAAACTCCGCGTAGCATGGCGGAGTTTTTGGGTCTCTTCACGGAGTTTTGCGGAGCACGACTTCATGGACTCTGCCCAGCCTTAATGCTGAGAACAAATATTTCCATTCTAAATGTGCAGATTGTGTACTGGAGAGTAGTAGGAGTACTCCTGGGTCTCGGGATGTAGGATCCACCAACAGTGTAGAAGAGACCAGTGTGCAGCCCCATGTGTAAGGCACGCTGCCAAAACTAAAGAGTATGGCAGGGGGGCTGGAGAACGGTTAATCTGTGGCTCTTGTACACAATTGAAATTGCCATCCTCAAGCCAGGAGATATGGGTCTACCTCATGAGGATGACGGATAGGCGCAGAATGAAGTTTGGTTTGGCCACATTCGGCACATAAACACTGCCCAATAACATCAAGGAGCCCCTCTACAAATACATATTGCCCTCAGGCTCCATGGCGGGGTCTAATGGGCTAAATGGGACCCCTATACGGACCCACACAAGGGCTCCCCTTGCCAAACAAGAGTAGAGGATGCAAAAAGAATGGCTAGGCAAGCACTTCTGGAACTGGGTCTCCTGCTTCCGTGTCACATGGGTCTCCTGTAACAGTGCAATGTTTTTTGCCTGCGCATCCTGATATATCATCACAATGCGTGTCTCTTCTTTGTCGTCCCCATACCTCTGACATTCAAAGTCATAATGCCATGAGTACACATGTGTGTGTAGTGTACTGAGAAGTGTGGGGAGGGGTTTCAGGAGAATTCGGCCCCAAGGTGGGCCAGCAACACACATCCTGGAGTATTTCCTTGGGGATCTATGGGCCCTAATCAATGGCCTGCTACTCAATGGAACTGCATCAGGAAAGAAAACATGAATGCTCTATACCTCCATCCCAATGCAGTATCCAAAGGGGAGACTGAGCAATCAGTGACAACATCAACCTACAAAGGGAAAACTATCAGTCATGCCCACACACAACTCAGCCAAGGCATGCAGGTTGGAGGCAACATGTCCTGTGATGCCAATAGGTGTTTCATATGCTAGTGGTCTCCTAGCTGACTTTCCAACAATCTGTAATGAACAATCAGTGGCAGGCTGCAAGCAGCAGCTAACACAAACTACCCCTATAACTTTCATTTGGCAACTGATTTTGCATACTTACATCTACCTATCCTCTCTATGTGTACCTTTCCACATTACCTCTTGCCCTGTCTATTCTCTACTTGTGCTGGTCTGACCCCTCTCACATCCAACTCAAAGTCCATGCCTATCTCTCAACCTATCCTTCATCCACAAGCTATTTACAATCACCCTCTGGTGCTGCCATCCTTAAAACCATCTCTCGCCTCCAAGCCCTACCCTTGAACTCTTACTCTTCCAGCCAGACTCTCACATTATCATTTTGTTGCTGCACCTCTTACATCCACACCTACATTCCCTGCATCACTCATCACCTCTATGAACACAACACCTCTCCCATTCATGCTATACACACAATGTACTGTACTCATCACCTACTCAGCAGCCAATAACCGTATAATGTCAAATGTACCCCTCTCATCCTCATATCTCCCTTTTCCAATGGCTTTGGGACACTCATTTTTGACAAGGTGCACCATTATATCCACCACTTACATTCACACTTAACACCTAACCACAGCTCTCACCCTGACACTTACATTGCTCAATGAATCTGGCCTTATTCATTAGCCTCTCACCATTCACTCACTCTACTCTGCTTAACGCCTACTAATAGTCATTTGACAAACATGTGCATCCACATATTAAAACACACCATCCATCTACTGGCCATCACCTCGCATCTCTCCATCCAGCATCCTAACTTACACAACTGTTGTATCCCTTTGACATCCACCTATCCACTTTGTTCCACCAATAAACTTTAACCTTGTCTCACTGTGTCTCTCTTACATCCAAATCTCAGTTCCATGCTCCATACCCCTATTAATTTCTGCATATTAACAACTAGCTTTCTCAATGAATCTGCCCTATCACAGCCATCTTTCACTGTAGTGCTGCAGACTTAGGCTCTCATCTCCGGCCAGCCTCTAACCTTGTCTAGCTGGTTCTACCTTTATCACATCTACCTATTCCTAGCATACCTCTCCCAGGCTTTAACCAGTTTTACAAGGTCTTACACTCTGATATCCACACCCAAGCATTTCCAACAATTCCCATTGTAATAATGAGGATACTCTACGTATCCTATACAAGCACTGCCTTTGACCTTAACTCCTTCCTTCCAGTCTTATCTAAATTGTTACTTTTTCTGCCCCTATTACGTCTGAGTCTCCCCTCCATGTTCAAAACGGTGACACAACTCACTCTCACCTCTACCCTTGTTTCCCTAACTCAGCCCCTCCAACGTTAACCTCTCAAACAACATGTGCAGCTATGCTTCACATTTCAACACCCACCTCCTCCTTCGTCTGTCAATTTAGTGCATGGGTGTAAGACAGGCTCCTGTAGCACATGCACAGCAGATGGGCCCACAACACTTCTGGGGACTCACAGTCCACTCGGCTGACCACTTGTAGCACAGGGCAATCCACTAGCCTTAACAACCCTCCAAGTTCTTCTCTGTGTGATCTGGGCCAGCATCAAGCATTTCTCAAAACTCCTCCATTGTTTTTAATACACAAATGACTACATACAAACCTATCATATGCTCAACTCCAAAGGATGTGTGGGTAAAATAGTATAGTCCTAGCTTCTACAAACAAAATATTTGTCAGTGGAAAAGTGTGAACAAAACTCAAATCTCATCCATTCTCCACTCTTTTTCCTCTGCCGTCATCCCTGGTGAGCAGTGCCCATTGTGCTACGATGGCATAATGGCTGTCAGACTTAAGTTGTGTGGGTGTCACATAGGATTCCCCGAAGTTCATTCAGATAGGGGTAGGTGCCGGTCACATCCAAAGCACCCTCAAGTGATGTGGCTATATGCTGTAATGATGCCAATGCATTGTGTATGCCGAGCGAGGGGTGACAGCAAGGCAAGTCTGGCAGGAAAAGAAACTCAAATTGAACATTCTCATTTAAGTTTGTAAAGTGAAAGGCTGTTTGTGCCAAACATATTGACATCTCAGCCCATTCCTAAGGGACTCAGGTGAGGGGTGTAAGGGACTCAGGTGAGGGGTGTTGTGCGTTTATTGTGTATCACTCTGCTGCCGCATGGCTGAAAAACCCAAGGGAGGGGACTGACCACCTGTAGCTTGTAACACTGACAGCCCACTAAAGGCAGTGCTCTGTTGCCTGGCCCTGTAGTCATAAGCATTTGTGAGGCCCTAAGCAGCTGTCCCCGGGCAGCGTCAGCCCGGACTGGCACACAGCATCCACCCTGAACTGAATATACTCTACACCACTCCTGTTACCAACGACTGAGATTCAGTCTGCTTGCATGAACTGAGCCAAGAAGGAGATTTCACGGTGCATTGTCATGCTGAAAAGGTATGCCTTCAGCTGTGTCACTAGAAGGGGCATTAGATGACCAAGCACAAATATAGATCACTCATAATGTACTGCCAGGACTTGACATAGCCTAGCATTCCCAACAGGTCAATTTGAAGTACATAAAAATACCTTTTGAAATTAATAGAGTTCGGCTAAATGTCTGAAACATAAATGACACACTTAGACCATTCAGCACCCACCAGTGTCCCAGAACAAGAAGATGACATATCTTGGACACAACAAGCACAATCCACTCCTGTCAGTATCGTGACAACTCCAAATCCCTATGGAGCAAAGTTACATGTGTGTCACATAACTGATATGACTATCACAGCCTTTTGCAAATATAAACTGTCTACCATATTAGGTACAATTTTAGGCGTGTTATATCGAATCTCAGAATCATCATATACCTGAGACGACAACATTTATAACTGGCGCCTATAATTGAAATGAACTACCAAGCTGCTAATTTTAAAAGGATAAAGATAAAGGATAAAAATGTATAAAGCGCACTAATACCCGTGGGTGTCAAGGCGCTAGGCAGACAGAGAGGAGAAGAAAGGCACAGATCCGCCAACTATGTTGAAAAAAGCCATGTCTGCAGTAGCTTTATAAACACCGGAAAAGATTCCGCATTGGAGATAGAGGGGGGCAGGGTGTTCCAGAGTTTGGCGGCTGCCACAGAGAAGGAGCGTCCACCCCATCTGACCCTGTGGAATTTAGGAGAGATCAGTTTTTTCTGGGAGGAGGATCTCAGGGTCCTCCCAGGGGTGTACTATTGGAACATGGTTTTCAGCTGCGGCCTTTACTGGAAACGCCTTATAGACCGTACTAAGGACCTTGAAGGAGATGCGCTTCCTAATGGGGACCCAATGCAGTGCACGGATCCCCTCCCTGGCTGATTGATGCATAGGAATATTAAGGATCAGCCTGGCCGCCGCGTTCTGAACAACCTGAAGCTTGTTCAGGGAAGCCATAATGATGTTGAGGTACAACGCATTGCAGTAATCAAGCCGGAAAGTGACTAGTGCAATGATGGTGGGACGATGCAGTTCAGATGGAATATACAGAAGCACCTTCTAAGGGTTTTCAAGATGTAGAAACAGGTGCTAACAGTGTGGCTGACCTGAGCATCAAAGGTCAGACTCTCGTCAAAAGTGACACCCAGGTTTTTAGCTGTCCTAACTGGGACGGGGAAGGGACCACAATCTGCCGGCCACCAGCCGTTCGACCAGATAGAGTTCTGTGGACCAAAAACTAGAATCTCGGTTTTATCTGCATTAATTTTAAGGAAGTTGTCCTTCATCCAGCCGATAGTGCTTGCTATGCAGTGGTTACATTTTTCTGCGACCAGTTGCAAATCAATAGAGATGGAAACAATGATTTTGCGTGTCGTCCGCATGGTGGAAAATTGGTGGAAAATGTAGCCACATACTCATGATACACATCCCTATGATGCAAACACAAGGAGATGATGGACGGAGCGCTGAAACTTTTCAGACACTCACCCCCAGTCACAGATCTGGGTTGAATCCATCATCATTCTTTAGCTCACTTCGCCACCTCAGTTCAGACCCAGCTATATGCAAATCAGTCTTGACCCTGTGCCTCATGGGATCTGTCCAGCCCGAACTGCCAAGCCAGGTCTTCCCTGAACCGGAAACAAGTATCCTGGGACCGATTTCTGGGTAACACCCTTCATCAGCCAGGCTAGCTTGAATCCAGTGGCAAAGTGAGCAAGGGACCCACGTCTGGGCATACCCTGGCAACTTAGGGCAAACAAAGCAAACACAAGGAGATGATGGAAGGAGCGCTGAAACTTTTCAGACACTCACCCCCAGTCACAGATCTGGGTTGAATCCATCATCATTCTTTAGCTCACTTCGCCACCTCAGTTCAGACCCAGCTATATGCAAATCAGTCTTGACCCTGTGCCTCATGGGAACAGTCTAGCCCGAACTGCCAAGCCAGGTCTTCCCTGAACCGGCAGCAAGCATCCTGGGACCGGTTTCTGGGTAACACCCTTCATCAGCCAGGCTAGCTTGAATCCAGTGGCAAAGTGAGCAAGGGACCCACGTCTGGGCATACCCTGCCAACTTAGGGCGAACAAAGCAAACACAAGTAGATGATGGATGGAGCGCTGAAGCTTTTCAGACACTCACCCCCAGTCACAGATCTGGGTTGAATCCATCATCATTCTTTAGCTCACTTCGCCACCTCAGATCAGACCCAGCTATATGCAAATCAGTTTTGACCCTGTGCCTCATGGGAACAGTGCAGCCCGAACTGCCAAGCCAGGTCTTTCCTGAACCGGAAACAAGCATCCTGGGACCGGTTTCTGGGTAACACCCTTCATCAGCCAGGCTAGCTTGAATCCAGTGGCAAAGTGAGCAAGGGACACACGTCTGGGCATACCCTGCCAACGTAGGGCGAACAAAGCAAACACAAGGAGATGATGGACGGAGCGCTGAAACGTTTCAGACACTCACCCCCAGTCACAGATCTGGGTTGAATCCATCATCATTCTTTAGCTCACTTCGCCACCTCAGTTCAGACCCAGCTATATGCAAATCAGTCTTGACCCTGAGCCTCATGGGAACAGTCCAGCCCGAACTGCCAAGCCAGGTCTTCCCTGAACCGGAAGCAAGTATCCTGGGACCGGTTTCTGGGTAACACCTGTAGGAGAGTAGGATCTGCCTCTTATGGTTACCCCCACTTTTTGCTGATGTTACACTGTTTTTCGACTTTAGTCTGGCTGGGGCCCTGCTATCCAGGACCCCAGCCTAGCTGCTTCCTCTCTAAATTTATTCCATGTACTTTAGGTACATCCCAGATTGGATTCTGGAGTGCCCTTATAAGTCCCTAGTATATGGTATACTATGTACCCAGGGCATAGGTACCTCAGAGGCCTACCAGGGGCTGAAGCATGTATTGTGCCACCCCTGGAAGGCCATCCAAAATGACACCACAGGACTGCTACTGCAGCCTGAGTGAGGTGGTGCATGCACCCCTTACAGAGATATAGGTTCACTATATCTCACCTAACACTGCACATAGATACCTATCAGTCACCCCTATGGCAGGCCTTTTCAATCCTGAAGGCAGGGTGCTTAGTTATATGTGAGAGGGTGCCCATGCATGAGCAGAGCCCCTCTGCAGCCCTCAGAATCTCCTATCCGGGGTTGTCTGTGGTGCAGCCGGACCATATACTCTTAAGTGCATTATAACCTCGCGGTAAAATGCTAACTTTGGACTGGCTGCACGGAAACATGTCGTGTTTGGTGTCAAACACCTTGGAATCCTAGCCCCCGGCCAGTCCTGGCGGCGGGGGTAGAATTCCACCCTTCTAGAGGGAGAGACATGTCCCCACCGGTATACCCGGTAGAAACCTTAAAGAGCCCTGGCATCACAAAATAGATGCTGCAGCCACAGACACGAGTCTGGCCTCCTGCTCCTGACCGAAACTCTGGCAGGGGATGCCTGGACAATAGGTTTCCCGTCACATGGAGGTGTGACCACCTCCCAGACAGGCCTTAGTGGATTCTAAGGGTTTTCAAGATGTAGAAACAGGTGCTAACAGTGTGGCTGACCTGAGCATCAAAGGTCAGACTCTCGTCAAAAGTGACACCCAGGTTTTTAGCTGTCCTAACTGGGACGGGGAAGGGACCACAATCTGCCGGCCACCAGCCGTTCGACCAGATAGAGTTCTGTGGACCAAAAACTAGAATCTCGGTTTTATCTGCATTAATCTTAAGGAAGTTGTCCTTCATCCAGCCGATAGTGCTTGCTATACAGTGGTTACATTTTTCTGCGACCAGTTGCAAATCAATAGAGATGGAAACAATGATTTTGCGTGTCGTCCGCATGGTGGAAAATTGGTGGAAAATGTAGCCACATACTCATGATACACATCCCTATGATGCAAACACAAGGAGATGATGGACGGAGCGCTGAAACTTTTCAGACACTCACCCCCAGTCACAGATCTGGGTTGAATCCATCATCATTCTTTAGCTCACTTCGCCACCTCAGTTCAGACCCAGCTATATGCAAATCAGTCTTGACCCTGTGCCTCATGGGAACAGTCTAGCCCGAACTGCCAAGCCAGGTCTTCCCTGAACCGGCAGCAAGCATCCTGGGACCGGTTTCTGGGTAACACCCTTCATCAGCCAGGCTAGCTTGAATCCAGTGGCAAAGTGAGCAAGGGACCCACGTCTGGGCATACCCTGCCAACTTAGGGCGAACAAAGCAAACACAAGTAGATGATGGACGGAGCGCTGAAGCTTTTCAGACACTCACCCCCAGTCACAGATCTGGGTTGAATCCATCATCATTCTTTAGCTCACTTCGCCACCTCAGATCAGACCCAGCTATATGCAAATCAGTTTTGACCCTGTGCCTCATGGGAACAGTGCAGCCCGAATTGCCAAGCCAGGTCTTTCCTGAACCGGAAACAAGCATCCTGGGACCGGTTTCTGGGTAACACCCTTCATCAGCCAGGCTAGCTTGAATCCAGTGGCAAAGTGAGCAAGGGACACACATCTGGGCATACCCTGCCAACGTAGGGCGAACAAAGCAAACACAAGGAGATGATGGACGGAGCGCTGAAACGTTTCAGACACTCACCCCCAGTCACGGATCTGCCTCTTATGGTTACCCCCACTTTTTGCTGATGTTACACTGTTTTTCGACTTTAGTCTGGCTGGGGCCCTGCTAACCAGGACCCCAGCCTAGCTGCTTCCTCTCTAAATTGATTCCATGTACTTTAGGTACATCCCAGATTGGATTCTGGAGTGCCCTTATAAGTCCCTAGTATATGGTATATACTATGTACCCAGGGCATAGGTACCCCAGAGGCCTACCAGGGGCTGAAGCATGTATTGTGCCACCCCTGGAAGGCCATCCAAAATGACACCACAGGACTGCTACTGCAGCCTGAGTGAGGTGGTGCATGCACCCCTTACAGAGATATAGGTTCACTATATCTCACCTAACACTGCACATAGAAACCTATCAGTCACCCCTATGGCAGGCCTTATCAATCCTGAAGGCAGGCAGGGTGCTTGGTTATATGTGAGAGGGTGCCCATGCATGAGCAGAGCCCCTCTGCAGCCCTCGGAATCTCCTATCCGGGGTTGTCTGTGGTGCAGCCTGACCATATACTCTTAAGTGCATTATAACCTCGCAGTAAAATGCTAACTTTGGACTGGCTGCACGGTAAACATGTCGTGTTTGGTGTCAAACACCTTGGAATCCTACCCCCCGCCAGTCCTGGCGGCGGGGGTAGAATTCCACCCTTCTAGAGGGAGAGACATGTCCCCACCGGTATACCCGGTAGAAACCTTAAAGAGCCCTGGCATCACAAAAACACGAGTCTGGCCTCCTGCTGCTGACCGAAACTCCGGCAGGGGAGGCCTGGACAGTAGGTTTCCTGTCACAGGGAGGTGTGACCACCTCCCAGACAGGACTTAGTGGATTGGGGCTGGGTGGGTGCACTCTCTGAGTGCTTTGAAGTCCTGCACTGAGGGCACATTTGGTGTCCTCATGCATACCCCAGTTCAAACCGGTTGCAGGGGCTGCCAGCCCCTGCTCTGGCGCGAAACTGGACAAAGGAAATGGGTGTAGCCACCCCTCTTTCCAAACCCTCCCATAGGTGGGTCCACAGAGTTAGTCCAACCCCTTTCTTAGGTATAAGTAAGGAACCCCTGGCAACAGGACTTTAGATATCCCTGGACGAAACTCTGCAACTGAATCCTGGAACTTCGACGCTCTACTCAAGACTAGAGGACTGAAGAAATCTCCCTTGGGGTCAAGGAGTGACTCCCCTGCTTGGCAGGCACCAACAAAGCATTTGCCAGTCTGCATCTCCGAAGCTCCCGCCGGACTCCGAAGCATTTGCAGCATAGGAAGAGGATTTCCAGACATCTCAGAGGCCGACCCGAGTCCCCAGCAAAGCTGAGACCCACAGCTCTCGTGAGTAGCGTGGAACCGGAACTACTGGTCACCCGTGCACATTTGCTAGTGCATTGACTTCTCGACGACTTTTGAAGTCCTGCTTTGGGTTACTCGTAGCCCAGTCCCCGAGCACCATTTGCACCAAAGATTGTGAGCCTAAACTCCACGAGTGTTCCGTGGGCCCGCTTCTTGCAAATCCGCTTGAGGCTCCTTTGCGATCCCTGGTCCATCGACTGGTGGGTCCCTGTGAAGGCAACTTTGATTTTCATTGGGCGTTTCTGGTTGCTCCAGACGTGCCCTAACTCCCCACCAAGTGGTGAGTCCCTCAGACCTTGCTGGTCTGCTCCGAAGCATCTTTCTCCTTTCTGCGTGGGTTGCTGTTGCCAAGGCTTGTTGTGTACAATCTGGACACCAACGCTACAGCACTCGACATCCTTTGTGGGACAGCTCGAATCCAGCTCCTGGTTGTCGTCAACGCCTCCTGGTCCTCGTGGCTGAAGAGTCAAGCTTCACCTCTTTCACCTGAAGCACCCGACATCGGTGGGCATTCGACTATCGTGCCCCAGGTCACTGGCAAGTGATCCAGACTCTGTCCCCTCTGCTTTCAGGTTCTTCTCTTCTCCGATCCAGGCTTGGATCTCTTCGGACACTTCGCATCTTCCCGGCAGCAGCACTTCGTTGCAGGCTGCCATTGAAATCGACACCGCAACCCAACACCATTCAACACCTATGCACCCGGCTTCCCTGGGTGAGGTAACTCGAGTACTCTGGTGCTCCCGTGGGTGGTAACCCAAGAACTGTCTAAGTCCAAGAGGGTTTGGTCCTAGTCCATTTCTAAGTGTCCTTAAACTCTAAAACTCTTACCGCGACTTTCCCATAGACTTTAACGGAGCTCGCAGCTGTGTTCACACACTGCACACAGCCCCCGTGGGTCCCCTGTGTCACTACCTTGGGTGGTTCCTTGGGGTCCCAGCAATTCTACAGGCTTTAGGCCTTGTGTCTACTTAAGTCGTGGTTCTTATACCACTTTCTTAATATATGGTTTGGTACGCCCCTAGGGCTAATCGTATATTGTGCTAATTTACTGTGCTATTTGACTTGTAACTTGTGTACTTTGACCTCTAGCCTCATAAAGAGACTATTGGGTTGTGTTTAGTAATAAATACATATATTTTGCCCAGACGTGGGTCCCTTGCTCACTTTGCTACTGGATTCAAGCTAGCCTGGCTGATGAAGGGTGTTACCCAGAAACCGGTCCCAGGATGCTTGTTTCCGGTTCACGGAAGACCTGGCTTGGCAGTTCGGGCTGGACTGTTCCCATGAGGCGTAGGGTCAAGACTGATTTGCATATAGCTGGGTCTGAACTGAGGTGGCAAAATGAGCTAAAGAACGATGATGGATTCAACCCAGATCTGTGACTGGGGGTGAGTGTCTGAAAAGTTTCAGCGCTCCGTCCAACATCTCCTTGTGTTTGCTTTGTTTGCCCTAAGTTGGCAGGGTATGCCCAGACGTGGGTCCCTTGCTCACTTTGCCACTGGATTCAAGCTAGTCTGGCTGATGAAGGGTGTTACCTAGAAACCGGTCCCAGGATGCTTGTTTCCGGTTCAGGGAAGACCTGGCTTGGCAGTTCGGGCTGGACTGTTCCCATGAGGCGTAGGGTCAAGACTGATTTGCATATAGCTGGGTCTGAACTGAGGTGGCGAAGTGAGCTAAAGAATGATGATGGATTCAACCCAGATCTGTGACTGGGGGTGAGTGTCTGAAAAGTTTCAGCGCTCCGTCCATCATCTCCTTGTGTTTGCTTTGTTCGCCCTAAGTTGGCAGGGTTTGCCCAGACGTGGGTCCCTTGCTCACTTTGCCACTGGATTCAAGCTAGTCTGGCTGATGAAGGGTGTTACCCAGAAACCGGTCCCAGGATGCTTGTTTCCAGTTCAGGGAAGACCTGGCTTGGCAGTTCGGGCTGGACTGTTCCCATGAGGCACAGGGTCAAGACTGATTTGCATATAGCTGGGTCTGAACTGAGGTGTCAAAGTGAGCTAAAGAACGATGATGGATTCAACCCAGATCTGTGACTGGGGGTGAGTGTCTGAAAAGCTTCAGCGCTCCGTCCATCATCTCCTTGTGTTTACACATCCCTATGACTCTACACAACCAAACGCTTGTCAAACTAAAATACACAATAGGTTTCATTGAAGGAACAATGCAAAAAATAAGTAGACTAAACCACAAAACCACAACCCAGAAGTCCTACGCATTGTGTATTGGTCACAGTTAGCTTGTCACACATCCTCTCTGCCCATGTAGACACACTCGACTTGACTTATCTCACAAATCCACATTGAAAAGCTTGGACAACAAATTGCAAATAATATTACCCTTGGATAGGCCATACATCTCCTATCCTGCTGCTTACCCTACTCTGGTCTGGTGCATCGTATCTATGGGTGTATGAGCAGACGCAGGGCCATATGTGCACCTGTGCAGAGTCCAAAGGCACATCACATGAGCATGATGTGGCCTATGTCCAGTTCACAGAATTGTGATATGCCCAGACTCTCACACAATAACTGTGGCATAAGGCAAGATTGATATGTAGATTACAACGCTAGGTACTGACCAACTCGACCATCACAGTATGTCATCACTAGTATTCTAATTGTGTGACAACCATTCATGTACCATACGCTGGGTCCCCATGCAACTAACACATACAACAATTGTGTCTTTGTAAAGACAGAATAACACTGTAACTTACTGAGACATGTCCTGGACACACACACCATCCACCTGATGCTCCCCAAAAATAACAGGATGTGATGTCGAACATCTAATTTTAAATCCACTGGAGGATACAGACCATAGACACCTTGCCTACCAGGAATATATGAAGAAACGGGAGTCCTGGAAGGCAACAGGGTCAGGACACTATCAGAACAATACCAACCTCACACTCACCATAGGCACTGGATATTGGTCAACTGCCTTGACAGAGAATTGTCCTACAGTGGAAGCCACCTGTGGCAATGTTCTCATTGAAACTAGTTAACCAGATCGATTGAAGGCACAGACATTGCTCCACCACTATCAAGGCACATACATCAAATGTATCATTACTCTATGTACCGTTGTGTGTCCAAAGTCACTACCATGTAGGCAGAGTCCATATGTATCCCGGTGTATTGTTGAGACAGTTGTCTTTCAGCCCATTACATACATATGCAGCATGATTCTCAAAAAATTTTGTCCTTTGCCACACTTGCACTATGTTGACATCTGTAAAAAGAAATTATGAGGAAGTCTAATTACAAAAGCAAAGGTTTGTGACTTCATGGTACACTCCTAGACAAAACTAATGTAGACATTGACACTCAGCCAGTGTAGGCACAAGAATGTATACCACATCCTAACCGAGTGCTCATACTCCATGGACCATATGCAATCCATGTCTTGCTAACGTCATTGTATACTTACACCACAAATTACACATGAATTATATTTAACAACAAATCCATTTTTCGGACACAGGAATACCAAAAGAGAAATAATGCATGCTTTATTCAGCATATATGATGCTCTCAATGAAGAAAAAGGCCAGTGGCCAGTCCAAATGTCTTTGACATATGGGCCCCAAAGTTGCTGCCCATCAACTCTTGCCTGCACTTGTCCTGCAAAGGGACATCTCCCTGGGAGGGGAATCTAGGGGGCAGGCCAGCCACCAAAGGGACAAGACTAGGGAGGACTGGGTTGGTCTTTGGGAGGGGTGGGATCAGGAGGGGGGTTGGACAACTGCAGTGGGAGGGCTCAGTGGAGGGGGTGGGACAACTGAAGTGGGAGGGCTAGATGGAGGGGGTTGGACAACTGCAGTGGGAGGGCTAGATGGAGGGGCTGGACAACTACAGTGGGAGTGCTAGATGGAGCAGGGATGGGATGGGCTGGGCTTCAGGAGTTTGGGAATACGGTAATTTTGGAGGGTTTGCAAGGGAATAGGGAGGGCAGGTGCTTTTTTGAGCCGGCATTTTTTGGGGGTCAAGGTACTGGGGTGGGATGTGGAAGTTAGGGTTTCAGGAGGGGGTGGGGACTTTTTTGAATGGGGGATTTTCTTTTTCAGGAAACTTGGGTGGATGTTCTGCTTTTTTTGGTGGGCGGAGGTGTGGAGGTCTGAAGAGTATGGCAGGGGCGGCAGGGTCATTTTCTTCTTCTTGGGAGGGGGTTGGTCGGTTTGGGTAGGGAAGAGGTTAATGGGCAATGAGGTGGAGGTTCTGGGCAGAGTGGGAACGAGGAGAGGCAAGGGTAGGGGCTGTGGAGGCAGAGGGTTGTGAGGTCTGCAGCATGTCTGTGGATGCTGGTGTGGTGTCTGTTGGCATGTCTGTGGAAGCGAGTATGTCGTCTGTCTTGTGAGTGTGCATGTGTGTATGTTTGCCCTTATGTCTGTGTGTTAGTGTGTTACGTGTGGATGTTGAGGTGGATGCATGCTTATGTTTGCGTGTGCTTTGGTCAGGGAGGGTACTCGGGACTGTGGATGGGGAAGAGGCAGGAGGGGGGTGGGACAATGCTGCCGTCAGTGTGGAGGCTAGAGCCTGATTGGATCTCTGTAGGGCAGACATGTCCGAGTGAATGCCCTCCAGGAAAGATACCATTTGGGAAAGGTGATTGGTATGCATGCACCTGGAGGACATTCAGCACTGCTGTCTGCCCCACAGAGATCTGCCTCAGGAGGTCAATGGCCTCTACACTCAGGGCAGCAGGGGAGACAGAGGCAGGGAGGTGAGGTGCCTGGCGCAGAGGAGACGCATCCCCTTCTAGGGGGGCAGTCACAGACAAGGGGCTGGGGAGCAGCTCGGAGGGTGGAGATGGTAGGGGTGGTGGTGGACTCTGATGCAGTAGATATATTTCCAGGGCCATCCACCACCACATGGTAGTCCTCACTGGAGCTTGACGTCGAGCTGACATATGTTACTTCGCTCGTGCCCTCAGTGAAGCTCCCCTCACCCTCCGTGCCACTGGTTCCCTCTTACTCGGTGTCAGCACAGGAACCACTCTGGCTAGCTGCTTCCCCAACATCCGTGGTGCTGTCTCCTTCGCTGCCCGGTTCTCATTCTGTAAACAAGAAGTAAAATGAATCACGAGTAGTCCACATGACACAACTCTTCCAAGATTACACAACTACATCAATCGAACTTGTGGGTGAAATACTTGATAATGTTCCGTAAATACCACATGTTAGAACACAAGTAAAACTGTGCACCCTCACACATGATGATGTCAGCGACATTGTGTGCAGCAAATTCAACTTCCTCATCCACAATGTCTTCAACATAACTACGTACCAGCTGATGTATTGTCTTTTGCTACTGACGCCTTGTGTCAAAACATACCTGTCTCATCTAATGCAAGGGAGTTTAGACCTCATAATGCGAATAGGAGTCACACAATTGCTTTGAGACATGGTATCCATTCTGCTATCCCTATTCATCAACTTGAGAACCAGCAGGTCTAGTGTTACAGGTCACATATCTTGATAGGTATACATCAAGCTGGTATAGTCACTGAATGGGCCATATCACACAGATCATATTTATGTTGCTCATATGTCTGGTAGCAGAAGTAGTTGTTTGTCAGGTTACATGTCTTTCTCTTATCGTGGGCACACTAAGGTAGTAGGCATAGCTAGGGTGAAAGGTATTTGCCCCACCGTCTTGTGTCATTTAAGCACAGTGTTAGAAGGATGAATCAGATTTTCGTCCACATTGAATACATTTTACCAGTTTGCCATGTAAACACAGGTCAGCATACTGCCAAGTCCAATGACTGCATCTTCCTCATGATTCATGTGGATCACTATGCCACTGGGCCATCTGGATGCATCGTCTGTACAAACTATTAGTCCTGAACATCTTACTTGAAAATGTGTATTCAACACTACTTACCATTTTGTCAACACTGCAGAAGTCCACATTTGTTAAGCCCAAGTCTGAATGTCCCTCACTTATTTCTTGCCTTGTGCACACATTGTACAGCTTAAATGATATTGCTTTTCATCTCATTTTTGTAAAGCATTTCCAAAGGATGCTCATGTGACATCTCTGAATCTAACAGTAAGGCAAGTAAACCATGGTTTACGAAACATCCTGTATAACCAGTTAAGAGCATTTACACACATGAGAACCATTGTGAATGTGTATCTGACATCATCCCTTTCAATCAAAACCCTGTTTCCACCAGAGACCTACTTTGTTAGCCACGGAATGGCATGTGTTGCAACTATTACAGAGTCAGAAACATGGTCTCAGTTTTGGAATAGAGAGGATGGAATCCTACACTCAATCAAGTGAAAGGCCAGTGTGACAGGTGACATGAGTTACCAAACCTGTAATTTGCCCATGGAATATATTGGAGTACACTGGGCACCAGTGCTGGGACCTAACATTGGCACACTGAGCAATCACTACTCACCAAGCGCCCAACATAGACATTACCTGCTACCTGGATGTATAGCATGGGATTTCTCAGTTGAGTGATCCAACATCAACATAGTTTACAGAGATGGTGAGGCCACAAGGAATGCAGTCCAGACATTTGTCAATGTGCTGACACATGTTGAGCACTTACAATAGTTCTGAAGGTTATCTCCATGCACATGTTGTTCTCATGTGTTCAGCTTACAATAGCATGACACTACTGTCAATACCCTGACCCTTTTTTCCTCACATGTCCCAGATAAAAGGGGCATAACCATGCATCTAGTTATTCTGGTGCATATGCATCTTTTAACACTGAACAGTGGTTTTGTGCGTCTCACAACCTAAAAAAGGGGCAGCAGGATAAAATACTTGCACATGGGTTAATATGTTATGCAACAAGGCACATACTCACCCCCTCCTTGCTGCTGTCTGGCTCTCAACTGCCCATCCAGGTCAGGGAAGACCACTGCAAGGATCCGTCGCATTAGGGGGGGTCAGGGTGAAGCGCACACCCCTCTTGCCTGGAGGTGACAGGTCCAGCTGGACTCTCACAATCTTCCAAGTCCAACCTCTCAAGTCCTGCCACCGTTTCCTGCAGTGTGCACTGTGCCGACGGATGACCTCCACGGAGCGCACCTTCCGGGTGATGGTCCTCCACAGGTATACCTTCTGAAGGAAGTTGACCTGTAAGGATGACATGGTGACAGGCCCTTAGTTCACATGCAACATGTACATATACAAATACTGGTACACATAGGTTACGAACAGCTTGCCCACACTGTCTAAACGTTGGCAAAGTGGTATTCTGTGCACTACACCAGTGTTCAATGATGACTCTCTCCCATAAGAATAGTGATATGATGTTAACACACACCAGTACATATACATCTACAGCAGTGTACTTGCCCAGAGCAGTTACATACACACTTTGCACTTTTTAAAATCATGTTTAAACGGTTTTCTCTAGGATTCCTAATGCCAGAAGTGCATGGTTATTGCACTTATAAACTGACAATACTGTCTGATCATCACTTACCTGCTCCTCTGGTTTGCCATAGAGCTGCCTGTAGAGGGACAGGAGGGTGTTCAGCAGCATCGTGTCTTCCTCAGCTGTGTAGGCTGGGGCCCTGTGCCCTGTACAGCAAGACATAGTAGCTCCCAGAGGGTGTGGACAGCAGCAGAGAGAGGTCCTGGAATCATGCAGTTAGTGCAAGCAAGTGAACTCTCTAGGGAACCGCTAGACTTATATCTAGAGTAGACTGCATAGGCAGTCTTCAGTCCATGCGGCCAAAGTGATTGGTCCACGTTGGTCGCATTTTCCGAAACCTTCCAATGCATTCCATTGCTTACTGACACGACGCCTACTGCGCGGTTCAAAAAAGTATCAGCGGACCGCGAGTTACTTTGATACATGACTAATGGAAGTTTACAGCGTCGGTTTACACACGATGCTGACACAATCCGAGATCCGAGACTGTCACCTTAACAATTATCAGCCTATGGCTGTGTTTGATTCGCTAATGATGCGCCTTCCGCAACCTTTGACAAATCGGTCCAGGATGCAAACACTTTTGTAAATGTTGTGAATTTGGAATATTCCATGCCTGGATGCAGGAGTTTTTTCTGGTAAAAGGGACATCTAACTGAAATGCTTACACTCCCAAGATGACCTAACCTTGAGGGGCACATACCACACTGATGGGTAGGCTAATCCCAACATGAATTAAAACTACTCCATTTTGCCTCTTAGGGTTGTTCAGAGTTAATATGGGTATTTGGTGCATTCCAAGTACAGTGTTCACCTAGTTACTGCATTACAGGAAAGTGTGCCCCAGTGTGCAATCTGTGTGATGTGAGACTGGAAAGGTGGTGTTTGTTTCAAGTCCTGGATACTACATTTCCTGATGAATGACTACACCGTGACATTAAGCAGCCACATATGCTTAGCCTCTGATGTGTGAGTTTCTAGGGTATCTTTGTGTGCTACACTTAAGTGTACAGCTGCATTTTCTGGCACTTCTACATTGTAAATGGTTTGTGTATGTAATTGTTTGTGTAATGCAGACATGACAACATGGCTGTGTCCACCCTGTGACATTAGTGTGCATAATTTACATTGTAATACACTATATGTATGTGGTGTCCCAGATGTCATGCATTACATGATCCTGTTGTGTGTACAGATGAACCATATAATTGATCTCACAAACATAATTCTAGGCTTCTTGGCTTGTGAGTTTTGGAGTATGTCCTGCTTGCTTTACATGAACAATCACAGACACTAGAGAAGATTACACTACTGCACTCTAATTGCTGTGTCACCAAACCTTTCAAACCTGTTTAGCAATGACATGTATGCTGTAATATGTATCTAAGGTTAACATTGTTAATTGAAATGTGTCTTTTCAGTGACATGGAGTTTTATGTGTGGTTAATTCCTCTTTGCTGTTGGTCTAAGTGCATGTTGCTTGGTACATTGTGAACTAACACCAACTGTGTATACACTCTACACATAGGTATCGCAGAGGAGGCGGCAAACAGCCCCCTGTTAACAGGCCCTATCCAGACCTACAAACATTGGAAGAGCGAGACATCATAAAGAAATACTGTCTCACAAGGGCAACAATTGATGAGTTATGCCAGCAGTTGTCACCATATTTGTGGCATCTTTGCGCCTATCCAACAGCACTAACCCCCAAGGTGAAGGTGATGGCAGCACTGCATTTCTTTGCCACAGGAACATTCCAATACACAGTGGCAACATTGGGTGGAATGTCCCAGCCCATGTTCAGTAATGTTCTTCGGGATGTGTTGCAGGCATTGACTCGATACATGGACCACTACATCAGGTTTCCTAAACCTGGAGAATTGTCTGCCATCAAGGGTGATTTCTATGCATTAGGACAGATACCCCATGAAATTGGATCTATTGATGGCACTCATGTTGCCTTGATACCACCACAGGCCAATGAACAAGTATATCGCAACAGGAAACATTTCCACTCCATCAATGTCCAGGTGGTGTGTTTGCCTGACATGTGCATTTCACACGTCTGTGCCCATTTCCCTGGGTCTGCACATGACGCATATATCCTGCGTAACAGCGTCATCACACATTTGATGAGTCAAATGCAACCTGACCAGGCCTGGCTGGTACGTGAAATTGTATATGAATGTTGTAGTGTGTGTTGGTTGTATGTCAGACAGTGATATATTGTTTGACAACTGAACTATTTTCTGTGTTCAGTGTAGGAGACTCTGGATACCCCAACCAGCCATGGCTACTGACACCACTGCGCAACCCAGTCACCCCAGCAAAAGTACGCTTTAATGAGGTCCATGTCTGGACCAGGTGGATAGTGGGGCAGACTTTTGGCCTCCTGAAGTCAAGATTCCCCTGTATTGATAAGACGGGGGAGCCCTCCAATATGCCCCAGGAAAGGTGTGCCAGATAATCGTGGCTTGCTGCATGCTAAACAACGTAGCAATACATAAGAACATACCTCTGTTAGTGGATGAAGGAGACCAGCAGGTGCCACCGATGGAGGATCCAGGACTGGGCAATGATGACAGTGGTGATGATGATAATGGAGTGGATTTGAGACAACAGCTCATCCACAACTTTTTAACATGACTGTAAGTATGCAATGAGAGGAGGTGACTAACCACCATTGCTTGTTGTTGTGTAGCTGGTGGACAAGGTGTATGTATGCTTGAGAGTGTAGGATAAGTGTCCTGAAGTTTTTTTGAAGACTGGTTTAAGAAAATGTTAAATTTACATTAACAGTGTTTCAGTGAAGCCTAGCTAGTGTTAACAATAACATTGTTGTGGTTGAGATATCATACTTCTCTGACTTGTGATACCCTATTTATGATTGCTAAACTCTGTTCTTTATGCTTTTTTACCAGGGTACTTGGCCATGTCATCTACAGAATGGACTGGCAGAGTTGTGACCTCACCAGACATATGATGCTGTGACAGAAACTGACATGGACATTTTGCGGAACTCCCTGGCACGCACTTCCTCCAGACATGATAGTCTGGTGTTTTTGTTATTAGTGCCTTTCTGTACTGTGTGACATAATCATAGCTTTTGTTCAAGCACCATGTTGGATCTGGCCAATAAAAATGTGTTCCACATTGAGGTGTACCTTGGCTGATATCACACATCCAAACAAGTTCAAATAAAAGTTTGACCATGATGTACTAGTTGGCTAACAATGATTGTTGACTGGGCTGGCAAATAGTGATAGTTGTGTAGACAATTGACTTCCTGTGAATATGTACCGTTTACTACAGTCTATCTGATAACCTGGTTGTGTATATCTATCATGCTTTGCAAAAGTTCATTTACTCACTGGCATTTAGTTAACTACTTAAAAAGTAATTGATTACCTATGTTGTTGACACTTTCATCATTATGATAAGAGGGTGATGACAATATTTACATTTTGAAGTCAAAGTCACAATATGAGCTAGTATTGCTGTGTAAAATGGTTTATTTAAGAAAACATAGTTCATATTTGAAGCCACATAATGGTGGTGTGCTCATAAAAAAAATAAAGAGTAGATCGGAGTTGATAGAGTTTGCTGATGAAATCCAACAGAGACAAGCCACAGTTATTCAAGTCCAAAGTCCAAGTTTGACCCTCCATCAGATGTGGGACAGTTATTTTGGAAAGTCAACAAAGTGAATGCTTGGCACACAATGGATGATGTCAAGGGAACCTTTTTCACTTCCTGGGGGTGGTGCATTGCCATCCGACTCTCACTGATTTGTCCTTGAATGCCCCTTCCCATGTTTGGGTGGGGGACCCACAGCTGCAGACTCCTGGGGTACTGGGGACTCTCCGCCTGACTCAACGTCCCTCCCTGTTGCTTGTGCAGATGTAGTAGCAACAGATGTAGTAGGCACACAGGGAGGGGTACTTAGGTGAGTAGCTATCTGGCGGAGGCTGGTACCAATATCCCGCTGCACCCCAGTGAGGTCGTCTATTTGATCATTGAAACGGCCCATATGTTGGTTTTGTGAGGCCTGCAGCTGTTTGATGTTTCTGCCCATACTCTTCCCACCCTGCTCAACCAGGTCAACAGGAAGGGTGGTTTCCTGACAGTGAGGGGAACTGTACTAGCAAGATGGCTGACACTGATGCATGGTGTCTGAGTTGACCACAACTCCCATCAAGGCCTTGTGCTCCAAACACCAGTCATCAGTGTCAGCCATCTTCCCAGTACATTTCTACTCACTGTCAGGAAAGCAGAGTTCCAAGTAGGCTGGTTGGGATGGGTGGGAGGAGGAGTATTTGCAATGGCTTCATCTCGCATCAGGCCCTGTACTACACACACTTTTCCCACCCTGCTCAACCAGGCCACCAGGAAGAGTGGTTTCCTGACAGTAAGGGGAAGTGTACTAGCAAGATGGCTGACACTGGTGACTGGTGTTTGTAGCACAAGGCCATGATGGGAGTTGTGGTCAACTCAGGCACCAGGAGCCAGTGTCAGCCATCTTGCTAGTCCATTTGCACTCACTGTCAGGTAGCCATAGGCCCAGATGACCTGGTTGTGCTGGGTGGGGGAGGAGTGGTTGCAATGACTCCAACTCCCATCAGGCTCTGCAATACACACACTCTTCCCACCCAGCCCAAACAGCCCACCAGGAACTATGGTTGCCTGACAGTGAGTGGAGGTGGACTATCAAGATGGCTGACACTGGTGACTGGTGTTTGACTTGACCACAACTCCCATCAAGGCCTTGCACTCCAAACACCAGTCAACAGTGTAAGCCATTTTGGAAGTACATTTCCCATCACTGTCAGGAAAGCATAATTCCAGATGGGCTGGTTGGGCTGGGTGGGAGGAGGAGTGTTTGATATCGCTACATCTCCTATCAGACCCTGTCCTCCACACACCTTCCCACCCAGCTCAACCAGCCCACCCGGAACTATGCTTTTCTGAAAGTGAGTGGAAATGTACTGGCATGATGGCTGACACTGGTGACTGGTGTTTGGAGCACAAGGCCTTGATGTGAATTTGGGAGAAGTGTGTACATGGCAATAGTTTTGAGTCTTTTCATCTTCATTGCAGGTATGTGGGTTATCTGTATTACATACACATCACATGATCATTGACTATTGGCTTGTTTGAATCTGAAAACTGTCTTTTAGATAACTGGGTCCATTACAGAGATGTCTGCAGAAGTGTAATTGCTAACTTGTGTGAAATGTGGAGTACCGACTTACCAGACTCCATTCCTTATGGTATTCCATACAAGCTTATTGGCAGAAGGATGGCACGCACCTTCTCCTCCTAGGAAGTAAAGTGCACAGGTGGTGCAGGAGGGCCACCACCAGTCTGTTGTGCAGCCTCGTGTTCTTTGCCGCACAATATTTTGACCCTCCTTCTCATGTCGTACCACCTCTTCTTGATATCATCCATTGTGTGCAGGACAGGTGCTTCAGAGTTCACCTTGTTGACTATCCTGTCCCACATCTTATTTTTCTGGCTGATGGGGGTCCGTTGTACTAGGGTCCTGAATAAATGTAGCTGTACTTTGAGGATTTCATCAACAAGCACTATCAACTCCTGATCTTTAAAATGTGGCTGCTTCTTCTTGGGCATGGTGAGGGTGAGTGTGAGGGCGAGTGTGAGGGTGAATGTGAATTAGAGGTTGTGTCTAAGAAAAGGAATCTGACTAAAAAGTGAAATGTGTAGACCCTACATTGCACACAGGGTCGAAACGCCGTCGACTGTTTACAAAAGCGAACCATTAAAAACCAGCACTTATCATTGTATAAAGCGCGGTTCATATACTGTACACCTCTTAAATGGTCGTTTTTATGATATACAGGAAACCTTGTACATATGTCACAAATATGTCACCACTGTTTTAGGTTCCATTTTTCACTGGGACACCACTCACTATTGTTGGATTATTATTTAAATACCATGTGTGTATTTTATTTCACAAAACTGTATAAATAACTGTTTATGAATTACAAATTTAAAGTGTGTTCGGCTGCCTCTCCTTCTTGCATCACATTAACCCATTGCATTGCCATTGAGCATTACTATATCAAGATTTAGTTGCCATTAGTCCACAGGAGCCATTGTTTTTGATCATAAATACATCCTAATACGGCAGTTGGAGACATCACGGACTAGTCGGTCGGAATGTTTTAGAGAACGTGTCAGCCAGACAGTCTTTCCGTCCGACATCGTAATAATGCCCTTAGTGTCAAAGGTTAGTGGTTACAGTTACAAAATAAAATTTAAAAACCTCACACATTCACTTAAAAAAAATAAGGGTTGCAGGGATGTTATAGTTAGGAAAAAGTATTTTCAAAAACGTAGAAACTCACTGACAAAACCAAAGGTTACAGGGATCTTATAGTTAGGAAATAGAATTTTCAAAAATGTAGAAATTCACTGGAAAAAACAAAGGTTACAGGGATCTTATACTTAGGAAATAGAATTTAAAAAACTTAGAAATTCACTGAAAAAAACAAAGGTTAGAGGGACATTATAGTAAGGCTCAAATTTTACCCGTACAAAACCAGTGAAATTCAGCAGTTATAGTTACCTGGTCTAACTATAACTTACACCCCTGCAATGCACTGCTTATGATCTCACATATTCTCTCACTCATGACATGGTCATAGTAGCAATTTCTGCAGGGTATAAACTGCATTTTGTGACGCTGCATAGGCATTTGTATGTTAGGAAAGGCAGTTTTGCATGTCTTAACGGCCCGAAATTGCAATTCAGTCCATTAAGAAATGCATACCCCTTTTGTACATATGACCCTAAATGATTCTTTTCAGTTATTCATCCTATATTTCTTGCATGAAAATCCAGTTCAATTTGTGATCTTTTCTCTTTCTAACAAGCTGACTGTGTGCTTCACAGCTCCTAACATATGTCTCACATTGCCTCAAACAACCTTACCCATTTTTACTAGGCACAGTTCACAACATTTCCACTTCACTTTCTCACTCAAATTCCGTTCATATTCTATTTAGCGAAGCACATATTGTTTTTACACTGGTACAAACAGTTTTTGCTTACTGAATTTCTTAAAGTGTGATCACATCGCAAAAACTCCCTGTTCGAAATGGGGGTCTCTAGTTGGCAGAGGTATGCACCTTGTCCAAGTAGGGACCCTTCCTTCTAATCAGAGTAAGGGGATTACACTTCTAAAATAAACCCTGCTCACCCCCTTGGTAGCTTGGCACAAGCATTCAGGCTTTTCTCAGAGGCAATGTCTAAAGCATTTGCACATAACACACAGAAATACAGTGAAAACACTACAAAAGGGCACAACACTAGTTTTAGAAAAATAGCCAGTATTTATCTGTGTAAAACAAGACCAAAACAATAAAAATCCAAAATACAGTATTCCAAACAAGAATATTGCAAAAATAGACTCAAAATACAGTTCCTTGAAGTCGATAGCTCTGTTCGGGGCTATCACGGCATCGTGAACAAACAGATCCAACAGTTCAGGCCCACCACAGTGTCGCGGGCTAGCTACTGTGTCGGTAAGACCCGCAAACAGTACCTTGGAAATGCAGGGCGTCGTGGACCTTGCGATGAGGTCCGGAGAGGCGACATCAGCAGGCGTCGGTCCCAGAGATCATTGCAGGACTTGTCGGACCCTTGAAGACACACGTGTTGTAGATCGAACTCCGTGAGGTTGAAATCAGGAGCGCCTGCATCAGCAGGCATTAGGGCTGTGGTAGAAAGTGGAGCGGAGCGGCATGCGGTGCCCTCAGGTCGTGGTGCAGGCAGTGGCTCGGTGACGGCATCCAGAGCGTCGGTGAGATCAAGGTTGCAGTGCGAAGTGGGGCGGTGCTCATCGCTGTGCTGGCAGATCACGGTGCAGGCAGCGGCGGCATCATTGCTGAAGCGCTGCCGTTGGTAGACATCCTGGAGTCGATGGCATAGGTAGGCCAAGGCTGCAGTGTGGGACCTGGCGGTGCGTTGAGTAACTTATGAGCGGTACCCCTAGGCCACAGTGCAGACAGCGGCGTCAATGTCGCCGTGGAGCGTCGTCATCAAGGATACCAGGGCGGCGATGTGAAGTGAGGCGGTGCGAAGTGCGGTACCCTCAGGTCACGGTGCTAGCAGCGGCTCAGTGGCGGCGGCAGGTGGTGTTGTTGGTGAGACGAAGGTTGTAGTGTGAAGCGGGCAGTGCTCTCTGCGGTGCCAACAGGTCACAGAGCCAGCAGTGGCAACACTGACAGCTTTATGAACTGTTTTTCTTCAGTTGCAGCACAAAAACACGTAGTGCCCAGTGCTGGTAGCAGATGATGACTTCTTGAACAGGGGGCAAGCTCTACCTCAAGCCCTTGGAGAAACTCAGGAAAATAAGTTGCAGAAAGTCCAGTCCTTTCTCTGCCCAAGGCAGAAGCAGCACTTCAGGCCAACACAGCAAAGTGGTAGTTGCTCCTCACAGCTTCTCCAGCTCTTCTTCTTGGCAGGTTCCTTAGTCCAAATGAGTTCTATAGTTCTTGGGTCAGGGCCCCAATATATATACTGCTTTTCCCTTTGAAGTTATAGGCAGCAAGTCCCTCTTGCTCAGTAGAAACCAGTTCTGTCCTCTGTAGTCCACCTTCACTACAGGAGGTGGAGACAGCATTGTGCAGAGCAGACACAACCTATTTAGGTGCTAGTGAAAACTCCTCCCACCACTCTAAATTCAAAAAGGTCTATTCAGCCTGGCTATGAGTCAGCCAGGAAAGGCAGGACACACAACTCTCCTTGTGACTGTCTAGAGTGAATGCACATTCCCAGCTACTGTCACTCCAAAACCAGAGGGTGAATACACAAACAGGCAGAGGCACACAGGATGGTTCAGTAAGAAAATGACTCAGAAGCAGTCCGTTGGAGCAGGGAGACCGAACTGAATAACTCTGATTTTAACTTTACAATATCAACCTTGAGCTACGATTTACTCCAGAGCCAGGTTGTAGAGTATCGCTAATGATAAATACGCTGATACCAGCCCTGACCGTATGTTACTGGCTCAACTGATTGGTTTGATGCAGTCCAGTCCTTAAAAGGCTTGTGATATAAACAGCCTTTTTATCTTTTTATCTTTGAACTAATCGGTGGCTCCAACGAACAATTCTAATATATCAAACATAGTGACTAAAGATGTGTTTTTCCTCATTGAATAAGGATAAATGCACAGAAATCGAGTAACCACAAATAAATAAGATGCACATACTCGAATAGAAACACTTGTGAAAACTTTTGTCCTGAAGAAGGTGAAAAAAAGAGTACTCACCGAAACGCTGCGTCGACTTTTTTAGTTTTCCTCTGTTTAAGTATTAATTGTACACTGTTACTTCCTGGGGAAGTATGAGTTTTTAATTGTATGTACTGTAAATATTGTTTTTATCTGCTAAAATACACATATAAAAATATTTTGTTTACAATAAATTTTATAATTTGAGTTTTAAGTTTATGTATTTTTTATTATCATCATCACTCTTGGCACATGAGAACATTATGGCAATTTTTTTTTATTTGTAATAACTGTTTGGGCACTTTATCCTTGATTGTCTTTGTTTGTTTCAGAGTCAGAGTCGTTCTAGTACACGATCCATCATCAAATTAGAACTTTTCCAATTTTGGCTTCTAAATAGGGACTCCTGTCTTTTTCTCAGTAAGAAAATGTGCACTTTCTAAAAGTGGCATTTTCAAACACACAATTACAAAAAAACCTTCACTAAAAGAAGGGTTATTAAATTACGAGCTCAGGGAGCCTAAACTCAATTTCTCTATCTTTTCCCAATTGAAAGTTACACTTTTAAAAGGGCTGCAAGGCAGCACCTTTGGGAAAGACAGCCTTTCTATAATGAAAAATTAAATTGCCTGTATTTCACTATCAGGACATGTAAAAACCCACCAGTACATGTCCTACCTTTCACATACACTGCACCCTGCCCACAGGGGTACCTTGGGTCTACCTTAGGGGTGCCTAACATGTAGTAAGAGGGAAGGTTGGGTGCACTTGCCAGGTCGACATGCCAGTTAAAACTCACATCCCCCTCGCAAGACTCGTGAGACAGTGTCTGACTGTTTCTGTCACTCAACCCACACTCTTCTGGGCGGTCTTTATACTCACTTACCAGGGCTTATATCATGGGGGAACACCTCTCCCTGCATCCCTCTTCCAGAGTCAGTAGAGAGTACCTCCCACTACTAGGAATATGACCCCCAGTGCCAGTTCCCCAATCCACCTTAGGAACCCTGTGCACCACTAGAGCTACCTCATAATCCTGAACCACCTGGTGTATGTCAATCCCCTCCTTGAAATAGGGTACCAAGTCTCCCACAGTACTGGACATAACACTTTTGCTGCCACCATCTGTACTGGACCTAGTCCTCCTGGCTTCCCAGTTCAGCTCCAGCTCTCTCACTTTTAGTTCATAAGCTACAATCATTTCCCCTTTCCATCAGCTCCATTTGCCTTTTTACTTGCTCTAACTTGCACTTCCTGGCTCTCCGCCTATTCTCCAGCACCTCTGGAGACAGACCTGGGGAGGAACTACTGCTGCCTGACCCGGAGGGTACCTCCCTCCTTAACAGCTCCCATGCCCTCATCACATATTCCCTTTGAAGTGGCTCCTCGGCCTCCACACTAGGATCCTATGAATGACCACGGCCATTCCTGGCTGCTACCCAGGCCCTCAGGACATTCTGTAGCTGTTCCTTTTTGGAGAGGCCTCTAACTTGGATTTTGAGGTTTTTGCAAACTGCCTTCAGTTCCTTTACGGTGTAGATTTCCAACCTATCCTTCTTAAAAAACAGTTCTAGGAATGTAACTGACAATGCTCTTGACTGAGAAATGATGCAGTAGGAAGTTCAAAAACAGGGAAAGACAGAAATAGACCAGAAAGGAAAAACCCAGAATGTGGTACGTAGTGGTCTGTGGTGCAAAGTTGAGCAGTGCGGCGTGTGATGCCCTCGGGTCATGGTGCAGGCAGCGGCTTGGTGACGGCATCCAGTGGTGTAGGTGAGACCAGGGCTGCAATGCAAAGTGGAGCTGTACTCATCATGGTGCTGGTAGATCTTGGTGCAAACAGGGGCGGCGTCATTGCTGAAGCACAGTCGTCAGTAGACAATATGGAGTCAATGGCGTCGGTAGGCAAAGGCTGCAGTGTGTGATGGGGCAGTGCTTCAAGTAACTTACGAGAGGTGCAACCAGGCCACGGTGCAGGCAGTGATGTCGATGTTGGCGTGGAGCAGCGTTGTTGGGGATACTAGGGCAGCGATGTGGTGCGAAGTGCGGTGCCCTCAGGGCATGGTGCAAACAGCAGCTCAGTGGAGGTGTCAGGCGGTGTCATCAGTGAGACCAGGGTTGCGGTGCAAATCGGGCGGTGCTCTCTGCATTGCCAACAGGTCACAGAGCCGGCAGCGGCGTCGTTGATGGCGTCGGGTTGCTTTGTCTTCTGTTGCAGCACAAAAACACATAGTTCCCAGTGCTGGTAGCAGATGATCTTGAAGTCTTTGCTGTTCCTGAGACTTCTTGAACATAGGGCAAGCTCTACCTCATGCCCTTGGAGAAACTCAGGAAAATAAGTTGCAGAAATCCAATCCAGTCCTTTCACTGCCCAACACAGAAGCAGCCACTGCAGGCCAACACAGCAAAGTGGTAGTTCCTCCTCACAGCTTCTCCAGCTCTTCTTCATGGCAGGTTCCTTAGTCCAAACGAGTTCTAAAGTTCTGGGGTCAGGACCCCAATATTTATACTACTTTTCACTTTGAAGTTTTAGGCAGCAAGTCCCTTTTGCTCAGCCGAAACCAGTTCTGTCCTCTCTAGTCCAGCTTCACTACAGGAGGTGGAGACAGCATTGTGCAGAGCAGACCCAGCATATTCAGGTGCTAGTGAAAACCTCTCCCACCACTCTAAATGCAGAAAGGTCTATTCAGCCTGGCTATGAGTCACCCATGAAAGGCAGGACACACCACAACCCCTCATGTGACTGTCTAGAATGAATACACATCCCCAGCTCATGTCACTCCAAAACCAGATGGTGAATACACAAACAGGCAGAGGCACACAGGATGGTTAAGTAAGAAAATGCCCACTTTCTAAAAGTGGCATTTTCAAACACACAATTTAATAACCACCTTTACTAAAAGATGTGTTATTAAATTCTAAGCTCAGGGAGCCTAAACTCCATTTCTCTATCTTTTCCCAATGGAAAGTTACACTTATAAAAGGGTTACAAGGCAGCTCTAATGATCACCTATGGGAAAGACAGCCTTTCAATAGTGAAAAATGAAATTGGCTGTATTTCCCTATCAGGACATGTAAAACACACCAGTACGCGTCCTACCTTTCACATACACTGCACCCTGCCCACAGGGGTACTTTGGGCCTACCTTAGGGGTGCGTTACATATAGTAAGAGGGAAGGTTAGGGCCTGGCAAGTGGATGCACTTGCCAGGTCAACATGGCAGTTAAAACTGCGTGCAGACACTGCAGTGACAGGTCTGAGACACCTTTGAAAGGCTACATGTGTGGGTGGCACAACCAGTGCTACAGGCCCAATAGTAGCATTTGATTTACAAGCCCTAGCACCCTCAGTGGACTTTACTAGGGACTTACCAGTAAATCAAATATGGCAATCATGGATAACCAATCATAATCTCAATTTACACAGAGAGCATATGCACTTTAGAACTAATTAACAGTGGTAAAGTTCCCAGAGTCCTAAAACCAACGAAAAGGGGGTCAAAAACAGGAGGGCAAAAAGCAAAAATTCTAGGGATAAACCTACCAAAAATGCCAGGTCTAACACTCCCTTCACTGTGCAAGATTTTATACTGGCATGTTATCAGCTGTGATTTTATCTGCTCCTGGGACACCCCTGTTAAAAGTACACATTAACCCAAAAACTTCACTATTCAATTGATCATTACCAAATACAGGAGAGACGCCTTCCCTCAAAATCTACATTATGCTGGGTGCATACCTTTTCAGCTGTATAGCTTTATGTATTATATAATCATATTCATTGCATTTATCAGTGGCATAACACAGGCCCACAGCCCCCGTGGTGCTGGGGGACCCCCGAACTGCAGGGGGGCCCTCGAGCTGCAGGGGGGACCCTCAGCACAGTACTCTGGCCTGAGAGCTCCAGATTAAATCCAGAGCGGGGGCCCCTTGATGTACCTTGCAGGGGGGGGCCTCAAGTTTCGTTACGCATGTGGCATTAATTTATGACAATATCTGCTACCTGAATAAAAAGTGGTTTGAAATGGTTTCACCACATACTTGCAATACCATTCTGTTAAATGATATTTGTAGTACTACTAAATACCCAATGTACCTTACAAAATTAGTTTTCTATACCTTTTGTTCCATCTGAGCAGAGTTATCATATTAAAATAGGCACCAAAATAGCCTCTACATAGTACAAATTACAATTGACCAAAATGGTTTCAATTTAGATTGTGTGGTGTTTGACCAGAAAAATCAACGTCTAGCAAATCCATTTTTAACATTTCTACTGACTACTCCTTTCACGAAATCATCCAACCTCTGAAAATCACTCCTTTATCCTCGACAAACATCCACATTAAATTTGCAAAAACTGGCCATACTTCCCATTGAGCCATCATCAAAGGTCACAATATTTCTTCCCACAGACAGGATTTTATGGGGATCAGTGAAAACCCACCCAACTGTAAAGGCTCCTTCCGCTCTCTTCATGTGTACCCACACATTGCACTTCACCTTACATTTTTTAATAGGTTCCTATCATCCTAAATAGCTAATCTTCCTGAACATCTCTCCCAGGGTATGATGCTTTATGTTGGGATAGGAATGTCCCCTACATGGTAGGTGGGTGAGCATCCCTGCCCCAAGTGCCAGATAGCCTTACTTTTATTTTGGCCTTGGCATCAAGCTATTGTAGCATGCGTGCAGAGGTCTAGGTCAGTCCCTGGTAGTGTGAAATCCAGAACCAATTCTATAAACTGGAAGGGCAGACCAATCTAGTGTTCATAGTAGGCCTTGAAATACTGTCCATGCCCTGGGTGTATCTGTAAAGTGTTGGTGGCAGCACACCATGCTATGTGAATCAATAGTGTGACTAGATCCATTTCTGTGTCAGGGAGACACAAGCCCACTGGCTCCTCACATGTGAAGTTCAACTGTTATGTGAAACCTGGATCCTTATGCTGACATCCTGTGTGCACATTGAGTAAGTGTATGTGCAGTGTAGGAAAGTAGGATCTGCTTCTTATGGTTACCCCTACTTTTTGCCTGATGTGATGCTGTTTTTGACTAGTCTGACTGGGATCCTGCTAATCAGGACCCCAGTCTATTGGCTTTCTCCCTAAACTGTTGTGTTCAGTACCTAGGTATATCCCAGATTGGATACTGGGTTACCCTTGTCAGTCCCTAGTATATGGTACCCATGTACCCAGGGCAAAGGTACCCCAGAGATCTCCCATGGGCTGAAGCATGCATTATGCCACCCATGAAAGACCATTCAAAATGGAACACAGGCCTGCCTTTGCAGCCTGTGTAAGTTGGTGCATGCACCACTTACTAAAGATATAGGTTTACTATATCTAAGGGTCACTGCACTTAAAACCTATAAGTCACACCTCTAGCAGGCCTTTACAATCCTGAGGGCAGGGTGCTTAGTTCTAAGTGAGAGGGTGCCCCTGCATGAGCAGGACTCCCCTGAAGCCTACGGAGTCCATTATCCTCGGTTGTCAGTGAAGCAGGCGTATACTATTTAGAGGGGCATCGCATGACCGCACAATGACCAGGTACTCCTCGTCAAGAATCCAGGTTTGAATTCCTCCGGACACTTTCTCCTCTTCCAGCAGCGGCACTTTCCTGAAGTCCTCCATTGGGTTCGACAGCGGTTTCCAACGCCACTTCACACCTATGCCCCGGGCTTCCCTGGGATATGTAACTTGGGTACCACGGTATCCACGGGTGGGGTGGCTCTCCAACCTTCTGTCTTCCATGGGGTTTCTTCAGGGTCCACTGGGAAGGGTCCCTAATCTTTAAAATTCCAACCGCAACTTGCACATAGACTTGTACGGAGCATGCAGTCGTGTTCTCACACTGCACACGCTCGCCGTAGGGTCCCTATCTATTTACTTTGGGTGGTTCTGTGGGTCCCCAGCAATTCTACATCCTCTCGAAATTGTCCTGACTCGAGTCGTGGTTCTTATACCACTTTCTTAGTATATGGTTTGGTCCCCCCCTGGGGCCCACTGTGTATTAGTGCTATTGACTGTGATTTCTTTGCCAAAGTATTGTGTGCTTTGGGTCTATCTCCATGTAGGAGATACTGTAACGTTCTAGAGAGTGTTATATAATAAATACATATTTTTATACATACTTTGTGTGGTTCCTTTTCATTCAATCTATACTATAAGATTGCATTCTGGTAAAACAAGCTGCTTTACACTCCTTCAAGACTAAGCCCGAAGGCTGCTCTCCACAGTTACCACTTGGATAGCTTTCTAAGGTTGTCTGAGACCTCTTAAATCACCATAAGGGTTGTCTGGACTGGTGCAAGGTGCCCACTTACATTAGTGGACATCATATAGCAGGCCAGCTTCTCACATGCAGTGAGTGTGTACTACATGTATGTTAATAGTACTCTATTTCAGAGTACTAATGCCAGTGGGATCCATTTTGGAGACCCCTGGTTTAGTGTGGCACCATATGGAGGATGTGGACAGCTTCCTCAAAGAATAAAGGAACATTACATGCATTCCTGTGGGTCAATGCCCGGACCCTAACAGGGCTACCTCTAGAATTCAATGAGGACCTTGTTAGAAAATGGCTGCTGATTAGTTCTTCCTGAAAACTGCCATTTTATAAATCGTATGGCGAGAGTGTTACTGCAGTTCTAGTGTTCACAGGGAGAACATATCTAGGCAAAGATGCCCTACGGTCTATCCCTAATTACAGCTTCAGGAACACTAAGTGGAAACGAGGTAACCCCTTACATCTTGGTGAGGGCTATGTGTGCTCTTGAGGACAGTCAGCATCTATTGGGTGCTTCACATGCTGGGAACACTGCTGGGCTTCTACTCTTGGACAGACGACTCTCATGAAGGGCCAGGCACTCTCCTTCCCTTTCTGAGGACACATGCATGATTCTAGGTGTTTCCAGGCCCTCGGCTTTTCTAGCAAGTTGTGCAGACTTCTAGTGCTCCATCATTACATCTGGGAGAATGGCTGTCATGTAGACTCCAGCCCTCTGGTCTCAATGCAGCATTTTGAGTACTCAGAGAAGCACTCCCTTGTCAGTGAAGCAGCTTGGCACTAGAACAAAGTGGGATGGTTTTGATCCCACGTTTTTAATAATTTCCCACATAGGGAATGTGAATTTACTGTTTAACGTTCTGGAACAGGTTTGAGGCAATACTCTTTCAAATACACATTAACCACATTTCAGTGCCTACAAAAGGCATCCCAGATTGACAATCTGCGGTCTTATTTTTAGTCCCAGGGAAGTACCCCAACAGGAAATGATGCTCACTTAAATCCATCAACCACCTTGAAATTCTTGTTATTACTCTCTCCTAACCCTTGGAAGGAAAAAAGCAAATCAAATCTTTTTGATCAGACTTGATGAAGGAAAGCAAGCCTGCAAGAATTCAAAATGCTGGACCGCTGAACAGCCCCGCAGAGCCTCCCTCTAAAAAACTGAATAGTTATTTTCTGTATTTTTCAAAGTACAAGAAGAAAGCACATTTAAAACGCCTTTGCCTTTATTAATCTGTGACAAAACTTCACCAAGTCCATCCACACTGCCATCAGAGGTAACCGCAGTTTTCTTACTTGGTATCAAAATGACTTAGCAAAGTCCCTTTACTAATTTCTTCTTTGATGGTATACAAAGCCATGCTGCATTCATCCAACTAGCAAAACTCATCATGCACCTTAATGGACTCACAATTCTGGCAAAATTCCCCCAAAAATGTAGCCCAATATTAGGTTATGCCCAAAAATGATATTTTATGTATGTGTATATTTATTTAGCTATTCATTCACAATTCAGTGTGTTATACTAGGGTTTCTGGTTGACAGAGTATGCACCCTGTACAAGCAGGAATTATCACTCTAGTCAGGGTAAGCTAGATACACACTTAAAGATAACCTTTGCTCACCCTCTGGTAGCTTGGCACAGAGCAATCAGGCTTATCTAAAGAGGCAATGTCTTAAGTATTTGTGCAATACACACAAACAGTAACACAATGAAAACACCATAAAAATACTCCACACAGGGTTAGAATCATAGATTATATTTTTATCAGTAAAACAAGACCAACATGACAAAGATCAAATAAGTAGAACTGGAGTTATGAATTTTTAAAGAATAAATCAAAAAGTAGTACTTAGAAGCAAATAGTGCTTAGGGGTTACTTGAGGTCGCGATGGACCGGGGTAAATCCAAAGTTTAGGCCGACAGCGAAGGAGGGTAGGCTGGCTACAGGACTCACGAAGGTGTCGGTTCCAGTCCACGCAGGCGATGAATGCTTTGTCGACGAACCCCTTTATGATCCAGGCGTTGCGTTGTCATCGAGCCGTGCTGCCCGTCATCGTCGAGCCACGCCGTCCATCAAAGCATTGCAGTTGATCAGCTCCTGTGTCGGCGTCGAAGGCAATGAGTCGATTCCGATCAGCGCAAAGTAGTCACTGTATCGGACTGAACAAGTATTGGCAGCAAGGGGTCCTAGATACCGCACCACCTCGTGTGTTCAATTTTTTTAATACGACGTTGTATTAAGATAAACCTCTGATAATTGCCCACCTCAAAAAGCTACCTACCAATGTTAACCTTTCATATTTCAATAAATATAAACGTATGGAGAGGCAACTTCAGAGAAAAAACATGACTCATCACATTTCTGTATTTATAGCAAAAGGATGATACGAGAGGTCTTTTCTTTGCTTGTTGATTCTTTTATTCAACATCTTCTTAATTGTGACCGACAATTCAGCACAGCCAATGCATTTAGCCCAACATTTGGGCTTCCTCAGGGCTGTAAGTATTACAAGTATCACTGTCATTACTGTTACATACACATATATAGGTTACAGACAAACACACATATACATACGAACAATATAATGCAAAATCAAAAATCTAAATATCCAATTATATTTTTATAAATTTTAGAAAAAGTATAAGCAACATATTCTAGTGGTGGAACAATCATTACACATAAACATATTACTAATTCAATATTAACAAATCGTGCTGTACATTTCCTATGCTCTAAGATACAGTCCAAAATCCACATCAGGTCTCCCTTTACATCCTCAATATCTTCATTAGATACAAATAAGACCATGTATGTCAGGCAAAAGAAAAAAACTGTTTCAGAGTTTCTCTTTACTCCCTATGTTATACACACATTTTATCCATCAGCTATACAGTGAGCTCCAGTGATTGTCCATCCCTATTGGATGCATAATGAATTCGAGGCTGCCATTCAGTCGTTCACATATAACCCAAATCTATCCTGGGAGGAGAGAGAGGAGTGAACAGAAACACACACAAAGGGCAACCGTACAGATATCAACGTATTGTCCCACTTACCCAGAAACAATCAAAATGTGTTGTTCCTGGAAATTCATGACTTCTCCCATTTGAGTCTACGTCCACTGTGCTACCTCACTTTAAATTCAAACTCCGTCGTTGGAATCTATAAATATTATACATACGTATATCCTTACAAACTTTGCTTGTACCAGATAACAAGTTTCTAGCATTAAAAACTGTGTTGACATCAGTGCAAACGGAAACCTGTGCATACCATAAACTAATTACAAGTGTCCAAAACATTCACCTCAAAAGATTTCCGAAATTCAAATCGCGGTGTACCTCATCTTATGCCATTATTCACCACGTGACAAACATTTGAGCCTCAAAAAATGGCCTAGCATGCGATTTAAATTCGCAACGAACCTACCCGAGCATTCAAAACATGTCCCAAAACGTGAAACCGATTGATAGTGCAAACAAACATCCCCGTTAGCCACATGACAAGCATTAGAGTATTCCATTACGGTCCAGCATGTTAGTTCAAAAACGTGGCAGCCAAGTGTAAATCATGCAAGTTGCAATGCAGAGTCCAGACACCTTGAACGTAATCCATACCTGTAAATAGTCCTTTAAATATGAAAGTCGAGTATGTAGTCCGAAGTTAAATCCTTTTTCTTCTCAATCCACATGCCTAAGGTTGTAAGGACATATAGAACAAAACATGATATAATGCCCCACAATAGCGTGGCAAAACATCAGAACCCAATGCCTCAAGCTTGAGTACTGGTTTCTATTACATTGCTAATTCCTGGGGTTTGTGCATCCCCACTATGACACACTACATATCTAATAACTAGTCTAGCGCATCCAAAACAAATTAACCCAGCAAAAATAATGTTTCCTGACCAATTTGTATAACATCCCATCCATACATACTGTTCAAATATCCCCAGTACTCACCCGTGTTCGGCATTGACGCGACGCAGACAGCCGGTATGTTCCAAATTTTGTACAAGCCGCCATTGCTTTTCAGGAGGCCTTAAATATCTGTGTAATCCAAGAAACACGTAACAACTAGACCACGTCCTGCAGTGCCGTATCGCTCGTCCCCTTGCCACTCAGCGACTGCGTGTGCAGACGTCTGACGCAACTTCCAGTCCCGATCCCTAGAGCGCTAACCTCCTCAGCCAGTGGTACCAATGGTGAATAATAATCGCGATCCACATGCAATAAAAATTACTCACAAGTTACAGATTTTTTAAGCTGGATACAGCCACTAATCAGACTGTTCCACATACCGCAATGCTGTAGTGGTCATTGGATCATGTACACAATAAGAAAAAATCATCAATATCTCTTACTTCGTACATCACCAGAACCTAGCAGATGTATCTTTCATGTGTCACCGGGGAGGGCATAACAAATCCTAAAACACATTACCTCGGAACCACATTGAGAATACTAAAATGCCCATGCTAACAAATCAATCCCATAAAAGCATGGTATTCCTTAATTCATACATAATTAGTATGACTTAGTAGTATAAGTTATTTGATCTTTCCAGAAAGGTTAGGCAAATCATGTGTACGATATGTACGAACAACTAGGCTTAGAGTCCATACTAGGCTTTATATTAATCTCAGATTCTTCATAGAAAATAATGGAGCTCATTGTCTAGATTGAGCCCCTCATTCACGGACCTTAGTTTACAAATAATTTTTGCCTCCAATTGACGTAGGGACAATTCTCTGTCACCCCCCCCTTTGGTTGCGTAACGCTAAGTCTATCACGTGAAATTTAAAGTTCGACCTGTTTGTTCCTACCATACATTTGTGCAACACTAAAGAGTATGATGTATCACCATTCAAGCACGCTCTCCGATGTTCCTGTATATGTGTCTTTAGTGGTCGTATCGTACTGCCCACATAGATCTTACAGCACACACAGATAATCACATATGCAACGTAACACGACTGACAATTCATGTAATGTCTGATTGTATAAGTTTTCTTCGTGTTGTATTCAAAGCATTTGGTTTTTAATGCCAACTGGTAGATATTACATCCTCCACATGGAAAAAAGCCCATAGGACGCTGTAACTAAGTACTTTGCATCTTATTTCTAGGGCATGTGTAGCTGGGACAGATCATTTCCCTAATGGTTCTACATCTCCTGTATGTTACACTTGGTTTCTTTTCAAGAAGGTGACCTACCCTAGGTACCCCCTTTAGCAAACTCCAATGTTTACTCAAGATCTTAAAAAAACCCTGATTGAGGGTGGAATTTACGGTAATGAACGAAAGTCGTTCCCTTGTCTTCCTGCTCCTACTTTTTAGTGTGGCACCTCGCTTAACCTTTCTAGCTCGTGCTACTGCTTGTTTCAGAACAGGTTTCTCATAACCTCTTTTCATTAACCACTGAACCACTTGGTCAGTGTGCTCCCTAAATTGGTTGTCATCGCTACAGTTTCTACGTATACTGGTCACCTCCCCATAGGGGATGGCCCGTTTCGTACATGGAGGGTGTGCACTTTGAAAATGTAGCAGGCTATTGACAGCTGTCTCTTTACAAAAAAGGGTACCCTGCAGACTGTTGTTGCATACATAGAGTTCTGCATCTAAGAATTGAATGCTAGATCTAGACATCCTCATAGTGAATCTCACATTGTAAGGGTTGCTGTTCAAATAGGTAAAGTAAGACTTAAATCCATCTCTGTACCTGTCCAGATGATAATAATATCATCTATATATCGCCCCCGAAAATTGATGTCCTTTAACCATGGTGCAGCTGGTGGGCCCCGTGCATGTACATGTTCCACCCACCCCATGAAGAGATTTGCATACGATGGGGCAAATTTAGACCCCATCACTGTACCCTGGAGTTGTTGAAACCAGGTTCCATTGTACAGGAAACAATTATTGGAAAGAATTAGTTGAATCATCTCCGAAAGCATTTTATTGTGTTCAAAATAATTGGCCCTGCGTGTTGAAAGAAAAAAGTCTACCGCACTTCGTCCAAACTCACTCCTAATGCAAGTGTACAGGTATTATACATTGAAGGTAATTAACCACATGGACTCCTGCCATTACAAGTCATCAAGCTTGTTAAGTAAGTCAGTTGTATCCCTAATGAAAGAGAGGAGATTCATTACCAGAGGTTTCAAAAATGAATCTACAAATTGTGACAGACCTTCTGTACCCGAACCAATTCCTGAGATGATAGTGTTCCCTGGCGGGAATGCCTCCTTCTTATGAACCTTGGGTAAAAGGTACAGACACGGATACCTTGGATTATCAACTAGCATATATTTGGGTTATATGTGAACGATTGAATGGCAGCCTCAAATCTATTATGCATCCAATAGGGATGGACAATCACTGGAGCTCACTGTATAGCTGATGGATAAAATGTGTGTATAACATAGGGAGTAAAGAGAAACTCTGAAACTGTTTTTTTCTTTTGCCTGACATACATGGTCTTATTTGTATCTAATGAAGATATTGAGGATGTAAAGGGAGACCTGTTGTGGATTTTGGACTGTATCTTAGAGCATAGGAAATGTACAGCACGATTTGTTAATATTGAATTAATGATACGTTATGTGTAATGATTGTTCCACCAAAACATTAGACATCCAAAATAATCTGTATGCTACCAGAGGTGTGACAAAAGAAATAAGGTGTCTGGAGTCATTGCAAGCTACACACTTGTTCCACATTTAATAAGAATAATTTTTGCCATAGATTGGGAAGAAGATGCCGTCCACCCAGATGTTCAGATTTAAATCTCTCAAGTCGATACACATCCTAATTCCAGTACCACGTTCCTCGGATGCTAGGTCTGATTACAAAGGAACGATCTCTTGCTTAAATTGCAATAACTGTAACAACGTAATAAGATGGAATTTCATTACCCATCCATTGAAAGGTACTAAAATTAAATTACACACTACTGCTGTTTGTGACTCGAAGAACGTTGTATATTTATTGAAATGCCCGTGTGGCCTTGTTTACATCCAGAAAACTGACCGCAAGATCAAAATTTGAGTCAATGAACACAAAAGCAAAACCAGCACAAAAAATACCAAATCTATTGTGGCTTCACACTTCATGACGCATGGTAATAACATCTGCCAACTGCAGCTCATGGTACTGGAAATGGTACCACTATGAGATGGAGTAGACAATCGAAAGCATTTTTGCCAAAGAGAAACATATTGGATGAAGAGACTGGACACATTGATTCCTAATGGTTTGAATGACTGCTTTGAATTCTGTTTCTTCCTGTGAATCACATTACAACAATATGGCTCTACACACATCACAGTGATCTCACCTTACAGACAAGTCCCTCAGATCTACCTCTCGCAGGATCAACCTCAAAGTGGTCATGGTCTGATTGTGTCCTTGAAACGCTGACCCACACTGATGATCAGATCACTTCATTCACATTAGATTCAGGACATTATACTCTCACAGTTACAGCCTACACTTTAAAACCCATTCCACTGAGCGTTTTCACGGTCAGCACGCTGGACCTCATTCATTGGTCTGAGTATATATTTGTTGAAGTTTTTGGCTAAGTGCTTGAAAGCATTCAAAAACAGGATAAATTTAATTGCCTTCTACTTTGGTGGGATAACAACCTGTTTACTCGTATGTTTGTTTCCACTGTAATTGGGAACACCCACATTTAATATACCTGTATCCGTATGTTTGACATGCAACACATCTCGTTTTATCGAGTTTACTATGCATTACTACGCGTTGCAACAGGATTGTAATATATATACCATGCTTCCTTCCACAATAGCATGTTTACTTGGATGTTTATTTGGGACACTTTCATTATTGATTCTACTTTAGTACACCTGCATCAACATGTTTTATTTGCAGTACACCCATATCAACATGTTTTATATGCAATCCTCTTGATCCCTGATTTCACTATGTGCTATAAAAGGATTGTAATATGTATATATCATGCTGCTCTCACCATTTATAAATGGTGGTGACTTTGTGCTCATTTGTAATCCCTCTTTCATGTCCTGGCGTACAACGCATAAAAACCTCTTACATCTCCATCTAGGTTTCACCGGCTTAACATGGCAACAGACCTGAACGTGTAACATCAGGCTCACGTCTCGTGCACTGAGTTCTTTACTCATGTAAGAACCATAGACAGTTCCACAATGTCACCAAATCTTTGTGTGACACTGCACAAATTACTTGTAATATTGTTGCCTGTGTGCTACAGTCTCACAAGCTCTTTTCACCTGAGATTCACTGCTACATGCTCTTTCGTTTATTTAATCATGGACAGCAGTCTCATGTCCCATGCTTTGAACTCACAGGTTGAGTTTGTACTCACAAACATTGTAAACAACCTGAGATTCACTGTGGCTAGCTTTCCCGTTCTGTGCCCTCAGCACTTTGCTTAAGAGAACGAAACCTGTCAAGGTTCTGATTCAACCCTGCCATCTAGTTAATGAGAGTGTAAATATTGGGGTTTCCTGATATTACCCGAGATTTTTTATCACATGCCTTCTCGCTTATTGTAGTTTGTATGCACACAAGCGTTACCTTTCATTGGGACCCACTGAAATGCTTGAAGGATTGTTTGAGTATTTTTATCGCCCGAATACATCAGCATCGTGCCATCACTTTTCTCACCCTTTCAATCTGGGAGCACCTGAGTACCATCTGATCCTTGAATCACTGTTCATATGTATTGGCGCCATGCCATATTCACAAACACAAAAGAAATACCATTAACTGAGCAAAAAGATAGCGATGGGATCAATAAAAATGTATCAGTGTGCAACACACGGTTATTTAAATGCCCACTATTGTGAACTATACAAATATAGCCGCTCAGTATCCTTACATGCTGGAAAATACCACCCAACACGTGCAGTAGATCAACATATCTCGTGAGAGTAAATGGGTTGTAAAACATTAAAAAAAAACCTTCCCTGGAACGCCAGAGGGGGGTGGTGACATTTTTGTGTTATCAACTCTGTTTAAGGAAAACACCACTCGTCCATATAGTGACTAATTACCTATTTCTTTTGTGTTTGTGGTATTGTAGCTGGGGTTAGTAGGTTTGCCTTGTCTTCCTCTGACTCTCTCTTTAGTGATATAAGCCATGCCATATTCATCACCCGATTTAGATCGCTCGATCACATTGGTACCGAGTTATCACATTTTTTAATATTTTTTTTTAAAATCTAATCTATGGATCACCTTTATCAACCACCGGTGCTACCTCACATATACCACCCGGTGTAGACTAACACACGACCTTGGTGATCTGAAGGACTTTGAGCCACTAACACCTATTGGACCTCCTTGAGACCTCGTTCTCATATCATATCTTTATTATCCCACAAAGCTTAATATCCCCTGATGAAGGGCATCCAGCCTGAAATTAGCTGGGATTGTTCAAGTTTGAAAACTCAAACATTGATTTGTACACCAATTTGCATGTGAATGGAAATGGTTGGAATGCTTTGAATTTCATAATCATGGAAATGAATTAAAAAAGGAATTTAATTCAAGAATCAATCAACCATCTCTTGCAATTTGTGTTGAAACAGATGAACTTATTTAAATCCCCCTTTGGATTTAAGTGGTGCAATTAGGGGACGCTTTTCCTGGTGCAAAGCACACCGTTCTCATAACCCTTTTCTTGACATGATGAAAAACAACAGCCACCAAAACGAAAACATAAGGCATCCAAAATAATAAGTATGCTACCAGAAGCATGACAAAAAAATGAGGTGTCTAGAGTTATTACAAGCTACCCACTTGTTCCACATCTAATAAGACTACTTTTTGCCAAATATTTGGAAGAAGATGCCTGTCCACCCAGATGTTCAGATTTAAATATCTCAAGTCGTATACACATCCTAATGCCAGTACCACCTACCTCGGATACTAGGACCATATGGAGCCAAACATTCCACAACTTGATTTCCTCAATTGATTCATTACTCAACAACTTGTACAACTCCATTTGCAAGGGTCTATCATCAGATTTGGTATATTGTGTATGTTCTGTTAACCCCAGGTGTCCTTAGACACCCTGGGAAACTGGTCCTAATATTTTTTTCCAGCCATCATTTTAAACAACAACATCACTTGTTCTCTCACTTAGGGATTAAGACTCATTCCTAAATCCTGCTGGTTTTTCCAGCCCAACAAGTCATCCCCCTCTTAACTGCATTTGCCTTCCCCAACACATATTGTCGTGTAGTTCCTATAAACCTATATAGGATCTGCACATTTGGACAACATAGACTGTGGGATTGGTGTCCAGACTGATTCCAGACACCCCCACTGGGTATGTTCGCCTGTATACCAGCTAGCTCACAGTGCCACTGTAAACTCCTCTTACCAAGGAGAGAATAGTTCTTGGCAACTATCGAACATGTCAACTCTGTCCCATGAGGGTTCGTGGAAACAGTACAGTACTGAAACAACCATAAGACAGAAACAGATATAAATGATTATAAGCACCAACAGAGTAAATGGATGGTAGATTTCTACCATAGTGCTAAAACAATAAATATATGCAAGCATATAAATACATGACAATAATAATGCGTGCTCCTACAATGCAACCTTAACTAGATGTACCTCTGTGTATCTAGCATGTATGTAGGTTTAGAGTCAAGAATACCCCTAGGCTGAAGCCAACCCCATTACCTGAAGTGAGAGACTGTGGGATCCCGTCTTGGTCTCGAGATGGCCACCTCGCATGGGATGTCAGACCACTGCGAGCTGGAGTGTCTGCATGCAGGAACTTCAGCATCTCGCGTCTGTGTGTCAGCATGGAAGTCTTTCTCCTCTGCCTGACTTGGCAAAGATATGGTGTATATACACCCAAAAGGTACCCTTTGGGGATTCTACCTTGCTGTGTCATGTTGGTCGAGGATGAAGGAAGGGATAACCCTTATACATAGTTCTTATGTAGAAGATGATAATCCTGTTGTGATTCTGAGAATCTTCATGCATAATTAATGAGGCTAGTTTTCGGGGAAAATCACACAACATTTTATGCAGTGCTTAACTACGTAAAAGATCAATACCAAAACCCGTTATGTGGTGTAAGGGTACGGTAACTGTAGGTGAAGGGTCAGGAGACTACTCAGGCCTATACTGAGGTACCCTATGAAACATAACAATATCTCCCTTTGAAATCTACCTTCTTTATCATACCTATACTTCAGTCTTGTTTTTCCTGTATACTGCTGGTGCAATATCCCTCTCCTCATAATAGGTACCATGTCAGCTATCAATCTAAAAAATGTATCTTCCCCCCACAAGAGCATAATGTGAACATGAGTCTGCAAGGACAACTGTGTCAACATCATCCAACATCAATGTGGACTCCAGGATCACCACATCATGTTTCTTATCATCACCATCTAATTTAGGTTATTTGGGTTCTTGTTACACAATCTTCTTTCAATCATCTAACTGGCAAAGTGTCCACACTTTGCATACTTCCCACACTTCTGACAGTTAGAATTTCTTCTGTAACACACTATAATGGGTGACTAGTGTTTCCACATTTAAGACATTAGTGTTTGTTCTCATTAGGAAATCTTGTTTCTTTTCTTCCCACTCTTTCTTAAATTTATTGACATTTTTGGCATTCTTAGTTTTAACTACAAGCACATCTTGCATACCACTCTCATTCCTCATTTCTTTGACACACACACCACAGTTTACCTCATGCTATTTATTACTTCGCCCTGCTGTTTGTCCCTTTCAGGTGTGACCCCCTTCTGGCTGATAGATCTATGGAAGGACTGGTGACAACAGTCTTTTTTTTAGTGCAGCATTTAGCCAAGTGTAAAGTGTGACGGCTTCCATCCCTTTTTTTCCATGTTTTTGGTCTCACTAAGAAGGAGATCCCAGGCCCCACTCCTTCTTCCAGGTAACACGGGAAGGCAAAGACTGTCTGTATAATCCATACATCTTATCTGGAAAAATCGTATAAGAAGGGCGCTAAAACCCCTACTCAATGTTCTAGGACTTCTCAGCGACTGGTGCTAGGGAAGAACCTGCAGTGTGACGAAACGTCTGAGATGCAGGGCTGGGGTTGTTGGCAGCCTGCTTCCTGCCAGTGATAAGACATCTCGGGGGAAGGGTGCAGTGTTTTACGGGAGGAGCTGAGGATCCGCCTAGAGAGAGGAACACTGCAAGTGGCTCTCCAGAGGAAGACAGGACAAGGAAGAGCCCAGTTGTGGCTATTTGGTGTAGGGACTGCCCAGAAAAGATGATTTATCAAGAAACCAGGATTGATATTAACACTGCAGTGAAAGAGGAACTACAAGAGTCTGGGGTGAGCTCCTGCACACTGCCCATGGATTGCCGGCCCAGACTGCCTTCAAGCAGGCTTCTAGGTTGCCTTAGTCCTGCTTCCTGGGCTGAGAGAGTTGGTGGTGTTGCCAGTGTGGACCGTGTTTGCCGGACATCTGCAGCAGGGAGCCCTGCTACAGAGAGGTCCTTCCAAAACCCTGTTGCAGAGAGGTCCTTCCTGAGGGCTTCCCATTGCTCCTTACAGTACTGTGTGTTACGTAGAATAGACCTGCGATCTGCAGTATCTTCACTCTGTGGTACACTTGAGCTGGTGCTCACAAGTTACCTTTGATAGCTCCCTCAATAAATGTAATCTCCAGGAAGTCTAAAGTGTGGACTCCAAGAACATCTAGGGCCAGACGTACTTAGAATTCCATTTGTGATTTCCTAATAGAGCATTGTTGCGATTAGCTATTAGGAAATCGCAAACAGCTATGTATAACAGTGTGTCTTACACTGTTTGCAATTCCCAGTGGGTTGGAATTGACCAACCTCATTAATATTCATGAGGTACGTCCCAATTTGTGACCCATTGGGAATCACTAAAAACACAGGGATGGTGGCCTGCTGGGGAAAGTAACCACCATGTCTGTGTTCGCTTTCAAATAAAGCAACGTTTTTGTTTTTTTAAATGGGAAAAGGCCTTTTTCTGGTCACAAATGGCACGATTCTACCAATCAGGCTGTTTGAGACCTGGAAAAACCTATGTACATCTGTCCCAAAGTCACCAGTTAGGATCCTGCCTCATCAGTAGTGGAAACTACTGGGTAGAGCAGTCTGTTTGTTTGGGTAGTGAGTTTGATTGGTCCTGTGACCATTTTAAGAAAAGACGCCACAGCTCCCAGACGTGACTGCTCTGAAATCGGCAGGGACATCTGAGATGAGGCTGTGGTACTTCAATCCGGTGGCTGCTGCAAAGACTAAAAACACTAGTGCAAGATTTTGAGGTAACATTTCTGCTGGGGCTCTCAGAGGTATTGGACACACCTGGTCAGCACACTTACAATTTTATCATCATGTCACTATAAGCACAATAATGGGAACTAGAGATTTATGGACTGACTGTAGGGTCAATTTTCTAGAAAGAAGCCAAATCACTCCATCACTGTAGGTATTTCCTATTTTCCTGTAGTTGATTGAGGTATTTCCAGATCGATGTCCCTGTACTTGTTTAGCATTTTATTGTGTATAAATTAAAGTACTTTTCTTTATCGAAGATACAGTATTAGCTGGACAATTAATTTATTAAGGGCTATACTGTGTGTTACTGAGTTCTGCATCTCTGATCCCAAAGCTTGGAATGCTCTTCCTGCTACGCTGACAGTTAACTACCAAAGGGGTGTACTTGGTGCTCAGTTTTCAGGCTCATAGTAGGATGGCCCCTGGACATCAGAGGCAAATGGACTCAACCACCTCAACTGAACTCCTATGTGCCCGCAGGCACTCGGATCAGTTCTGGCAAGAACATTCTATTTTCTCAATGAAAATGTTTCTCCTCAGGTTGTTATCAGGTAACTGTACAATAAGGTACCTACAACAAGGTTGAAGCAGCCATTGTTTGAATACAGCTACGTGAAATGGCAAACTAAAACAAACATTACCAATGACAATATTTCAGTCTTATAGAGAAAAGTGCCTCTTCAGTCACTGATGGGTTTAGGCACTCACTAAGTTAACAGAGATGTCCTCTGTCACTCATCTTTGCACTCAGACATCCATTCATCCACCTACTGAATCTTCTTGCATTTGCCCACTTACCATTTTCCAGTAAAACAGACATACAAACTCAACAAGCATATCTAAGATAAGCAAAAAGTATAAAATTAGAAAAAGAAAACATGTCACCATCTAACCTTGGCAGGCATCTGCTTGCAATACCAAAATACAATTAAACATAGCAGCAGGATGCCATCTTGCAATGGTATTGTGAAAATGTTATCATTGATTTAAAGTTCCAACAAAGCTGTCACATTTAGTAGCAATGTGTTGGCCATTTTGAAGCAAAAGGTGATACATTATGTACAAACTATTCCAAGATGACCATTCAGTAACCATCACACTGGACAGCCATCTTGAAATATTACTGTAGAGTGTATCACTGTTGTACTGATCCAGTGTGGCCAACATAATGATTCTAAACATGATGTATATCTTGGAACGGTAAAACAATGACAGATTATGGACAATACCAATCCAAGAAGGGCATCCAGTTTAGTAATACTGGCAGCGCAGGATAGAGCACACTGCAGATGAAATGAGCAGCAAGCATATTGGTAAGAAAGAAACAAAATTAGACCTGGAAACGGAAAAAAATGGAAAAGGAAAGGACTGATCACCAGCTCAGACACTGAAGTGCAATTGTTTTTAGTTGCATTTGCAAATCCAATCGGAAAACATGCAGTTACTCGCAGGGCAGCAAAGCCAGTGGTAGAAATGGGTTAACCCATTGCCTCATGCAGTGTGCTGTCACTGGAAGAAGCAGAATGTGAATGCCACCCAAACAGACAGAAGAGAGCTGGCTCAAAGACCTTCTTTGTATTCTTATGTATGTTGAATCTTTTAAAGTTTGTTTTTATTACAAGGGACTCGAAGATAACTAAACCTCTGAGGCTCTTTTAAGAGGGTCTAGAAAGGATTATCACAGTGCAAACTTTCTACCCCCAGGAATTTTCAAAGAAAGTAACCAACACCTAAATTGCTTGCTTGCTATAGCACTCTCTGAAATACTATGTAATAAAATGCCTGTCAATTGCATTAAAACAGTATAATATTTATCATGTGATTTTCACAATAAATAAGTCAGGCTACTGCGTTTGTCATAGATTTTCATAAATAAAATATTAGACCTATGGCCCCTGACATAACTTTTCCCAATGACCTAACCAGGCCTATAATGTTTCTGAATGGCTTGTCACCATAATCAACTAAGGCCTAAAGTATTCCATATAACCTTTCCCACAAGGCAAGTGACACTATACAGTCCAAAATGACAGCTGGTGAAACAATACACAACCCTGCCTAAAAAGGTATAACAAGGATTTTCAAAGTGAAAATGTTCTACCACAAGGGTTGATCACAAGAAATAACCAAATTCAAAGCCCTTGCCTTCTGTGGTAATCTGTGAGATTCACTGTAACAATATACCTGTATACAATCTTTAACACAATGTAATGACAATTCACCCTTCAAGGCCTATTGGTTTTAACATACACTTTTCACAGTAAATAAGTCAGGCTGTAACTTTTCAGAATAAATAAATCAGGCCATTAGCACCACTCAGTGACTTGCCACCACAATCAAATCAGTCCTGCTGTGTTGGGTATAAGATTTCCCACAAGGCAAACAGTGCAATAGAAGCACTCTTTTCAGTGGAAGTATACAACTTCAGTCTAATATAAATGTGTACTCAGATAATCAACATTTGGGTGGAGACATAGTCCCTATGTCAGTAGTGCTTTATAAAACTATTTTTCTGTTAATCACATAAGGTCGGCTGAGCCATCAAGCCAGACCTAAAACCAGGTTAAAACTAAACTGTGGCTAAAACAATAAACTAACGCAATCACACAACATTGTTGAAACACCCAAATCCATAATGCCTCTTTTCAACAATTATGAAATCAACCTACACCATTTCAGAGGTATTGTTAAATGCCATGCCAAAGAATATGTAATGTTTACTCACATCCAGTGCATAAGAACATCAGTTGCCAATTTTTGTTTCCATGGTGTCTCAGACACCTAGAAAAGTTTCCTTTTTAACAACTGGCTATTTTCCCAATCAGTTACGCTCCCTGTAAGATGTTTGCACCATGTCACAATAAATGCTCCATATCCATCTGAACTAGCCATTACTGAGAGTTACCAACATGCAGGATGAGATGTCATTCCTCAATGTTGAGAAAAAGCTACTGATACTGCTCTGCGACCAATGAAAAATGGCTACCATGTAGAGTAGCCTACACGCAACATGGAATTAAGTTCAATGTTACTGTAATCCAAATGGACCCACTGCTGTACACTGAATTCTTCTGCGCTCTGACGAGTCCCTATGACAAGATGGCTTGACCAAACTGGAATACTGATGCTGAAGAATTTCCTATATTTAGCTCATATGACAACCATCGATATAAAATTAATTTGGGGCCCAGCGGCAAAGGTAACTGCATCATATTCTTGGTTCAAAAATGTCAATACAGTACCTTGTTTAGACTGAAAACTAAACACTTAGGGGCCGATTCCGATCTCGGCCGGTAGGGCTCCGAATCGGATTCGGCTTTACCGGATCCGATTCGGAGCCCTGTTTCCCGACCGAACCGTACGCGGGTCCGGCCGAGCGAGTACGATGCGAGTCGCCGACCGACTCGTCCGGGCTTCCCGACCGCTCCGACCGACTCGCTCCCGGCTCGAACCGCTCCGACCGACTCGCTCGGACTCGACTCGCACCGCGCAATGGAGACGTTCCCCGGCCGGGTAAGTACGATGCGCGCCGCGAGCAGTCCGACCGAGCCGCGCACTCCGGCTCGAAAGAGCTGTCGGAGCCGTACTTTGGGTGTCCGTGTCGGACCCCCTGTACGCGTAGCCGCGCGAAGTCGCACACAGGGGGGACCCATGGGTCCCCCTACCTGTGCGTGTACGGCGCGAATCGCTTCGCCGCGTACCCGCTGTAGGGGGCGCACTTGTCCGACTCGCACCCATTGAGTCAATGGGAGCCCGCGTACGCGTTGTACGACCGGCTCCCATTGACTTCAATGGGAGTCCGACCGACTCGAGTCCGATAACATACGGACGCATCGTACTCGTTCGGTCGGACTGCACGGGTCCGATTCGGTCGGAAATCTCTCCGGGTCCGGCTCGGTCGGAGAAATTTCCGGCCCGAATCGGAATCGACCCCTTAACAGTCAATCTAATACCTCTCCCAGATAACAAGAAAGCTAGCCGCATATACTGACTGATAACTTGCACATTAGAAATATAATGCTTAGGTATGTCCATCATGCCCGCCACATCAATCACTTTCCATTTGCTCTTATAGTGAGTAGTCAACATTACTTCAAATAAATCACCTGTTTCCAGTCCATAGGAGTATGCCTCTTTGAGTCTCTTCCCATAGAAGCAGACAGCCCAAGATGAGTTCTTCTCCTGTATGGTGTTGATGGGACATGCTGGAAAAGAGACAGACCTGTTAAAAGGAAAAAGCTAAAGAAATTAAATTTAGAATTAAGGTAAATTGAGAGGACTAAAAAAAACAAGTGATGAAGGTGTTAAGTTAAGTAACGGCCAATCAAGTATCACTCCTAGAGACATAGAGACTGTGTACCTAGAATAAATACCCATACATTAAAAACTCTAAATTTAGCTAAGCCCTGACTATTGCAAACTCAGAGACTATTTCTCATTGCAAAGTATCTTCCTTGCTGACTTATTACATCACAATCTCAAACAATGTGAGCATTTTGATCAGCCAGTCTATTAGTCCCCAGTTGCCTTAGTTGTGGCAGTAGCATCTCCTCCAATTTGTATCACATAATCATTTGACCATGTAGAAAGTGGAGTTCCAACAGGACCGAACCTCCTGCATGACACTTTTTACTGGGTCTTTATCAGCACAATAAGTGATGCTCTAGCACTTCTGGGCTTTAAAGGGATGGCTAAAATGTGTGAAAACCCTCTGACATGTGACAGTAACATGTGGACTATTTCTTCCATCCTGAGGAAGTCGTGCACAATCAGGTAGATGTTATGAGATAAACAGAGTATCCTCAATCTGCCCTGGCTTTGACAATGTAACTGCCATCACCAGAGACAATTAATTAAGTCCTGAGACGCTTAGGTTGAAGCCATTTTTAAACTTTGGGACTAAGTTCTAGAATGATGCTTGTGTGTACTTTCTCCATGGAGAACACTACAACTGTTGCATGCTGACAAACACATTTAAAGCATCACTACTGGTGGCACCAAATAAAAGCCTTTCCTAAACCGCCTGGAAGGGGACCAAGTGTGCAGCGATGTACCTGTAATCTCTAGCTTGACAATTAATCCACAAATCTGTAGTGAGATGGAGGTACTGCACAACAATCTCCTTGTTTGCCTTAGCAACCAATCCCTGGATTTCATGATGCAGCTGCGGCATGGCGATTGTTAGAAAATAGGTCTGGCTTGGAACCTTCTATTTTATACATAGGGCCTCTGCAAATTCCAGAAATCCCTCTCATTCCACCAGACAAAATGGGAGGAGGACAATTGTCAAAATTTTGGTCAGTTTCCCTTTGTATAACTGAATTAGATCAGTGTTTCCCAAACTCTTAAAAACCACAACCCGTTTTTTTGAACGACAAACTTTAGCGACCCACCTAGCTTTAACGGACATGAGGCGGGGTGATTTTTTAATGTAACAGTAGACATAATAGCCATGTTTTCAAAATGCTGTGAATGACCAAAATAACATACTCTTTACAATTTGTTGCATTCCTCTCTAACAGAAATGGATTAGCACAGTGTTCAGAAAAGCTAAACCTCTCTGAAGAGCTGTAATGACAGCGAAACACGTGCTAGAAAAACAGACATTTGAGGTGAGCAAATTGACTTATACTGAGTGCTCTCTTGTGTCTGAACCAGTGCCTAATTTGAACCAGTGCTTTCTGGTGCTCTGCACTGGCACTTAATTGCCAACACCGTCACTTATGACAGCTGCCACATGTTAAAGATGTGCAGAACAACAGTTGTTTAATACTTCAATATAGGTAAAAACAACTATTATTTGCTACCCAAGCCATTCTAGTACAATGGTAGGGGCTGAGAAGTGGTACGCTTTTGAATTTTGTCGACGGCGTTTCGACCCCTTTGTCAATACGGGGTCTCTTCAGGATCTAACATAAAGGGACACCCGGGTAAAAAGAATCCACTGTCACGGTGTGAAGTGTGCACCACAGGGACATGTAAATAAGGAAGAGGTACTCACATGGGGCCCAGCCAGGCACCCAGTGACGGGAGAGCTGACAGTATTTAAGCGTACTCGTGGTTAAATCACAGTATCCATGTAGTAAAAACACGACAGCCCGTGTTATTTCGAGGTAATTCCGATTATTGTGAATAATGGCAAGCGTGAGGCCGCCGTAGTCGACCTCGCATCCAATTCTAAATAGGAGGATAGACAGCGAGAACCGCCGTAGTCAGTCTTAGCTTCCAAGCTAGACAAAATTCAAAAGCGAACCACTTCTCAGCCCCTACCATTGTACTAGAAGGCTGCTACTAATCATTGAATATCCCTGTTTTTGGTCGTTTTTTGTAAATATTTGAAACCTAATTGTATGTCACAATTGTCACCAATGTTTCTGTAGGTTCTATGTTCACTTGGGACACCATGCACTTGCGTTAATCAATTTAAAAAGCGCATTTATATAAATGACTTACATTCAGCAGTGTCGTGTTGTATATGGTTGTTGTGTCCCTCTCTGACATCTCTTTACCCATGTGTATTGCTATTGTGCTATAGATTACTATATTTTATTAACATTTACACCTCCTTTCCTCCTGCGGGGGCCCAGCGAAATCTACCTCCATTGGTCAACGGTTCTCAAATTTTAGACCACTTTCTGGAGGAAATTCCTCCATTGAACCTGATATCACTGCAAGGTATTCTTGACCGATTAAAATCTGTCTCTCCTATAGATCCAGTCCACCCGGCCATTTTAAAGCAAGTCTCTGACACAGTGTCCCCAGTTATTCTGGAACTGATTAATGCCTCATTTCTGACGGGACTTGTCCCCCCCCCGTGGAAACGCGCGATGGTAAAAGCACTATTAAAAAAGCCCAATCTGGACCCAGAGGTGCTGGGGAACTACCGTCCTATATCTTTATTGCCTGGAATCAGTAAGGCTGCAGAGAAGCATGTCAATTCAGTTCTCTCTGTATTTCTGGAAAGTCACAATTGTCTACATCCCTCACAGACCCGATTTAGACCTCAACAAGGTACTGAGACCGCCCTCTTGGCAGTGGTGGAAGGATCTGGAAAAGTTTTAGATGGCGGAGGCTGTGCTGCGATCTTTCTATTGGATCTCAGTGCAGCCTTTGACACTGTTAACCATCAGCTGCTGATCCAGAGACTCAGGGAGGTGGGAGTGAGGGGGGGGGCTTTAAAGTGGCTGCAATCCTTTTTGGAGGACAGGTCCTTTCAAGTTTTTGAAGACGAAACCTTCTCTGATCATATGCCCCTGAGATGTGGGGTCCCACAGGGGTCCTCCCTGAGCCCCACTTTATTCAATGTATATATGAGCCCCCTGGCAGAGATAGTGAAACCTTTTGGAGTCTAGATTGTTACCTACGCCGATGATACACAGTTGGTTGTCTCCTTTAACCATCTTGACAACACAATACCAGGTTTGGCTCTGTGTTTGGAGGAGGTGGCAATCTGGATGGAATGCTCATATTTGAAACTGAATGGGGCCAATACAGAGCTGATGTTCCTTGGCAAACCCCCCATCCTGAACGTAGGATCTTTATGGCCAATCTGCCTTGGCCCTGCTCCCATCCCCAAGGACCAGATTAAGAGCTTAGGTATTTGGCTCGACCGCAATCTTGACTTTAAGGAGCAGGCACGGAAGTTGGCAGATAGCTGCTATGGTATCCTTAGGATGGTGCGAAAAGTTCTTCCTCTCCTACCTTTCCACACCAGAAGACTTATGGTACAGGCATTAATTCTCTCGTGGCTGGATTACGCCAATACTCTTTATTTAGGAGCCCCTCGCCTAACCACTACAAAATTACAGATTGTCCAAAACTGTGCAGCACGCATGCTCCTTAGAATCCCTCACCGCCAATCGGCCTAGTCCACCCTGGCCACTCTCTACTGGCTCCCTATCCAGGAGAGAATCAAGTTTAAGGCTCTATGTGTTGCACACAAGGCCTTGGCAGGCAAGTGACCTCCTATCATTCGCTCCATCTTGCTCCCCTATCGGTCAAATAGGGCCTTGCGATCGGACAGTCAACATCTGGCGGCAGTCCCGCAAATACGGAAATCAAAAAGTGGAGGACGTCTCTTTTCTTACAATGCCGCCAAGTTGTGGAACTCCCTTCCCCTCCAGGTCCATCTGGAGGCTAACCATCTGACCTTCTGGAAACAAATCAAAACCTTATTGTTCCCCTAATACCGCTCATAGTTCTTGAATGTCCTGTTATCAGCGCTGGGAAGCCCGCGGGTAGCCATGCGCTTAAGAAATGCCGATTCATTCATTCATTCATTCATTGTCCACAGGAACCATTGTTCCTTGTTACATAATAGAAACCCTGGTTCCATTTGAGTAGGGTGGCCCTTGTTTCCACATTGTGTTATTGTTAATAAGGCCACATGATACATGTAACCCTACTACTAGAGTGTGACTACAGGAGAGACCCACCCCAACAGACCATGCAGCAATTAGCGCAACTGAACTAAGTAAAAATAACCCTTTGTGTCTTCACGTGTTGCAGTGCCACTTATGCATGTCGTGTCAATGAATGCTTTTTATAATCACCTGATCACATTTAGTTTTAATGTCATACATTGCTAAGGTTTTTAATCACAGTCTATCTGAGGGTGTACAAACAATAGGCTCCCCAGAGCCTGTAACAAAGAAAAAAGAACTGTTTCCACTGTTTATTAGTATATAAATGATGTTTTTCTGCTACTTCTCTTTATTCTTTGTATTTTTAGGTTATTCCTAACTGAAAGACCATAAGTGAGAGGTAGTGTCTCTTCATAAACATATTCTATCTCTATGGGTACTCTGCACTAACTACTTGCAGTATAGGGACTCATAGATACAGCCCTAATGAATGCCATAAGCGAATAGGCCAACAGAAGGCAGAAACATGTTGGCATGAATGCTTACTCATATGCAGTGACGCATATTGGTCATTATACCCATATATGCCTCCTGTATTTACTCCTTTGGTAACTTTTTAATATACCTAGGATACTACTTGAATAAAGGACACTTTTGTGGCCTATCATAAGGTGTTTTTAACCAGTCAACTCTATCGTAGTACTATCCAGATAAGATAAGTAATATCTAAGAACTCCCTCAGGGTAGCCCCAGCCTGAGGTCAAGTCCGCCCTCGTAGTACCATCAAACCAGGGTGGGATGAGGTGGCAAATTTTGAAGCATGTCACATTACGTGAGGGACCCATCCTCGTCCTATTCTTGAAATTGCCAATAAACTGGGAGTGAAGTAGGTAGCGGTAGCAGGGATGTCAACACATCCCGGTCACATGGTTCGCTAAATAGTGAACTGGGATTAAAGCTGGGGTGTGACGCAATGTTTGTGTTTTGATGACTCCTCTAACACACCCATGGGGGTCAGGATACCTCTACTCTGACCCCTTTAATCATTTTGCAAATACATTTTAAGAGCCAGGGAACGTTCCCTGATACTTAAAATGGCGGCCGCGCCCTCCCGGTCAGGTTGTGGTCTGCCAACCACAGCTTTGCTGGTGGCACGTGACTTCGCGGATCAACCGTGGGGTATCCGTGAAGGGTCTGCATCCCTAGATATACAATTTTGTTTTTTCTTTAATAGCTCTGCAACTGCTGAACGGATTTAAAGCAAATCACAAAAAGGGCAATTTCTGGACCAAGAGCTACCTCTCTGCCAAATTTGTAAATTTGGTGTAATTCTGTCAAGCTGTTCGGGCTGCAGTCGTGTTCAAAATAGCTATTGGAAAAGCACTTTGTTTGACCCCACACCTTTTTCCCGGCCCCCGCTTTATGGATCTCTCCGAAACTTTCCATTTTGTGATGATTCATCAAAGTTATAAGCAAGTCAAAAGATGCTTTTCTAAAAAAAACTAGGTCCTAACTATAACTACCTACTGGCAACTGCCTATCGGAAATATATATATATATATCGTTTTATAGGTTATAGTTATAGTTTTTCTTTTGCCAATATCTTTGGTGCCGTTTGACGAATCTTCGTGAAATTTTCCAAACTAATGGTTCACTCAGGTCAGCTCCTGTTTTGAAAGTTTCGGGGTGATTCGTAAAGCGGGGACCGAGAAAAAAGGGGGGGCCAAAAATGTGTTTTCCCAATGTTAATTTCCATAGGAATTTTGGAACAGGCTACAGCCCAAACTGCTGAACGGAATTACACCAAATTTGGCAAAAAGGTAGCTCTTGGTTCAGAAAGCGACCTTTTTTTCAAATGGTGTAAATCCGTTCAGTAGTTCCTAAGAAATTTAAAAAATTAAAATATCGATATCTGAGCACCAAGGAGGAGTCGTGAGTCGTGTTGGCAGCCATCTTGTGACTCGGTAACTGAGTCACAAGAAATCAGTAGAAAAAAGATGAAAAACCAGAAAAGGGGGTAGGGTAGAAACACCCTGACCCCCTAGGCCTGTTGAGGGGGTACCAAGAGGACCCCAGGGCCAAAAAAAGCATTTAAAAAAAAAAAAAAACAGCCGAATTCGCGCTATGTGCGCAAATCCAGACGAAATTTTTTTTAAAAATGAAGCGCGGACTCCCGTGCTTCATTTTCCTTGGTCCCGGGGGCAATGCCCAATTATGTAGCGGGGGCCCGTGGGGGCCCCTGCAGCCCTGGGGACCGCCACTTCCCCGGGGCTTCATCCATAATGTGCGGGGGGCACACAGCCACCCCTGCAGCCCCGGGGACCGCCACCACCCCGGGACATATTTATAAAAAAAAATGCATGGGGGGGCTCCTGCCCCCCCACGCTGCTCCGGGGACCACCACCTCCCCGGGGCTTTGATAATTAAACGCGGGGGCACACGGCCCCCAGCAGCCCTGGGGATCCGCCACCTCCCCGGGGCTCTGATTTAAAAAAAAAAATTGTGTGGGGGGAGGCTCACGCCCCGGGGACCACCACCTCCCCGGGCCATACATAAATGAAGTGCGGGGGTCCATTGCAGACCTCCGGTCCCCAGGGACCACCACCTCCCTGGGGCTTTCAAGAGTTGGAAGGGGGGCCGCGCGGCCCCCCTCCTGGAGCCCTCCTTGGCCCTGGTGACTGCCACCGCCCAGGGCCGGCTCCTGCAATGTCCCAGCGTGCCCACCCCCGGGACATTGCCGCTTGCTATGGCAGGGCAGGAGCACGACTCCCGCCCTGCCATAGCAAACACTGCTCTCGCTTCAACGAAGCAAAGCAGAATTGCTTTTGGGCAAGGGGAGTTGCATGTTAGCAGCTCCCCTTGCCCAAAAGCAATGCCGGCTCCCGCAGGAGGTGGGGAGCCGGCAGGGACCGTGGGGGCATTGGGGCTCCCCCCACGGTCCCCAACTTGAGGGCCAGAAGTGGCCCGGGAGGGGCCTGGGAGGGGAGCCCACTCGGCCCCCCTTCCCTTTAACTTATTTTATATATTTTTTTTAAACGGAAGGCCGGCCCCAGGGGATGGGGTCCCTGGGGCCATAATTGGCCATAGGAGGGGGGCCACTTGGCCCCCCTCCACAAAAAATTCCAGGCTGGCCAGGCCCCGGGGGATGGGGTCCCCAGGGCCAGAAGTGGCCCAGATGAGGGGGGCCACACGGCCCCCCTCCCAGCAAAAGTTTAAACAAACGAGGCCAGGCCCCAGAGTATGGGGTCCCCGGGGCCAATAGTGGCCCAGGAAAGGGGGCCACGCGGCCCCCTTCCTGTTTTTTTTTATATAAAAAATGCTCAGGCCCTGGGGGATGGGGTCTCCAGGGCCGAAAAAATGTTAAGAGAAGGGGGGCCACACAGCCCACATTCTAACAAAAAAAAACAGAAGCCGGCATCTCACCGGAGGCCCCACCCCCTCCCTGTACCACTCTACAACGCGCCTCCTGGTGCGTTTTGGGTTGGGGGAGGAAGTCCCCCAGAATCTTATGGGTCCTTAGGGGCCAACTAGCCCACCAGGTATCTCCAGTAAGCCCCACACAGTGGAATTGCTGAGAGGTGGTCCGAGGCCACGCCCCTTTTTACACCATTCTGCAAACGCACCTCTTGGCGCATTGCTGGTGGGGAGATGAGGTCCTCTTGTGTCCTGAGGACCTCAGGACACAAGTGGACTTTATCCCCCAAGCAGCAGTGCGCCAGGAGCTGCGTTTGCAGAGTGGTGTAAAAAGGGGGCATGGCCTTTGAGCACTCTCAGCAATCCAGCTGTATGGGGCTTAGTGGAGGTAACAGGAGGGCTAGTTGGCCCCCAGGGACCCTCAGGAGGAAAGGGGACTTCATCCCACAACCAAGAGCGCAACAGGAGGTGCGTTTGCAGAGTGGTGGAGAGAGGGGGCGTGGCCTGTGTCCACCTCTCAGCAATCCCACTGTGTGGGTCTTACTGGAGGTAAGAGGTAGGCTAGTTGGCCCCAAAGGACCCTCAGCAGCGAACGGGACTTCAATCCCCATCCAGGAGCGCGCCAGGGAGTGCGTTTGCAGAGTGGTGGGCAAAGGGGGCGTGGCCTGCTATGAGAACTTAGCAATCCTGCTGTGTGGGACTTACTGGAGGTAATAGGAGGGGTAGTTGGCCCCCAAGGATGTCCTTGGGGGCCAACTACCCCTCTTGTTACCTCCAGTAAGGACCACACAGTGGGATTGCTAAGACGTCTTTGGAGACCACGCCCCCTTTCTCCACCACTCTGCAAACATGCCTCCTGGCAGACTACGGGATGGGGATGAAGTCCACTTTACTCCTGAGGGACTTTGGGGGCTATGAAGCCCTCCTGGTACCTCCTGTAAGCCCTACGCAGTGGAATTCCTGAGCGCTGGTCGGAGGCCCAGCACCCTTTCTCCACCACTCTGCAAACGGGACTACTAGTTAAAGAAGCATTTGCAATGTAATAGGTTTCGCATTTGCGAGAGTTAGAGCTATTGGCGTTGTAAATGTAAAAGTTTTTTACTAATGTTTTTGGGTGTAGAGTGGATGTACGTTGTGTGTAGTGGAATTATGTGGTATGTTGTGCAGTGAAATTATGTGAATAGAAAGTATGTGGTATTTAGTGTATCGGAATTATGTGGAGTGGGATTATGTGTTTTGGAGAGTAATTATGTGGTATTGTAGTCTGTGTTGTGGAGTGGTAACCTCAGCTTCAGTCTTCCTCGTTTCCATAGAACCTAAACTATAAACTCAATGAGACACAATAAAAGAAGGCACCACTGAGGAGCACTTCTGGACCTAGTCGGAGGTATGAGCAGGGCCACTGGAATTATGTGAGTGTTCGGCTGCACCAATTTTCACATATTTAAACATTTTCTGCATTTGTCAAAAATTCCATTATCTGCTGCCTAATCTGCAGATGTGAACAAAAAAAGCCTTGTTTCTAGCTCAAACGGCTCAAATGTTCCCAAAAATGCAGCGTCATGTGCTACAGCGTGGTGGAAGGCCCTTTGCAAAGCTGGAATGGTCACATTTTACTTATTGCAAAATGTGGGTGTTAAACTGGTACTAATGGTGCACAAACCTCTCCTCTTTCTGTACCTCTCTTGCCTCTTTCTGCATTTCCCTTGCTTCTTTGTGTACCTTTCTTCCTCTTTCTGCACCTCACTGTCTTCTTTATGCACTTCACTTGCCTCTTTCTGCACTTCTCTTGCCCCTTTCTGCACCTCACTTGCCTCTTTCAGCACCACTGTTGCTTTTTTCTGCATATCTCTTGCCTCTTTCTGTACCTCTCTTGCCTCTTTGTGCACCTCACTTGCTTCTTTCTGCACCTCACTCTCTTCGTTCTGCACCTCTCTTGCCTCTTTCTGCACTTCTCTTGCCTCTTTCTGCACTTCTCGCATCTCTTTCTATACCTCTCTTGCCTCTTTCTGCACCTCAAGTGCCTCTTTCTACACTTCTCTTGCCTCTTTCTGCACCCCTCTTGCCTCTTTTTGCACCTCTGTTGGTTCTTTCTGCACTGCTCTTGCTTCTTTCTGCACCTCACATGCTTCTTTCTGCACTTCTCTTGCTTCTTTCTACACCTCTGTTGCTTCTTTCAGCAATTCTCTTGCTTCTTTCTGCAGTTCTCTTGCTTGTTTCTGCACCTCTCTTGCGTCTTTCTGCACCTCTGTTGCCTCTTTCTGCACCTCACTTGCTTCTTTCTGCACCCCTCTTGCCTCTTTCTGCACCACTCTCCCCTCTTTTTGCACCTCTCTTGCCTCTTTCTGCACCCCTGTTCCCTCTTTCTGCACCTCTCCTGCATGTTTCTGCACCTCTATTGCCTCTTTCTGTACCTCTATTGCTTTTTTCTGCACTTCTCTTCCTTCTTTCTGCACCCCTCCTGCCTCTTTCTTTACCTCTCTTGCCTCTTTGTGCACCTCTCCTAACTTTTTCTGCCCCCCTCTTGCCTCTTTTTGCACCTCTGTTAGTTCTTTCTGCACTGCTCTTGCTTCTTTCTGCACCTCACGTGCCTGTTTCTGTACTTCTATTGCTTCTTTGTACACCTCTGTTGCTTCTTTCAGCAATTCTCTTGCCTCTTTCTGCACTTCTCTTCTTTCTGTGCCCCTCCTGCCTCTTTCTGTACCTCTCTTGCCTCTTTGTGCACCTCTCCTACCTCATTCTGCACCCCTCTTGCCTCTTTTTGCACCTCTGTTGGTTCTTTCTGCACTGCTCTTGCTTCTTTCTGCACTTCTCTTGCCCCTTTCTGCACCTCACTTGCCTCTTTCAGCACCTCTGTTGCTTTTTTCTGCAGATCTCTTGCCTCTTTCTGCACCTCCCTTGCCTCTTTCTGCACCTCAGTTGCTTCTTTCTGCACCCCTCCTGCCTCTTTCTGTGCTTCTCTTGCTTCTTTCTACACCTCTCTTGCCTCTTTCTGCTCCTCTGTTGCCTCTTTCTGCCCTTCTCTTGCTTGTTTCTGTACTTCTCTTGCTTCTTTCTGCACCGCTCTTGCTTCTTTCTGCACCCTTCTTCTCTTTTTCGCATCCCTCTTGCCTCGTTCTGCTGTTCTCTTGCCATTTTCTGCACCTCTCTTGCCTCTTTCTGCACCTCACTTGCCTCTTTCTACACTTCTCTTGCTTCTTTCCACACCTCTGTTGCTTTTTCAGCAATTTTCTTGCCTCTTTCTGCACTTCTCTTGCTTGTTTCTGCACCTCTCTTGCGTCTTTATGCACCTCTGTTGCCTCTTTCTACAAATCACTTGCTTCTTTCTGCACCCCTCTTGCCTCTTTCTGCACTCCTCTTTTCTCTTTCTGCACCTCGCTTCCCTCTTTCTGAACCCTGTTCCCTCTTTCTGCACCGTTCCTGCCTTTTTCTGCACCTCTCTTGCCTCTTTCTGTACCTCTGTTGGTTCTTACTGCACTTCTCTTGCTCTTTCTGCACCCTTTGCGCCTCTTTCAGCACCTCTGTTGCTTCTTTCTGCACTTCTTTTCCTTCTTTCTGCACCCCTCCTGATTATTTCTGTACCTCTCTTGACTCTTTGTGCACCTCTTCTACCTTTGTCTGTACCGCTCTTGCTTCTTTTTGCACCTCTGTTGGTTCTTTCTGCACTGCTCTTGCTTATTTCTGCACCTCACTTGCTTCTTTCTGCACTTCTCTTGCTTCTTTCTACACCTCTGTTGCTTCTTTCAGCAATTCTTTTGCCTCTTTCTGCCCTTCTCTTCCTTCTTTCTGCACCCCTCTGGCCTCTTTCTGTACCTCTCTTGCCTCTTTGTGCACCTCTCCTACCTCTTTCTGCACTCCTCTTGCCTCTTTCAGCATCTCTGTTGCTTCTTTCTGCACTTCTCTTCCTTCTTTCTGAACCCCTCCTGCCTCTTTCTGTACCTCTCTTGCCTCTTTGTGCACTTCTCCTACCTTTTTCTGTACCGCTCTTACTTCTTTGTGCACCTCTGTTGGTTCATTCTGCACTGCTCTTGCTTCTTTCTGCACCCCTCTTGCCTCTTTCTGTACTCCTCTTTTCTCTTTCTGCACCTCTCTTGCCTCTTTCTGTACCCCTGTTCCCTCTTTCTGTACCTTTTCTGCCTGTTTCTGCACCTCACTTGCCTCTTTCTGTACCTCTGTTGGTTCTTTCTGCACTTCTCTTGCTTTTTCTGCACCCTTTGTGCCTCTTTCAGCACCTCTATTGCTATTTTCTGCACTACTCTTCCTTCTTTCTGCACCCCTCCTGCCTCTTTCTGTACCTCTCTTGCCTCTTTGTGCACCTCTCCTTCCTTTTTCTGCCCCCCTCTTGCCTCTTTTTGCACCTCTGTTGGTTCTTTCTGCACTGCTCTTGCTTCTTTCTGCACCTCACTTTCCTGTTTCTTTACTTCTATTGCTTCTTTGTACACCTCTGTTGCTTCTTTCAGCAATTCTCTTGCCTCTTTCTGCACTTCTCTTCCTTCTTTCTGAACCCCTCCTGCCTCTTTCTGTACCTCTCTTGCCTCTTTGTGCACCTCTCCTACCTCTTTCTGCACCCCTCTTGCCTCTTTATGCACCTCTGTTGGTTCTTTCTGCAGTGCTCTTGCTTCTTTCTGCACCTCACTTGCCTCTTTCTGCACTTTTTTTGCCCCTTTCTGCACCTCACTTGCCTCTTTCAGCACCTCTTTTGCTTTTTTCTGCAGATCTCTTGCCTCTTTCTGCACCTCCCTTGCCTCTTTGCACCTCTCTTGCCTCTTTCTGCACCTCACTTGCCTCTTTCTGCACTTCTCTTGCTTCTTTCTACACCTCTCTTGCCTCTTTATGCTCCTCTGTTGCCTCTTTCTGCACTTCTCTTGCTTGTTTCTGCACCTTTCTTGCGTCTTTCTGCACCTCTGTTGCCTCTTTCTGCACCTCACTAGCTTCTTTCTGCACCCCTCCTGCCTCTTTCTGCACATCTCTTGCTTCTTTCTACACCTCTCTTGCCTCTTTCTGCTCCTCTCTTGCCTCTTTGTGGACTTCTCTTGTCTGTTTCTGTACTTCTCTTGCTTCTTTCTGCACCTCTCTTGCTTCTCTCTGCACCCTTCTTCCCTTTTTCGCATCCCTCTTGCCTCTTTCTGCTGTTCTCTTGCCATTTTCTGCACCTCTCTTGCCTCTTTCTGCACCTCACTTGCCTCTTTCTGCACTTCTCTTGCTTCTTTCCACACCTCTGTTGCTTCTTTCAGAAATTTTCTTGCCTTTTTCTGCACTTCTCTTGCTTGTTTCTGCACCTCTCTTGCGTCTTTATGCACCTCTGTTGCCTCTTTCTACACCTCACTTGCTTCTTTCTGCACCCCTCTTGCCTCTTTCTGAACCCCTCTTTTCTCTTTCTGCCCCTCTCTTCCCTCTTTCTGCACCCCTGTTCCCTCTTTCTGCACCTTTCCTGCCTGTTTCTGCACCTCTATTGCCTCTTTATGCACCTCTGATGGTTCTTTCTGCACTGCTCTTGCTTCTTTCTGCACCTCACTTGCCTCTTTCTGCACTTCTTTTGCCCCTTTCTGCACCTCACTTGCCTCTTTCAGCACCTCTGTTGCTTTTTTCTGCAGATCTCTTGCCTCTTTCTGCACCTCCCTTGCCTCTTTCTGGACCTCTCTTGCCTCTTTCTGCACCTCACTTGCCTCTTTCTGCACTTCTCTTGCTTCTTTCTACACCTCTCTTGCCTCTTTATGCTCCTCTGTTGCCTCTTTCTGCACTTCTCTTGCTTGTTTCTGCACCTTTCTTGCGTCTTTCTGCACCTCTGTTGCCTCTTTCTGCACCTCACTAGCTTCTTTCTGCACCCCTCCTGCCTCTTTCTGCACATCTCTTGCTTCTTTCTACACCTCTCTTGCCTCTTTCTGCTCCTCTCTTGCCTCTTTGTGGACTTCTCTTGTCTGTTTCTGTACTTCTCTTGCTTCTTTCTGCACCTCTCTTGCTTCTTTCTGTACCCATCTTCCCTTTTTCGCATCCCTCTTGCCTCTTTCTGCTGTTCTCTTGCCATTTTCTGCACCTCTCTTGCCTCTTTCTGCACCTCACTTGCCTCTTTCTGCACTTCTCTTGCTTCTTTCCACACCTCTGTTGCTTCTTTCAGAAATTTTCTTGCCTTTTTCTGCACTTCTCTTGCTTGTTTCTGCACCTCTCTTGCGTCTTTATGCACCTCTGTTGCCTCTTTCTACACCTCACTTGCTTCTTTCTGCACCCCTCTTGCCTCTTTCTGAACCCCTCTTTTCTCTTTCTGCACCTCTCTTCCCTCTTTCTGCACCCCTGTTCCCTCTTTCTGCACCTTTCCTGCCTGTTTCTGCACCTCTATTGCTTCTTTCTGTACCTCTGTTGGTTGTTTCTGCACTTCTCTTGCTCTTTCTGCACCCTGTGCGCCTCTTTCAGCACTACTGTTGCTTCTTTCTGCACTTCTCTTCCTTCTTTCTGCACCCCTCCTGCCTCTTTCTGTACCTCTCTTGCCTCTTTGTGCACCTCTTCTACCTTTTTCTGTACCGCTCTTGCTTCTTTTTGCACCTCTGTTGGTTCTTTCTGCACTGCTCTTGCTTCTTTCTGCACCTCACATGCCTCTTTCTGCACTTCTCTTGCTTCTTTCTACACCTCTGTTGCTTCTTTCAGCAATTCTTTTGCCTCTTTCTGACTTTCTCTTCCCTCTTTCTGCACCCCTCCGGCCTCTTTCTGTACCTCTCTTGCCTCTTTGTGCATCTCTCCTGCCTCTTTCTGTACTCCTCTTGCCTCTTTCAGCATCGCTGTTGCTTCTTTCTGCACTTCTCTTCCTTCTTTCTGAACCCCTCCTGCCTCTTTCTGTACCTCTCTTGCCTCTTTGTGCACCTCTCCTACCTTTTTCTGTACCGCACTTGCTTCTTTGTGCACCTCTGTTGGTTCATTCTGCACTGCTCTTGCTTCTTTCTACACCCCTCTTGCCTCTTTCTGCACTCCTCTTTTCTCTTTCTGTACCTCTTTTGCCTCTTTCTGCACACCTGTTCCTTCTTTCTGCACCTTTTCTGCCTGTTTCTGCACCTCTCTTGCCTCTTTCTGTACCTCTGTTGGTTCTTTCTGCACTTCTCTTGCTCTTTCTGCACCCTTTGAGCCTCTTTCAGCACGTCTGTTGCTTCTTTCTGAACATCTCTTCCTTCTTTCTGCATCCCTCCTGCCTCTTTCTGTACCTCTCTTGCCTCTTTGTGCACCTCTCCTACCTTTTTCTGCACCCCTCTTGCCTCTTTTTGCACCTCTGTTGGTTCTTTCTACACTGCTCTTGCTTCTTTCTGCACCTCACTTGCCTCTTTCTACACTTCTCTTGCTTCTTTTTACACCTCTGTTGCTTCTTTCAGCAATTCTCTTGCCTCTTTCTGCACTTCCCTTCCTTTTTTCTGCACCCCTCCTGCCTCTTTCTGTACCTCTCGTGCCTCTTTGTGCACCTCTCCTACCTGTTTCTGCACTCCTCTCGCCTCTTTTTGCACCTCTGTTGGCTCATTCTGCACTGCTCTTGCTTCTTTCTGCACCCCTCATGCCTCTTTCCGCACCCCTCTTTTCTCTTTCTACACCTCTCTTGCCTCTTTCTGCACCCCTGTTCCCTCTTTCTGCACCCTTCCTGCCTGTTTCTGCACCTCTCTTGCCTCTTTCTGTACCTCTGTTGGTTCTTTCTGCACTTCTCTTGCTCTTTCTGCACCCTTCGCGCCTCTTTCAGCACCTCTGTTGCTTCTTTCTGCACTTCTCTTCCTTCTTTCTGCACCCCTCCTGCCTCTTTCTGTACCTCTCTTGCCTCTTTGTGCACCTCTTCTACCTTTTTCTGTACCGCTCTTGCTTCTTTTTGCACCTCTGTTGGTTCTTTCTGCACTGCTCTTGCTTCTTTCTGCATCTCACGTGCCTCTTTCTGCACTTCTCTTGCTTCTTTCTACCCCTCTGTTGCTTCTTTCAGCAGTTCTTTTGCCTCTTTCTGCACTTCTCTTCCTTCTTTCTGCACCCCTCCGGCCTCTTTCTGTACCTCTCTTGCCTCTTTGTGCACCTCTCCTACCTCTTTCTGCACTCCTCTTGCCTCTTTCAGCACCTCTGTTGCTTCTTTCTGCACTTCTCTTCCTTCTTTCTGCACCCCTCCTGCCTCTTTCTGTACCTCTCTTGCCTCTTTGTGCACCTCCTCTACCTTTTTCTGTACCGCTCTTGCTTCTTTTTGCACCTCTGTTGGTTCTTTCTGCACTTCTCTTGCTTCTTTCTACACCTTTGTTGCTTCTTTCAGCAACTCTTTTGCCTCTTTCTGCACTTCTCTTCCTTCTTTCTGCACCTCTCCTACCTCTTTCTGCACTCCTCTTGCCTCTTTCAGCACCTCTGTTGCTTCTTTCTGCACTTCTCTTCCTTCTTTCTGCACCCCTCCTGCCTCTTTCTGTACCTCTCTTGCCTCTTTGTGCACCTCCTCTACCTTTTTCTGTACCGCTCTTGCTTCTTTTTGCACCTCTGTTGGTTCTTTCTGCACTTCTCTTGCTTCTTTCTACACCTTTGTTGCTTCTTTCAGCAACTCTTTTGCCTCTTTCTGCACTTCTCTTCCTTCTTTGTGCACCTCTCCTACCTCTTTCTGCACTCCTCTTGCCTCTTTTTGCAGCTCTGTTGGTTCATTCTGCACTGCTCTTGCTTCATTCTGTACCGCCTTGCCTCTTTCTGCTCCCCTCTTTTCTCTTTCTGCACCTCTCTTGCCTCTTTCTGCACTCCTGTTCCCTCTTTCTGCACCTTTCCTGCCTGTTTATGCACCCCTCTTGCCTCTTTGTGTACCTCTGTTGGTTCTTTCTGCACTTCTTTTGCTTCTTTCTGCACCTCACTTGCCTCTTTCTGCACTTCTCTTGCTTCTTTCTACACCTCTGTTGCTTCTTTCAGCAAATATCTTGCCTCTTTCTGCACTTCTCTTCTTTCTTTCTGCACCCCTCCTGCCTCTTTCTGCACCTGTTGCCTCTTTGTGCACCTCTCTTGCCTCTTTCTGCACTTCATTTGCTTCTTTCTGCACCTCTCTTGCCTGTTTCGGCACCTCTGTTGCTTCTTTCTGCACTTCTCTTGCCTCTTTCTGCACCTCTGACTTAGAGGTAGTTTTAATCCCCCTGCCCTATTATGTACTAGGGCCTTACAGGGGAGGTCATGTCAATCACATGGGTTCCCCAACCCATAGTGTACCCTAGTGTATGTAGGTGTTTTTACTGTATTCTAAGTGTCTTTCAGCATAGCACTGCCTCCGGGCCTGGTTAGTCAGTCAGTTACCACCAGTACCAGTCAGCAAAAAGTTGGGGGCACAGGATGACTTTGCAACAAGGCCTCTTTCTGCACCTCTGTTGGTTCTTCCTGCATATCTTTTGCTTCTTTCTGCACCTTTCTTTGTCTTTCTGGACTTCTGTTGCCTCTTTCTGCATTTCTCTTGCTTCCTTCTGCGCCTTTCTTCCTCTTTCTGCACATGTCCTACCTCTGTAGGCATAGTTAGAAATTAACATTTAAAAAGCTTTGAAATTCACTGAAAAAACCATAGGTTTCAGGGACGTTATAGTTAGAAATTAGCATTTAAAAAACCTTTGAAATTCACTGAAAAAAACAAAGGTTTCAGGGACGTTATTGTTAGAAATTAGAATTTAAAAAACCTTAGAAATTCACTGAAAAAAACACAAGTTTCAGGGACGTTATAGTTAGTTGGACATTTCACTGGTACAAAACCAGAGAAATTCGGCTGTTATAGTTAGTAGAGCTAACTATACCTCGTGCCCCCGCAATGCACTGCTGATGACGTCACATATTACATCACTCATGACATGATCAGTGACATCACTGATGACATCACTGATGACATCTCAAATGACATCACTGATGACAATCCACTTTTTATCTGATGCACCTCCTCACACTCTAATATAACGTTTCATACACCTACTCAAAAATACAGACTAACATTCTCAAAACCTTAGACACACCAATACCAGTTAGTACATACCCACTCACTGATTCATAGGTCTACACACACATCCACTCACCCATACAGTTACTCATACACACAGTCACTGATCAATACAGCCACTGATATATGCACTCATACAACTATACAGATACTCACAGACCACCACTCACCCATAGTTACTTACACACCTAGTCAGTCAGCCAAAGAATCAATCACACTGCCATTTACTCATTACACAGTTATACACACACCACCTCACTTATTCATAGATACTAACACATACGTACTCTCTTATACAATCACTGACACAAGCACACACTCATCCATACAGCCACTCTCACAATCACCCACTCTCACATATAGTCACTTATATACTCCAACACTCACATATACTGCTTTTCACATATGTAGTTACTCATACATGTACCATTGAGACATCCATTCACTCACCAACACAGCCATACACACACTCACCGGCCCATACAGCCCCTCACAGACTCACTCATGAACCCATACACCCAGTGAATCACCCACTCACACATCCATGCAGGGAGTCACACCCCCCCACCCACCCACACAGATACTCAGGCACCCATACAGGTTCTCAGACAACCAATCATTAACCCATATAGACACTCATGTAGCTACTCACCAACCTATGCAGTCACTTACACACCAAGTGATAGACTGATACAGACATTCACACAGATTAGTCACTCACCCATGCATTCACTAAGACACGTTTAATCACTCACTTACACAGTCAGTCACGAACCCACAAAGTCATCTATACAGACACTCATACACCCAGTCATTCTTCAATACACCTTGGCGTATATATAGATAACATTCTTAAACTTTTCAGAAACACTCAGTCACTGGATGATGTCATCAGTGATGTCATCAGTGATGTCATTTGAGATGTCATCAGTGATGTCCCTGACCATGTCATGAGTGATGTAATATGTGACATCATCAGCAGTGCATTATGGGGCGCGAGTTATAGTTAGCTCTACTAACTATAACAGCCGAATTTCTCTGGTTTTGTACGAGTGAAATGTCCAACTAACTATAACGTCCTTAAAACCTGTGGTTTTTTCAGTGAATTTCTAAGGTTTTGTAACTGCTAATTTCTAACTATAACGTCCCTGAAACCTATGGTTTTTTCAGTGCATTTCAAAGGTTTTTTAAATGCTAATTCCTAACTATAACGTCCATGAAACCTATGTTTTTTTCAGTGAATATATATATATATATATATATATATATATTACCTACTGGCGGTCGCCAGTAGGTAGTTATAGTTACAACCTAGTTTCCATAGGAAAAGCATTTTTTGATTTGCTAATAACTTTGGCGTCGTTTGACGAATCTTTATGAAATTTTGCAAAAGGTTGCACTTTTTAGGTTAGCTCCTATCTTGAAAGTTTGGGGGTGATTTGTCAAGCGGGGGCTGAGAAAAAGGGAGGTCCCAAAATGCGTTTTCTCCATGTTAATTTCCATAGGAAATTTTGCGACAAGCTACAGCTCGAACTGCTGAACGGAATTACCTCAAATTTGGCAGAAAGTTAGAGCTTGGTTTAGAAAGCGACCTTTTTTTTAAATGGGGTAAATCCGTTCAGTAGCTTTTGAGAAATACAAAAAATAAGAGTCAAAAAATCAATTTCCCTTAGGAAACTTTGTGCAAGGCTACAGCCGAAACTACTGAACGGAATTACCCCAAATTTGGCAAAAAGGTAGTGCTTGGCTCAGAAAGCGACCTTTTGTAAAATGGTGTAAATCCGTTCAGTGGTTGCTGAGAAATAAGAAAAATAAAAGTTTCGATATCTGGGCGGAGCCTAAGTCCCGTGCATGAGCTTCACTGTGATTGGCTGCGAACACTCCAAACCAGGAAGTGTTGGCAGCCATCTTGTGGCTCGGTAGAAGCGAGTCACTAGAAAACAGAGAAACAAGGGTATAAAACAAGAGAAGGGGGCAGGGTAGAAACACCGTGACCCCCTAGGCCTGCTCAGGGGGTCCCAGAAGGACCCAAGGGCCAAAAAAGGCATTTTTTATTAAAAAAAAAAAAACGGCACAATTTGCGCTGGGGTCGCGTTTTATTTTAATGAGGTACCCGGGTGGGCTAGGTCCCGCGGGCATTTGTTAAAAAATAATAGCTGGGGGTCGCTGGGGCAGCGGGGGCCCGCTGGGGTCCCCGCAGTCCCAGGGCTTCACTCATGTTGGGAGGGGGGTTGCGCGGCCCCTCTCCTGGAGCCCTCCATGTGCTTATAACTTTGGCGTCGTTTGACGAATCTTTACGAAATTTTCGAAAAGTTTCTCTTTTGTGATCAGCTCCTATCCTGAATGTTTGGGGGCGATTGGTCAAGGGGGGGCTGTGAAAAAAGGGGAGTCCCAAAATGTGTTTTGTCAATGCATTTTCCATAGGAAACTTTAGACAAGGCTATAGGTCAAACTGCTGAACGGAATTACGCCAAATTTGTGAGGGAGAAAGGTTGTGGTCCAGAAAGCGCACTTTTGTTGAAATGGTGTAAATCCGTTCAGTAGTTTTTGAGAAATATCAAATTTTACAGATATCGATATTTGAGAATTCTGACATCTGATTGGCTGAGGGTTACGAGCACAAGCTCGCGGCTCATTGGCTGTGAACGGTTGAAACTAGGAAGTGTTGGCAGCCATTTTGTGATTTAGTCCGTCAGCTCGCATCTCTCCATGTAGAAGCCATCGGGTGTGTAGTTTTACCTCTGCGAGGCAACACTGGCATCTGTGTCTGTGTAAGATACTCCTTTCATGCTGCCTCTCCCCACATCACGAGGTCGCGGCTATGCCTTTAGAAGCCAGTCCGTTGGCTCGGAGCTCTGTGAGTCAGTCTGTCGGCACGACCCTCTACACAACCCAAACACCACTGCACTACCTAACTAAACACTAAACCACTACTGCCAGCACGACCCCCTAAACTACAGAAACACCACTGCACTACCTTAAACCCTAAAACACTACCCCCAGCATGACCCCCTACACTACAGAAACACCACTGCACTACCCTAAACCCTAAAACACTACCCCAGCATGACCCCCTACACTACCGAAACACCACTATACTACGTAACTAAACACTAAACCACTACTGCCAGCACGACCCCCTACACTACAGAAACGCCACTGCACTACCTTAAACCCTAAAACACTACCCCCAGCACGACCCCTAAACTACAGAAACACCACTGCACTACCCTAAACCGTAAAACGCTACCCCCAGCATGACCCTCTACACTTCCCAAACACCACTGCACTACCCTAAACCCTAAAACACTACTCACAGCAGGACCCCCTACACTACGTAAAGACCACTGCCTTATCCTAAACCCTAAATGTACCCCCAGCACCACCGTCTACACTACACAAACACCACTGCACTACCGTAAACCCTAAAACACTACCCACAGCAGGACCCCCGACACTACACAAACACCACTGCACTACCCTAAACCATAAAACACTACCAGTCCATTGGCTCACAGCTCTGCGTTTGCGAGCCAACGGCCCGTAGCTCTCTCTGTGCGAGCCGAGCCCACGGGCCGTAGCTCTCCCTTTGCGAGGCTGCCCAACGGCCCGCAGGTCTCCCTGTGCTAGCCGGATCGCAGTTGTCAGTCTGCGAACCGATATTGGGAATACAAGGCGGCTCTAAAAAGAGCCTTTGTGTTTATTAGTTGGAGCTACATATAAGTGCGGATGCACAGCTTCAGGTTATTCAGAAAAACTCGATTTCCCTGATCTGTGAAGTGTACTCTATCACTTCTGTAGATATCAGCCATATCATAACGTATGTTGTTGTTGTAGATCGACCCCATTCTATGGTCTCTGAGGTATGCAGACACAGCTTTGTTGACATTCTTCCTAGATTTTTCAATCTGTGGACAAAATTTGTTTGACCATTTCCACTTCTGTCTTTGGCATATATTGGAATATACAAAGACAGTTTGAGGCAAAAGCAACATCATTTGTCTAAAGGTGTCCTTCATTAGCATTTCCAAACCTACCCCAGTCAATGTGCCTAGGTCATTTCCACCACAGTGCACAATCATGAGGTCAGGGTGTTGGAGATGCAAACAGGTTTTAACCAAAGGGAGTAATTGGTGCCACTTCAATCCTCTCTGTCCAAACCATTTAATGTCCACATTTTGTAAACCTAGGTCTAAGTCAATACGTCTCTGTTCTGCATACCTCTTGCACCAGAAAACATAGCTATGTCCTACGATCCACACTAGCATTTTGAAGGTGTAGCTGGAAGATATGGATAGATGTCTGTAGCTCATGCAGTCCGTTCGTAGAATAAGAGATATGTTTAAAGATGGGGAACTACTTTTTTTCTCATACAAAACGATAACTGATTGGGAGATGAAAAACATTGTTTACTAAAAAGTAGGGTGCATATTAGTTTGTCGAAAAGCATCTTTGTCATTGGTTAATAAAAAGCAGTTTCAACGTAGAGTTCATATGATAGGATAAAATTTGGTCAGTTCAACCACACCTGCTACTTGCATTTGGAAGGCACTGTTTGAACTTAAAACAATGGTGAACTTTTAACCTGCACGTGCCCTTAAATGTTCAAGAAAATGTTGCAAAAAATATCGTTAGGTTTGAAAAAATGATGAACTTTTAACCTGCACGTGTCGTAGAATGTTCTAGAAAGTTTGTTGATAGAATACGTTGAACTTCTCACCCGTATGTGTTCTTAAATTATTTTAAAACTGTTTATATGGAAAGTTCGAAAATAACCAATAGAGAGAAGTTTTGCAATTTGAAAAAATCAAGGAACTATTCTGATTTGTTCTTTACATGTATTTATGTGTGGAGCAACAGGGAAATTGTGCCATTACTGGTTCAATTCTTGATGAGAGTGGTGCATTACATGTACTGTGTGACAAAGAAAGAATTGCATGCGTTTGTGACATTTGGAATCTGCATACCAACTACGAACGTAAGTTAAATTATGCTTAGTGTGGAAATAGTGGGGAAGGGGTAAGAGAAGAAAATTCATGTGTTATTAACTTAACAGAGATGGAACAAAAACCAGAAATGTTATGTGGACAATTTGTGGTCTCATTTTTTATACTGAGATGTAGATTTCAATATCAATCAAGACTGGTGTGTTACTGGGAGGCTTTGGATTTTGGTGTTGTTATGAAATGTAAGTTGTTGAGGAGCGTTTCTTCAGAAGACATTTTTTATAAATATGTGAGAGATAAAAAATAAATGAAAATGTTCTGTGTATATTTTCTGTACAATTTTGTTCACAGTGCTAAAGTAAATGTGACTATTAGTGAAGGTAATTGTCAGAGTGTGTTTGTGTGCTGAATATACGCAGGCTTTTAAGTGGTCCGGGTCTTGTCGGTACTGAGCTCCGCCACCCGTTTAAGACAGTTGCCAAATTTTTCATTCCACTTAAAGCTGTTAATATACATATAGTAAAGGAACAATACATAAAAAGTTTGGGAATTACACCTTTATTTACTCTGTGCAGCTCCCACCACCATTTTGTGCCCCCCAGCAGTACTGTTTATAAAAATAATCTAATACAGCTCTTTGTATTATAAAAATAGCACTTCTAAGTTTATTGCCATATTGGTAGGGTTTGTACTATATAGAGAATGGTGCAATCAGTTTATTGGTATAAAACTGCACTGTGTTATGTTGGAAATATTACATATGCATAGGTTGTGATGTTATATTTTATACTGTGAGGTACATTTGAATATAAGTGAAGACAGGTGTTATACTGCGAACCCGTTGAAAATGTACACAGTTTACATGGAGAGTAAATGGACAAAGTAAAAGTACATGTTGCTTTCTGTATGTATGCATGGTTAGAATCTTTTGATGATGCTTTAAGATATAATCTAAATAGTGTTTGTGGTTTACAATTGGGTATACTGCACCGTGTTAGTAGTTAGTGACTAGATGCTGGTAAAGGGATTATTTATTGCTCGTTCTTATGAAATAAAGGTGTAGAGCGGCGTTTCTTTACAAGAGATATTTCATAAATGTGTGAGAGATAAAAAAGAAAAAAAAATGTTTTAGTAAATTTTCTGTACGATTTTTTCACACTAGTAAAGTAACTGTTATTATAAGTGATGAAAATTGTTAGGTTGTGTCTCTGTGCTGAATATACGCAGGCCTTTAAGTGGGCCGGATTTTACCGGTGCTGAACACTGCTACCGCTTTTAGACACCCGCCATTTTTTTTATCCCATTGAAAGACCTGAATATACATATATTAAAGGAATGGTATAATTAAAGCTTAGGAATTACAACTCCGTTTACTCTCCTCATCTCATATTCTTTATTTTGTGCACCCAACAGTAGTGTTTATAAAAATCAAGTAATAGAGCTTTATCTAGTATAAAAATAGCACTTATACTTTTATTGGCATGTTCGTGGGATCTGTAGTGTATAGAGAAGGTGGTTATCAGTTTCAATGGTACAAAACGGACGTGACATATGTTTGAAAGATTACATGGTTTTAGGAATAAGCTCTCGCTCTGTGAGTCCTCAGGCCTGCAGTTGTATCTCTGCAAGCCAACACTGGAAATATACCGCAGTTGTCCCTGTACGAGATACCCCCTTCATGCTCCCTCTCTTCACATCATTGTCCCGCACCTATGAGTTGCAAGCCGACGGCCCGCACCTTTCCCGAAAGCAGTTGGCCCGCAGCTGTTCCTGTGCGAGGCGGCCCGCAGCTCTTCCTCTTCGAGCCAGCTAGTTGGCTCGGAGCTCTTCCTCTACGAGCCAGCCGCCGGCCCGCAGCTCTCCCTCTGCAAACCATTGTTCGGCTCCCAGCTCTTCCTCTGGGAGCCAACCTGCAGTTGTACCTCTGCAAGTCAACACTGGAAATATACCGCAGCTCTCTCTCTCTGCGAGATACCCCCTTCACGATCCGTTTCTCCACATCACCGTCCCGCAGCTATCCCTTTGCAAGCCGACGACCCGCACCTCTCCCTATACCAGTTCGCCCGCAGCTGTTCCTCTGCGAGCCGGCCCGCAGCTCTTCCTCTGTGAGCCGACGGGCCACAGCTCTCCCTCAGCTCTCTACGAGTCAGCCAGTCGGCTTGCAGCTCTTTCTCTACAAGCCAGCCCGCCGGCCCTCAGCTCTCTTTCTGTGAACCATCGGTGGGCTCGTAGCTTTTCCTCTATGAGCCAGTCCGCTGGCTCGCAACTCTCCCTCTGCGAACCACCAGTCGGCTCGTAGTTCTTCGTCTGTGAGCCGTCGAGCTCACAGTTGTAGCTCTGCAAGCCAACACTGGAAATATACCGCAGGTCTCTCTCTACGAAATACCCCTTCACGCTTCCTCTCCCCACATCACCGTCCCGCACCTATGATTTGCAAGCCGACGGCCTGCACCTTTCCCTATAGCAGTTGGCCTGCAGCTGTTCCTGTGCAAGCCGGCCCGCAGCTCTCCTTCTGTGAGCCCACGGGCTGCAGCTCTCCCTCTACGAGCCAGTCAGTCGGCTCGCAGGTCTTCCTCTACGAGCTAGTCCGCCATCTCGCAGCTCTCCCTCTGCAAACCATTGTTTGGCTCGCAGCTCTTCGTCTGCGAGCCAGTCGGGCCCGCAGTTGTACCTCTGCAAGCCAACACTGGAAATATACCGCAGTTCTCTCTGCGAGATATCCCCTTCATGCTCCCTCTTCCGACATTACCGGTCGTAGCTATCTTTTTGCAAGGCGACGGCCCGTACTTTTCACTATAGTATTTGACCCGCAGCTGTTCCTCTGCTAGCCGGCCCGCAGCTCTCCCTCTGCGTGCCATGTAGTTTAGCAATCCTGCTGTCAGTGTCATGCACTTCTCCAATCATCCATCCAGCACTATCTACTTACCCTATCACTCTGCCAATACCTAAGTACTTATAAATTCACCATGCACTCTGTTTACAGCACTGTAATCATTCTAGTTAGTAGTTATGTACTTATGGAATGGCCTAGCCACTAAGACAAGTACAGCTATAATATTCTGTGCAGTATCTATGCACACCTCTAACCATGTACATACTATTGGTACACTCCTATAAATACCCAGTTAGTACCCATGCAGTCTAGGAATCATGTTGTCAGTCCCATGCAGTTTTCTAATCACCCATCCAGCACTATCTACTTATCCTATCAGTCCAGCAATACCTAAGCACTTATAAATTCACCATCCACTCTGTTTGCAGCACTGTAATTATTCTAGTTAGTAGTTATGTACTTATGGAATTGGCTAGCTAGTAAGACAAGTACAGTTACAATATTCTGTGCACTATTTATGCACACCTCTAACCAGCTATATACTATTGGTACACTGCTATAGATACCCAGTTAATACCTATGCAGTCTAGGAATCCTGCTGTCAGTCCCATGCACTTTTCTAATCACCCATGCAGCATTATCTACTTATCCTATCACTCCACTAAAACCTAAGTACTTATAATTTCAACATACACTCAGTTTACAGCACTGTAATCATTCCAGTTAGTAGTCATGTAGTTATGGAATGGCCTAGCCACTAACACTACTATAGATACAATATTCTGTGCACTATGCATGCAGACCTCTAACCAGGTACATACTATTGATACAGTCTTCTAAATACCCAGTTAGTACCTATGCAGTGTAGGAATACTCCTGCAAGTCCCATGCACTTCTCCAATCACCCATCCAGCATTATCTACTTATCCTATCACTCCGCCAATACCTAAGCACTTATAAATGCACTCAGGCACTCTCCTTGTAGTATTGTAATCTTTTAGTCACTACCCTTGTATTCATGGAATGATACAAGTTGTAACCATGCAGTCCCACAATTAGATGTGTACTACTAATGCTGTGCTCTAGTATCTTTCACACTACTCATACACTACTACAATTATGCAGGTAGCACTGTTCCATTGCTGAAATCATTGATGTAGATTTTTTGTATGTATTTTTATAGTTATACATGTGAATATTTATATATAATTATTTTAATTATATTAAATTGTTTTCAAAACTTTTCTTATTTTACAGATAGTTTGCATAATTATTAAGAAACAGTTACAATGACAAGAAAAGAGCAAAGAAAATGACAACAAAGAAAGGAGGTTTATTTTTTTTCAAAAAAAGGAAAAGAGGAATTAGATCAACTACAACATGGATCTTTAAAGAAAAAGTGTTCTGGTAAGAGAACTAAAGATTTTTTTTTAAAACTTGTAAAAACAGTTTCCAATTTTAAAAATAAAGGACAGACAGATACAACAAGAACAGTGAAACAAAAAGAAAAGAAAAATTTACAAAAAAGTGGAAAATTGGATTATCGGAAAAAGAATTATGTTGGAAGCAGGAAGAAACAATTTTCAGAAATTCGAAAAAGAATCTATAAAAGTAGAGTACTCCAAAATTTACTAAAAAAATGTAAAATATATAAAAGGAGATCAGCATTTTACACACAAAAAAAGGAGATTCTAAGTGTAATTGATAAGCCTTTGAATTGAAAAGAAAATTATTTATCTTAATTATAAAAAGATTGAAGACTTTAAATACAATAATGCAGCGTATGAAGGACAAATGTAAAAGAAAAAGAATTGTAAATAGAACTAATTTTTGTAAAATATTTTCCGGGGAATGGAAGCATACTTCTACCACGGAACCTTTTTTTAATGAAGAAAGTTATTTTTAACAAAATAGATTACTGCATGCAGTTGATACCTGTGGTCGTTGTTATGAAGTGAAAAATGGCTCTCCAATTGAAAAAGAAAAGATGGTTCCTAGAAATGTGGAAGAAGTAATAGCTGAGGAAGTTCAAGGGAGACGTACCCAGGCTCCAGTAGTTTACATGGGATTGTAGTAGTATTTGTAGTATACGTCAACAATCTATTGATATTTTAATAAATTTCTTAAGAGAATATGGAAGAAAAACTGTGAAACAGAAGATTAAGATATTACAAGGACTGGATCCTTGCAAAGTGAGAAAAATACAGGGTTGCAAGGTCATTCTCTGGCTTGTCTTTCTAGGAAAGTGTGTCAAAGTCGTTTTCATCATTTAAGAATGTTAGCAGTACATCATTCCGAAATGCGGAAGTTAGTTAGAAGATTATACTACGTGAAAAGTCCTGCATTATGTCTAAATGAAATTAATACAGCTCTTTTGCATGGTTCAGTTACGTTTCTTTGCTGGTCAAGAGGAGTGTAGAGAAACTGAGAGTTTGATAAGTGTAGGTATTGAAGAAGAGATGGAAGATAGTACTGATGTGAAGTTTGAAAAAGAAATAACAAAGTTTAAAGTAGTTTCTCGTGAAAATCCAAACTATGTTTGTATTTGTTGTCGACGTACTCATTATAAAATTCAAACTAGGAATGTAGATGTGTTTTTAAAAAGTGAAAAGGAAAACAATGATGAATGGAAAAAATTTGCTGCTTATCTGTTTGTGGAAGGTCGTTTTGAGTTAGGTACTGTACAATGTATTTGTAAATATTGTTATAATAAATTAGAAGAAAACAAAATGCCAGCTAGAGCTGTCAATAATGACTTAGAATTAGTAGCTATACCTCCTGAACTTAAAGATTTAAATACATGTGAGGCCATCCTTATACAATCTGTGCACCCTTTTCAGGCTATAATTCGTATGGAGCCTAAAACAGGTAAGCTGCCTCCAACAGATCTACAAAGAGGTTTAAAAGGAAGAGTTGTGTATTTACCTTTAGATTTTAAGAAAAATGTTGAAACTGTTGGTGTAGAAAGAGAGGATACTGAACCTGTAGTCATTCTTGTTAATGGTGTACCCACAAAGAGTCGGAAAATATGGCAAGAGTTAGTAGATGTCACGAAAGTCCAAAAGGCTACATTATATCTGGTGCAAAACAATATTTACTATAAAAATGTAAATGTAGAGGAAGAAGAAATGAGTTTAGAAGATGAAAGACACATTTCAAGTGGACAAATAGAAAAAGTGGAGAGTTCAAGAAAAGAAGAAATTTATGAACATTATACTATACACCCTCTACATTCAAAAGAACTGATAGGAGACACTATTGAATTGTTCCAGATGAAAAAGCAAAAGGAAGTCCCATGAGTGTGTGGGAAAAGTTTGGAAGCTCGTTGTTTTCCACAGCTGTTCCCTACTGGAAAAGATGGACGATATGATGAACGACCAGTTCAGATTCCAGCTTCAGAATATCGTACTTTACGACTGTACTCAGAAGAACCAAGATTTCGTCAGTGTATGCCATATTTATTTCATCTTTTATTTGAGAGTGATCTGTCTGCACTTTCATATGCAGTCAACCATATATTGTAAACTGGAACGCATCTTTCACATCTTTCTGCAAAGGAATTTATGGACAAAGTTGAAAAAAGAGACAAACATTTAGAATCACAGTTAATTAATTTGATGGCATGTCAACGTGGCACTAATGAATATTGGTATCGACGTCATGGGGAATTAAAAAGTATGTTAAGAAATTTAGGAACCCCTACATGGTTTGTTACACTTAGGGGCCGATTCCGATCTCGGTCGGAGGCGCACCCAATACTATTCGGTCGGGAAAAAAGCCATGCGAAAGCCAGTTTCCCGACCGATCCGTACAGTACACCGAACGAGCAAGTACGATGCGCACAACAGCAAAAATCCCGGCCGAGCCGTACTCACCCAAACCAGGTCCTGTTCTCCGACCGAGGCGAATCCGGAAACGCCGAATCGAGTCGCACGGAAGGGAAAATGCAGCCCCGTCCGGCCGAACAAGTACGATGCGCTTCCGTACGCGCCGAACCCGTCGCTACGCACGGCACGTCAAAGCATCCGGGAGAGGCGCACATAAGCTCCGAATCGCGCCACAACACGATCCACGGCTACGAGACGAACACAGCACCGACGAGGACGACGCGAAGCGACGAGGACGAAGCCAAGCGACGAGGACGACGCGAAGCAACGAGAAGGACGAACGACACGAACCAACCATGAATCCCTTCGTCCCGATCATACCAATATTCTACATCTACTACCGGAACAGGCACGGACGCGTACGGCGCAGAAGGTAAGTCAGAACCCAACCACAAAACACATACAACACGGACACGACACATCACACACATACACTGGGAATCTGAATATACTTACACCAGCAACAGCAGCACCATAGGGGCGGGATGCCCATCACCAATGCCACATATGCACACAGGGGCCTGAATGCGCGCCACCACCCCAACCCAGGGGGCTGGATGCCAACCACCACAACCACCCTCAACCAGGGGGCAGGATGCCTACCACTACTACCACCCTCAACCAGGGGGCAGGATGCCTACCACTACTACCACCCTCAACCAGGGGGGCAGGATGCCTACCACTACTACCACCCTCACCCAGGGGGCAGGATGCCCACCACTACTACCACCCTTAGCCAGGGGGCTGGATGCCTACCACCACCCTTAGCCAGGGGGCTGGATGCCTACCACTACTACCACCCCCACCCAGGGGGCAGGATGCCTACCACTACTACCACCCTCACCCAGGGGGGCAGGATGCCCACCACTACTACCACCCTTAGCCAGGGGGCTGGATGCCTACCACTACTACCACCCTCAACCAGGGGGGGCAGGATGCCCACCACTACTACCACCCTTAGCCACGGGGGCTGGATGCCTACCACTACTACCACCCTCACCCAGGGGGGGCAGGATGCCTACCACCACCCTTAGCCAGGGGGGGCTGGATGCCTACCACCACCCTTAGCCAGGGGGCAGGATGCCCACCACTACTACCACCCTTAGCCAGGGGGGCTGGATGCCTACCACTACTACCACCCTCAACCAGGGGGCAGGATGCCCACCACTACTACCACCCTTAGCCAGGGTGGGCTGGATGCCTACCACCACCCTTAGCCAGGGGGCTGGATGCCTACCACCACCCTTAGCCAGGGGGCAGGATGCCCACCACTACTACCACCCTTAGCCAGGGGGCTGGATGCCTACCACTACTACCACCCCCACTCATAGGATGGACAATGCATGACACAACAAGCACACCACAACCTAGGGAATGCAAGATTAAGACATCCCCCCACCACCATGACAAGCGTGTGAGCAGGCTGTGTCAAATGCCTACAACACCGAACATGACATTGAACATACAATGTGACCCCCTAGCACATGTGCCACACATATATGTGTGTGGCACCCACAATGCAAGCAGCCCATGACCATTGTGGCAATGGGGCCTAAACCCCCATCATCACAGTGACCAAAAGGCAAGTGTGGGGTCCATAGCTGAAGCACATTTTGACCATTGTGGCAATGGGGCCTAAACCCCCATCATCACAGTGACCAAAAGGTAAGTGTGGGGTCCATAGCTGAAGCACATTTTGACCATTGTGGCAATGGGGTCTAAACCCCCATCATCACAGTAACCAAAAGGCAAGTGTGGGGTCCATAGCTGAAGCACATTTTGACCATTGTGGCAATGGGGCCTAAACCCCCATCATCACAGTGACCAAAAGGCAAGTGTGGGGTCCATAGCTGAAGCACATTTTGACCATTGTGGCAATGGGGCCTAAACCCCCATCATCACAGTGACCAAAAGGTAAGTGTGGGGTCCATAGCTGAAGCACATTTTGACCATTGTGGCAATGGGGTCTAAACCCCCATCATCACAGTAACCAAAAGGCAAGTGTGGGGTCCATAGCTGAAGCACATTTTGACCATTGTGGCAATGGGGCCTAAACCCCCATCATCACAGTGACCAAAAGGTAAGTGTGGGGTCCATAGCTGAAGCACAGTTTGACCATTGTGGCAATGGGGTCTAAACCCCCATCATCACAGTGACCAAAAGGCAAGTGTGGGGTCCATAGCTGAAGCACATTTTGACCATTGTGGCAATGGGGTCTACACCCTCATCATCACAGTGACCAAAAGGTAATTGTTGACAAAGAAAGAGCTGCAACTGCCAAACTGCATGGATCATTCCTGGTCACAGAACCAAAAACTCATCTGTGGCAAAGTAGTGTATGTGTCCCATTGCAACATAAATTGGGGGAGCCAAATACTGCAGTGCAAATGAAACATTCCTTTGGCCATGTGCAGACAAACAACACCCATGGTGGCTGAGACCGTCAACAGTCATCAATGACACAATGACAGAAGTGACCATCAGAATGCAGAACCACATATTTGCACCAATGGGCACACAAATGCAGATACCCTGTGGAGACAGCAGATGTGAGGTGAACAGATACCATACCATGGCAGCAATGGGACACACAAACCATGATCACTGTGCTGACCGATGACCTAGGAGTCCCAGGGACAGCAGGGGAAACACACCAAACAACATACAGCCAATGGCACACCCAAGATATGCCAATGCAGTGGTGCAGATGCACAAACACTAACAGGCAGACCAACACTGTCATCATACACAGCAGGTGAGGGGTGGGGGTGCCAGTGTCCCCAGGCAACAACACAACACATGAGGAGAGCTGAATACCAATCATACAGATGTGCATACACTGCCACACTAAGGTAACTCATGGATCCAAATCCCCTATGTGGGCAAGCAGGCATTGACAGGTGAGAGGGAGCACAAAACACACATGTCACACAGGCACGTAGGAACAACAACTGACACAGCAAGTCACAGACACACCACAGCACCACCCCCAGGGCCCCCACAATGTGGTGACCCTGGGCTGAAGAAAAATACCACTGTGATGACAAAGCTAAATGTCGTTCACACTGTGAACCACAGTCAGGTGTCCTGAGCAACTAACTACCATCACACCTACACAAGCACAAATCAATCAGCATGGCCAGTAAGCCAAGGCCAACATGGAGGCAGGGGACTAGCCGGGCAACAACTCTCATCTGCACACACTCAAGACCACACCCCTCGACCTCCAACAATGTGCAGCAGTGAAGTACACATGCACTGGTGACATTGCACATGCACCCATTACTATTCCAGGGTGGTGGGTGGGAACCAAGGTGTAGAAACACATCACACATGGACACTCAACAAGACTCCTGAATGTCTGACACACTGCACACTACGCTGTACATGGACATGACGGCAATACCACACCGACCAATGGGATCCCAGCCACAGTCACACACCAATGAAGAAGCCAAGGTCACCCACAAAGAACACACATAGACAACAACCAACATTGCAGCCCGGACCCTAAGGAGTGCCAGCAGTCACACACACAACGTGTCACAATCACTGAAAGATAACACAAACTGGAAATCACATGACAGGGGCAAACAACAAGTGCCAAAGGGAAACCTGACTGTGACCCATCTGCGTCAGCACACAAACTCTGCCCTGACAGCAAACACACCTATGGGTGACACCCTGATGACCAGTAATGTGCCATGCACCCACATCACAGAGAACACAGGGAGAAGACTTTGGGGGAACATAGCTCAAGTCAGCAAGCATCACAAACAGGTACAACACTAGGGATCACAGCATGCACAGATGAATGGAAGTGAACACACAGACATGCACATACAACACACACCTTGGGCGCAGGCAATGTCACACGTGTACACACTGCCATGAGGGGACTCCACTCCTGTGTGAGGAAAGCTGTGCCATATGTTGCCTCAGTAGGGCCCCATCATGTCAGCTGAGCACTTGGTCACACAATCAACAATTAGCACCAATTGAGGGCTCCCATCACATCAGCCTGGTCATGGATGTGCCAACGGAATCATCAGCACAGATCCAACACACTTGTATAGCAATGTTGCACTGACTACACGGATGAGTCCCTCCCCATTGATGCCCAAACCTGCATGTCCACTGGAGATGGCAACACGGTCAGGGAAGTAGACAAAAGCAACGATGGCAGGCACAACAGATGTGCAGGGGTGGAAGCCACAGATGTGAAATTGCCAATGTAAGTAGGAAACCCATTGCCAAATACTGAACACATGACACCCTCAGATGCTGCTATTGATGACATGGATACACCACATGATAGGACACATTCCCCCTGGACCACATGGGTTCCTGCACAGTAACACTTCATAATCATGAGACCAGATATCACCATCACTGCAGCAAGGGCATGGTTAGCTGCACCAACAACATGTACATCTGAAGCATGAGCACTAGAGAAAAGAAAGTTGCTTTATTCAGCATATGTGTTGAGGCCAAACGAAGTCCTGAAAAAGAGCAAAGGCCAATGGCCAGTCCATTGTCAAAGTTCAAACAGGGTGACACTGGCAGATGTCACCCTACGCATGCCTGCACAATACCAGGGACAATCCACTAGGAGGGGCAACCGGGGGCAGGCCAGGCACCGCAGGGACAGGATCAGGGCTCACCAGGGGAGTCAGGGAAGGGGTGGTGGGTGCTGGAGAGCCACTGACAACTGCAGTGGAGGTGTCTGACATGGTGTGTGCCGGCACAACTGGGGGCATGACACAGATGTCGTGGGTGCCGGCACAACTGCAGTGGACCCTGCAGATGGGGTGGACAGGTCCGCCACTGCAGTGCCCAAGTCAGACAGGGCGGTAGTGGACTCCACTGCAGTGCCTACCTCCAGGGGAGGAGAATGGGGAACAGGCAAGGTGGGTTGGACAGAGGGGAGGACACCCTCACCACATCAGTGGCACAGACAAGCGCAGCGGGGGTGTGGTGCTGGGAGAGCAAGTGGCAGGGGGAGAAGGCCGGAGCATCTTGGGGATGGTATATCTGTGGGTGGGGGAACCTGGGGCAGGGTGTGGTGGGGGCACCTGTGCAGTGGGGGCCTGAGGGATGGAGGCCGGAGACCTTGTGCCTGAGCTGCAGGGCGGTGGCGGGGTCTTGCTCTTAGCACTCCGGGGGGACTTGCGGGTGGGGGCCTCAGTCCGTCTGCGCCTGGGGGAGGGTGTCCGGGGGCGAGGGGCACTCTGCTCCGTGTGGGTGGGCTTCCTCTTCCCCCGGGATGCTGGAGCAGCTTCATCGGTGGGGAAGAGGCTCGAGGTCACAGAGGAAGAGCTGCTGTGACTTTGGGGTTGCAGGTGAGGCAAGGGAGGGTGCTTTGGAGGGAGAGGGAACTGAGGACTGCGCAGTGCATGTGGATGCGTGTGTGTGTTCCAGGGCCCCATCCCCTGTGAGTCTGGCTTCAGTCCCCTGAATGTGCTTGCGTGTGCGTTTTGTCATTGGCGTGTGTGTCAGTGTGCTGGGTGTGTGTGTGCTGGTGTGTGCCAGTGTGTGTGTGCCTGGGATGGGTAAGGTGCTGGGGAGTGTGGATGGAGCAGAGGCAGGAGGGGTGAGGGACCGTTTGAGGAGGGACACTGCTGCCGTCAGGGAGGAGTCCATGGACCTATTGCCCCTCTGTAGGTCAGACATGCCCGATGAGATGCCCTCCATGAACGACACCAGCTGAGTCAACAGCGCGGTGTGCGCATGGAGGACACTCAGCATGGCTGTCTGCCCTACATGGAGCTGGCGAAGGAGGTACACAGACTCCTCACTCAGGGCAGCAGGGGACACAGGGGCAGGGGTGCGGTGCCTGGCCCAAAGGAGACACGCTCCCGGACATGGGAGCCTCCACGGACCTGGGGAATGGGAGCCGATGGGAGGGCGGTGGTGGTGCTGGTGGTGGCGGGGACAGCAACACTAGCTGGGGTGTGGTGGCTGCTGACACCCGCCTCCACAAGGGAGTCATCCTCCGAGTTGCTCTGGTCCTCAGCTGAGGTGGATGCTGCTGAGGACTCCTCGGTGTGGCTCCCCTCGCCCTCCGTGCCACTGGGTCCCTCCGACCACTCCTCGGCTGCTGACCCAGTCTGGCTCTCCGGCTCCTCCTGGTCCGTGGAGCTGTCCCCTTCCGTGGCCGTGGATGTATCTGCAAACAATGGGGAAACAGACAGACATCAGTCACCTGCACATAACGCACACACCACTGTGAGCACAGCACATCCCAGAGCAAGCCCTGGCATCATTAGTTGTACATTGCTAAAAGTGCACTAATTGAACAGGAGAAGTCAATTGTCAGTCTGATGCCAAGCATGGCACTCACATCCCACATGGCCTTGCACCCATCTGTCTGGTGTCTGTTGGATTGCAACACCCCAGTGTTGACACATGCACCAAGTACACAGTAGTTGGACAGTGCAGAGGACACGGTGTGGACACATCACAGCTCTTGCCACTGAGTCAGTACAGGTTTACGGATGTAAGGGATGCCCAGAGTCAAATAGGAAATGCATGTGATGCATACCAGCGACAGACACCATGATGCACCCATGTCCTGATAGCCAGCGCCACTATGGTGTGCATGTAGCACATGTCACTCCCCTGCAGGATCACCAATCAGTAGACACATGCCATGGCGGAGGCATGACTGCAAAGTCATACATCACTGTCTCAGTGATGTATGACTTTGCAGCCAGACAACAACACTCTGCACTGTGTCACAATAGTAGGTCATGGGGAATGCAAGTCCTGGAGCTGCACAAGTGCACATGTACATCCCCCCCACAACACATCCTCTTAACCCTCATCTGTCCAGGTCATACCTATTGGACATATGGGAGACCTGTGACACTACCCTACATGTCAGAATACAGGCATTGTGTAAGCAATGGACCCACCCATGATGCCCACCACAGAGTCAGGGAAACAGATGCTGTCTCCCACCTTGAGTCAAGCAAATGCAAGGACACAGTCCTAAGTGACAGAATTCCCTGCATGTAAGGGCCACACCTGGGTATCAGATGAGGAGTGGGCAGTGCACAATAGAGGGACATGGCTCCTGGACAACATGACTGCTGTACTGTGGCAGTTCAACCTGGCCCGAGGAGGGCACATAACATGTTAGACAGAGTACACAGTGCAGTCTTTGACTCACCCCTCCTTGCTGCTCTCTGGCCTTCAGCTGCCCATCCAGGTCTGGAAAGACCACCGCCAGGATCCTGAGCATGTGGGGGTCAGGGTCCGTGTTCCGCCCCTCCTGCGAGGAGGCGACAGCTTCAGCTGGACCCGTGCAATCCTCCGGGTCCAGCCCCGAAGGTCCTGCCACCTCTTTTGGCAGTTGCGGATCCGGCGCTGGTAGACCCCCACGGACCGGACAGCCCGGACGATGTCCTTCCAGATCTCATGCTTCCGATGGGCAGAAGCCTGTCAGGATGACAAAGTGATAAGGACATTACTACACATGCAACATATCCGTGCATGACACAGTTGCATATACATGTCGCAATCACAGGGGCACATGGTGTACCCAGGCAGTGCACGGCTGCCCATGGACAGTTTTCCAGAAGTCACTACATGGTATCATAGCATGGGGAGTAAAACCCTGTTCAGAAGCACTGTCACTGCACCATACCTGTCCAGTGCAAGTCACTACACACTATGGGGGTGACAACTACTCAGTGAGCCTGCTAGCCAGTGGTGTGCTGACTCTCAGCCTTGCTAGTCAGACAAAATGCACATTCAGAAAGGCAGTGCACAGAACACTCACCTGCTCCCCTGGTGTCCCATACAGCTTGCTGTACTGTGGAAGTAGGCTGTCCAGCAGGGCCTGGTTCTCTTCAAGGCTGAAGGCTGGGGCTCTCTCCACAGTACGTGCCATTGCAGGGTCCAGAGGGGCAGAGACAGCAGCAGTGCAGTGGCAGATGTCGTCCTGGAGCATGTAGTGCAGGCAAGTGGGCTCTCAGGGGAACATGCAGCAATATATATGTGCTGGAGAGGCAGATACTGTCCCTTGTGTCCAAAGTGATAGGTCCAAGTCGTTTGCATCTTCTGAATCTGGCCAATCCATGGAATAGCAGCACCAAAACACGCCCACAGCATCCTTCAAATCTTCAACTTCATGACATACATTATTTTGCAACATTGTTGTGGGTGACCAACTGAATTTCCAGCAACCGACTCGTTCGAATATTCAAAAACGCGTCCGTTGCCAGGCAAGCCCATTGTCAATGGGTGCGCACCGATCGGTCCATTGCTGTTCAACGCGCACAGGGGTACAACGCGTACCCGCACACATTGAATGCAATGGGCCGGCCGGAGGCACCGATCGGTCCATTGCAGTACAACGCGCACAGGGGTACAACGCGTACCCGCACACATTGAATGCAATGGGCCGGCCGGAGGCACCGATCGGTCCATTGCAGTACAACGCGCACAGGGGTACAACGCTGCACCCGCACACATTGAATGCAATGGGCCGGCCGGAGGCACCGATCGGTCCATTGCTGTTCAACGCGCACAGGGGTACAACGCGTACCCGCACACATTGAATGCAATGGGCCGGCCGGAGGCACCGATCGGTCCATTGCAGTACAACGCGCACAGGGGTACAACGCGTACCCGCACACATTGAATGCAATGGGCCGGCCGGAGGCACCGATCGGTCCATTGCTGTTCAACGCGCACAGGGGTACAACGCGTACCCGCACACATTGAATGCAATGGGCCGGCCGGAGGCACCGATCGGTCCATTGCTGTTCAACGCATCACTGTACATGTGACTGGCATATGTCAGCATGCCTGTCTCAGATGGACATATGCCAGCCACAGATAGCTCCCAGGGAGTGAGGGGCACACCTACATCACGACAGCCTGTCCAAACCTTATCATAAGGCATGTAAGGCTGCATTTCCTATTGTGTGTATGTTGGTGTACATGTTGTCCTGTGGGTGTCACCTGTGGGCAGCCACCCCCAGGCTGTGCACGTGTTAATGGGGACAGGATCCTGGGTGTTACGTGTACGTGACCACTGTGATGTGCAACTGTTCATATCTGTGCATGTGCCATGGTCACATTTCACAGTGGTGTTTGTGTATGTCATGTCACATACCCCGTGAGTCCCATGTGGGACGGTGTGTTTGAGCCAGGGTGTCCCAGTGGCACAATAGTGATGGCCCTCCACAGTCTTTGTGCATGTAGTGTTTACAATGTCTCTGATTTCATGTGCACAATGGGAGACAGTCTCCACATCCACGTTGTGTGTGCATGGACTCTGATGTTGTGCGTGTGTGTCACAGACGTCCATGGCTCTCCTGCCATGGCAAGTGTGGCCACTACCTGTGGGGGTCATGTTTGTTTTGTTGTGGTGTACACATGATACTCCAGGTGATGCCAGTGTCCATGTGGCATTACAGGGTCCCTGGGAATGTGCCTGTCGTTGAGCTGTGGTGCCTGGGGCACATCTGTCCTCACATGTCACTGGGGGGTGACTGTGACACAGCATCATGATATCCAATGGGCCAACCTGGGACAAATTGATGCCACCTGTAGGACCGTGTTGACAGATGTTGGCCATGTATGTACCATAAATGTCGTTCCGGTACTGCACACTTCATGTAGTTGTGCCTCATGATGATGTATGTTGGGATCTTGAGTGTGTTCAATGCCGCATATGTGGGGTGACTGACGATCTTGCTTACTTCTCCTCTGCACTGCAGGGCTCCTGCTGTCCATCGGCCATTCCCAGACCTGGCAACGATGGTGGAACGGGACAGCATCCGACGGTACCGCTTCACCAGGCAGCTGATTGAGGATTTTGCAGTGCAGTTGTCCCCACATTTGCAGCCTGGCCGGCCGTATCCTACAGCGCTGACCCCCAAGGTGAAGGTGATGGCAGCCCTACACTTCTTTGCCACCGGTACCTTCCAACATACTGTGGCGTCTGCTGGTGGGATGTCACAGACCATGTTCAGCCGTGTGCTCCGCGATGTTTTGGCGGCAATGTTGCTCTTCCTGAACCGGTACATCTATTTCCCTAGACTGCGACGACTCACTGACGTGAAGAGTGACTTTTATGCCCTGGGGAGGATGCCGCATGTCATTGGCTCCATTGATGGGACACATGTGGCTTTGGTACCACCACAGGCCCAGGAGCAGGCCTACAGGAACCGCAAGCACTACCACTCGGTCAATGCACTGGTGGTGTGTCTTGCAGACATGACCATCACACACGTGTGTGCCCGTTTCCCTGGTTCAGCACACGATGCCTTTGTGATGAGGAGTAGTCGCATCCCCAGGTTGATGGCACAGATGCAGAACCAGCGTGCCTGGCTTGTCGGTGTGTACTGACTTTGTGCCATTGTGTGTGATCTGATCTGTAGTATTCCGCCCACTTTTCCAAGTCAGCTGATGTGCACTTGTCTGTCCGTAGGTGACTCGGGATACCCCAACATGCGGTGGTTGCTGACACCCCTCAGGAACCCTGTGACACCTGCCCAGATGCGCTACAATGAGGCACATGGTCGGACCAGGAGAGTGATTGAGCGGACCTTTGGTCTCCTGAAGAGCCGCTTCCGCTGCCTGGACAAGACCGGAGGGTCCCTCCCATATGCCCCTGCGAAAGTGTGCAAGATTATCATCGTCTGCTGCATGCTCCACAACCTGGCAGTGCGGAAGGAGTTGCCTCTCATCCAGGATGACGATGACCAACATCCGCCACCTGTGGAGGATCCTGGCCTGGACCACGATGCCAGTGACGATGATGATGATGATGGTGATGGTGATGTCCGCACACAGCTCATCACCAACTTCTTTAGCTGAATGTGAGTATCCTGAGGTGTCATGTGAATGATGTGAGTTGGCATGATGTGTGGGTGGTGCTCTGGTGCTGTTGGAGTGTGTCCATGGGCTACTTGACAGGATGTGTGTTGCGATGTGTGGTGACAGGTGGGCTGTACTCCCCAACAGTGTTGACATGCTAACTTGGTTCTGGGTGGGTATCTTGTAACATGTATTGTGCATGAGTTTTGCTGTTCTGTCCTGTACTGCATTGCTTTTGACTGTGTGTCATTTCTGTCCTTCACAGGGTACTTTCAGATTCGTTTGGTCAACTGTGTCCACCGACGACGTGATTGCACATCCAGGCTGGTAGCTGTTGTGTCCCTACAGGTGATGTGCGCCACACCCATGGACTTCCTTCTGTCTACAGTTGTTGACTGTGTGCCCGCTACCAGGTGGGGTTACCTTGCATCTGTAGTGGTTACGGCATGTTGCTACTGTGTAATAAACCTGTGCTTCACTTAGTGATGTGCGTTGTCTGTGGTCACACATTTGACTGCCATTTGCTTACTGCACCTGTGGGCTACTTGACTACAACTGGGAATGGGTGTGGTGTCTGTGCATTGCACCGTCTTCCCTGGCAACATCAGTGTAGGCAATGAGTCAGATGGCCTAGGTGTGTATGTGTTGTGTAGCCCTGGTGGTGTGTCTCCCTCATATGTGTCACGTTGCCTGTACTCACATGCCTGTGTTGTCCTTGCTGTTGCAGTTCGCATACACTGTGTAATTTTGCAGTTCATCATCCCCATAACAGCACCCACGTTGGAATCACGACAGAGGCAAGTATGGTGTATTAGTGTGTTTATTGTGATAATAGTGCATAGGATGGATTGTGCTGTACATGAATCTTGCAATCCCAAGTTCCTAGATGAATAGAAAGTCCAGGTAGACAGGATCCCCAGTATCGGGGCCACTGTTGTCTGACACATTGTTCCAACTTATACTCCCCATGCAATGTGTGGGAGTAGTGTTGCCATCAACAGGGTGAACAGTCTGTGCACAAAGGCGAAAATCCAGAACAGGTTCAGGCTTCCTGGGAGTTGCGCTTGGCCATCAGCCTCTCACTTTCCCTCCTCGGACGACCCCTCTTCTTGGGGGGGGCCCTCAAGTGCAGGCTGCTGCGGTGCAGGGGACTCTCCGCCAGAGTCCTCCTCCCTCCCTGTGGCAGTTGCAGTTTGTTCGGTACCAGATGTTGTTGGCACACAGGGAGGTGTGGACTGGTTGCTGTTCATCTGGCGGAGGCATTGTAAAATGTCCCTGTGCACCGCCGTCATCTCATGTAGTACATCCCACTTGGACTCCACGCGGGTCATGTGGGAGTCCACACGTGACATGTGGGAGTCCACACGTGACATGTGTGACTCCACTTGGGACATGTGGGAGTCCAAGCGGGCATGATGGGCAGCCTGCTGCTGTTTGATGTCTCTGAGGAGCCCCACTACCTGGCTGAGCTCTCCGGTGCTGGACTGGTACGCATCAGCTATGCGTACCAGTTGTGGGTCTTCATGCACACCAGCAACGTCTGCAAGCAGCGACCTCTGTCTCCCACCCCTCCCACCACCCCTGCTGACATGTGCAGTGTGTGCAGTTGCACGCACAGATAACCCTGGTCCACCTTGGGGGTTGGTGGTGGTGGTGGTGTCCATGGCCCCAGGTTGGTCCAGGGTCACTGCGCTGGTGTTGTTCCTTATTCTGTCCATGTCGGCAGGGATGGTATTCGTGGTGACAGTCGTTGGAGGGGTGGGTGCAGGGGGTGCAGCTGGTGGACCTGCTGGTGCTGCAGCTGGTGGTCCTGCTGGTGCAGCATGTTGACTTGCACCGGATGTGCCAGGTTGTTCATCGTCCGAGGAGGACAGAGGCTGTACGACGCCAGTGAGCTCGGCATCCTCTTGAGCCTGGGACTGGGACTCCTCAGCGTCTGCTGCTGTGTCCCTATCATCACCTGTTTTTGGGAGACACAAACAATGTATGTCATGTTTCTGCAGGCATCAGTGGTTGACACACCTGACAGTTGTGACTGTGCCTCGGGTGCGGGCCTGTACATTGTATTGTCCTAAGTCGTCACAGTCAGGGGTTGATATTGGTGTGGCACATTGTCCTGCATTATTTGGGCATTTCTATGTATTCTCTGGGGTGTGAACATGGTCTGCATTGATTGTGTTTGGTTGACAGCCAGACCTCCTTCCCACCCACCCACCCACCCAGTCAGTTATCCCACCATGGAACGTGCTTGCATTGCAGGGAGTGTAAGTTGTCTCTCAGGATGTCAGTCAGTGGTGTCCTGCTGTTTGTTGGTGCACAGTTGGCAGCAGGGCCTTGTGCTCCCCACAGCAGTAGCCAGTGTCAGCCATCTTGTGAGTCCTTCTCCACTCCCTGTGATGTGAGCATGGTTCAGGGTGGTGTTGATGGGCCAGTTGTGAGGCTGAGCAATGTCTGTGACTACGACTCCCATCATGCTATTGCCTCCACCCCCTTCCCAGCATGCCCATGCTTCCTTCCTTTTGACTCTGCTTCCCTGTGGGGTGGGCTGGCTGTGCTGACAGGATGGCTGGGAGTGTTGTCCTGGCAGTTGTTTGGCTAAGAGTCCCAAGAGTGTCCCTGTGCTTCACACAACATAAGCCAGGGTGGTGGTGCTTTGTGGGATCTTGTGTTAGGATGGAGGGCATTGCATTCTACCAGGTGGGTACTGTGGAGTTTGTGTTGGGGGGTGTGAGGGGAGGTGCTGGTGACTATGGTCAGTGCTGCAAGTCCCCCTTCCCACCCAGCCAGCCAGATATCCCACCATGGAACGTGCTTGCATTGCAGGGAGTGTAAGTTGTCTCTCAGGATGTCAGTCAGTGGTGTCCTGCTGTTTGTTGGTGCACAGTTGGCAGCAGGGCCTTGTGCTCCCCACAGCAGTAGCCAGTGTCAGCCATCTTGTGAGTCCTTCTCCACTCCCTGTGATGTGAGCATGGTTCAGGGTGGTGTTGATGGGCCAGTTGTGAGGCTGAGCAATGTCTGTGACTACGACTCCCATCATGCTATTGCCTCCACCCCCCTTCCCAGCATGCCCATGCTTCCTTCCTTTTGACTCTGCTTCCCTGTGGGGTGGGCTGGCTGTGCTGACAGGATGGCTGGGAGTGTTGTCCTGGCAGTTGTTTGGCTAAGAGTCCCAAGAGTGTCCCTGTGCTTCACACAACATAAGCCAGGGTGGTGGTGCTTTGTGGGATCTTGTGTTAGGATGGAGGGCATTGCATTCTACCAGGTGGGTACTGTGGAGTTTGTGTTGGGGGGTGTGAGGGGAGGTGCTGGTGACTATGGTCAGTGCTGCAAGTCCCCCTTCCCACCCAGCCAGCCAGATATCCCACCATGGAACGTGCTTGCATTGCAGGGAGTGTAAGTTGTCTCTCAGGATGTCAGTCAGTGGTGTCCTGCTGTTTGTTGGTGCACAGTTGGCAGCAGGGCCTTGTGCTCCCCACAGCAGTAGCCAGTGTCAGCCATCTTGTGAGTCCTTCTCCACTCCCTGTGATGTGCGCATGGTTCAGGGTGGTGTTGATGGGACAGTTGTGGGGGGGCAATATGTGTGACTGCGACTCCCATGATGCTATTGGCTACACTGACTTGGCCAGCATACACAGAATTCCTTCCTTTGAGTGGTCTTCACTGTGTGTTGGTGTTGTTGTGGTGGCTACATGTGTGGATGTGTGTGTTAGTTCTATTTGTGCCACTGCCTAGCTGTAGTTGTGGTTGTGTTTGTACATGTGTTGGCACAGTTGGATGTGACTTTTTTGATGGCATGTGTTGGGTTTATCTGACTGACATACACATTTTGGGATGATTCTGTTCTAGTTGCTGTGTAATTGCTATGAGTGCATGGTTTGACTCTCCCTTGACAGTGATGTGTGTGTGTTTTGTGGCAGTATATTGTGTACATTTGTTGTGTACTCACCAGGCTCTGGGATGTCCTCTAGTCCATATATGCTCACTGGCGGTAGGATGGCCCGCACCTTCTCCTCCCAGGGCCTGAGGTATATTGGCTTGGCAGGAGGGCCACTGCCGGTGTGTTGGCTGTTGATGTAATCTTGCTTCAGCAGTTTCCGCACCCTCCTGCGCACGTCATACCACCTGTTCTGGATGTCGGTCTTTGTGCGCCGACATGGTGATTGTGCGTTCACCCTGTTGATGATCCTCTCCCACATCTTGGTTTTCTGCGACATGGGGGTCTGTTGGACCAATGTGCCAAACAGCTGTGGCTCTACCCTGAGGATCTCGTCTACCAGGACTTCCAATTCACAATCTAGGAACTTGTGATTCTTCTTGGGGGCATGGTGATGGGTGGTGATGGTGGGTGATGTGTGTGTTGGTGTGCAGGTGAGGGTGTGTGGGTGTGTGTTGTGCTGGGTGTATGTGAGGTAGGTAATTGTTGGTGTGCTGCTGGTGTGTGGCTTGTGTGAGGGATGAGCTGTGGGTGTGTGGTTGCTTTCTCTTGGGTGCTGGCAGTGGAATGGCATTTGCAAAGGCTCATGGTAGTGATTTGTGTCCTTTATATAGGTGGAGTTGTGGGGGTGTCTTTGTTCTCTGTCAGAACCCACCCCCCAGTATTTATTGGCTTGGTAATTGCTTGTTTGGCCTTTTTTTGGTTGATTTTTCCTTTGTGCTGTTTGTGTATGTTGGAAACGTTCTTGTGACCGAGTCGGACCCTGCATTGGTCTCGTACGGTGTTTTCCGTTTCGTTCACGCTGTGTTTGTGCAGTTTTGTATGCTGCGTACGCGTCGGTCGCGGTGTATTGTATTGCTTCGGCTCGGTTTTGTATGCGTGTCGGTCGTACGGCTTGTCCTCCGTCCGACTCGGTCGTGTTTTTCGCGCCTTGCATCGTACTTTGCGGGTTGGAGTTGGCGGGTACGATTCGGTCGGATTTGTTCCGGGTGCGTGTCGGTCGGTTGGATTCGCGTGTTTTTCCGGCCGGATTGCTATTTTCCGAGCGGTTCGGTCGGTCGGCTTGGTTTCCTGACGTGTCGGTCGGATTTATCGCGGCTTGCATCGTACTTGGCGTGTCGGGCGCCACTGGTACGTGTCGGTCGGTATTTTTTCCGGATCCGAGTCGGTCGGTGCTTTTCCGGCCCGAATCGGAATCGACCCTTAGTTGTGCTGAGTACGCATGGGATGATTTACTGGATTTTCTACGAGAAGCAAATTCAAATATAGAAAATATTGAATTGAAGACACCTGGAGAACTGTGTTCCCTAGATCCTGTAAATGTCTGCAGATATTTTAATCATAGATTTGAAGCTATGATGTCTTTCATCTGTAATAAAAAAATCCACCTATTGCCGAAGTTATTGATTTTTTTGGGAGAAAAGAATACCAAGCTAGAGGTGCTCCTCATATACATATGCTTTTATGGATCAAGGATGCACCCAAATTTGGAACTGATTTGGATGAGACTGTTTTATCTTTTATTGAAGAGTATGTTATCTGTGCGATTCTGAAAACAGGAGGAGAAAATATCTTAAGACAGCAAGTTTTACGGTTTCAGAGTCATCGATGTGGAAAATATTGCCGACGGAAATATAAGTCAAAGGATAAGTTTTACACAAAATGTCGATTTGGCTTTCCACGTCCAGTAATTTCCAAAGGAAGAGTGAACAGTTTTATGTCAGCAGTGAGGCATACTATCACTCGGAAATCACCCAAAAATACTTATAATATAAAAAGAACCGAAGAATCGAAGTACATTAATGATTACAATCCGGTGATTTTGAAGATGTGGAATGCAAATATGGACATACAATATGTTGCAGATAACTCAATTGCTGTTGCTCGGTATGTGACGTCATATATTACCAAGTCTGAGAAGACAGAATTGAAAGAAATGTGGGAGGAAATTTCACAGGAGAAGACACTTAGCAAAACATTGTACAGCTTCAGCTTGAAGATGCTTTCACATCGAGAAATAGGATCCTACGAATGTTCGGATCGATTGACATCTGCAAGTTTATATTCAAAGTCAAGAGGAATCATCTGGATAAGTGTAGGCCTTGCTACAGTACGAAATCGAGTTTTGAAATCTGTACAAGAAATTGAATACTTGGCACTGAATGAACCAGAAAGTACAGATATTCTGAAAACAAATATGTTGGATACGTACTATCCAAATAGAAGTCCATACCTAGAAAACATATGTCTATATGAAATTCTGCAACATTATAGTTTTAAAAAAATTTTTACGGAAAATATAAATGAAGGAAAATACGCTATAATTGGATCTGAAGGATGTTTGGTAAGGCATGACAAAGGAAATTTGATTAATCACAGGAAATTAAGTTGTGATACTCCAGATAAAAGAGAGTTTTTCTATTTAGCTCTTCTGCAACTCTTCAAACCTTGGCTGACTGAAATGGAATTACTTGGAGATTTTGACTGCTATGAAGATTCTTTCAATACATGTAAAGATAGCATTGAATGTACAATTTTTCCAAATTATCTCCAAATGTTGAACGCAGAGATTAATCAAGAAAGAACTATTACAGCTGAAATTGCTAGAGATAGTTCTCAAGATAGTCAGAGTTCTGCTCCACAAAGTCAAGATCCACTAGGAGAAGCCATACTTGAAAATGAAGCGGCAATAGCAATGAGTGAAGTGGAAACGGTGATGCAGCAAGCACAACAAGACAATATTGATTTGGAAAATTTGGACGAACGTCTCAATACTGAACAGAAAGAAATATATCACCAAGTTACACAACAGATACAACATGGATTACTGCATGAAAAGAATGATTGCCAATGTACATCATTTAGACCTATTCTTATGTACATCAGTGGACAAGCTGGAACGGGGAAAAGTTTCTTGATTAAATGTTTGTCAAGTTATCTACAGAAAACAACGGATTCACATTTGTCTTGTGTTGTAACTGCTCCAACTGGGTTAGCAGCACACAACATTAAAGGGATTACATTACATCGTCTACTTATGTTACCAGTAGAACATGAAAATAAGTTGGAATACCACAAGCTATCTGGAGAAGCTTGTTTTGAAGTTTCAAGAGTACTGAAGAAAATGAAACTTCTAGTAATTGGTGAAGTAAGCATGGTCTCAAAATTAATGCTTGCGTTTGTACATTTGAGGATGCAGCAGATTTTAAAAACAAATTACGATGTTTTATTTGGAGGAAAACATGTAATTGTATTTGGTGATCTACTACAACTGACACCTGTAAAAGGCCAACCAGTTTTTAAAACCCTTCTTCATGAAGACACTAAAAAATCTTTGGGAAGTATTGGAAATGTGAACATTTGGAGTTATTTTGAATATAAGGAACTTATCAAGAACATGCGACAAGGAAATGATGAAGATTATGGAAATATTCTTCAAAATATTAGAATTGGTGTCTTAACAAAGGATGGAAAAGATGCTTTAGAAAGTCGCTGAAACAATCTACCGAAGAATTGCAGAAAAGGAATCTATAATTTTCCTTATGCCAACACTGAAAGAATGCTCTACATTCAATGAAGAACTGTTGAAACTGGAGAATGAACCGATAATAAAAATGGTAGCTATTGATAAAATAGAACATGAAGGAGTAACTATTCTTTTGTCAGAGAAATTGCAGTTAAAATTAGACTCTTTGGAAAAATCAATATCTAAGACTGCTGGTTTGGAAAAGACCTTATATGTATCTGTAAACTGTCAGGTAATATTACGGTGTAATTTAGATGTTGAGAAAGGTTTAGTAAATGGAGCAATGGGGAAAGTTGTTGACTTTGTTAGCTATGCAAATAGAGATGGAATTGAATTTTTGAAGATTAAATTTGATCAGATTGAGGAGGTGAAACAGATTGGACGCAGTTCTGTTCGTTTTTTGCTTGTAAAAGATTTGTATGTTCGTAGAAAACAGTTTCCTGTTTGTTTAGCATATGCAGTGACTATTCATAAATCTCAAGGTTTAAGTGTAGACAGTGCTTTGGTAAATATTGGAAGTTCTGTGTTTAAGGAGGGTTTGGCATATGTTGCATTGTCTCGAGTAAGAACGTTATCCGGATTGTATTTGATTGATTTTGATGAAGAAAAGGTTAGTGCAGATATAAATTGTGTAAAAGAGTATAACAAGTTAAGAAGACTCTATGCTCCTAATTTAGGTGAATATCCTATTTATGAAAAACGTTTAATACGTCCAAAACGAAAATATAATAAAGATTTTACTGAGGTTGCAAAGAAAAAAAGAATTGAAAAGAATGATGAGTCTGGAAAGAAAATAGAAGGGAACACAGTTGCTAATATTGTAGGCTATCAGTTTGAAAATAGTTCAGGTATCAACTGCTATGCTAATGTACTCGTCAACGTTGTGTTTTTTTAGAAAACCTACAGCATGCAATTATGGAAAATAGAGAAAAAATATTTTGTTCTTTGTTACATTATATTTTTGCGAGGTTGAAAACTGATAAAACGAAAATCCATACTGCTTCTGATGTGCGGAATCTTCTGGATATATGTTCTGGATCTTCACAATTTACACAGAATGTATAGCAAGATGCTCAGGAATTTCTTATGTTTATGCTTGCAGTATTAGAAGATGAAGGTATACAAATTGAAAATCTGTTTGGACTACGTTACAGATGGGTTCATTCATGTGACAGCTGTTCATTTTCATCTACCACTAAAATAGACACTGAACGATTCATATATTTGACAATGCCAGATTTGAAAACAGTGTCTTTCAACGAGCTAGTGAAATCAGCTAATCAACATATGGAATGTAGTCAGTGCAAATCGGAAATGTTGTCAACATTATTTATACAAAGATGTGGACAATATATTTTTTTAATGCTGCAACGTTGTAGAGCAGATGGAACAAAATTGGAAACCAAAATTAAAACTTTTTTGCCAGGTCAAGTTTCAATTTCAGGGAGAACTTTTAAAACGTGGCTATTGTTTTCCACGATGGAACTACTTCAACATCTGGACACTATACTGTATATTTAAAATGCAATAAAGGATGGACACTATGTAATGATGTACATTTAGAGTATACATTTCGGTTGCCTAATGAATTACCAAATTCATATTTAATATTTTTGATGCCAAAATTCTGAGAAGATATCAACATGAATTACTGAGTATATTTTGGATATTTCCACTACAAATGATTTTAGATACATCATTCACCCTATTGGAAGCATGTGAATATGATTTTAGAAATCTATCTTGGATATCCTGATTGCAAATGTTTTCAGAAACATCATTCGGCCTATTGGGAAGGTGTGTATATGAATGCAAAAGTTTATTTTGGATATACTTTATGGAAATATTTTCAAACCATCATTCGGCCAATTGGGAAGATGTTGGTAATTACGGATTCAATTATCGATTCTGTTCCTTCATATTGCGTTTGGAAAATTGTGTTTGAAAGAAGGTGGTCATATATTTGATTTTTGTATTATATACTATGTTACTAAGGATGTTCATTTGTGAAAATGTAAATACCAAGTTGTGTTTGTTGTAGATATTTTGAAGAGAAATATGTTTTTTTTTAAATAATCTTATTGATTGTATTTTTTTGCCCACTGTCATCTGATGATTAACATTGAAATCACTGTTTATGGTGAAATTCAATACAATCTGAACACAGCAAAAAAAGGCAAATTGAATATGTGATGTAATTGTATACTTATGTTGTGTTGCAAAAACTATAAAATTATATGTAATAACAGAATTTTTTTCTTCTCTTTACAGACCTTACTACTAAAGTTTAAAATATTTTAAATTTGCATTAAAAAAAGAAGTGAATATGTATTACTATTAATTTGATATCTGCTTGAAAACAGGTAAGATTAATTCACCCAGGTACTATCCTTGCAGTCTATCAAAGACACTGTCACTCCCTATGCCCATCTCCAGTCACCCAGCGAGTACTATATACTAATGCAATCTGTCCACTAATACCCAAGCACTTATAAATACACTATGCACTCTCTTTACAGCACTATAATCATCCAGTTACTACTCACGTACTTATGGAATGGCCTAACTACTAATACAAGTACAGCTACAATATTCTGTACACTATCCATGCAGACCTCTAACCACCTATATTCTATTTATACACTCCTCTAAATACGCAGTTATTACCCATGCAGTCTAGGAATCCTCCTGTGAGTCCGCTGCACTTCTCTAATCACCCATCCAGCCAATACGTAGGTACTTATAAATTCACCATGCACTCTGTTTGCAGCACTGTAATTATTCCAGTTACTAGTCATGTAGTTATGGAATGCACTAGCTACTTACACAAGTATCCGCTATTATTATTAATAGTAGCTTTCAGGGAGGATACAGTTAGAAAGTAGCATTTAAAAAACCTTTAAAATTCACTGAAAAAACCATAGGTTTCAGGGACGTTATAGTTAGAAATTAGCATTTAAAAAACCTTTGAAATTCACTGAAAAAACCATAGGTTTCAGGGACGTTATAGTTACAATTTAGCATTTAAAAAACCATAGAAATTCACTGAAAAAACCATAGGTTTCAGGGACGTTATAGTTAGTTGGACATTTCACTCATACAAAACCATAGAAATTCCGCCGTTATAGTTAGTTGAGCTAACTATAACTCGCGCCCCGCAATGCACTGCTGATGACGTCACATATTACATCATTCATGACATGGTCAGTGACATCACTGATGACATCACTGATGACATCTCAAATGACATCACTGATGACATCATCCACGTGATAATCTGATGCACCTCCTCACACCCTAATATAACCTTTGATACACCCACTCTAAAATGCAGACTACCATTTTTGAAACCGTAGACACACCAATACCAGTTACTACATACCCACTCACTGATTCCTTGGTCTACACACATGTCCACTCATTCATCCATACAGTTACTCATACATGCAGTCACTCATCAATACAGCACTATCATATGCACTCATACACCTATACAGACACTCACACACCACCACTCACCCATAGAGTTACTCACACACCTAGTCAGTCATGCAAAGAATCAATCATACTCCCATTTACTCACCTATACAGTTATACACACACCACTTCACTTATTCATACAGATACTAATGCATACTTACTCTCTTCTACAATCACTGACACAAGCACACACTCATCCATACAGCCACTCTCACAAACACTCACTCTCACATATAGTCATTTATATACTCCAACACTCACATATACTGCCTTTCACATACGTAGTTACTCACACATGTACCACTGAGACATACATTCACTCACCAATACACCCATATACACACTCACCCACCCATACAACCCTTCACAGAAGCACTATTGAACCCATACACCCAGTGAATCACCTACTCACACATCTATGCATAGAGTCACACACCCCCACCCACAAACAGAGACACTCAGGCACCCATACAGATACTCAGACAACCAATCAATAACCCATATAGACACTCACGTAGCTACTTACCAACCCATGCAGCCGCTTACACACCAACTGACAGACTAATACAGACATTCACCCAGTTTAGTCACTAACCCATGCATTCAGTAAGACACGATTGATCACTCACTTATAAAGTCAGTCACGCACCTACTAAATCATCTATTCAGACACTTATACACCCACTCATTCTTCAATACACCTTGGCATATATATATATATATATATATATATATATATACATATATATATATATATATATATATATATATATATTCACTGAAAAAACCATAGGTTTTAGGGACAGTTTTAGTTACTTGGACATTGCACTCGTACAAAACCCGTGAAATTCCCCCGTTATAGTTAGTTCAGCTAACTATAACTCGCGCCCCGCAATGCACTGCTGATGACGTCACATATTACATCACTCATGACATGGTCAGTGACATCACTGATGACATCACTGATGACATCTCAAATGACATCACTGATGACATCATCCAGTGACTGTGTGTTTCTGTAAAGTTTAAATATTTTTAATATATATAGGAAAAGACGTATTGAAGAATGAGTGGGTGTGTAAGTGTCTGTATGGATGATTTAGTAGGTGCGTGACTGACTCTATAAGTGAGTGATTTAACGTATCTTACTGAATGCATGGGTTAGTGACTAAACTGGGTGAATGTCTGTATCCGTCTGTCTGTTGCTGTGTAAGTGGCTGCATGTGTTTGTGAATAGCTAAATGAGTGTCTATATGAGTTATTGAATGCTTGTCTGAGTATCTGTATGGGTGCCTGAGTGTTTGTGTGGGAGGGGTGTGTGCAACTCTGTGCATAGATGTGTGAGTGGGTGATTCACTGGGTGGATGGTTTCAAGAGTGCATCTGTGATAGACTGTATGGGTGGGTAAGTGTGTGTAAGAGTGTGTTAGTGAGTGAATGTATGTCCCAGTGGTACATGTGTGAGTAACTACATATGTGAAAGGCAGTATATATGTGTGTTGGAGTATATAAATAGCTATAAGCAAGAGTGAGTAATTGTGATAGTGGCTGTATGGATGAGTGTGTGCTTGTATCTGTGATTGTATAAGAGCGTAACAATGTGCTACTATTTGTATGAGTAAGTGAGCTGGTGTGTGTATAACTGTATAGGTGAGTAAATGGCAGTGTGTTTAATTATTTGCATGACTGACTAGGTGTGTGAGTATCTCTATGGATGAGTGGCGTTGTTTGAGTGTCTATATAGGAGTAAGAGTGCATATGATAGTCCTGTACTGAGTGACCGTAAGTATGAGTGACTGTACGGGTGAGTGAGTGGATGTGTGTGTGTAGACCTAAGAATCAGTGAGTGGGTATGTAGTTATTGGTGTTGGAGTGTCTATGGTTTTGCGAATGGCAGTCTGTAATTTAGAGTGGGAGTATCAAAGGTTATATTAGGGTGTGAGGAGGTGCATCAGATTATCACGTGGATGATGTCATCAGTGATGTCATTTGAGATGTCATCAGTGATGTCATCAGTGATGTCACTGACCATGTCATGAGTGATGTAATATGTGACGTCATCAGCAGTGCATTGTGGGCGCGAGTTATAGTTAGCTGAACTAACTATAACGGGGGAATTTCACGGGTTTTGTACGAGTGCAATGTCCAAGTAACTAAAACTGTCCCTAAAACCTATGGTTTTTTCAGTGAATTTCAAAGGTTTTTTAAATGCTAATTTGTAACTATAACGTGTCTGAAACCTATGGTTTTTTCAGTGAATTTCAAAGGTTTTTTAAATGCTAATTTGTAACTATAACGTGTCTGAAACCTATGGTTTTTTCAGTGAATTTCAAAGATTTTTTAAATGCTAATTTCTAACTATAACGTGCCTGAAACCTACGGTTTTTTCAGTGAATTTCAAAGGTTTTGTAAATGACAATTTTTAAATGTATTAATTGTTATATTAATTTTTTTCATACTGATTTACTACATTTTTAGAAACAATTTTTTTTTACATATTTTATTTTTTAAATTACATTGTAATTACATTATACATTACATTACAAAAAATACTTTCTCAGAATGAATTACTTTAGTTTAAATACTTTGCAGATAGGCAATAGACTTTTAAGTACAGTAGTTACAGTTGTTGCAATGGGCAACACATTTTCAAACACAATGCAACATTCAGCTCAATGTGAATTTCTAGTTAAATGCAATTAGTTACTTTATGGATTACTTTTGTAACCACAGGACTGGATCCTAGATTCAGTCCTGGTACATCTCCTGTAAACAGTTGAGTAAAAGCGTTTTGGTTACAGTCGTGATTTTTAAGGAATATTATTGTATTTTAAAAGTTGACACTTAGAAACTTTTTCTCATAGAATCACCAATGTTATCCTATGGAAGGAAATTCACTTAGCAGGTAAAAACTGTTATCGTTACTTTTTCTTACTCAGTGTTGGATCCTGGATCCAGCACTGGTGCATCTCCTGTAAACAGTTGAAAAAATGCGTTTAAGTCATACAGGCGATTTTTAAGGAATATTTGTAGTTTGTGAAAATCAACACTTTGAAACTTTTTTGCTGAAAACCAGTCAATCTTAGCCTATGAAGGAAATTCAAGTTACCGGTAAGTACGGTTAAAATTACTTTTGAGGATCAGTACTGGGCTGAAAGATGCAGCACTGAGGTCTCTCCTGATAACAGGTGAGTAAATCGGAATTCGTATTTCGGCTGATTTTAGAGGAATATTTTAAAGTTCCAAAACTAAACACTTAGAAGAATTTCCAAGTGAAACCAGTCAATGTTAGCCTATGGAAGGAAATTCAAGTTACTGGTAAGTACGGTTAAAATTACTTTTCAGGACCAGTACTGGGCTGAAAGATGCAGCACTGAGGTCTCTCCTGATAACAGGTGAGTAAATCAGAATTCGGATTTCGGCTGATTTTAGAGGAATATTTGTATGTTTCAAAAATCAACACTTAGAAACTTTTTCAGCAAAAAGCAGGCAATGATATCCTATGGAAGGAAATTCAAGTTACTGGTAAGTACGGTTAAAATTACTTTTGAGGATCAGTACTGGGCTGAAAGATGCAGCACTGAGGTCTCTCCTGATAACAGGTGAGTAAATCGGAATTCGTATTTCGGCTGAATTTAGAGGAATATTTTAAAGTTCCAAAACTTCACACTTAGAAGAATTTCCAAGTGAAACCAGTCAATGTTAGCCTATGAAGGAAATTCAAGTTACCGGTAAGTACGGTTAAAATTACTTTTCAGGACCAGTACTGGGCTGAAAGATGCAGCACTGAGGTCTCTCCTGATAACAGGTGAGTAAATCGGAATTCGTATTTCGGCTGATTTTAGAGGAATATTTTAAAGTTCCAAAACTCCACACTTAGAAGAATTTCCAAGTGAAACCAGTCAATGTTAGCCTATGAAAGGAAATTCAAGTTACTGGTAAGTACGGTTAAAATTACTTTTCAGGACCAGTACTGGGCTGAAAGATACAGCACTGAGGTCTCTCCTTATAACAGGTGAGTAAATCGGAATTCGTATTTCGGCTGATTTTAGAGGAATATTTGCACAATGGTGAAGGGAGGGGCGGGGCCTGAGGTTACATCTGTGCAAACGCGCCCCGTGGTGCGTTTTAAGTTGGGGGATTAAGTCCCCTTGAATCCTGAGGGTCCCTAGGGGCCAACTAGCCCACCAGGAACCTCCAATATGCGCCAGGGGCTGCGTTGCAGAGACGTGTAGAGAGGCCACACCCTTTTACACCTCTCTGCAACGCAGCTCTGTGGCGCTTTCTGGATGTACCTGTTGGGCTAGTTGGCCCCCAGGGACCCTCAGGATTGAAGGGGATTTAATTCCCCATCTTAAAACGCGCCACGGGGCCTGTTTGCACACATGTCACCTGAAGCCCCGCCCCTCCCTTCACCACTGTGCAAACGCGCCCGTGGCGCGTTTTAAGTTGGGGATTAGTCCCCTTGAATCCTGAGGGTCCTCGGAGTCCAACTAGCCCACCATATACCTCCAAAAGCGCCACAGAGCTGCGTTGCAGAGAGGTGTAAAGGGGTGTGGCCTCTCTACACGTCTCTGCAACGCAGCCCCTGGCGCATATTGGAGGTTCCTGGTGGGCTAGTTGGCCCCCAGGGACCCCCAGTATTCAAGGGGAATTCAGTTCCTCTCTGCAAACGCGCCAGGGGCGCGTTTGCAGAGTGGTGAAGGAAGGGGCGGGGCCTGCGGGCCCGATCGTTTTTTTTTTGTACTCCTGAAGGGGGCTGTGTGGCCCCCCTTCCTTTTTCTCTTTTTGGGCCCTGGGGACCCCATCCCCCAGGGCCTTACCCCTTTTTTAAATTACAAAAAAAAAAACGGGAAGGGGGCCGCGTGGCCCCCTTCCCTGGGCCTGTATTGGCCCCGGGGACCCCATCCCCCGGGGCATGGCCTCTATATTTATTATTTTGAGGGGGGCAGCGTGGCCCCCCTCCTCTGGCCATTTTAAGGCCCCGGGGACCCCATCCCCCGGGGCGGCCTTTCCATTTTTTTAAATTATTATTTTTTTCCTTTTTTGGGGAGGGGGGCCGCGTGGCCCCCCTCCCGGGCCACTACTTGCCCCGGGGACCCCATTCCCCGGGGCTGGCCCTCTCCGTTGGGGACTGTGGGGGTCCCCAATCCCCCTCAGTCCCGCCGGCTCCCCACGTCCCTTGGGAGCCGGCATTGCTAGCCCCACATGGGGAGCAGCTGACATGCTGCTCCCCATGTGGAAAGCAATCGCTTTGGATATTGGAAGAGAGAGCAGGTTTCCTGCCTCTCTTCCAATATCCAAAGCAGTTTGCTATGGCAGGACGGGAGCCGCGAGGCTCCCGTCCTGCCATAGCAAACTACAGTGTCCCGGGGGTAGGCACCCCGGGACACTGCAGGAGCCGGCCCTGGGGGTGGTGGTCCCCAGGGCCATCAAGGGCTCCAGGAGGGGCCGCGCGGCCCCCTCCCATTCAGTACACAGCCCCGGGGAGGTGGTGGTCCCCGGGGCTCTGGGGTCCGTAACGGACCCCCATATTAAGATGTTTAGTGCCCCGGGGAGGTGGCGGTCCCCGGGCGTGTGGGGGCTGGAGCCCCCCGAAACTGGTTTTATTTTTAATTAAAAAAAGCCCCGGGAGGTGGTGGTCCTCGGGGCTGCGGGAGGGCTCAGAGCCCTCCCGCACCATTTTTAAAGCCCCGGGGGTGGTGGTCCTCGGGGCTTGGGGGCCCTTTGAGGCCCCCACACATTAAATTATCCCCCCCACCATGCCCCCGGGACTTGGGCCAATTAAGTAAAAAATTCGGCAGGATTCGCGCACCCTGAGCGCATCCTGCCGATTTTTTTATTTTTAAATGCTTTTTTGCCCAGGGGGTCCTTGTGGGACTCCCTGAGCAGGCCTAGGGGTTAGGGTGTTTCTACCCTGCCCCCTTTGTGCGTTTTGCGCACTTGTTTCTTTTTTTTCTCGGCGGGATACGCGCACCCTAAGCGCATCCCGCCGATTTAAAAAAAAAAAAATATCTTTTTTCTGCCCAGGGGGTCTTTGTGGGACTCCCTGAGCAGGCCTAGGGGGTTAGGGTGTTTCTACCCTGCCCCCTTTGTGCGTTTTGCGCACTTGTTTCTTTTTTTTTTCTCGGCGGGATACGCGCACCCTAAGCGCATCCCGCCGATTTAAAAAAAAAAAATAATCTTTTCTGCCCAGGGGTCCTTGTGGGACCCCTGAGCAGACCTAGGGGTCAGGGTGTTTCTACCCTGCTCCCTTTTTGCGCTTTGCGCACTTGTTTCTGTCCCTCGGTTCTACCGAGGGACAAAATGGCTGCCAACACTTCTTGATTTGGAGTGTTGACAGCCAATTAGCATGCAGCTCGTGATCGGGAGGGTACGCGGATCCGACGCGCCCATAGATATATATGTGATTTTAATTGTGAATTTCTCAGGAACTACTGAACGGATTTACACCATTTTAGCAAAAGGCACCAGTCTGAACCAAGGGCTACCTCTTTGCCAAATTTGGGGTAATTCCGTTCAGCAGTTCGGGCTGTAGCTGCGACTAAAAGTTCCTATGGAAAAATGAATGGGGAAAACGCGTGCTTTATTCCAGAACAAAGATTAGTGCATACTCCACTCCAGGCCAGTGCCTATATATAGATATATATGTACTCATACAGCCACCCGCCCACCCACTCACACATGGATACTCACAGTCACACAGCCACTCACATAATATATGTTAGAAATAGTATCACTCATCAGTAGTACACAAAGTATACTAATTTAACTTTTGTGGTACCTTAGTATGTATGTTTAACACTCATAAACTTTTAGAAAAAACTTACAATCACTGGATGATGTAATCAGTGATGTAATTGAAGATGTAATTAGTGAAGTCACTGACCATGTCATGACTGATGTAATATGGGAGGTCATAAGCAGTGCACTGCGGGGGCTTATGTTATTGTTAACTCAGGTAACTAAGGCCCAGATGTACGACCATTCACTTTTGCGCGTCGTAAATTGCGTCGAATTGTGACTTGCAATTTGCGACTCGCAAAAGTGAATGTACAGCAGGGTCTCAGACACTGTTTTCGATTCCCAATGGGGTCGCAAATTGCATGCCTCATTAATATTCATGAGGTGAGCGCAATTTGCGACCCTGTTGGGAATAGCTAGCACTCCCAGGGATGGTGGCCTGCTGGGGCCAGCAGACCACCATGTCTGTGACTGCTTTTTCAATAAAGCAGTTTTAAAAAAAAAAATGCAGCCCGTTTTCCTTAAAGGAAAACAAGATGCATTTAAAAAAGAAAAATGAAACTTTTCAGTTTCATTTTTAAGGGCAGTCAGTGGTCCCTGGGACCACTGCCTGCTCTTGAAAAATATATTTGCACACACTCACAAAGGGGAAGGGGTCACCTGGGGACTCCTTCCCATCTGTGAGTGGTTTACCACCTACTTGAAGTAGGTGGTAAACTGCGAGTGTTTTGCGGCTGCAAATGCAGTTGCAAAACAATAGTACATGGCATTGAGACTCGCTATTAGGAAGGAACGCCCCTGCCTAATAGCGAGAGTCGCAAATGCTATTTTGCAAATCAGTTGATCGCAAAATAGCGTTTGTACATGCCAGGACCCATTTTTTGCAGTCGCAAACGGGCCGGTCTCCCGTTTGCGAGTGCAAAAAAGGGGCGTACATCTGGCCCTATACCTGTTGAATTTCTATGGTTTTATGCGTGTACAGGTTTTTTTAAATCCTATTAACTAACTATTAAGGTATCTGTATTCTAATTGCCACACCGCACCCTAGGCGTGAGCGGTGTCTGTGCTGTCTCATGCCCCACCATGTTGGCAGACCCTCTTCCTTCCATGCACTCTTCTTTCTCCTGGGTCAGTATTCTATCTTTCACTCCCAACCCCACACCCCTCCATAACCTTTCCTACCCCTCATGCTGCAACACAAAGATTGAGACTCATTCTTTGCCGGCATGGGTAGGAAACCCCCCGACCCATGGGGTGCACATGTTGTGTAGTTGCTTGTTTACAGCCACATTTTGGTCATCGTATAGCGGTACCGCCTCTTTCCCTCATCCTGCGGCTTTGCAAGTGCATTGCACTGCCTACCAGCTTGATTCACTCTAGACCCGCCAAAGGCATGGGCTATCTACTGCTGTTTAAGTTTCAGGTGGGTTTTCTGTCATATGGTCCGTTTTTACACTAGGTTTCATTATTTGTCTGTCTTCCTTTGTTTTCACCTCAACTGAGTTAGTCTATGGCATCGCTGAAGGCTCCATGTGACACTGTAGCCCATGACATTGCTCTATGATTTTCTTTCAGAATCTTGCACCTTTGATCACAATTGCAGACATAATTTCATTATTATCTTTGGTTTTTGTCCTCTTTCTTGCTTGCTACTCCTATGGACACCTTTGGATATGACCCTGCTATGTTGGCATGGTTATGTTTCGCCTGCTGCTGTGACATTTGTTTCTCTGAGTACTGTTGAGTGTAATTCATCCTGCCCTTGCACTGTGGATTATACTTGTAATTCAACTCACAAATAAATAATTGATAAGTTTTAATCCTATTAAAATCTTTTGTTTCCATCACATTTCAGAATTACAGAAAAATGTGCTTCATTTTTGCTTTCCTAACTGCTGATATATTCTGAACTATCTGTACAGTTCATTTAAAGTAAAGTTGTGTTTCACAAAAAATAACATCCTACAGCCTCTCTATCCTTTCACGCTCCATGTACCTCAGCAAGATTTTCACACATTTCACTTTAAAAACTCCTCTCACTTTGCAGACAGAGAAAAAAAGCAAACACTAATCTCCATGTTCAAAGAATAAGCAGCAGTTTACCAGAAGACGTAGCCTAACATTTGACCTCTGGCTTTGAATCACAGCAAATGGGACAAGATATATACAAAATGTAAAGGCATCTTTGTTTATTGCTCTTTCACGACTCCCCAGAAATCGGCTGGGGACGCACAAGTGGGTTGCGACCCGCAGTTTGGGAAATGCTGAACTAGATTATTGGTTCAATGGTATGGCATATCCTTGCTGAAAATAGCAGTGATAGTGCTTTTTTTTTTTTTAGATGAAGCTGATGAATATAACAACTCCACCTGAAGGGACATCCATGGAGGTAGGCTGCTTGGACTCTTTGGAGTGACTCCCACTTCCTTGTGCCAAGCAGAGGTTACTGCTAATGTTGAATGAACACTAAGAGCAGAATGGCTGCTTGTCCTGATGACAACATACTCTTCTTTGTAAACATCACCCTCTTGTATCAGTTTGGGTACTTCAGCCTCAGGGACACCAATCTTTTTTAATGTGCTGTTCCCGTAGGATTAGATTTTTGTGTTGCATGGGCCAATTGGCACCTAGTAGAAAAATGTTGGCATGACCTCCTATGACGCACTGCTTTGTGGGAAACTGTGGCGTCTGCAATGCATTTGTCATTCAGCCTAAGTGTAAAAAGTCCCAAACTGGGGAGCAGAGGTTCTTCAGAGAGCCAAAGCTGGAATAACTTGTGGTGGAGCTAGGCCGGCTTTGCTAGGCTAGGCCTCAGTGGCGGCTCCTCCGCTAAGGCGGAGGAGCATCGCCCCACTGCTCAAAAGGAAAAATAAAATGATAATAATGTATTGTTATTATCATTTTATTTTCCCTATTGGAGTCAGTGGTGGGGCGGGGGGGGGGGCTGACCACAGCAGAAGAGGAGTGGTGTGCACTCCCTAAGTGCGCATAAACTGTTGGGCCAACCAAACAGTTCATGCGCACTTTGCATGTTCCTACCAGGCTGCATTGCACAGCCTGGTGAGAAACATGCACAGGCTTCCTGTTCCAGTCTGAGCGTTGTGATTGACTCAGGGAGCCTGTGGGCCCGGCTGCTTCCTGCTTCTGGCTGCGACAGGAAGATGAAGAGGACGGAGGAGAGGCAGTGGGTAAGTCTTTTTTAAAAAAAAATTAGATCCCTCTCCCAACACCCCCCCGCCCACCACCCCCGTCCGGTAGCTGCCGCTACTGCTAGGCCTGACTACTGTGGTGGTTGTTGGTGCTGGGTTTTGGGATTTTGAAACGATTGAAGCAGATGATGGTATAGAAGCAGGGGAATAGAGGTGATATACACTTCTTTTGTGCTGCTCCTTACATGAACAATAACTAGTTCGTCTTACTGAACACTATGATTTCTGGAACATTCCTTATGCTCTGTTTCTTGTTGCAACACTCTAAACAATATTAACAATGTATAAACTATTTGTTAGCCGAAGCACTAGTTAGACAAAAAGCAATGAAAAGCAACAGAAATATTAAAAACACGTTTTTAATGGTAAACGCAGCCATATATTGACAGTTTTATAAGAGTCAGAACTAACACCAGTACAACATCCCCAGATGTTAAAGAGGAATAAATAAACATCTGGTGTCCCTCCCGAGCCCACAGGACCCTTATGAGAGCAAGGAGAAGGCTGTCAAAATGGATTAAATTAACTAAAATAATAATGGTCATGGTCCTTTGAGCCCAATCACCATAGAACAAAATGTAGAAAAAATCTAAACAAATGGAAAGTACTATCTGGTGCCCCTCCAGGTCTGTGGAGCCCTTGTAGTAAAGGTTGCTGGCAAAAAAAAATTAAATTCATTAAAAATAATGATTAAGGGGCGTGGCTTGCAGCCGCGGAAGATGGCCGCTCACTAGGAGAGCTGCGCTAGTGGTCGGCGTTTAAATCCTGTAATCCAACATTATCCGGGAGCCATAGTGGCACCCATCGGCGTCTGAAGACGTTGAGAGGCGGCGGGGTGCAGCGCAGACTTGAGGAGGCCCCCCCGGGCATTTTCACACTCTGAAGCGAAGGTCCGGGCTGCTTCAACAGACGCAGCAAAATGGCGCCCGCCAGGGAGCAGTGCGGCGGGTGCTAGCTATCCTGCGCGAGGATCACGGACAAAGAGGCTGAGGTGCTCCTACCCGTTCTCTATGGCGGCAACAAACAATAGCGAGTCCGCAGCTGGAGGTGAGACGCGGCGACTCGATTCTGCGGCGCCCGTACGGTCCCGGAGTTTCCGGGGCCGCCGGGGGGCGGAGGCCCGATCGGGGTGACGTGCTCTGCACCAAAGCTCAGTGTGTGGATGCTAAGAGCTGCAGGACCAGAAGCAGAGCACCGAGCGCAGGAAGAGCAGGGACAGTGTGCGGTCCCCTCGAGTAGAGGCCAGCGGAGCCGGCGGGGCTTAATCCCAATGCAGGACGGGCCCTGACTGGAGCTGACACTGGCCGCCATTGGATACTGTACTGGTTGAGGCATGGGCCTGAGGGACTTTCAGGGTGGCACGACTGAACAGATAGACGCCGCAACCCGTGCCTACAGCGCCCGCACGGACCCAGGGCCCGCTGAGACCGCCGGGGGCGGGGACCCGATGGGAGCGGACCGCTCCGCGCCAGAAGCTCGGTGAGTGCGACACAGGGGCGCCATGGCCAGAAGTAGAGCACCACGTGCAGGGAGTGCGGAGTGCTGGTGAAGAGTGCGGCTTCGGTGTATAGTGACCTGGGGAACCAGCGGGGCCTAGTCCCAGCACAGTGCGAGCCCGGGACAGAGCAAATGTAAATGTAAATCCATATTTGTAAAGCGCGAACTACTCACCCTTACGGGTCTCAAGGCGCTGGGGGCCGTCGTGGAAATTAAGTGAGCTATTGCCCAGAGTCACATGGTGCTGAGCTGAGCTGCCGCCGGAGCCGGGGATCGAACCGTGAGCCCTGTGCTCCAAAGTCAGCTGCCCTGGCCGCTGCACCACACACTCTCCACAGAGCAGACACCGGCTGTTGGTGAGCACTGTGCTAAGAGAAGTGTGGGCCTTGAATGACTCTGGGGGGAGACCTGGCTCGGCGTGAGTGAAGGGGCCGTGCCCGTGAACAGATTGACCAGAGGGCCGCAGCGCCAGATTGGGCCCGCCAGGAGTTGATTTGAGGCGGAGAGAGAGCCGTCCTGGTGAGGACTTTGCATACATACCGAGCGCGGTGGGCTTTACCCCCTGGAGGGGGAGAACACTTGAGGGCCCTGCGGGTGAGCGGCGGCAGAACCGGGGGCGCTCCCCCCGCCGCGTGTGACAGGACTGCGCCTCCAGACATGGGCCGCACCAGACCGCCAGGCCAAGGTCAGACCAATCAAATTGATAAATATACGGTGGCCATGGGAAGGGAGGACGGAAATCTGGGTGGTCACCAGCAGGGTGATCCTATCGACAGCGGTCCGGACCCGTCGTTGAGAGACATTATGGCGGCTATCAGAGAGCTCCGCGGAACCCTGGAGCCCAAGCTGGATTCGGTGACAGAGGAGGTCAACCTACTGCGCGCGGACTTCAGAAAGATGTCTGAAAAGGTGGCAGTGGCCGAGACTGGCATTGGTAGCCTTCAATTGAAGACAAAAAGACTCGAAGAACAGGTGGCCGCCCTCACGAAAAACCAAACTGATATCTATGCACGGCTGGAGGATCAGGAGGGACGGGCAAGGCGTAACAACGTCCGCATAGTGGGGGTCCCGGAAGGCATGGAGGGGCCGTCCACGGACTGGTTCGTAGAGGACTTGATACTCAACCACTTGAAGCCAAAGCGTCTGTCCAACCTTTTTTCAGTTGAGAGAGCCCATCGTGCGTTAGGGGGTAAGCCTAAGCCGGGGGCCCCTCCATGCACTATCATAGCCCGAATCCTGAACTTCAGGGATCGCAATGCCATCCTGCAGGCATCACGGATGTCTGGTGATCTTCAGCTTGAAAACGCCACAATTCGTTTCTTCACGGACTTCACTCTCCATGTTCAACGCCAGCGGCGATCCTTCGAAGGGGTCAAAAGAGCCCTCAGGGAACAAGGGGTGAAATACATAATGCTCTTTCCAGCCCGCCTCAAGATACTGGAAGGGGGCAAGGCGTACTTCTTTGAGACACCTGAAGAGGCCAGCGATTGGTTGGAGGGATGGCGGACAGTGGGCAAAAATGGAGGCCCGCGCAGATCCAAACAGCGTCCACCCGAGCGAGACACAAGGAGCGCAGAAAGACCGGCAACAGACAGCCAGGGACGGGAACAGAGTGCGCTCAGATGACTGGAGCCGGTGTCTCTAAGCAAGGTGATTCCCTTCCTCAGTGAGGGGAGGACTCCAAGGTCTCTGGTTTCTGGGACGGCGACAGTGCTCTGATGGATTATCCAGGATATCGAACTCAACAATTTTTTGAACTGCTATGGGTTGATAGGTTGACGCACCATTCACAATGTCGGTCTAACATGCCCAGGAGTGTTTGGGGGGGGGCGGAACCGGGGGGTTGGCATAGGGTTGCTCAAATATATCCACCACACTAGGTGCAACTTCCGTTAGCCATGTATAACTCTTTTAGCTAACTGCAAGCTTCTGTTCCCTCTTCAAGTTTGATTTGGGGCTGATGGGGCGACAGGCACTCTGCAAGTTTGAAAGGTGGGAGGTTGGGGACCCACTGAGCAGGGAGGCAGGGAGGGGGGATTTGGTTGGGGGGGGGTCAGTTTGCGGGAAAGGGTATGTTTAGCTCACTACCAGCTTTATTCTCTTGCATGTGGGAAGGGGTCGGACACCGCAGTGAGGGACTTTGATTATCCGAGGAGGAGTAGCTTCCATGACTCAAATGGGTGACCTGGCACATATTAAAATATGGTCCTGGAACGTGAATGGGCTGGGCAACAAGATTAAACGCACACTGGTACTGCAGCACCTGAAAAGGCACGCACCTGATGTGGTTCTCCTTCAGGAGACGCACTTGCGGGGCAATAGGTGCAAAGCTCTTGATCGATTTGGCTATAGAATGGTGGCCCACTCGGGGTTCACGTCTGGCTCTCGGTGGGTGGGTATCCTGATTCGTAACACCCTGCCTATTGTGGTCTCGGGCACATGGACAGATGATGCGGGTTGCTTGGTTGCAATAGCGGGCAGGTGGGAGGGGCGTACTATAATCCTATGCTCATGCTACATCCCGCCAGGTCTACACTCTTCGACTTTCACACGACTGGGCTCCTTCCTGGCAGATCTTCCCTGGGGAGTCCTCCTGATGGGTGGTGACACCAACGCAGTAATGGACGGTGACTTAGACCGCTCGGGCGCTGGGCGGGGTTCCAGGGGGGAAAGCGGACTGCATGGCTTCACGACCGCCTTGGGGCTTAGAGACCTATGGCGCACGCATAACCCCTCACACCGACAATACATGTTTTACTCTGCCAGACACGGGTCCTTTTCCCGACTGGACCACCTTTTCACACGCACAGATCAGCTGGGTGATTTTGCGGAGCCTCACATCCTCGCTCAGGGAATTTCTGATCACTCACCGGTCAGCGTCATTCTTAAAGGCCGGGTGACCAACAGGGCGTCCTTTCCGAGGATAGATCCGTGGCGGCTCAGGGATAAAACCATAGGCGATAAACTCCGGGAGGGCTCCCAGCTTTACTTCGATGAAAACCGGGGCTCGGTTGAGTCCCATATCACGCTATGGGAAGCCTACAAGACGGTTCTGAGTGGACAGGTCCAGGCCATGATTGGAGCCCCAAAGAAAGAGGAATCCCTGCAGGTCCGCCAGTTGGAAAGTGACATAGAGCAACTCGAACGGGACGCCAACATTGTTTCCTCGGTAGACCTCCGCCATACTTTGGCTCTTAAGCAGAGGGAGCTCCGGGCTCTGGTGGAGGGAGAGGCACGTGCCTACTCCCTCGCCACACAACATCGAATTTATTATGTTGGGGATAAGGCTCTGAAGTTACTAGCGTGGCTCGAGCGGCGGGATAGGGAGCACTCATGGGTGCACGACGAGACAGGCTCACTGGCCTCCAATAGTACAGACATAGCGGAAGCATTTGCGTCGCATTACGAAAAAGTCTACACTCCGGTCTGCACCAGGACTGAACACGATTGCGCGGAGTTCCTGCGGGACTTCGCATTGCCAGTGTTGTCCCAAGACCAAAGAGACCGCCTTGAAACGGATTTCACCTGGGAAGAAATAGGGGAAGCCCTTAACTCCCTTCAGTCCGGGAAGGCGCAGGGACCAAATGGGCTCCCAGTAGAAATGTATAAGCGACTAGCAAATGTCATCACTGACCCACTCCTTCAGATGTACTCCGAAGCGCGGGAGGTGGGTATGCTCCCACCCGATCAACGAGAGGCAACAATAGTAGTAATTCATAAAGCAGGGAAGCCGGCAGACCAATGCTCTTCCTACCGGCCAATTTCGCTCATTAATGTCGAGGCCAAGGTCCTGGCCAAGGCCTTGGCGGATAGATTGATATCGGTCCTACCAGACCTTGTGCACGTTGACCAATCAGGGTTTATGCCACGCAGGAGCACCCAACACAACTTACGCCGTCTCTACATAGTACTTTACATGACAGAAGGTGTGGGAAACACCCAGACAGCATTGATGGCACTGGACGCCTCAATGGCATTCGATAGTATCAAATGGCCATACCTATTCATGGTGCTCCAGAAATTGGGCCTCGGCCCGACCTTCTGCAGTTGGGTGCGTCTTCTATGCGAGAAGCCTGTGGCGAGGGTGAGAGTTAACGGTGCGGTGTCCAGAGTTTTCCCTCGGCGGAGGGGTACCAGACAGGGGTGCCCCCTGTCCCCCCTCCTGTTCGCCTTGGCCCTGGAGCCGTTGGCCCATTGGATCAGGAGGGACAGGTCATTCTGGGGCTTGGCGCTGACCGACGAGTGGCAAGAGCGTATCTCCTTATACGCTGACGATATTTTGCTATATATGGCCAGACCATACCACTCGATAGCGCAGGCACTACACCTCTTTGAATTATTCGGTAGCTACTCTGGTTACACCATTAATTGGGCGAAGTCAGTGATCTATCCGCTTTCGGGTCCCCCCCGAGGATTCCAACTAGGTGTCCCGCGTCACTAGCGACAGACGGGTTCAAGTATTTGGGGGTATATATCACCAGAGACAGGGCGGAATTCTTTGCCAGGAACCTGGAGCCTCAATTGAAACGCCTCGGGTCTGACGTGAGCCACTGGAGGTCGCTGCCCCTCTCCCTCATGGGTTGAGCCGCAATGTTTAAGATGCTAGCACTACCAAGGCTCCTCTATATTCGGCAAAACACACCGTACCCGGTCCCTCCTGGGGCTTTCACACGAATATCGCAGACGCTGCGAACGCTGCTTTGGGATGGGGCAACCCACGGATAGCGTTACACAAGCTGACGAGAGGGGTGTATGATGGGGGGCTGGCCCTCCCAGACATCAAACTGTACTATTGGGCCTCACAGTTACAGGTGGTTAATGATTGGGTATACACGGATGGCTCGGAGCCGGCCTATAGAGTCGACCGGATGGTCATGCCGGGTGGGAAACTGTGAGTCATTGCTCTATGCCCGGAAGCCAAGAAAGGACTGGCCTACACACACAGGGGTGGTTGTCCAGTGCTGGAGGGAGGCAAACAAGTTCCTGGGGTGGTCGGGGTCCCTGACGGGAAGAACCCCTTTATGGCTGGGGGACCAACTGACAGAGGTGTCTAGATTGACCGGTTTCAGGGGATGGAAACTCATAGGCATTTAGTATTTGGGGGACGTCTGGAAAGGGGATGCTCCCCGCTCCTTTGCCTACCTTAAAAAGGATTATGACCTTCATGACTCACAACACTACCACTACTTACGTCTCACCCATGCCCTGCGCGCACGCATACGACGAGACAAGTCAATCCCGCAGTATTCCCCTATGGAGGATAGACTGCTCCTGGATCCTATACTGGAAAAACACACTTCCACCATCTACCGTAAACTCATAAATAATATGCCCGACCCCTTGGTGGCGCTGCGAGCAACGTGGGCAAGAGATATAGGTGCCCTGGAGGATGACGACTGGCAGGACGCCTTACAGAGCCCGCGCGAGATAGCAATTCACTCTAGGTTCAGGTTAGTGCAGCTTAAAATCCTACACCGCATATACTACCCCCGCACCCACCTATATGCATGGGGAAGGAGTCAGTCGGCCCTTTGTGCATGGGGATGTCAGGGGGAAGGCACCTTCTACCACATCCTATGGGAATGCCCAGAAATAGTGCCCTTCTGGACCAGGGTCATGGACACGATGTCAGCTGTGGTGGGCTCACCGGTCCCGATGGAACCCAAGTGGTTGCTGTTAATGATCAAGGGAGCCACTGATTGGTCCAGATATAATGAGATCTGGCTGGCATTGGCAGCCGGGGTGGCAAAAAGGAACATCGCTAGTGGGCGGGGGTCGCAGACACCTCCGCAGTGGGACCAATGGAAGCGCGACCTAGATTGGTGCCAGAGAGCCGAAGAAACTATTTATAAGAGCAGAGGTTGTACTAAGAAATGGAAGAAGGTCTGGGGGCCGTGGCGGAAATACAGAGAGTCAGTGGGAGTGTCGGGCCGTGAACTCAACATGTGGATGTCCTAAATGTGCCCTCAAATGTTTTAAACTGTATTGTGTACTGTTATTCCATCACATGCTGTATGAATACTGTCCTGCAACTTATGGTAATATGAGCACTATCAATAAAAAGAGTTTAAAAAAAATAAAAAATAATGACCAAATACCCAGACTGCCCAATCACCATGCCAGTAAATGTAATTATATGAGGTGTCCCTTCAGAGTTCATGGAAACTCTATAGGAGGCAGAGAGAATATGGAAAAAATGGATTGAATTAATTAACTATAATGTTTAATAACCATGGCTGAGAAGGCCCAATCAAAAAGGCAGAAAATGATGAAACAATTCTAAAAAATGTGAAATAATATCTGGTGTCCCTGTCGGACTCACAAATTGATTGAATTAATGAAATAAAATAACCGTGGCCGATGGTGCCTAATGAACATGGCTTAAAATGCTGAATAAGAATTCAAAGAAATGTGAAATAATATGTGATGTGATGTTCCCTCAGAGCTAATGAGACTCCTGTGGTCGGAGGCTTTCCGACCGACATCCTAATTAGGGCCAAAGTGCTCACAGCAGAAGGATTTTAAAAGTGGCAGAAAGTAGTTAACTATCAGCCATGATACACTCATTCTGGTTTAACAAAATGTGGCAGAGCACAAGGCTTAGCAAGGAAAAAGGAAGTGAGAACAAAGACATAATGGATGATTGTGAGACACACACACACTGGTTTTATATAATGGTGGACGAGCACATGGCAATGGAAGAGGTGTCAGACCTGGCTTGTCCAGCTGGTTTATCCCGAGGCTTTTTGCATTTTTGGTCTCCTGTTTTGGACCCTGTTTTTGTTGGTTTTATGATTCTGGGCACTTTACCACTGCTGATCAGTGCTAAAGTGCATATGCTCTCCCTGTAAATTGTGTTTATGGATTGGTGATTCCATGATTGGCATATTTGATTTACTGGTAAGTCCCTAGTACAGTGTACTGTGTATGCCCAGGGCCTGTAAATCAAATGCTGCTAGTGGGCTTGCAGCACTGATTGTGCCACCCACATGAGCAGCCTACAAATGTAACTCAGACCTGCCACTGTAGTGTCTGTGCGCAGCTTGGTACTGCCATGTCGACCTGGCAAGTGCACCCACTTGCCAGGCCCTCACATTCCCTTTTCTAAAATGTAAGACAACCCTAAGGTGGGCCCAAGGTACCTCTGTGGACAGGGTGCAGTGTATGTGAAAGGTAGGACATGCCCTGATGTGGGTGGCATGTCCTGATAGTGAAATACTGCCAATGTCGTTTTTCACTATTGAAAGGCTATCTGTCCCATAGGATAGAATGGGAGTGTATTTATAACAGCTTATAAATATAACTTTCCATGGGGACAAGATAGGAAGGTAAAGTTTAGTATGCCTGAACAGTAAAGATGCATGTTTTAGTAAGGATGATTTTTACATTCTGTGTTTGAAAATACCACTTTTAGAAAGTGGGTATTTTCTTGCTTAGCCATCCTGTATGCCTTTGCTAGGGTTGTGTATTGATTGTCTGGCTTTGGAGTGGCAGCGGCTGGGAATGTGCATTCTGTTCAGACAGCCACTTGGGGGGTGAGGTGTGTCCTGCCTTTCCAGGGTGAGTCAGGGCTGGGCTGAATAGACCTGGGCTGCATTCAGAGTAGGGGGAGGAGATTTCTTTCCCACCTAAATGGGCTAAGTCTACCTTGGACAATGCTGTCTCTACCTCCTGCCGGGCACTTTCAATTTAGAGTGGTGCCCTTTGGATTAAAAAATGCTCCTGTCACTATCCAGAGGTTGGTCAACTGGGTCCCGGCTGGGTTAGAGGACTTCAATGGCGCCTACCTTGACGACTTTGCTGTCTTCAGCTCTAGCTGGGATAACCGCCTGTACAGTCCTTCAGACCCTGCAAAAGGCAGGCCTGACTAGCAAAGCCAATAAGTACCAGACAGGGCTGCGATCCATTAAGTAAGTGGGCAACCAAGTCAGTGGGAGCAAGATGCAGCCCACCCAGCCCACGATACAGATCATCCTGGCTTGGAAACCGCATTAGACCCAGCCTGAAATGAGAGCCTTCTTAGACGTCACTGCATATTATAGGAGATATGATAAAGTGTATGGCACCATTGTTGCCCCATTAGCTGAACTGACTTCCAAGAAACAGCCCAAGAAGGTGATCTGGATGAAGGTATGCCAGAAAGCATGTTACACCCTGGAGGAAGCCATGCGCTCAGCACCAGTGCTTAAGGCATCTGACTTCGCCAAAGAATTGTTAGTGCAGGCAGATGCTTCAGAGCATGACATTGGGGCTATCTTGTCAAAGGGTTTGGACCAACTTGAAGCCTTCATCAGCTGGAGGCTACCTCCCAGGGAACGAAGGTGGAGAGCAATTGAAAGGGAAGCCTTTGCATTGGTCTGGGCCCTTAATACTTTAAGACATACTTGTTTAGGAATCACTTCCGAGTTCATACAGACCACAGAGCCCTCAGAGGGCTGAAGCAGCTGAAAGTGAGTATCCCAAACTGTTGAGGTAGTCCATCTTCCTACAGGGAATGGACTTTACGGTGGCCCATCGCCCTGGGACTGAACCACACCAATCCTTATGTTCCTACTTGGTTTTTCTGCCTTAGCGATGAGAACTTCCATGAGGGTGGGTAGTTCTCCCTGTATTTCTGCTAAGGGTGAGGGGGGGGGGCACATGTTGGAAAGGACTATCTTTTGTGTGGTCTTCTCCCAGATTTTTGCCTTCACTACCCTATTTTTGCTGAATCCGTTTTTGTTGAGTCTAAGACTCTGCACACTTTACTCCGGCATCTCATTGGTAATGTGCTTGTGCTTTCCCTTCCAAATGCAGTAAAACGCAATAAAATTGGTATACACCTGTTTGCCACATTTAATTTACTTATAAATCCCTAGTAAATGGTACTACACGTACCCAGGGCCTGTAAATGTAATGGTACAAGAGTGCCACCCAATAAAGTAGCACTGTAAAACATGTCTCAGGCCTACAACTGCAGCCTGCAATACAGTTTTAAAAAAAAACATTTTAACCTGGCAAAATAAACCTTCTGCCAGGCCCAAAGCTTGCTTACTAATACTTTAGGTCACCCTAAAGTAGACCTTAAAGGCTCATGCGACGGGGTGCATGGTATTTAAAAAGTAGGACATGTGTACTTTAGTTTTACATGTACTCGTAGTGAAACCCCTCCAAAGTAGTTTTCACTGTAGGAAGAAAAGCTCTCGCATAAACTAACACAGGGTCACCTTATTACATTTAATAAGAGACAACTACAGTTTGGGACCAGCTAGAGAAATACTTCTTCCACTCATTAGAATTGTAATTTAAAAACCTATTTAAAGGTAAAGTCATATTTCAAATTTGATTCTAAAAATGCCACTTTTAGAAAGTTATAGACATGAGAAATCATGGTGACTGGCAGGATTAATTGAACACAGAAATTACATAGGAATCGCAACAAAATTAATTTGGGTGAATCGAGTGACGAAATCACAAATGTTCTGTCCGCTGCTTCAAATGGTGAATTGAAAAAATTGGCAATGTGATGTCAAGAATTTTACATGTTTGTCTTAGGTACTATATGTGTTAAGAATTATTTTGGATGCCTACTGTTTTGGTCTTAATAATAACAATAAAAGAATGCCTTGGAGTAATCAGAACAGAGATAAGTGGTGGTTACACTATTTGAAGCAGCGAACAGTATTTTTGTGATTTAGTCACTCGACCCACCCGAATTAGTTTAGTTACGAGTCCTAAGTAATTTGTGTATTCAAGTTATCCCTGCCAGTGGCCATGTTTTCTCGTGTGTATGAATGGATGTTGTCCAGGCCTGCAGAGGGCATATGCAAACTCCTCTATGGGCATATACTTTTAGAAAGTTGGAATTGTTCTGCCTAAACCAAATATGCCTATCTGCCAGTGTCCAGGGTCACATGACTGTTAATGGCTCTCCTGTTGTGTGATGGGTATGCCTTCCAGATGGGGACAAAAGGGTCTTGTGTGTACTGAGGGTGTTTCTCTCCTGAGCAGGATGGCCTGGGGGTTGAACCCAGAACATTCCTGACTTCAGAAGTTGCTTGCCCTGTCACTGGCAAGCTCAGCCCACACATGCGCCTGCCTACCCTTTCTTTCGTTAGACAGATTGGAGCCAAACCTAGGAGAATGGGAAGATCTGAGCAAAACCAGTTTAAGGTTAGACAAAGGGCATGTCCCACACATAGACAGGCACCGGGAATAAAAGTGGCATTCGCAGAACCCTCTAATCAGAACACTCCTGGACCTGAGAGATTCTGAAGGACTGCCCTGCTGTCTGAAGAAAGAAGAGTGGACATGCTTGCCTTGAACCCAAAACCCAGAAGTGACTCCAAGGGTTAGTTTGCTGACCTCCTGTAGAAGCTACAGGAGGACAACAAGCTTCTAGAGGCCTCTCCTGCTTTCCAGCTGTCCAGACCCAACTGGACCTGATTCTCTCTTCTGGCCTCTGTGAGAATGAGTCCTGATCTCCCAAGTATTGTCCTCAAGGTCCTGGACCCTTGGCTGGAGTCAGAATGCACACCTCCCTGCTCAACTGGAGGTTTTACCGGATCTGATGAACATAGTGCAGAACGACGCAGAGCTTCACACTGCAGCACCTCGCAGGTCTGAATCAGTGGCTCCACCGGACCTGACAGAGGACAGTGCATGAGTCTCGCATTGTAGCTCTTTGCAGCTGCTGATCGACGGCTTCACCAGGTCCATTGCAGGATGACGCAGGGGCCTTGCATCACAGGACCGCACCGCTCCCGATTGGTGACTCGAGGGACACAAAGCAGTGCGACGTAGCACCTTGCATAACAAAACCGCGGAGCTCCCGCACCAAGGCCAAAAGGTACAACTCCCTGTGGGCCCCACCTGGACCCGTATTAATCGGCACTTTATTGTGGTCAGCCTGAAATTTTGACTTTGTACCAGTCGGGTGTGATCAGATACCCGCAGTTGGCGCTTCGTGCCTTTTTGGCCCTATTTTTTACCTTAAACTTTAATAACTCATACATACTTCTAGTTCGGCTTATTTTATTTTTTTTATTTTTGGTGTCATTTTATTTATTAAAATATTCTCTATTATAAATAAATGGCAATGCTTCAGGCAGTCATTTGTCATATAAAAACATGTAGTTCAGAATAAAATGTAATATGCAAAATAGCAAAACAGTATATAATTCAGGTCAATAAACAAGTCATAAAGAAGAGATCAGACTGACAGTGACACCTTTCTAAAGATGAGGGGAGAGCTAATCCAACAACGTTTGGGTAATGCTAATTTTACAGGTTAAAATACAATAAGGCTTATACATTCGGGGTGAACGTGTAAAGGCCCTGTAATCCCCCCATTGAGGTAAAAGGAAGAAAGATACAGTTTAAAATTCCATTTGTCAGTACTGTCCCACTGACTCATATTTTCCATCCCCAGTGCCCCTGTGACAGCCTTATAGATATTACAGATTCAGCTACAAGTCAAAGTTAAGATATCATGAGAATCAAGGTCCCAATAGGTGAGTCCTTGGGAAAGCATTCCCTATGCCAGGGATTTAAGTGGGCCGGGTCTCACCAGTGTTGAGCACCGGCAGTTTTTTAAAGGGGGCTACGAAAAGAGTCTCTATCGGGCTCTGTTTTGTGCCCTGGCACAGGCGGTCCGTTTTTTTCCGGACTGCAGTGACAGCAGGCACATCGATGTGCAGGTGCTCACACTGCTTACTTCTCACTAGTGGAGAAGTTACGGCATGACATCATGCCAGGTGAGCGTTGTAGGGGAAGGGAAATCCTTTAAAGAGAGTCATTTTCTCTCTGGATTTCCCTTCTTTTTGAAACTCAGGAGCAGCAACAGTGTCGTGGTGTCACCAGGGCTTTAAGTGGAAGCTTTTTCAATATTATATACAAGCCAAAGTTGCTGCTTATTTATCTTATGCAACTAACAACCATTGACAAAGCCAATAGTCCTGACTTGTTGTAGGTATGATGTTACTTGTTGTATCATATATCTGGATGCAATGACAGAAACAGCAAAATACAAGTCGGGCTGCACACTATGCTAAGCAGAGATTTTTAGCTTATGTGTTTTTAAGCCACGCCCTTAATTACAATGGCCACGCCCCTTTGAGAGACCCCCAGTTTTTTCATCCCACTTAAAGACCTGCCCTACGCTAACGCAGCAAAAGAATGAAGGTTGGTCACTTGTTTCAAAAATCATTTACAAATTAACAATTGTGTGCTAAGTGATTGGTGGGGATAGGACAGTGAGAAGACAAGGAAGATGGATGCTGACTGCAATAACTGCAACAACCATTTTGCAATCGAGGCCTACATTATTCATGTTAACATAAACACACTTTCTCAATCTCTAGAATTCATTAGGCTGACCACACCCTGTAATGGAATTATGCATTTTAACGCTTTCCGTGCTCATGACGGAATGGTTCCGTCATGAGCACCGGTGCTTCTGTGCTCATGACGGAACCATTCCGTCATGAGGACAGGGGCAGGAAATCCCTCTGCTGTAAACAGCAGAGGGATTTCCATTTTTTTTTGTGCCTCGGGAGGTGGGGAAGAGCTTCCCCAACCTCCCGAGGCCCTCCCCTGGTTTTCAAAGTAATGACGATCGCGCGCATGGCGCACTGTCGTCATTACATTGAAAACGCAACTGAAACTTAGTTTCAGTTTCAGTGTTTCAGTGCTCGTGGGGCTATCTCAGCCCCCGAGCACCAAAACACTTGGAAGAGGTATCGTTGGAAAGGGGAGAATCTCCCCATTCCAATGGTACCCTTCCCTAGTGGATCCCTGCTTGGGGATCACCCCAGGAGGGCGATCCCCAAGCAGGGATCCACCCACTAGCACCAGGGAGAGGGGAGGGGCCCCTTGGGCAAGGGCCTTTGCTCTCCCCATTGCGGTATGGGCACACCAGTCTTTCTGCCCCCCCTGGGGGGCAGATGGGGGCAGTAGCCCCCAAACTGCCCCCCCGGGGGGGGCAGAAAGCCCACTAGCACCAGGGATTTTTTATCCAAAAATTTACTTAGGGTGGGGGCTGCCCAAAACAGGCATGCCAATGCCCCCACCCCCCCTCACCAAAATTACAGCCTTTCTGCCCCCCCTGGTTGGCAGATGGGGGCAGGAGCCCCCAATCTGCCCCCTCCGGAAGGGCAAAAAGCCCACTAGACGCCAGGGTGTTCTTTTAGGCAAATGAAATTAGGGTGGGGGCTGCCCAAAATGGGCATGCCAATGCCCCCACCCCCCCAAAAAATATTACAGTCTTTCTGCCCCCCGGAGGGGCAGAAAGCCCACTAGCGCCAGGGATTTTTTCCCCGCAATTTTACCTAGGGTGGAGGCTGCCCAAAACGGGCATGCCAATGCCCCCAACCCCACCCCACCAAAATTACAGCCTTTATGCCCCCCCCTGGGGGCAGATGGGGGCAGGAGCCCCCAATCTGCCCTGCTGGGGGGGGGCAAAAAGCCCACTAGACGCCAGGGATTTATTTTGGGCAATTGAAATTAGGGTGGGGGCTGCCCAAAATGGGCATGTCAATGCCCCCACCCCCAAAAAATTACAGTCTTTCTGCCCCCTGGGGGCAGATGGGGGCAGTAGCCCCCAATCTGCCTCCCCCTGGGGGGCAGAAAGCCCACTAGATGCCAGGGTTTTTTTGGGGCAACTTTACTTAGGGTGGGGGCTGCACTCTAAACAATATTAACAATGTATAAACTATTTGTTAGCCGAAGCACTAGTTAGACAAAAAGCAATGAAAAGCAACAGAAATATTAAAAACACGTTTTTAATGGTAAACGCTGCCATATATTGACAGTTTTATACGAGTCAGAACAAACACCAGTACAACATCCCCAGATGTTAAAGAGGAATAAATAAACATCTGGTGTCCCTCCCGAGCCCACAGGACCCTTATGAGAGCAAGGAGAAGGCTGTCAAAATGGATTAAATTAACTAAAATAATAATGGTCATGGTCCTTTGAGCCCAATCACCATAGAACAAAACGTAGAAAGAATCTAAACAAATGGAAAGTACTATCTGGTGCCCCTCCAGGTCTGTGGGGCCCCTGTAGTAAGGGTTGCTGGCAAAAAAAAATTTATTCATTAAAAATAATGACCAAATACCCAGACTGCCCAATCACCATGCCAGTAAATGTAATTATATGAGGTGTCCCTTCAGAGTTCATGGAAACTCTATAGGAGCCAGAGAGAATATGGAAAAAATGGATTGAATTAATTAACTATAATGTTTAATAACCATGGCTGAGAAGGCCCAATCAAAAAGGCAGAAAATGATGAAACAATTCTAAAAAATGTGAAATAATATCTGGTGTCCCTGTCGGACTCACAAATTGATTGAATTAATGAAATAAAATAACCGTGGCCGATGGTGCCTAATGAACATGGCTTAAAATGCTGAATAAGAATTCAAAGAAATGTGAAATAATATGTGATGTGATGTTCCCTCCGAGCTAATGAGACTCCTGTGGTCGGAGGCTTTCCGACCAACATCCTAATTAGGGCCAAAGTGCTCACAGCAGAAGGATTTTAAAAGTGGCAGAAAGTAGTTAACTATCAGCCATGATACACTCATTCTGGTTTAACAAAATGTGGCAGAGCACAAAGCTTAGCAAGGAAAAAGGAAGTGAGAACAAAGACATAATGGATGATTGTGAGACACACACACACTGGTTTTATATAATGGTGGACGAGCACATGGCAATGGAAGAGGTGTCAGACCTGGCTTGTCCAGCTGGTTTATCCCGAGGCTTTTTGCTTTTTGGTCTCCTGTTTTGGACCCTGTTTATGTTGGTTTTATGATTCTGGGCACTTTACCACTGCTGATCAGTGCTAAAGTGCATATGCTCTCCCTGTAAATTGTGTTTATGGATTGGTGATTCCATGATTGGCATATTTGATTTACTGGTAAGTCCCTAGTACAGTGTACTGTGTATGCCCAGGGCCTGTAAATCAAATGCTGCTAGTGGGCTTGCAGCACTGATTGTGCCACCCACATGAGCAGCCTACAAATGTAACTCAGACCTGCCACTGTAGTGTCTGTGCGCAGTTTGGTACTGCCATGTCGACCTGGCAAGTGCACCCACTTGCCAGGCCCTCACATTCCCTTTTCTAAAATGTAAGACAACCCTAAGGTGGGCCCAAGGTACCTCTGTGGGCAGGGTGCAGTGTATGTGAAAGGTAGGACATGTCCTGATGTGGGTGGCATGTCCTGATAGTGAAATACTGCCAATTTCGTTTTTCACTATTGAAAGGCTATCGGTCCCATAGGATAGAATGGGAGTGTATTTATAACAGCTTATAAATATAACTTTCCATGGGGACAAGATAGGAAGGTAAAGTTAAGTATGCCTGAACAGTAAAGATGCATGTTTTAGTAAGGATGATTTTTACATTCTGTGTTTGAAAATACCACTTTTAGAAAGTGGGTATTTTCTTGCTTAGCCATCCTGTATGCCTTTGCTAGGGTTGTGTATTGATTGTCTGGCTTTGGAGTGGCAGCGGCTGGGAATGTGCATTCTGTTCAGACAGCCACTTGGGGGGTGAGGTGTGTCCTGCCTTTCCAGGGTGAGTCAGGGCTGGGCTGAATAGACCTGGGCTGCATTCAGAGTAGGGGGAGGAGATTTCTTTCTCACCTAAATGGGCTAAGTCTACCTTGGACAATGCTGTCTCTACCTCCTGCCAGGCACTTTCAATTTAGAGTGGTGCCCTTTGGATTAAAAATTGCTCCTGTCACTATCCAGAGGTTGGTCAACTGGGTCCCGGCTGGGTTAGAGTACTTCAATGGCGCCTACCTTGACGACTTTGCTGTCTTCAGCTCTAGCTGGGATAACCGCCTGTACAGTCCTTCAGACCCTGCAAAAGGCAGGCCTGACTAGCAAAGCCAATAAGTGCCAGACAGGGCTGCGATCCATTAAGTAAGTGGGCAACCAAGTCAGTGGGAGCAAGATGCAGCCCACCCAGCCCACGATACAGATCATCCTGGCTTGGAAACCGCATAAGACCCAGCCTGAAATGAGAGCCTTCTTAGACGTCACTGCATATTATAGGAGATATGATAAAGTGTATGGCACCATTGTTGCCCCATTAGCTGAACTGACTTCCAAGAAACAGCCCAAGAAGGTGATCTGGATGAAGGTATGCCAGAAAGCATGTTACACCCTGGAGGAAGCCATGCGCTCAGCACCAGTGCTTAAGGCATCTGACTTCGCCAAAGAATTGTTAGTGCAGGCAGATGCTTCAGAGCATGACATTGGGGCTATCTTGTCAAAGGGTTTGGACCAACTTGAAACCTTCATCAGCTGGAGGCTACCTCCCAGGGAACGAAGGTGGAGAGCAATTGAAAGGGAAGCCTTTGCATTGGTCTGGGCCCTTAATACTTTAAGACATACTTGTTTAGGAATCACTTCCGAGTTCATACAGACCACAGAGCCCTCAGACGGCTGAAGCAGCTGAGAGTGAGTATCCCAAACTGTTGAGGTAGTCCATCTTCCTACAGGGAATGGACTTTACGGTGGCCCATCGCCCTGGGACTGAACCACACCAATCCTTATGTTCCTTCTTGGTTTTTCCGCCTTAGCGATGAGAACTTCCATGAGGGTGGGTAGTTCTCCCTGTAATTCTGCTAAGGGCGAGGGGGGGGCACATGTTGGAAAGGACTATCTTTTGTGTGGTCTTCTCCCAGATGTTTGCCTTTACTACCCTATTTTTGCTGAATCCGTTTTTGTTGAGTCTAAGACTCTGCACACTTTACTCATGGGTAATGTGCTTGTGCTCTCCCTTCCAAATGCAGTAAAACGCAATAAAATTGGTATACACCTGTTTGCCACATTTAATTTACTTATAAATCCTTAGTAAATGGTACTACACGTACCCAGGACCTGTAAATTTAATGGTACAAGAGTGCCACCCAATAAAGTAGCACTGTAAAACATGTCTCAGGCCTACAACTGCAGCCTGCAATGCAGTTTTAAAAAAAAACATTTTAACCTAGCAAAATAAACCTTCTGCCAGGCCCAAACCTTGCTTAATAATACTTTAGGTCTCCCTAAAGTAGGCCTTAAAGGCTCATGCGGCGGGGTGCATGGTATTTAAAAAGTAGGACATGTGTACTTAAGTTTTACATGTACTCGTAGTGAAACCCCTCCAAAGTAGTTTTCACTGTAGCAAGACAAGCTCTCGCATAAACTAACACAGGGTTACCTTATTACATTTAATAAGTGATAACTACAGTTTGGGACCAGCTAGAGAAATACTTCTTCCACTCATTAGAATTGTAATTTAAAAACCTATTTAAAGGTATAGTCATATTTAAAATTTGATTCTAAAAATGCCACTTTTAGAAAGTTATAGACATGAGAAATCATGGTGACTGGCAGGAATAATTGAACACAGAAATTACTTAGGAATCGCAACAAAATTAATTTGGGTGAAATCACAAATGTTCTGTCCACTGCTTCAAATGGTGAATTGAAAAAATTGGCAATGTGATGTCAAGAATTTTACATGTTTGTCTTAAGTGCTATATGTGTTAAGAATTATTTCGGATGCCTACTGTTTTGGTCTTAATAATAACAATAAAAGAATGCCTTGGAGTAATCAGAACAGAGATAAGTGGTGGTTACACTATTTGAAGCAACGAACAGTATTTTTGTGATTTAGTCACTCGACCCACCCAAATTGGTTTAGTTACGAGTCCTAAGTAATTTGTGTATTCAAGTTATCCCTGCCAGTGGCCATGTTTTCACGTGTGTATGCATGGATGTTTTCCAGGCCTGGAGAGGGCTTTTGCAAACTCCTCTATGGGCATATACTTTTAGAAAGTTGGAATTGTTCTGCCTAAACCAAATATGCCTTTCTGCCAGTGTCCAGGGTCACATGACTGTTAATGGCTCTCCTGTTGTGTGATGGGTATGCTTTCCAGATGGGGACAAAAGGGTCTTGTGTGTACTGAGGGTGTTTCTCTCCTGAGCAGGATGGCCTGGGGGTTGAACCCAGAACATTCCTGACTTCAGAAGTTGCTTGCCCTGTCACTGGCAAGCTCAGCCCACACATGCGCCTGCCTACCCTTTCTTTTTCCTAGACAGATTGGAGCCAAACCTAGGAGAATGGGAAGATCTGAGCAAAACCAGTTTAAGGTTAGACAAAGGGCATGTCCCACACATAGACAGGCATCGGGAATAAAAGTGGCATTCGCAGGCCCTGTAATCCCCCCACTGAGGTAAAAGGAAGAAAGATACAGTTTAAAATTCCATTTGTCAGTACTGTCCCACTGACTCATATTTTCCATCCCCAGTGCCCCTGTGACAGCCTTATAGATAGTACAGATTCAGCTACAAGTCAAAGTTAAGATATCATGAGAATCAAGGTCCCAATAGGTGAGACCTTGGGAAAGCATTCCCTACGCCAGGGATTTAAGTGGGCTGGGTCTCACCGGTGTTGAGCACCGGCAGTTTTTTAAAGGGGGCCTCGAAAAGAGTCTCTATTGGGCTCTGTTTTGTGCCCTGGCACAGGCGGTCCGTTTTTTTCTGGACTGCAGTGACAGCAGGCACATCGATGTGCAGGTGCTCACACTGCTTACTTCTCACTAGTGGAGAAGTTACGGCATGACATCATGCCAGGTGAGCGTTGTAGGGGAAGGGAAATCCTTTAAAGAGAGTCATTTTCTCTCTGGATTTCCTTCTTTTGAAACTCAGGAGCAGCAACATTGTCGTGGTGTCACCAGGGCTTTAAGTGGAAGGTTTTTCAATATTATATACAAGCCAAAGTTGCTGCTTATTTATCTTATGCAACTAACAACCATTGACAAAGCCAATAGTCCTGACTTGTTGTAGGTATGATGTTACTTGTTGTATCATATATCTGGATGCAATGACAGAAACAGCAAAAATACAAGTCGGGCGGCACACTATGCTAAGCAGAGATTTTTAGCTTATGTGTTTTTAAGCCACGCCCTTAATTACAATGGCCACGCCCCTTTGAGAGACCCCACCAGTTTTTCAACCCACTTAAAGCCCTTAAAACGGGCATGCCAATGCCCCCACCCCCCTCACCAAAATGACAGCCTTTCTGCCCCCCCGGGAGGTCAAAAAGCCCACTAGACGCCAGGGATTTCTTTTAGGCAAATGAAATTAGAGTGGGGGCTGCCCAAAATGGGCATGCCAATGCCCCCATCCCCCCAAAAAAAATTACAGTCTTTCTGCCCCCCGGAGGGGCAGAAAGCCCACTAGCGCCAGGGATTTTTTTCCCGCAATTTTACCTAGGGTGGGGGCTGGCCAAAACGGGCATGCCAATGCCCCCAACCCCCCCACCAAAATTACAGCCTTTCTGCCCCCCCTGGGGCAGCAGCCCCCAATCTGCCCCTCCGGGGGGGCAAAAAGCCCACTAGACGCCAGGGATTTATTTTGGGCAATTGAAATTAGGGTGGGGGCTGCCCAAAATGGGCATGTCAATGCCCCCCCCAAGAAAAAATTACAGTTTTCTGCCCCCCCCCGGGCGGGCAGAAAGCCCACTAGATGCCAGGGTTTTTTTGGGGGCAATTTTATTAGGGTGGGGGCTGCCCAAAACGGGCATGCCAATGCACCCACCCCTCCCACCAAAATTACAGCCTTTCTGCCCCCCCTGGGGCAGTAGCCCCCAATCTGCCCCCCCATGGGGAGCAAAAGCCCACTAGACGCCAGGGATTTATTTTGGGCAATTGAAATTAGGGTGAGGGCTGCCCAAAACGGGCATTTCAATGCCCCCACCCCCCCCAAAATAACTACAGTCTTTCAGCCCCCCCGGGGGGAAGATGGGGGCGGGGGCTCCCCAAAATGGACATGACAATACCCCCCCCAGAGAAATTCCAGTCTTTCTGCCGCCCGTGGGGGCAGATGGGGGCAGTGGCCACTGATCTGCCCCACAGGGGGGGGGGGGCAGAAAGCCCACTAGGCACCAGCGATTACGATGGCTTTTTTTAATGCTTGGGGGTGGGGGCTGCCCAGAATGGGCATACCAATGCCCCCACCATATCGGGGCAAATCCCCCCCGATTTTCCCCCAGGGTGGCAGAAAGCCCACAAGGCACAGACTTATTTTTAGCAATGTGCCTACCTGTGGATTTTTGGCCCTAGCACAGCCGGCACATAGGGAAACCTAGCAAACCTGTACATTTTTGAAAACTAGACACCCAGGGGAATACAGAATGGGGTGACTTGTCTGGCTCTCACCAGGTTCTGTTACCCAGAATCCCTTGCAAACCTTAAACTTTGTCAAAAAAACACATTTTCCTCACATTTTTGTGGTGGAAAGTTTTGGAATCTGCGTGGGTCCACAAAATTCCACCCACCCCGCATTCCCCAATGTCTTCCAAGAAAAATGGTACCTCACTTGTGTGGGTAGGCCTCGTGCCCGCGACAGGAAACGGCCCAAAACGCAATGTGGACACCACATTTTCACAGTGAAAACTGATCATTTTTTTGCAAAGTGCCTAGCTGTAGATTTCGAACCCTAGCTCTGCCGGCACCTAGAGAAACCTAGTTTACCTATACATTTTTGAAAACTAGACACCCAGGGGAATCCAGGATGGGGTGACTTGTCTGGCTCTCACCAGGTTCGGTTACCCAGAATCCCTTGCAAACCTCACATTTCCCTCACATTTCTGTGGTGGAAAGTTCTGAAATCTGTGTGGATCAACAAAATTCCACAAAGCCCGCATTCCCCAAAGTCTTCCAAGAAAAATGGTACCTCACTTGTGTGGGTGGGTCAAGTACCCGCGACAGGCAAGGGCCCAAAACCTATTGAGGCGACTTCAAAATTACTTATCACAAAACAACCGGGTTTTGCAAGGGGGATCACCTGGGTTTTTGGCCCCGTGCTCCGCGGCCAGCTAGGGAAACTGACCGAACCCACACATTTCTGAAAACTAGACACCCAGGGGATTCCAGCAAGGTATGGCTTGCGTGGATCCCCAACGTTTCTTACCCAGAATCCCCTGCAAACCTCAAATGTAGCTGAAAAAATCACTTTTCCACATATTTTTGTGTGGGAAAGTTGTGGCATCACCGGGCTGACACAAATTTCCTACCACCCAGCATTCCCCCAGGTCTCCCGATAAAAATGGTGCCTCACTTGCAAGGGGTTCACCTGGGATTTTGGCCCCGTGCTCGGTGGCCAGCTAGGGAAGCCTACCAAACCCACACATTTCTGAAAACTAGACACCCGGGATTCCAGGAGGTATGGCTTGCGTGGATCCCCCAACTTCTCTTAACCAGAATCCCTGCAAACCTCGAATTTAGCTGAAAAAATCACTTTTTCCACACATTTTTGTGTGGGAAAGTTGTAGCATTACGGGCAGACACAAATTTCCTACCACCCAGTGTTCCTCAGGTCTCCCGATAAAATGGTGCCTCACTCGTGTGGGAGGCCCAAGTACTCACGACAGGCAAGGGCCCAAAACGTATTGAGGCAACATCAAAATTGCCTATCACAAAACGACCTGGTTTTGCAGGAGTCACCTGGGTTTTGGCCTCGTGCTCGGCGGCCAGCTGGGAAACCTACCAAACCCACACATTTCTGAAAACTAGACACCCGGAGGATTCCAGGGAGGTATGGCTTGCGTGGATCTCCCAACGTTTTCTTACCCAGAATCCCCTGCAAACCTCAAAGTTAGCTGGAAAAATCACTTTTTCCACACATTTTGTGTGGGAAAGTTGTGGCATCATCGGGCTGACACAAATTTCCTACCACCCAGTGTTCCCCCAGGTCTCCCGATAAAAATGGTGCCTCACTCGTGTGGGAGGCCCAAGTACCCGCGACAGGCAAGGGCCCAAAACGTATTGAGGCGACATCAAAATTGCCTATCACAAAACGACCTGGTTTTGCAAGGTGGGGTCACCTGGGTTTTTGGCACGTGCTCGGCGGCCAGCTAGGGAAACCTACCAAACCCACACATTTCTGAAAACTAGACACCCGGAGGATTCCAGGGAGGTATGGCTTGCGTGGATCCCCCAACGTTTTCTTACCCAGAATCCCCTGCAAGCCTCAAATTTCCTAAACACTGGGTGGTAGGAAATTTGTGTCAGACCGGTGATGCCACAACTTTCCTACATAAAAATGTATGGAAAAAAAGTGATTTTTTTCAACTAAATGTGAGGTTTGCAGGGGATTCTGGGTAAGAAAACATTGGGGGATCCACCCATGCCATACCTCCCTGCAATCCCCCGGGTGTCTAGTTTTCAGAAATGTGTGGGTTTGGTAGTTTTCCCTAGCTGGCCGCCGAGCACGGGGCCAAAAACCCAGGTGACCCCCCTTGCAAAACCAGGTTGTTATGTGATAGGCAATTTTGATGTCGCCTCAATACGTTTTGGGCCCTTGCCTGTCGCGGGTACTTGGGCCTCCCACACGAGTGAGGCACCATTTTTATCGGGAGACCTGGGGGAATGCTGGGTGGTAGGAAATTTGTGTCAGCCCGGTGATGCCACAACTTTCCCACTCAAAAATGTGTGGAAAAAATGATGTTTTTCAGCTAAATGTGAGGTTTGCAGGGGATTCTGGCTAAGAAAACGTTGGGGGATCAATGCAAGTTATACCTCCCTGGAATCCCCCGCGTGTCTAGTTTTCAGAAATGTGTGGGTTTGGTAGGTTTCCCTAGCTGGCCGCCGAGCATGGGGCCAAAACCCAGGTGACTTCCTTGCAAAACTAGGTCGTTTTGTGATAGGCAATTTTGATGTCGCCTCAATACGTTTTGGGCCCTTGCCTGTCGCGGGTACTTGGGCCTCCCACACGAGTGAGGCACCATTTTTATCGGGAGACCTGGGGGAACGCTGGGTGGTAGGAAATTTGTGTCAGCCCGATGATGCCACAACTTTCCCACACAAAAATGTGTGGAAAAAGTGATTTTTGTCCAGCTAAATTTGAGGTTTGCAGGGGATTCTGGGTAAGAAAACGTTGGGGGATCCACGCAAGCCATACCTCCCCGGAATCCCCCGGGTGTCTAGTTTTCAGAAATGTGTGGCTTTGGTAGGTTTCCCTAGCTGGCCGCCGAGCACGGGCCAAAACCCAGGTGACCCCCTTGCAAAACCAGGTCTTTTGTGATAGGCAATTTTGATGTTGCCTCAATACGTTTTGGGCCCTTGCCTGTCGCAGGTACTTGGGCCTCCCACACGAGTGAGGCACCATTTTTATCGGGAGACCCGGGGGAACGCTGGGTGTTAGGAAATTTGTGTCAGCCCGGTGATGCCACAACTTTCCCACACAAAAATGTGTGAAAAAAGTGATTTTTTTCAGCTAAATTTGAGGTTTGCAGGGGATTCTGGGTAAGAAAACGTTGGGGGATCCACGCAAGACATACCTCCCTAGCATCCCCCGGGTGTCTAGTTTTCAAAAATGTATAGGTTTGCTAGGTTTCCCTAGGTGCCAGCAAAGCTAGGGTTCAAAAACTACAGCTAGGCACTTTGCAAAAAAAGGGTCATTTTTCACTGTGAAAATGTGGTGTGTCCACATTGCGTTTTGGGCCGTTTCCTGTCGCGGGCACTAGGCCTACCCACACAAGTGAGGTACCATTTTTCTCGGAAGACGTTGGGGAACGCGGGGTGGGTGGAATTTTGTGGATCCACGCAGATTCCAGAACTTTCCACCACAGAAATGTGAGGAAAATGTGGTTTTTTTGACAATATTTCAGGTTTGCAAGGGATTCTGGGTAACAGAACCTGGTGAGAGCCAGTCAAGTCACCCCATCCTGGATTCCCCTGGGTGTCTAGTTTTCAAAAATGTATAGGTTTGCTAGGTTTCCCTAGGTGCCGGCAGAGCTAGGGTTCAAAAACTACAGCTAGGCACTTTGCTAAAAAAAGGGTCATTTTTCACGGTGAAAATGTGGTGTGTCTACCTTGCATTTTGGGCCGTTTCCTGTTGCGGGCACTAGGTCTACCCACACAAGTGAGGTACCATTTTTCTCGGAAGACTTTGGAAAACGCGGGGTGGGTGGAATTTTGTGGATCCACGCAGATTCCAGAACTTTCCACCACAGAAATGTGAGGAAAATGTGTTTTTTTTTTACAATTTTTTAGGTTTGGATAGGATTCTGGGTAACAGAACCTGGTGAGAGCCAGTCAAGTCACCCCATCCTGGATTACCCTGGGTGTCTAGTTTTCAAAAATGTATAGGTTTGCTAGGTTTCCCTAGGTGCCGGCAGAGCTAGGGTTCAAAGACTACAGCTAGGCACTTTGCAAAAAAAGGGTCATTTTTCACTGTGAAAATGTGGTGTGTCCACTTTGCGTTTTGGGCCGTTTCCTGTCGCTGGCACTAGGCCTACCCACACAAGTGAGGTACCATTTTTCTCGGAAGTCTTTGGGGAACGCTGGGTGGGTGGAATTTTGTGGATCCATGCAGATTCCAGAACTTTCCACCACAGATAAGTGAGGAATATGTGGTTTTTTTTAACAATTCTTTAGGTTTGCAAGGGATTCTGGGTAACAGAACCTGGTGAGAGCCAGTCAAGTCACCCCATCCTGGATTCCCCTGGGTGTCTAGTTTTCAAAAATGTATAGGTTTGCTAGGTTTCCCTAGGTGCCGGCAGAGCTAGGGTTCAAAAACTACAGCTAGGCACTTTGCAAAAAAAGGGTCATTTTTCGCTGTGAAAATGTGGTGTGGCCACCTTGCGTTTTGGGCCGTTTCCTGTCGCGGGCACTAGGCCTACCCACACAAGTGAGGTACCATTTTTCTCAGAAGACTTTGGGGAACGCGGGGTGGGTGGAATTTTGTGGATCCACACAGATTCCAGAACTTTCCACCACAGAAATGTGAGGAAAATTTGTTTTTTTTAATAATTTTTCAGGTTTGCAAGGGATTCTGGGTAACAGAACCTGGTGAGAGCCAGTCAAGTCACCCCATCCTGGATTCCCCTGGGTGTCTAGTTTTAAAAAATGTATAGGTTTGCTAGGTTTCCCTAGGTGCCGCAGAGCTAGGGTTCAAAAACGACAGCTAGGCACTTTGCAAAAAAAGGTTCATTTTTCACTGTGAAAATGTGGTGTGTCCACCTTGCGTTTTGGGCCATTTCCTGTTGCGGGCACTAGGCCTACCCACACAAGTGAGGTACCATTTTTCTCGGAAGACTTTGGGGAACGCGGGGTGGGTGGAATTTTGTGGATCCACGCAGATTCCAGAACTTTCCACCACAGAAATGTGAGGAAAATGTGGTTTTTTTTTACAATTGTTTAGGTTTGCATAGGATTCTGGGTAACAAAACCAGGTGAGAGCCAGTCAAGTCACCCCATCCTGGATTCCCCTGGGTGTCTAGTTTTCAAAAATGTATAGGTTTGCTAGGTTTCCCTAGGTGTCGGCAGAGCTAGGGTTAAAAAATTACAGCTAGGCAATTTGCAAAAAAAAGGGTCATTTTTCACTGTGAAAATGTGGTGTGTCCACCTTGCGTTTTGGGCCGTTTCCTGTCGCTGGCACTAGGCCTACCCACACAAGTGAGGTACCATTTTTCTCGGAAGACTTTGGGGAACGCGGGCTGGGTGGAATTTTGTGGATCCATGCAGATTCCAGAACTTTCCATCACAGAAAAGTGAGGAAAATGTGTTTTGTTTTACAATTTTTTAGGTTTGCAAGGGATTCTGGGTAACAGAACCTAGTGAGAGCCAGTCAAGTCACCCCATCCTGGATTCCCCTGGGTGTCTAGTTTTCAAAAATGTATAGGTTTGCTAGGTTTCCCTAGGTGCCGGCAGAGCTAGGGTTCAAAAACTACAGCTAGGCACTTTGAAAAAAAAGGGTCATTTTTCGCTGTGAAAATGTGGTGTGTCCACCTTGCGTTTTGGGCCGTTTCTTGTCGCGGGCACTAGGCCTACCCACACAAGTGAGGTACCATTTTTCTCGAAAGACTTTGGGGAACGCGGGGTGGGTGGAATTTTGTGGATCCACGCAGATTCCAGAACTTTCCACCACAGAAATGTGTGAAAAATGTTTTTTTTGACAATTTTTTAGGTTTGCAAGGGATTCTGGGTAACAGAACCTGGCGAGAGCCAGTCAAGTCACCCCATCCTGGATTCCCCTGCGTGTCTAGTTTTCAAAAATGTATAGGTTTGCTAGGTTTCCCAAGCTGCCGGCAGAGCTAGGGTTCAAAAACTACAGCTAGGTACTTTGCAAAAAAAGGGTCATTTTTCAAAGTGAAAATGTGGTGTGTCCACCTTGCGTTTTGGGCCGTTTCCTGTCGCGGGCACAAATGTGAGGAAAATGTGTTTTTTTTGACAAATTTTTTAGGTTTGCAAGGGATTCTGGGTAACAGAACCTGGTGAGAGCCAGTCAAGTCACTCCATCCTGGATTCCTCTGGGTGTCTAGTTTTCAAAAATGTATAGGTTTGATAGGTGTCCCTAGGTGCAGGTAGAGCTAGTGATGGAGCAAGGACTCGGACACGAGACTTGCTCGGAAGCAATCCTCTCGATTTAACTTACTAGCGAATTACTAACGACATGTCTTGTGATTAATAATATGCATTTTCACTATACGCGGGAAAAGAATGAAGCTTGCCTATGTGTTTACTAACTGCAAATAACACGGACGTAGGACTAGAACGCATTTAACATGGGATCTTTACTGCGCATGCGTCTACTCTACTGCATCTACGTAGTATGACGTACTGACACTTGGAGGGAAATTCTGGCACTTGCGCAAAGGGCTATAAAATGGCCGCTTGAAAGCTCACATGCATGGCACCTGCTTTGCTGAAATTAGAAATGGGTTTATAACTAATGCAAATGCAGAGAGAGAAATAACAAATGGTATGGGTTAGAGTAGAGATTGGTGGTATACAGTGAAATCATTTATTTTTGAGAATAACACTTTTCTTTTTCGACTTTATTATTAGTGCGTATTTGGGCCTATTAAAACTGTCTGAGTCGAGCAGACCAATATGGCGCGACGCATGCGCCCTGATACAGAAGCTTGGAAGATGACTAAGGATTTGTCACGAGTCCAAGGTCGGAGGAGATGTGCCCTGGGAACATATGGGTGAAGAGTTCATATGAAGGAACTTATTCAAGAAATCAGTTACAAATGTATTAATAAAGTTTAAAGATGTATGGGAAAGGAAGGGCGGAATAAAGTTTGAAGGGAGAAGTTTGGAAACAATGGTTAAAAGAGAATAAATGAAGTATAAGTGTGGTGTGATGATCATCCCCCCTCGCCTGTCCAATCAGAAGTTAGTATTCTGTGCAAAAGAAACATTAATGGGTGGTACATGCCTATGGAAAGGTATAATTGAGGTAGTTTAGTAAGAAGAAGGGGCATTGTCTTTTAGAGAAGTTCGGGGTTCAAGAGTGCAAGAGTCAAGTCAGGTCGAGCAAGCCTTTGCGCGTTGAAGAAGCCTGACATCGGGGTGTGCCGGTGTGGTGCTCTGAAATGCTGATGAAGAAACCGAATGCAGAACCATCTACTTAATTTGGGTGGGTTTAGAAAGAAGATCGCGGAAGAACCACGAGGAGAAAGAGAGTGTCAGAGAGGGGTGCGACGTAGTCGTCGGTAACTAGAGAGGTGAAGTATCCTGTCCTGATTCCTGTCCTGAAGTCTTTGTCTCCTGATCTGTCCTGGGAGGCCCTTACTAGCCCTTTGGCCAGGGGGTTGGTCTTCACACCATACTTTGGTAATTATGAAATACATTGTTTGATAAATGCTCTTCTGCCTCTATCCTCTTCTTTCTGAGCATAGTTATTGTGTCGATCTGAATTGATAAGTGTTATGAGATATTTTTGAATTGGCACTCCCGCGAATGAGGGTGTTTGTACTGAAACGCTTTGAGATGGTTCAAAACCCCTAATTTTAGATAAAGATTTAAAAACTTATTTGAGTCTGTCATTATTTAAATTTATTGAGAAATGCATAATAAAGTTATGTCAATTATCGCCATCAACTAGTTCCACCTAACTGGTCCATTGACCAGAAGAAAGAACTGTTTAATCAGCAGAAGGTTTAGTTAAAGAAGTAATAACTAGATCTTGAGGTATGCGCAACATATAAAACTAATAGACTCCAGTGGTTTACTTATTGCGCAGCGGAAGCAAGTTGTATGGGCCCAAGTGAGTATATGGTAGTAGAGTATCTGTTGTTAGTAGACCGCTGGATCAGTTTTCTGGTAGCAGAGGATGGTTGTTAGTAACTAGTTTGGTGATAAGTATATATTATTGATTTTTGGTTAATGTTTTAACAAAAGAGTTAGTGTCCTGTTTTATGTTGTCTGGAACATTCCCGGGGAATGAATAGCAGGTGGCGATAGAAACCACACTGCAGTGAGGTTACTCGTCTGTTGGAATGACACTGAGAAGCTAGGTAGGGCTGGCAGTGTTAAAATAGGGACTATTTTCTGTACAAAAGTGAGAGTGGTTGAAAGCAAAGAGTTCGCTGGTGAAACTTTAGGCGTTATATCACCTAGTAAGGGTAACTCTGAAGGAGTAGCAGGTTCTTCTAAGCTAGATTGACAGCAAAAGGAGTTCGCTGGTGAAATACCGGTCTCAAAATTCCTTAACGGAAGATACCGGCAGAGTAGCAGATTCTCTGGAGCTTAGGTGAAGAGTAAGCAGAAGGTTTTACTCGCAGTGGAAGAAAATAAACTATCCTTTTAATTTAGTGGAGCAGACAGAGTAGCGAATGTTTTTACGTTGTTAATAACAAAGAAGTTCAAAGAATTTTTGAAGAAATAAAATTTTCGTATTACCTTACAAAGGGAGGGTCAGTTGCCGGAGTGGTACTGACGTCACAGAGAGCCGCGCTGAGATTGGTAGAAGCAGCGGGCGCGTGACAGGAGGAGCTTGGTAAAGGAGGGGTGAGAAATCGCCTGAGTAGGATCGACGTCACAGAGAGCCGCGCTGAGATTGGTAGAAGCAGCGGGCGCGTGACAGGAACAGCATTGTAAAGGAGGGGTCAGTAGTGAGGAGCACACTGACGTCAGGAAAAGGCCGCGCTGACATTGGTCAGAGTACGAGTGTGAGCCTGGTTTGATTGGATACTTAGTTAGAAGCCGCGCTAGGATTGGAAAAGAGAAGGATTGTATGCGGGATTTTGATTTGACTGTCAGTGCAAGACGTACAGGTAGAAGATTTCAAGGGTTTGCGGAATATAATTTCCTGCACCGTTCTTTAAGAATGTATGGAGAGAAAAGAAAAATGTCAATTTTTAAGAGAATAAAGAATTTCTTTGTTAAGGATAAGCCTGTGTTGACTAGAGAGGGTATTCCTATTCCGCCACCGAAGACACCAGCATCTTTTATGATGATGGAGAGAGGATATCATACTTGCGTGTGGCTAGAAAATTGGGTGGAGTACACGAAGGATGATGGTGTGTTAGCGTTTCCTAAGGATGGTACGTTTAATGGGAGGATTCTTCAGAATTTGAGATTGAAGATGAATGATTTAGAACCGAGACCTAGGTTAACTCAATATGAGGCTTTGGAAGAATGGGAGACTGAGTCATATGAAAGAGAGAAATGTAGAGGTGGAAGATATAGAGGATTCTTTCAGAGACACTTGCATGAGTCAAGAGAAGGGCAGATGAAACAGTGGAGGAGAGCGATGGTATCGGAAGGGTTATATCCAGTGTTAATGGCTGAGGAACATTCTGGAGGAAAGTGTAAAGAGAAAACAAAACATATGAATTCGACAGGATATGGAGAGTCAGATGACGAATTGTTAGAGGATATTTTAATGAAGAATCCACCACCGTATCAAGAAGCAGCTAGTAAGGTTGTCCCAAGTGCGCCAGTAATGGGAATACCATTAACTCCACAGATTTTACATGAGACATCATACAACAGAGTGTTGCAAGATAATGAAAGAGAAGCTTTGAACAAAACTAGGGAGGAACTAGTTCAAAGGATAAGTCAATTGAATTTAAATACTGAAGCTTTGACAGTACCTCTAACCATTGGTCCAGTGATCCCATTATATGAGGATAATAAGGATACCCAGAAATCACATCTTGTGACAGTTCCATTGAATAGTCCTAGAAAAGAGATAGTAATCACAGATGATCAGGTTAGTGAAAGTGAGTCAGTTATTTCACTAATGGATCTCCCTATTGTGGAACCCAATGCGGAAACTCAAAAGAGAGTTACGCCTATGAATTTGAGAGAGAGAAGACCTTTGGTTCCGGCTGGAACTTCAGGTACAACAGTAGTCACCTCTGAAGATATAGAAAGGTGGGCTCAGGAAAGGGAAAATCAGATCACAAAACCAAAGATTTTAGATATTAGCAGATTGAAAGTGGAATTGGAAGAGATGATGACAGGATGTGTGGGCACAGAAAGATTAAATGTTTATAATGATGAAGAATTGTTGTTTCTTTGTAAGAGTATAACCAGGAGAGCAAGATTATTTCATGAAAGATTAACTGAAGTTGCTTCAGAGATTGGAATAGATATAGGGAAATCAAAATTGTTACAGAAGCCCTATCGAGTGGATTTTACTGATAAAGACTTAGAAAGTGTGAATGCTTCAGGAAAAAGGTTACAGATAAAAGAATTAATGAACATTTTGCGGAAATGGGGAGACATTGATAAATGGAGGATTAGGTGGATAAGGAAGAAAGAAGAAGTACAGGCAAGAGAGGCAGCAGCTGCATTTCCAGTAAGAGAAACAGGAAAAGTGGAGAGGTTGTGTCCAATGAGAGAGGTTCCTGGAGGAGGATATGTTCATGTCCCTTGGAGTAGACAAGATATTTTATCATTTACAAATGATTTTCCAAAACTTAGAAAAAAGCCAGTTGAGTGGTACAAACAGGTAGAGAGGTTTGTGAAAGTCTCAAAGGTGTTATTGAAAGATCTGGATGGTCTATTTGACATAGTGGTACCTGCTGATTTATGGACAGAATGTAAAATCACAATTGATTGGCCTAATGAGGAGTATCCTAGAGATGCAAAAACAGGAGCACCGTCAGAAGAAGTGATGAAAAAGTATCATCAAGTGATTACATATTTGAAAGGGAAAATCCCTCCTAAAAAACAGATTGGGTAAAAATAGATAGAACGACACAGGAACCGAATGAATCTGTACATGCGTTTTATGAGCGATTGTTGCAGGTGTTCTAGCAGTATAGTCGTTTTGAGAACATTGGTGACAAAGATATGGGGCATTTTGTGTATCGGTTTGTATATGGCTTGAAACCGGAAATTAGTCAGATGATACAGCAGCACATGTTGTGTTGGCAAAGTAAGACAGTGGATGAAATTTTGAAGTACGCGAAATATTGCGGGGATGACATAGAGGCCAGTCGAAGGAAGCTGAAAGAGAAAATGATGTGGGCTCAAGTTAAATTGGCAGAGCAGCAGGAAGAGAAGACAAATGAGCAAAATAATAATCCAGTAAAAGAACAGAGTCAGAATAATCAAGGAACGAATGGTAATAGATTTAAAGGGCGAATGGACAGAAAAGAAGCGAAAAAGAAGTTTCCTTGTCATGCGTGCGGAAAGCTTGGACATTGGAAGAACGAGTGTAAGAGTACTCAGACTAATAAGAATAATAATGGGCCAAATCAAAATTTTATCCCACAGATGCAGAATGAAGTACTTATGAATCAGCAGCAACAGGTAGTCACTCCACAATATCAGGTACCACCAGCTCCTATGCCAAATTTTGTGAACCATCAAAGTTTCAGTGTGAACACCGGATTTCAAGGAGAAAGTGTTAAGAATAATAGAACAATTGTTCAATATTTTTTGCAGAATGATGAGGAACGTTCAGATACTACACAATGACGGTGCCTGAGGGGGGAGGAAGAGGAGTGCGTGCTTGGCGCATCCTTGCCGGTAGATCAGTCAGGTCCATTTGTTGATGGGAGAGTAGAAGGTAAAGACATTACTTTCCTATTGGATACTGGTGCTACCAGGTCTACTGTGAGAACAGCAGACATCCCAAACCTACCCCTCTCGGGAGAGACAATCCAAGTTGTAGGCGTATCTAACCAACAGATTAGAACACCAATCACAAAACCAATGGAGGTGCACATTGGAAACTTTAAGGAAATGCATCGGTTTGTAGTTTGCGATTCCAGTCCAGTAAATCTGTTGGGAAGAGATCTTTTGTGCAAGATGAATTGCACAATCTATTGTACACCGGATGGTGTCGCTTTCCAAACCCCTGATGAAGATGTGGCATACAAGATGATGCTGGCCAAGCAGGGAACAGAAGTAGATGAAATGTTTTCACTGATAACTGAAAATGAATTACCAGAAGAGTTGAGAGCAACAGTTAATCCAGAAGTGTGGGATTTTACTGGAAAGGATATTGGGCTAATGAAAAATATAGACCCAGTTAAAGTGACAGTGAAGGAAGGTGCAGTGTATCCAAATACCCGTCAGTACAAAATGAGTTCAGAAGTAAAAGCAGGAATTATCCCAGAAATTGAACGGATGGTTAAACAAGGCATTCTGAAAGAAGTGATGGGTAGTCCCTGTAATTCACCAATAATGGGACTGAAAAAGCCTAGCGGAAAGTACAGAATAGTGCAAGACCTGCGAAAAATAAATAAGATTGTAATTCCCTGTTGTCCAATTGTGCCAAATCCAGCAGTGATCCTTTATCAGATACCGTGGAATGCAGGATGGTTTACAGTAATTGATTAATGCCAAGCGTTCTTTTCTATTCCTTTGCACCCAGACAGCCAGTATCTGTTTACGTTTAAATTTGAAGATCGTATTTACGCATGGTGTCGTGTTCCTCAAGGATACACAGAAAGTCCTTCAAACTTTAATCAGATTTTGAAAAAGTGGCTGGAATCATTGATTATGCCCGGAAATTCTGTTCTGGTTCAGTACATTGATGACTTATTGGTGGCATCAAAAACGCGAGAAGATTGTGTCACAGATACAATTGCGTTGCTGAACCATTTGGCTGAAGGAGGACACAAGGTGTCTCCAAAAAAATTACAGTTCTGTCGACAAGAAGTAAGATATCTAGGGCATAAAATAGAAAGAGGAGTTAGAAAAGTGACACCGGAAAGAATAAAAATAATCAAAGAAATGCAATTGCCACAGACTCAGAGAGAAATGAGAATGTTTCTGGGAGTGGTTGGATATTGCAGGCAATGGATAAATGGATTTTCTGTGTTGGCGAAACCATTGATACAGATGATTCGGAAACGAGCAAAAGATCCGATTGATTGGAATGATGACTGCCTAGAGGCATTTGTGAGATTGCGAAATTGTCTGTGTGAGGCTCCTGCCTTGGGCATGCCAGACTATACAAAAGACTTTGCTTTGTTTTGTTGTGAAAGAGAAAATTGTGCACTTTCAGTTTTAACACAGAGACATGGATTGAGTCGGCGTCCAGTGGCATATTTTTCAGCCACATTGGACCCGGTAGCTTCAGCATTGCCTGGCTGCTTAAAAGCAGTAGCTGCTACTTGTATGAGTCTGGAGCAAAGTGAGTCGATAGTGATGGGACATCTGGTAAAGGTATTCGTTCCACACTCGGTTGAGATTCTTTTAACAAGAACAAGAACACAGCACCTCACCCCTAGTCGTTTGACAAAGTACGAAAGAGTAATTTTGGGAGCTGAAAATGTGACTGTGACAAGGTGTCCGATTTTGAACCCAGCTACCCTATTACCAGACCCCTGTGATGAGGAAGTGAAAGATGAAAGTGATCACGATTGCTTAGAAGTGACTGAGTTATGCACAAAGCCCCGCCCGGATATAAGAGAGACACCACTAAAAGAAGCAGATCATGAGTTATTTGTAGACGGCTCCTGCCTTAGGACACAAGAGGGAGGTCTAAGTGCTGCATATGCTGTTTGCAAAATTTCGGGGGTAATTGAAGCATCCTGTTTACCTGGGGTCAAGTCTGCACAAGTAGCTGAATTAGTTGCCTTGACAATGGCATGTAAAAAGGGGAAAAATTGGAGAGTAACCATATTTACGGATAGTCAATATGGTTTCGGGATTGTGCATGACTTCGGCCAGCTTTGGATGCAGAGGGGATTTCTGACTTCTTCAGGGTCTCCAATCAGAAACAGCAAAAATGTAAAGGATTTGTTGGAAGCATTACAATTGCCAAAAGAGATAGCAGTTGTAAAATGCGCTGCACGTCAGTCAGGAAATGACTATGTGACTGCTGGTAATAATTATGCTGACCAAGTGGTGAAATACTGCGCTAAAAATGCAGTAGCCATAAACAGAAAAATTGAAACGGGAGAAACCAGATGTCAACTTATGTACTTCTCAGTGCCAGAGACATGGGATGAGATTAGACAATTGCAGGAAGAAGTTGAGGATAAAGAAAAAGAAATCTGGATAAAGACAGCCTGTACCAAAAGACCACATGATGAAGTATGGGTGTATCTAGATGGAAGACCAGTCATGCCAGATTGTCTGCTTTCAAAAAAAGCGAGGGTGTATTATGGAGCGACGCACATAGGGAGAGATTCAATGATCAGACTATTCAGACAGAGTTGGTACAATCCGAAGTTCAGGGTAATCGCAGAGAGCCTTTGCCAAAGATGCTTAACCTGTCAACAGCAGAACCCAGGTAGAAAGACAGTGGTAAGCTGGGGAAAAATCGGAAAGGCAGAAGGACCATTCACCAGATTACAGTTAGATTTCATTGAGTTACCCCCCTGCAACGGATTGAAATATGTACTTGTCATAGTGTGCCTTTTCTCAAGATGGGTGGAAGCCTACCCTACGAGAAGAAATGACAGTCTTACAGTTGCAAAATTATTGTTAAGGGAGTTAGTGCCACGGTTTGGTTTTCCGGTCACTTTGGAATCAGATAGAGGCCCTCATTTTAATACTGAAATAATTCGATTAATCTGTACTGCATTTAACATTGAACAAAAACTACACTGTGCTTATCGTCCAGAGGCTTCTGGAATTGTTGAACAAATGAATGGCACAATCAAGTCAAGATGGGGAAAGGTGTGTGCATCCACAAAACTGAAATGGCCAGATGCATTGCCTCTTGTACTAATGGGTCTCAGAAGCATTCCAGACAGAAAAACAGGAATGAGTCCACATGATGTACTCATGGGAAGAGCCATGAGACAGGCGTTCATTCCTGGATATAAACTAATGAGTATAACTGATGATCTGGTATTGGACTATTGCAAAGGATTGGCTGAAATGATGCGTTCTATCTCTCATCAGGTTGGAGAAGATGCAGTTGAAAGACAGCCAGATCAAGCGCATGATTTGAATCCTGGAGATTGGGTGCTAGTGAAGAAACACGCAAGAAAATCGTGTCTAGCACCAAGGTGGGACAAACCAAGGCAAGTCATACTAGTCACTACCACTGCAGTGAAGTGTGCAGGTTTGCCCAATTGGATTCACGCTAGTCATACCAGGAGAGTACCAAGCCCATTAGATCAACAAGAGCCACCACTGACTGAGCAGGCTGAAGCATCAGGAGTTGTAAACTGTGAAATTGAAGAATCTAGAGTGATAGATTCTGAAAGACAACCATATGATGAGCAGCCCGAGCTAAGTCAGGAAGAATGAATCCCAGTGATTGAAGTAATTGATGATGCCATTGAAACCAGAAGAAGAACAGAACTGAAAAGACAAGAAAGTAGTCAGGAAGAGATAGGGGGAGAAGAACACACTCAGGTGAAAACAGAAAAAGACATAAACAAACCTGAGGAGGGAAAAGGAGAGGAACACGTTCAGGCAGAAGAAGAAAAGTTTGAATTAAGACCTGAACAGGACCAGACAGAGTTAGAAGAACAAACTCAGGCAGAAGAAGAAAGATTTGAAGTAAGACCTGAGCAAGATCAGACAGAATTAGAAGAACAAGCTCAGGAAGAAGTAGAACAAAACACAGTAGAACCTGAGCAGGAAGAAGTAAAAGAAGGTACAAGCACAGAAAACAGAGAAATAGAACAGATTGTGCCCAGAATAAATGAAATAAAACGAACCATACAAGGAGATAAAGATGGTGAAAAAGCAGTACAAATTAAAAGAGTCAGAAAGGGAGACAATTGGCCTACTGGAGTAAAGAAATTAAGATATCACCTGAGAAAATCTGAGAAGAAACCAGAACAAGTGAATGAAATCACAAGTCAAACAAGACCTAAGCAAACATTAGCAAAAATAACTCGAAGAAGTCCAAGATTGAGAAACTTAAACAGAAAATACAAGGCTCCAGAGTGGACGTACGTCATTCTTGAAGAATTTGAGTCCCTGGATCTGTCTGATGAAACAGAAGAAGCCCGTATTGCACAAATTGACGAAAGCCAATTGAAACCTCCTTAAGAATAAAAAGACAAAAGACTGTAAAAGAGAAAAAGATAAGAGAAAAGAAATTTTCTCAGAGACAAAATGGCCGACAATGAAACCCAAAATGTGGAGTTAAAAGAAAGTGTCTTAGATTTTGTTTTTGTAGTATTTTATTAGCAATGTTAGGTTGGTTATTCCTAACAGTAGGGGTACCTTTAATAATGGAAACAAGTGACAAGAATAATACAGATACTAATATTAAAGTAGATAGATTAAGAGTAAGTAAAATAGAAATAGGAGTGGAAGATGAGGCAAACTATCACAATGAATCAGATTATAATACGTCTTCTAATGTGTTTATTAAATTATTATTTCAGTATGTTAGCACCATGTAAATTAACAACTGTTATGTATGTATGAAATTGCCCTCATCAGTATCAGGAGGGATGACGTATCCCATATACCTTTAACGTATGGTGTGTCATGTAGTATTTTGTCAAGTTTATTTTACACTACAGGGAGATTGCAGTATTTTTATTCTAATTTAGATTTAATATTTCCTGAACTTCCTATTAGAAAGAATATGAATCCAGTAGTTAGTAGTAAAAATGCACGATTTATGGGTGAATTTTTCATAGCAATGAGTTCAATAGATTTAGTTCAGGCACATGAAGATAATCTAACATGTACATTAAGAAAAGAAGAAAAATAATTTTTAGATTTAGTAGAAGAAAGGAGACAGGATTTAATGAAGAAGGCAACTACACAGAAAACCCATGTACCTCCATGGGTTGGGAAGGAGGGAATCTATGCAAGTGGCAAGGCTCATGCTGCGATGTCCCTGGACTTTGTGAAAAGGGGAAAGTTCTGCCTCCATAGATTAAAGACAGATTATAACAATAATTACATTGGTTCCAGTGAATGTGAACATAACTTCCTAATATTAGGAGGATGGGGACTAAAAGGGGGAACTGATCCTGTATTTCCGGGAGTGTATTATGTTTGTGGGAGTAATGCCTACTACAGGTTACCTGCAAGATGGTACGGAAGCTGTTATTTTGGAATAGTTTTTCCAAAAATGTATCATGTAGACAAAATCAGTGGAACCAATGGAAATTTTAATGGACTAACACGAAGAAGAAGGGCTAGTTTTTCTGAAATTGTAGGAGATATTTTTAGTGCACTGATACCCTCAGTTGGAGTCATCCTAAATTCACAGAAAATTTGCAAGTTATCAACCATAGTTGATCGTCTTTCTACAGATACTGCAGGAGGATTTTTAATGATTAACACAGAAATGGTTGCAATTAGATCAATGGTTCTACAGAACCGTCTTGCTCTTGATATATTGTTAGCAAAAGAAGGTGGAGTCTGTGGCATGTTGAAAGTTCAACATTGCTGCACTTATATTCCGGACAAGAACAGAGAAATTAAAGGATATATTGAAAACATTACAAGAATGCATAAAGACTTGACCCAACTGGAGGTTGACAGTGTGTGTGGAAGAATAACAAAAAGTATAACATCAATAGGGAAATGGTTTGTCGGGTTTGGGAAAAGTTTTATAGGTCAAATAATGATACCATTAGTGATAATAATAACAATAGTGATGTTAATAATGATTACATATAGATGTTGTAGAAAAGGCACGAAAGGAAAAGTACACTTGAACAGAAAAGGAAAGGGACAGACACGCAAAAGAAAGTATGAAGAAATACGCTTGGAAGAAATGAAAGGCAGGTTATACAAGAAGATGCAAGATTTAGAAGGAAATGAGACAGTTGATGAAAGGTTGGAAAGCCAAATAGAGAAAAGTGAGAAGTGCTAAAGTTGATATCTGTGATGGATAGTATTTTTGTGATGGCTTAATATGCCATCAGAGAGGGGATTGATGGAGCAAGGACTCGGACACGAGACTTGCTCGGAAGCAATCCTCTCGATTTAACTTACTAGCGAATTATTAACGACATGTCTTGTGATTAATAATATGCATTTTCACTATACGCGGGAAAAGAATGAAGCTTGCCTTTGTGTTTACTAACTGCAAATAACACGGACGTAGGACTAGAACGCATTTAACATGGGATCTTTACTGCGCAGGCGTCTACTGCATCTACATAGTATGACGTACTGACGCTTGGAGGGAAATTCTGGCGCTTGCGCAAAGAGCTATAAAATGGCCGCTTGAAAGCTCACATGCATGGCACCTGCTTTGCAGAAATTATAAATGGGTTTATAACTAATGCAAATGCAGAGAGAGAAATAACAAATGGTATGGGTTAGAGTAGAGGTTGGTGGTATACAGTGAAATCATTTATTTTTGAGAATAACACTTTTCTTTTTCGACTTTATTATTAGTGCGTATTTGGGCCTATTAAAATTGTCCGAGTCGAGCTGACCAATACGGCGCGACGCATGCGCCCTGGTACAGAAGCTTGGAAGATGACTAAGGATTTGTCACGAGTCCAAGGTCGGCGGAGATGTGCCCTGGGAACATGAGGGTGAAGAGTTCATATGAAGGAACTTATTCAAGAAATCAGTTACAAATGTATTAATAAAGTTAAAAGATGTATGGGAAAGGAAGGGCGGAATAAAGTTTGAAGGGAGGAGTTTGGAAACAATGGTTAAAAGAGAATAAATGAAGTATAAGTGTGGTGTGATGATCATCCCCCCTCGCCTGTCCAATCAGAAGTTAGTATTCTGTGCAAAAGAAACATTAATGGGTGGTACATGCCTATGGAAAGGTATAATTGAGGTAGTTTAGTTAGAAGAAGGGGCATTGTCTTTGAGAGAAGTTCGGGGTTCAAGAGTGCGAGAGACAAGTCGGGTCGAGCAAGCCTTTGCGCGTTGAAGAAGCCTGACACCGGGGTGTGCCGGGGTGGTGCTCTGAAATGCTGATGAAGAAACCGAATGCAGAACCATCTACTTAATTTGGGTGGGTTTAGAAAGAAGATCGCGGAAGAACCACGAGGAGAAAGAGAGTGTCAGAGAGGGGTGCGACGTAGTCGTCGGTAACTAGAGAGGTGAAGTATCCTGTCCTGATTCCTGTCCTGAAGTCTTTGTCTCCTGATCTGTCCTGGGAGGCCCTTACTAGCCCTTTGGCCAGGGGGTTGGTCTTCACACCATACTTTGGTAATTATGAAATACATCGTTTGATAAATGCTCTTCCGTCTCTATCCTCTTCTTTCTGAGCATAGTTATTGTGTCGATCTGAATTGATAAGTGTTATGAGATATTTTTGAATTGGCACTCCCGCGAATGAGGGTGTTTGTACCGAAACGCTTTGAGATGGTTCAAAACCCCTAATTTTAGATAAAGATTTAAAAACTTATTTGAGTCTGTCATTATTTAAACTTATTGAGAAATGCATAATAAAGTTATGTCAATTATCGCCATCAACTAGTTCCACCTAACTGGTCCATTGACCAGAGGAAAGAACTGTTTAATCAGCAGAAGGTTTAGTTAAAGAAGTAATAACTAGATCTTGAGGTATGAGCAACATATAAAACTAATAGACTCCAGTGGTTTACTTATTGCGCAGCGGAAGCAAGTTGTATGGGCCCAAGTAAGTATATGGTAGTAGAGCATCTGTTGTTAGTAGACCGCTGGATCACTAGGGTTCAAAAACTACAGCTAGGCACTTTGGAAAAAAAGGGTCATTTTTCATTGTGAAAATGTGGTGTGTCCACGTTGCGTTTTGAGCCGTTTCCTGACGTGGGCACAAGGCCTACCCACACAAGTGAGGTACCATTTTTATCGGGAGACTTAGGGTAACACAGAATTGTAGAGCAACTGTTATCTCTTATTGACTTTTGATGCATTTCTGCCTTCCAAATGAAAGACAATGTGTAAAAAAGAAGTCATTTTGAAAAATGACCTATAATTCTCATGCTAGTATGGGTACACCCAATTTCGGAAATGTGCAAATATCTACTGTTTCTAAACTCTACATTTTGTTCCCATTTCAGAAATACATAGGTGTCTTTCATACCTATTTTTCCATGTATACATTTTCCCAAAATAATTGCTATATACCCAGTACATAATAAAAACCCATTGCAAGACGCTGCTCAGTTATTGGCTCTGGGTTCGTCGGGTTCTTGGTGAACCTACAAGTCCTATATATCCCCACAACCAGGAAAGGTCCAGCAAATGTAACGGTATATTGCTTTCAAACAGCTGTCATAATTAGAAGATGTTACAGGTGAAAACGTTGACACAAATGGCTGTTTTTTTCAACTAATTTTCAATTTTTCCTATATTTAACTGTTAGTTTCCATGAAGAAACCTTGAAGGATCTACACAAATGACCCCTTGCTGAATTCAGAATTTTGTCTACTTTTCTAAAATGTATAGCTTTCCAGGATCCATTATTGCTTTCATACCCACTTCTACCATTAACTGGAAGGAGGTTGAAAGCACAAAAAATAGGAGAAATAGGCTATGTCCCAGAAAAATGCCAAAACTGTGTAAAAAATGTTGGTTTTTTGACAAAAGTCTGCTTGTCCCTGAAAGCTGGGAAGATGATGATTTCAGCACCACAACCCCTTTTTTGATACCATTTGCAGGGAAAAAACCAGACGCTTTCATCTGGAGCCCTTTTTTCTCATTTTTCAAAAAAAGCTGTATTTTGGCTAATTTCTGGGTCCCCTCCAGGGGAATCCACAAACCCTGGGTACCTTTAGAATCCCCATGATGTTGGAAAAAAAGGACGCAAATTTGGCGTGGATACCTTATGTGGTCAAAAAGTTACAGGGGCCTAAGCGCAAACTACCCCAAATAGCCAAAAAAAGGGTAAGCACAGGGGGGAAAAGGCCTAGTGTGGTGTCCTCCGCATAAAGAAGACTCAGGAACACTTCGGGTAAGTCACCGGTCCAATTTATTCACCCCAGCCATCAACTGCTCGCATCTAACTGCCAGCGACAGAATCACATTATCATTCGAATTCTAACGATGTCATGGCTAGAGAAGTTCCATTTGGAACCCAGAGTGAAGTGCAATGTCACACACCTTCCCTCTTTACAACAAAGAAAGATGATAAGGAAGAAAACAAGAGAACAAGCAAAGAGGTAAAGAGGTGTAGAAACAGAAAAACAACCAAATGAGAAAATTGTAAACTTAACAAACATAGTCTTTCATATACAGAGGTTGTCTTCGTATTCTCTGACTCAATTGGTGAGAGCAGGTGTGATCCTTTCCATCCAACGCCGAATTTGTTTGAAAATCCAAAACAGGCTCATCAGTGGAACAGACCACAACAACTCTACTCTTATTCCATATTCTACCATCTTCTGTTTTCACAGCATTCTTAAACATCTTAACAACTTGCCTAACACCCGTGTACTTTGACCAAGGCTGACAACCAACAGGTGCTTTAATTTTTACAAAGTCGCCCTCTTTTACATCATTTAACTTAATACATTTTTCTTTGTCAAAATAGGCTTTTCTTGCCCATTGTTGCTTCTTCCGATGTTGGGGTGAGACCACGCTCGTCGCCAAGTAAATGTGGTGTCCTCCGCATAAAGAAGACTCAGGAACACTTCGGGTAAGTCACCGGTCCAATTTATTCACCCCAGCCATCAACTGCTCGCATCTAACTGCCAGCGACAGAATCACATTATCATTCGAATTCTAACGATGTCATGGCTAGAGAAGTTCCATTTGGAACCCAGAGTGAAGTGCAATGTCACACCTAGCAGCGAAGGGGTTAATAAGAATCACTTGTAGAGGAAAAGCCTCAAGGCTTGCATAGCTGTCAAATTTCCCAGACTAGGCCAGTCCCATGTTTTTAATTTGAACTCAAGAGACTGGTACTCCTAGTTTTATACTGGGTTAAATAAGACTATAAGTCCCATAATTCAAAATTTTAAAAAACGGGACTGGCTTACCTAGTCACTCGTGAAATTCAGAAATTCGTTAGCAATGCACTTTAGGGGTTAGAGACATAGGCAAAAAATGGGCTGTTTCGGACGCCAGATTGCTATTAGTGAAAGCGTAGTTACTACCTATCATATATAGCTAAGAAAAGTGGAATTCTGCTTTACTGCCATACCTACTGTAGCTATACATTAACTATTATGTATGTCGATGCGTCTGACAACGTGTGAAACAGAACTTCCGGTGCCTTCAAAACAAGGGCCCACGCGCCGGCAGCCAGCTTTTCTTCGCAGACAAGGAGGGGCGAAGTCGTCCCAATGTTGACAAGCGCTCAGCTGCCGGAAGTGCGTACATCATGTCCCGCCCCCTCTCCCTGGTGACGCCGCGCGGCCATTGGCCGAGTCTTGTAAACAGAGTGGCGGCGCCCGCCTCCTCCCCAGGGTTATGTTTTTCATCTCATCCGTGAGAGCTGAGGTACAGGGGGTGCCGGCGCTGGAACCCTGTCCACGGTCATGGCCTGACGTGCTTACGCCTCGCCGGAGTTACAGGTAACGTGGAGCGGCCAGGCAATCCAGGGAAAAGGTAACTACAATGGTGTTATCCAATATTTTTTATGCGGGGGAGGCATGGGACTGGAGTTTCTTCTCTTCCCTAGAGCAGGACAGCTGTCCTTTGATTGTGTTCCGTCACTTAGCCGAGTTTTCGTTGGCAACGTAACTGTCTTGCTATCGCAGTTTTACACATTGTCGCTTAGTACAGGTGAATTGGAACTGCTGAACCCTGCGGCGAGAGAAGCTTCGTTTTTAGGACATGTTATGCATGGAGGTAGGGTGCAGAGCCGGTGTTGTGGAATTGGGCCTCAGAAGGCGGACGACGGTGCTGCCAGACAGCTTCCACCTGGCTGCGCTCCAGACTTGTGTAATGTGCTTTCTTCTAAGCCCTGCCCTTAGCTCAGTGTTTGTAATGCAGGGCCATCTCCGATTGTATTTTTTTTATGTCTGTGGCTGTCGTTAGCGCTGTCTTTAGGGTCTGCTGCCGGTGTTCCATACCGTCTTTGTCTCAAGTTTTTACTGTCTGTGTCCCAAAGGCCCATCTTCTTGTACCAGAAATTTGACAAATAACCGTCCGTACTGCTGCGGGGGCCATTTTGGTAGCAGGTACCTGTAACCGTGTAACTTAAAGAGACATTGTATTGTAATGCATGGATGGGCAACATAGATCATTGTGCACGTCGTGCCCATAATAGTCCAACAGCCCAGTCCTCACCATGTTGGTAGTTTGCGGCAAAGCATTACCAGAACCGGTCCCTCCGGGCTCCCACAATAGAGCAGAGGTGTCGGTAAGATCAACTTTACAGCTACACAAGAGTCAGGCTCGGTTCTAGGGGGTGGGCCAGGCCCACCCAAACTTGACCTATTGCCCTCCCAGTTGGCAGAAGAGGCCATGAGGGCGGCCAAACATTGTGATGCTTTTTCACTTTGTTTACATTATCAATCTGGGGTCGCGTTTTCACCTTTCCAAAAGAAAATACCGGCTATTTGTTGTAGTTTTAAGAGTGTGCAAACGCATGGACATAATTTTAAATAGAACTATGAATACAATTGTATGTATACATTTGTACCATGACTTTTCCGACTGTTTTTACTATATTTAATAGTCGGGAATCTTTGCAGCTCTAGAATCCATTTAAAAGTGTTTTCCATTTATATTTGCTGTTTGAATTAGGTATAGATAAGGGCTAACAATTCTTGCTTTAGGTGGGTTTGCTAATTTGTGTACCAGCTGGGACATTAAAATAGCGGAGGTGCCAGTAAAAAAATCGGCCAGGTGGCAACCCTAGTCGTGTGTAATTAAGGAACCTCTAGAAGACATTTTAAAGTGCATTGTTTTTAAAATAATGTTCTAAGTATGCACTTTAAAGGGGAAATTGTTGACTTTGGGTGATTTTCTTTATTTTTACACTGGCTGAGACATTAAAATATTCATGTCGGAAGAAAACGGCAATGTGGCAACCCTACCTCATGTCGGAGGCACGCTGCAGTTAGGTGGTGTGTATGGGGGAGTGGGGACAGGGTGGTACCTGCCAATGATGCAGCAGGTCCAGTGGCACCGGAGCCCAGAGCTGTGACCGTCCTTTTGCACCTCAATTATCTAACATAACATGTGTATTTGTAAAATTCACGTTCACCCAAGGATATCATGGCACTGAATAACAGATGTTTATTGTTACCCAACTCAATGGTACTCATTTTATTGACTTCAGAAAGATGAAAGGCTGAGTGGACCCACCAGGATTTGAACCTGTGATAATTAGGTCGAACACAGGCCCCTACAGTGGACGCATTAGTCCACCAGACCTGGCTGTTTCTGTGTGTGGATTCTGAAGGTGTTTATGTATTTTAGTCTGTGTATGATGCACACAGTGATACACTGTAGGATGTGGCATACATTATAATATTCCCATAGTGGCAGGGCATCCCTCATTGCATAAGCAGCCACAAGGGAATCATAAATGTCCGACCATTGTCTAAGAATAAATGTGGAATTATCCTCTTCAGATGAACACCTAATTTTTCATGTAAAACTAAGAAAAACGATTAATGATCCCTTTTCATATGACGTCAGCACCCTAATACAAGTGGTATCTAAAAATACATTTTTCAATGTTCTGTTATTGTATTAGTCATGTTTTATTATGGCTTTTATTATAACTTCAGTGATGTCAATTATTGTGATGTTATAAGGGTTAAGGTCATGTGCCATCACTTCGTAGGAAGATCGAGGGCCAAAGGTCATATGATGTCACTTCTTGTAATGTCAAGGATGTGTGATGTCATTTCCGCTACCCCTGGCATTTTGGTGAATCGATGTCCATGTGCAACTCTAGGGCAGTGATACTCAAAGTACAGCCTGGGGGGTGCTTGTGACCCTCTTGACCTTAACGTGTGTCCCCCCTGGTGAATAGCAGCACAAGTTTCTGTTTAGTTGCTGAACACTAATATTCAGAAAAAAATAAATAAACAGGCAAGCATTTATTAACCTGCAAATAAATGCTTGTCCGTTTATAATTTTTTTTTTTTTAGACCTCCTTACACAGTCCCTGACCCACCCAGACCCCCCTACCGCCACCCTGCTGGCATCCATGCGGCCCTCGGTCACACCACAGTCTGTACTTTGTGGCCCCTGGGCAAATGTTTGTGAGTACCCATGCTCTAGGGCTTGTAGTTTACCTTAAGAATTGTTATAAATTGGGCCTGTGTTGGCCCACCCAAATGCACCCTTGGCCCACCCAGATAAAAATTCCTGGAACCGGGCCTGACAAGAGTCAAGACAACGGCGAAAACGCAACATACCATTTCCACATTGATTCATGGAATTGATACAGTGAAAATGTAGTTTGAGAGCCACCAGGACCACTTATACCTTGTGCACTGAAAGCCTGTTGCATATTGGTGAGGTTGAAATTATGCCAAAAGGGCAAAGCGGGTGAAAGCAGCTATTGTGTAACTGCTGTGACGAGAGTTATGTTGCCACTCACCTCGCACCTTCTATTCGTTAGACCCTTTTTACGTTGACATTATTCCTTATCTATCTCACTGCTTCAGCCCTGTACAGAATCTCCTCAGCGACGTGATGCACTTTTAGTTACCAAGCGCTTTATAAATGAATAAATATAACAATAATTAACAATAAATATAACGCAACAAATAAACTTATGTCCCCAGGGAAGTGGACTCACCAGTATCCTCAACATGATCCTCAACATGATGCGTGGACTGCTGTTGGGCCCACTCAGATGGACCACAGGTGGCGATATTAGGCATCAGCGTCCTTTGCTATTGCACGGGGAGGGAGACAACAGTGGGCGTTTAAACATGTGTTTAACTGACTGTACAGAATGAGTGTAATGTATCTGAGCAAATTGTTGAATAAACAGAATTTAAAAAAAAATCAAAATAAACTTACGTCCACCACATTGCTAAAGGTCCTCTCTTCGTATCACTGGGCTTTGGTGCAAAGGTGTTCAGCATAAGTCTATAATGGCAAGGTAGTTTCTAGCTTTTCAAGATAACCACTGCCTGAATGCTTTCCATTTAGATTAATGTATATGGAGTTGTCATAGGTGGATATCCAAAACTCTGGCGTCAGTCTGACCCGCCTGGATTTGCTTTGGTTACAACTGCGTTAATGGAGCGGTTAACACCCTCAGTGCTTTTCTGAATTTGACTTCTTCAATGCCTCCTTGAATCTAAGGCAATTACCACCTTGAATTTGTTTCACTATTCGTTATTTATGCTATTCTACAATGCAAGTGTTTTCAGATAACGCTATTGCGCTGTATACTGCTGAAACCTTTTGGACATTTAAATGTGAGTATACATTTATCAGTTAAATAAATGTGGAAGAATACCCATTGCAGCTTCATTTATACAGAAAACACAAAATAATAAGCATTTGCAATGCAACAGGTCTCACATTTACGCGAGTTTAAGCTATTGGCATTGTAAATGACAATGCGTTTTATTTATGTTTCAAAAACCAAAACATAAATAAAAGGTATTGTCATTTACAATGCCAATAGCTCAAACTCGCGTAAATGCGAGACCTGTTGCATTGTAAATGCTTGTTCTAAATTGGTGTGGGATATTTCTTGTGTTGTGTTTTCACTTTATTACTGTTTGAAATGTTGCATAAATACTTTACACGTTGCCTCTAAGTTAAGCCTGAATGCTTTGTGCTAAGCTACCAGAGGATTAACACAGGTTAATGAGTTTCACCAATGTTAAGGTCTGTAAAACAATCAATGACAAAACCAATAAATATTGTTTACAATGAACAAGAATAATAAAGACGCCTCTTGAAGATGGAATTTTTATTTGGCACAGCGACCACAGGCCGCAGTCAGTATTTCAGCAGAAGCAGCAGAGAGCACTGTCTGCCCAGAAAGCTGCACTCTCATCTCTACCTCTCTTATCCATCCAGAATACGATTCAGGAGCGCTTTTTCCAACATTTTCCGACCTGGCTGCAATGACTCAACGTCAGGCTGAGCTCACCGGGCCTACAACCTGCCAGCCAGCGATAAGTAATCCGGAGGGCAGCCGAGAGGACTGGAAGCAGGAGAGCACAGAAAGGAGATAGGGGGACTGATCCCTATATCATTCACTGACTGGTACCAGGGGGAGGCAGCTTGAGAGCATGAAGGGATGTGGGAGAAGGGGGCGCACAGGCCTAACACCTCCTCAAAGCAGCTGCTCTGTTGAAAATAGTCGCAAGTATAAACACAAAATATATATTCATGTAAAGGTAAATTAAAGCATTCCTTATTTAGCTCTGCACCTGCGCTGCATGTGAAATAAGTCTTCCACAGTGAGCACTTCCGTGGCCAGCAGTCAGTGGAGGTACAACCCTGATGCTACCAGCGTGATACCGCCCGTTGTGTGTAGCGCTTCAGACAGTGTGCATGCACCTCACAGCACAGGTGAGGCGTATGCAATTAGCTGTCCAGAATTCTGCCAGAATACTGTGTCCAGATACATGTCGCAGACAGGAGCTCAAGTAACACTCCTTGAGGTAGCAACTTGGGCATACCTCACTGAAGGTAAAGTGCCTGATCTTGTCTCTTTTCTCACACGCAAGTGAGAGTGTGACCAAAGTATAAAGGAAACGGATAGTTCAACCAGAACGAGCAGTTTACGACAAGCAGGGATTAAGGCGCTAGGTGTGAACTGTAGCACAGTATGCTCCTCCCTTACACCCACCCCATGCTCTTCTCGAGTCTGCCTCCCACAGCGCGCGTGACCTGGGTCACAGTTTGTCGCCGCCAGTGATCCTTCCGGGTCATACCTTCCTCAAGTGCTCAGCGCTTCAAACACCCGGCCTTCTTCTTCTTATTATCAGCAAATAGATACTAGAGCGAGAAAAGTAGTGAGTGACAGTGGTGGCTCTGGTCAAGCTGCAATCCTTCTCTTTTTGTGAATGAGCGTCCATTGAACTGCAAGGATTCACAGAGGTGGTAGTGGTATCGGAATTTAAAATACAGAAAAAGAATGGCAGATTAATGAAGCTTCATACACTTAATATCTGGATAGAGATACAACTTTTAAAGAGACTAGTGGGCTGGTTTAGAGGAGACACCGCACCCCATAAATGTACTCTCGACTCATATTCCACATCCCAGCAAAGTCTTCTGATGTATGGCATGTACAAGTGTCTTTTTGCAGGCAAAGCGCATGCCTAAAATTGGGCAAAGTTGCAAGCAGTGTGGCTACTGAAAACCAGCGCTCGCCATTGCGGGAAGGCAGGGGGCCATCTGTTTTCACTCAGCTGCGTGTTTATATTTGCATCGCGCTTTTGTAAAAATAAACACGGGGCGAGTGAAAACAGATGGCCCCCATAAAGATAAGAAATTGCTTTGCGACAGCAGCAAAGTAGACGACCCTGTCCGGATCGGCCGGACCAAAAGGCGAAAGGGCGTCACCAAAAAAACCTCATTTCCAATGGCAGGCCACCGTTTAGCATAAACGGTGACGCCAGCCAATGAAAATGAGGGGCGGGGCTTCAAGCCCCCTTCTCAAATCTACTCTTTTACAATATCTCTCGCCCAGCGAGCAGCGCTTTGCGCTGCAACGCCAGGCGAGACCTAAAAATGGATAAATACAGAAAAAGTGAGCAAAAAATAAATATGGCTAAATACAGACTGAACTGTCAAAAAATAAATACCATAAAACCGGAAGCCCTAATCATAAGGTATCAATGTCAGCCATGTCCAGAAGTAAAACAACTTCTCTACATCGAGTCCATTCAGCTCTACAATATCCTTGGGTTTTTAGGTGTCTGTGTACACCCGTAGCACAAACGTTCAATCACATCCTTGTTAAACTATTTCCTCTTGCACCATTTAGCTTAATGCCCTTTTTTCTTGCAAAGTATGCAGAAGGCACCCACAGCTGGAAATCCTTGCAGATTTGCCACCTGTCCTTTCTCACTGCACCAGTAGCACACACCCTTGAAATTGTTACCAGACCTTCCTACTTTTACATTCATGATGTCCATCATTATTGCTTTCTGTCCAGTTTGACCACTTTCAGCACTTGTCACTCCAACCTCTTTGACCTTCTTGTGTCTAAATTCATCAGTGCCCGCACGCAAATGTAACATTTTCTTTGCCGTTAATAGTTCCTTGTTCAGAGTGGAATAGATTATTAACCACTACTCCTCACACACTTTATCACTACTACATTTTAATTTTAATTTGTCTCTAATCCTCTCCTTGAGTGTCGGTCCAAACTTGCATTTTGAAACCAGCATCTTAAACGTGGTTACATGTTCTTCATCCATCTCCCCATCTCTGTTTGTGGACTTTAAAGTGGTACCTTTTAAGTATAGTGAGTGGTTGTATGACAGAACAACACATACCTAAATCACACATGCCTTAACAACGCAGTTTGAACAACGACTGGGTCATTACCACATGTTCCTTTAGCACGCAAGTTGTTACAGCGACTTGCCTTATGGAAACGCTGGACTTTGAAATAGTATAATTTACAATTCCAACTCCAGTCTGTGTATCGCTAGGGAAGGTGTTGACTTAAGATCCAACACCAGTCCAACACTGTGTTCCATAAAGCAAGTCATTGTAACGACCTGCGTGCTAAAAGAACGCATGGTAAAGACACAATCGTTGTTCAGACTGCGTTGTAAAGGCACTGCATGGTTCATACTGGCTGGTAAATGATGTTTCCCATAGTGCATACTTTCAGCAGAAAGTGTTTGGCTTTAACAGACAAATTTCGTACTCCCTCAAGTTGTAGTCTCATCAGAATCTAATTTTGGCAAGTTAACAAATGCATTTGCTCCCTCAGGATCCAGACAAGGTTTACCTCTGTGTTGAAATGCTTGTCCCACACACCATTGCATAAAGTGTGAAAATATTTTTCTTCTTGCTCCATTTGATATCAGGCTCTCCAGGAACCAAAAGAAACAAGCTTTTGCAAAGCAATAGGTCTCGCGTTTGCGAAAGTTTAAGCTATTGGCATTGTAAATGACAATGCCTTTTATTTATCTGTTTTGATGACTAACCCATAAATAAAAGGCATTGTCATTTACAGTGCCAATAGCACAAACTCTTGTAAATGTGAGACCTATTTCATTTCAAAGAAGCGGCTACCATTGTCCCAGGCTGTTTGGAAAGTGAAAGCGCGCATGGCGCGCTGAATGTTGCAAGAAAGCATGTCGTGCCTGGAGTAGGAGAAACTCGTTAAAGAAAATAGTGCTTACAGACTAACTAAGAAATAACATGTAACAACAGAAGTAAAAGGGCCAGTCCACATGGGAGGTTACAAATGAAGACAAGGCGGTACTAAGGAGGGACTAACAAGCCTATTAGCGAATCAGAAGCCAGCTTTTACAAAGGACAATGACACAAGCCAATGAAAAATATGGGCGGAGAGAGGGTGGAGCTTCAAGCCCATACTCGAATACAGCATGCGCTGCCCGGGCTCGGCCTAAAAATCACAGCGCTGTGACGTTTTGCATGGTGCCCAAAAGTTATGTATGCACCCACCTGAATTAATGTCAATATTCCTGAAACAGAATCCAGCTCCACCACTGTTACAAGAAACGGGAAAGATACATTCTTAATACCAGAGCTAATATAACATGTGCTGGTGCTCAAATGCCAAAGTAATTCCACAAAATCACCTAACCAGTGAAGCAAATTTAGGTTAGACGAACCCACTTTAAGTGAAACACACAGTAAACAACCCACCAAGTGGTTGATGATGTGGGCTTCATTGCGCCCAGATTATCACACTTTTTAAGTGTTCTCCAGACCTCTGTTATACAAACAGCAACCCCTGAAAGTTCTTTGTAGCCCGTTTCTTTACAAGTAATCAGAGGCGAAGCCCTGCAACACACCAGCAGACGTACACTTCCTGGTTGCTGGTTACGTTCCTGTCACGTTACAGTGTCCACTGCTGCCTGGGAGGTGTCCTGCAGCACGCAAGTGCTTGGCTCCATATGCTGTGAGGTCACGTTGCAGAATCTTCAGTTTGTGCATGACTGAGACCAATCGCAAGACCAATCAGCAGCAGTACAGGACTAGGCCTCACCCACTTCAAAACGGAGGCCTGACTTTGTAAAGTGAGGCAACAAGTACACAGCTAATAAGCAGTCTTTTCTCAAGACACAAGGGTGTAAGAGTCTCCTGTCCAAGAAATGCTCTCAGTCACTCATGCTAGCGGAAAAGAAAAATCCTAAAAGGTGCCAATCCTTGTAGGGAGAGATAATGTCCTCTTCGACAGTGAAGGAAGGTAGGAGGAGCCAGGTGAGGAAAAGAGCATTAAATTAAGATTCAACTAAAGAGGAGACGTGGGACACTGCAAGTTGTCACCTTATCAGGTTTTCATACAACTGCCTCTCATTCATTAGATGCATTCTACAGGCAATGCCTGCACAAAGAGGTGCCACACATGCAGAGTTTTCTCAACTTTTCTCAGTTTTTTTTGGTGATATTTCTTGCTTTGTTTGGAAAGGTCATCAGCATTCTGTTGTAGTTGACCGAGCCTTCAAACCCACTCTAGCTGTAATTTCTTTTTTCTAGAGCCCTATAGTGCCATAGGTTCTAAGTAAGCATCATGCCTGGATAACAAAATGGGTAAGCTGATTTCTTTATATACGTATGTTATGTAGATGTTTTAACTTGGGTTCTTTATAGTCCTGGCATTTGTTGCACTTTTCTTTATTATAGATTGGTATATGACTTAAAAAAATCTGACAACATTTTGAAATTGTTCGGGTTACGAAAAGTAAGTCTGAAATTCATTTGGTACAGTATAAAGAGTAAAAAATAGGTAGCAAGGAAACCTATGTATTTCCGAAATGGGAACAAAATATGGAGTTTGAAAGCAGTGGTTATTTGCACATCTCCGAATTTGTGAATTGGAGGGCATTTTTCAAATTAACTTCTTTTTTACCCATTTTCTTACATTTGGAAGGCAGAAATGCATAGAAAGTCAATTGGTAATAACACTTGTTCTGATACTCTGTGTTCCCCTAAGTCTCCAGAAAAAATAGTACCTCACTGGTCTGGGTAGGACTTGTGCCCGCGACAGGAAATGGCCCAAAACGTAATCGCAGACACATCACATTTTTCCAGTGAAAACTGACCCTGTTTTTGCAGTGTGCCTAGATGTGAATTTTGGACCATAGCTCCGCCTAGGGAATCCCAGCAAACCTGTAAATGTTTGAAAACTAGACACCCAGGGGAATCCAGAATGTGGTGACTTGTGTGGCTCTCACCATGTTCTGTTACCCAGAAACCCTCACAGAGGAAGTCACCTGCGTTTTTGTCCTGGGCTCAGTGGGCATCTAGGGAAATCTACCAAACCCAGACATTTCTGAAAACTAGACAGCCGGGGGAGTCCATGGAGGTATGGCTTGCGTGGATCTCCCAATGTTTTCCTACCCAGAATCCCCTGCAAACCTCAAATGTAGTTTTAAAAAAAACAAATTTTCCTCACATTTCTGTGTGGGTAAGTTGTGGGATCACCAGGCCGAAACAAATTTTCTACCACCCAGCATTTCCCCAAGTCTCCCGATAAAAATGCTACCTGACTTGTGTTGGTGGGCCAAGTACACATGACAGGGAAGGGGCCAAAATGTATTGTGGAGACATCAAAATTATCTGCAAAATTATCCCCTGCGAACCTCTAATTTAGCAAAAACAAATCACATTTTCCTTTTATTTCTGTCTGGGATCACCGCGGTGGCACAAATTTCCTACCACCCAGAGATCCCTTGGTTTCCCGATAGAAAATGATACCTCACTTGTGTGGGCGTCCAATGCAAAGTCAGCTTAAAAATGTGTATATATATAAAAAATATAGCGCTTAGAGCTCACTGCTATCCCCTCAATCTCTGTTTTTGGCCCTTCCCAGTCGCAGGCCCTTGGCGCACCCACACAATTGAGGTATCATTTTATACGGGAGACTGAGAAGAATGGTGGGTGGTAGGAAATTTGTGCGGGCACGGTGATCCCACGTAGAAATGTGAGGAAAGTTTGATTTTTTTTTTTAAAGCTAAATTTGAGGTTTGCAGGGGATTCTGGTTAAGAAAAAAATGGGAAATCCACGCAAGCCAACCCTCCCTGGGCTCCCCCGGGTGTCTAGTTTTCAGAAATGTCTCTAGGTTTGGTAGGTTTCCCTTGATGGCCGCCGAGCCCAAGACCAAAAACGCAGGTGCCCACTTTGCAAAACCAGGTCCTTTTTGTGATAATTTTTATATCTCCACAATATGTTTTGAGCGCTTCCCTGTCGCAGGCATGTGGCCCACCCACACAAGTGAGGTAGCATTTTTATCGGGAGACCTGGGGGTATGCTGGATGGTAGGAAATTTGTGCGGGCCCGTTTATGTGGGTGGGGGCATGACCATGCCCATTGTGGCCTGCCCCATCCCTCTTTTATAAAAAAATAGAAAATCCCTGGTGTCTAGTGGGCTTCCCCATCCGTGCTCCAGGGGGATAGAAAGACTGTCCCATTATTGTTTGAGGGAGTGGGGGCATTGGCATGCCCATTTTGGGCAGCCCCCACCCCTACGTATTAAAACAAAACATAATCCCTGGTGCCTAGTGGGCTTTCTGCCGCCCCTGGTGGTCAGATCGGGGGCTAGTGCCCCATTTGCCCCCCGGGGGGGCAGAAAGACTTTCTTCACAATTGCATTTGAGTGGGGGCTTGGTCTTGCCCATTGTGAGCAGCCCGACTCCTCTTTTATAATAAACAAAAAACTGGTGTTTGGTGGGCTTTCTGCCCCTCCCGTGGGGTAAATCTGGGTATTAACCCCCATCTGGCCCCCAAGGTGGGCAGAAAGACTGTCCCATTAGTATTTTGGGGGGAGAGAGCATTGGTATGCCCATTGTGGGCAGCCCCCCACCCCACGTATTCAAGAAGCACATAATCCCTGGTGCTTAATGGGCTTTCCTCTCCCCCAGGGGGGCAGAAAGACTGTCTAATTTGTGTTTGGGTGGGTGTGGGCACTGGCATGCCCATTTTGGGCAGCCCCCACCTCTACGAATTAAAAAAAGAAATCCCTGGTGCCTAGTGGGATTTCGCCACCCCCCTCCCCCGGGGGGGCAGATCAGGTGCTATTGCCTCCATCTGCTTCCTGGAGAGGGGGGTGGGCAGAAAGACTGTGGCTAATTTTTTGGGGGGTGGGGGCATTGGCAGGCCCATTCGGGGCAGCCTCCACCCCTGAACCTATGAAAGAAATAGTCCCTGGCTTCCTAGTGAGCTTTCTGCCCCCAACCCAAGGGGGGGGGGGGGGCATTAGGACTAATATCATCCAAGAACGTTGGAGGGAGCAAAAGCGCTTGCCTAAGGGACCCTTCCCTGGTGTCTAGTGGGTGGATCCCTGCTTGGGAATCGCCCTCCTGCAGCAGGGATCCACTAGGGAGGAGTTCCATTGGAAAGGGCAGATTCTCCCCTTTATAATGATACCTCTCCCGTCTGCCTTGGTGCTCGGGACTGAGATAGCCTTGCATGCACTGAAGCATTGAAAGTGAAATGGGTCGAACAACTCATTAACAACTCATTTCATTTTCGTTTTCAGTGAAATTACATCAGCGCGCCGTGCACGCTGATCGTCATTTCACTAAAAACTCAGAACAGCCTCAGGAGCTAGAGAAGCTGTTCCCCAGCTCCCGAAGCTGTTTTGGAAAAAAGGAAATCTCTCTGGTGCTTGCACCAGAGGGATTTCCAGTGTCATGGGCGCGGATGGCCGGGAGCCGTCCGAAGCACACGAGCACCGTTGCGTTGGGCGGCTCCCAGCCGTCCAACTCACCAAAGGGGTTACATTCTACTATTGGACTGCAGCTCCTATTGTGCCATTTACTACAGTGGACGTGGAAACATGGGGTCAGGCCTAACATTTTAGCTCGACTGTAGCAGTCCAAACACTGCAATTTGCCCCGTCAAACCCTTTTGACAGGTCAAAACCTCTCTTTTAAGAATTAATAAGTCGCCATCCCCAAATAATAATCCAATTTCTTACACCAAATATAAAGTTCTCTGTGTTGGATTATATGGGGTTAAATTTTGACAGCCCTTAAGCTCATGTGCTGTGCGCAAACTGGAAACATTTATTTAAGAAGTTGAAATTGTAATATCTAAACTCTATAAAAGTAAGCACATTGGTGTAAAATTAAATGCCTTATTGTTTAATTTTGCTTGCAGCAGAGTCATGAGCAGTTTTCATTTTCTCTGCCGCCTAGATTTGATGAACCATATCCTGTTAACATCCATGTGTGCAATGTTATTAAGCTTCTCGGAGTGAAAAAAAAATCTTATTTTAAAACACTATTTTATAGACCTTTCTGCTCTCTCAAGGACATGACGAAACATTTTCGATCTATATACAACTGGAAGGTCACATGTTTGAATTGCAGCATAATCAACTCAGCCTTTTATCGTTCAGGGATTCATAACATTTGTGCCATTAAGCTCTGACACTGTAATACCTATCAAAGAAGAAGATAAATTCCCTTCGGTAACCAAATAAAATAATTGTTCAACCAATCATCTCAAATATACCGCAATTTATTCATATCAATTTTACAAAAAACCCATATACCTATATTTGTAATGCCACAAGACAACCACTGACTAATAATGGAATGCCACCTATATTTTTTTTTAACAACAAATTTTATTGGTTTTCAGAGGTACCAAAGAAACAAAACCAACAAGCATTATATGCGATACAGGCGTATTGTAGAAATTTTCGGCACCCTATAACACCCCCGAGGTCTGCAGAACATCAGACCAGAACCTCCACCCCCACTCCCGCACCACACACCCTGCCATCATCAGAGAATGACATTACATAATCATGCTCCACGAACACGCGCCACCCCGTTGCATTAAACAGGTGAGTTGCTCACTACAAGTCTATCCACCGGGTCACTGGAAACCGGGGGCCCCAAGAGCGACAGGTCTATGCCTCTATACGTGGCCCAGCCCGCCCAGATTTTCCCGTGTTTTTGCGGACATCCCCGTGCCAGAAACACCGCCACTTCAGCCGACAGGCATCTATCCATTGCTTTCTTCCAATTACCTATACTTGGTGTGGACTCCGCCTTCCAGTGTTGTGCAATGTCCCGCTTGGCTAGTGTAAGACCCAAGAACAGCAGGTGCCTTTTGTATCTGTTCCCCCCCAATATCCTCAGTGCCATGGAGAAGGATCAGTTGCGGATCGGCAGGGATGTCCCACCCAAGGACCCGCCCCAGGCAAGACCTAATGCCAGTCCAGAAATGTTGCAGCGCGCCACAGCTCCAGACCGTGTGCACAAAAGACCCCTCCTCTGAGCCACAGCGGAGACACATGGGAGACTGGATAGCCCCCATCCTGTAGAGGCGTAAGCGTGTGTAATAGGCCCTGTGGAGGTACTTAAATTGAATCAACCGGTACCGGGTGGAGACGGCGGAGTACCGAGGGCTGGCCAATGCATCGGCCCAGTCGTCGTCGGTCAATGTGGGCACATCTGCCTCCCACGCCGCCCGAGTCTTATGGATAGTGGTAGTGGAGTGTGTAGTGATTGTTTGGTATACTTGCCTAATTTTGTGGGCCCCCAAATCCCCCATAAGCAGGCGTCCCTCAAGCGGGTGAAACTCAGGTAGAGTTGTGAGATCCCTGATGAGGGGCGACACGGCGTGACGAAGCTGCAAATATCTGTGAAATTGTGTTTTGTGAAGCTGGAAGTCGTCTTGTAGCTTCTGGAACGATTTGAGCGTAGACCCCTGCATTATGTCCCCCAAAGTGGAGATACTGATGTCATCCCACCGACGGAACCCCACCAGGGACGAGACCGGCCGGAGATGGGAACCCCTCCAAAGAGGAGTCGCGCCCGTCAGCCTACCCCACCAGCCCATCTGGCGAACCACACACCTCCATATCTGAATGACAGTCCGGCAAGCCGGGGGGGAGCTCCATCAAAAGCGAAGAACTATAGAGGAGGTGGAACAGCGGGGTTTCCGCCATGAAAAGTCTCTCCACCGCATAAGCCAGATCTGCCTGAGAGCAATACCACCAATCGTTAATCACAAGCAGGTGAGAAGCCCAATAATATGCCCGGACGTCCGCCGCCGCAATCCACCCACAGTACGTGGATTGCACACATGATGCGAGTGCCACCCGGACTGGCCCGCCCCCCCCCCCCCCCAAAGGAACCTGTTCAGAAGAGCGTTGATTTGGCGGAACCAAGACGGGGGGATAGGGAAGGGGTAGTTCTGCAGTCGATATAGCAAACGCAGCAGAGACACCATTTTAAAAATGGCACATCTGCCATATAACGAAAGAGGCAGTTGAGACCACACCGTCGTCTTGTCCCGTACCACCGAGAGCAGCGGCGCAATGTTATGCGACCACGCCACTGTCGGGCACCGCACGATAAACACCCCCAGGTATCGAAAGGCCTCATCCGCGACAATCAACTGTGAGGCCCAGGCTTGAGACCGCTGATCACCGGTGATAGGGAACAAAATAGACTTAGAGGGGTTAGCGTAGAGCCCCGAGGTCTCCCCAAAGATCCGCAGAATCTGGAGCACTCTGGGCCCAGAGACCCAGGGATCTGACATAAAGAACAGGGCGTCGTCGGCATATAGCGCTATCTTGTCGGTGTGCTCCGGCGACCAAACTAGACCCCGAAGAACAGAGTCTATGCGAACCCAGGCAGCCAGGGGCTCGATGGCCAACGCGAACAGGAGCGGGGAGAGTGGGCACTCCTGCCCCTGCGAATGGGAAAGGGGGTAGAACAATGGCCGGCCACTCGAACCGATGCGGTGAGGCCTGTATATAGTAATTGAACATACGCCCTGAAGCGGGGGCCCAAGTTTACTGCCTCCAAGAGCTTGAAGAGGTACCTCCAGCTCAAAGAGTCGAACGCCTTGTCAATATCTGCAAGCAAGACAGATGCAGGGTGCTCCAAACGGTGAGCCTCCGCCACGGCATTGTGGGCCCGTCTAATATTGTGTCTAGTGGACCGGTGGGGCATGAAGCCCGCTTGATCCGGATGCACCAGGTCTTGTATGCACGTACGGAGTCGGTCAGCCAGGACCTTACCCAGCAGCTTAGGCTCAAAATTCAGAAGAGAAATGGGGCGGTACGAGCCCGGCTCCTCCGGTGGGCGACCCGGCTTAAGAAAGACAACTATCTCAGCGTGCCTCCAGTCCGGGGGCAGTGTGCGCCTCTCCGAGGCATCGCGGAGTGCATCCAATAGGTGGGGTCCCAACGTCTCAAGGTGGGGCCGTAGGAAATCACACGGGAACCCGTTAGGGCCGGGCGCGCGTCCCAGCTGTATATTGGATAGAGCGGCCCGCAGCTCGTCCAAGGTGATGGGTTCCTCCAAGACGGCTCTCTGCTTGTCCGAAAGGCGGCAGGGAGGGATATCCACAAAAAAGGAGTCTATAAGTGGTGCAGCAATAACCTCCCGTTCCTCATACAACTCAGCATAGAAATCTGCAAAGGCCTGGACAACCGCCTCCGGGAAGGCGCACATGTCCCCCGCGGGGGACCGCAAGAGTGGAACCTGCGTCGGGGGCCGCCCTAGCCTGGCAGAGCCTATGCAGCATCTGGCTAGACTTGTCGCCCCATTGGTAAATCCTATGCTGGGTAGCCAGCTAGGCCTCTCTGGCAGCGTCCGTGTGGGTTTGGTGAAGCTGCTGTTGGACATGCAGGAGGTTCCGTCGGGCAACAGGGTCTGAGCCCTCCACCACCCGAAACTGGAGCTCAGCTTGTCTGTTTTCCAGGTCAGTCACCTGGGCCAAGCGTCGCTTCTTCTCTCCGGTGCAGTAACTGATATCAGCCCCACGAATCGTGGGTTTGAACGCCTCCCACAGAGTAACTGAGGACTGGCAGGAGCCAACGTTAAAACTGAGATATTCAGTAATTGTCGAGCTCAGCATCTCCCGGTACTCCGTGTCGCGGAGCAGCCAGGGGGACATACGCCATCTATACGGGGCACTGTTAGTCAGCAGGCGCAACTTGAGTTGAATCGGTGAATGGTCTGAGAGACCTCGGGGCAATATCGAGGTATGTGACACCCTATGCAAATAACTATGTGGGATAAACAAGTAATCAAGGCGGGAAAGAGTGGGATGGACCGAGGATGCTTAGGAGAACCCGGCTTCAGAGGGATGAAAGGCCCGCCACGTGTCCGCCCAGCCCAGAGTGTGCGCAAGAACGTTTAATTTGGACGTAACGGGGGGTACATAGGGTTGATAAGCTCTCCACCTGTCTGAGGGACCCATAATATCATTCCAATCGCCCCCCAACACTCATCAGACCCCCTGGGAGATCACCCCATAGCTGTGTCAGTTTATCTACGAACGTCTGGCCTAGTGGCGGGGGGGCGTAGATACTGCCTAACGTGAGCTGTTCTCCGGCAATAGTACCAGTAATCACGGTGAAGCGGCCCCCCGGGTCCAACCAATGTCTTGTTACCCGGAGCGGCACTCTACGATGTACTAAAATGGGCGTGCCCCGCGCCCCTCGGGAGAAGCCTGAGTGATACACTGTAGTGAACCCTTAACGGGCCAGGCATGGAGCTTTCGTGCCCAGAAGATGCGTCTCCTGGAGCAAGAGAACGTCTGCCGCATAACGCTTCGCCTGCTGGAGCACGGCCCCCCGTTTAACTTTATTTAGCAGACCTTGCACGTTCCAGGCGAGGACATTTAGGGTTCCCGGTGTTGAGCTACCCATCGTGTGTGCCATTCCTAGGTGTCAGGACGAAGTGGGTCGGCCAGTGTGCGCCCGACAGAATGATAAAGTGTGTGCGTGGTGCGAAAATAAAAAACAAAACAACCCACAAACAAAAAACTGTCCCCATCACCCCTCCTCCCACCCCCCACCCCCATACTTCCAGGAACATGAAGTATCTGTCGCGGTGGAACCCCGCCCCAGGCCCTCAACCGGATGACCCAAGCGATTCCTCCAATGGATCCCCCCCTCTTCACCCAACATTACCCAAACTGATGGGGAATACCATGGCAGTTCCCTCAAGGGCAAGTAGTAGAGACCCCAGCCCTAAACCCCACAGATGCCACTGAGACCGCAGTGAGGTGTCTTAGCCCGCCCCGATAGTGAGCAGGAAGCAAAATTGGCCAACAAGTCCCAATCTACCTCAGTCCCCGGTGCCCGCCGGCTCCTGGGCACGCCAGTTGGAACTTGATCTGTTGCGTCTTGATGTTGCGGCTCTGCCCTGGCGGCCACTCCGATGCGAGCCCTGGGAGGAGTCCGAGTCCGGCGGGGGCGGCGTGTGTGGCTTAAGGATCCTGCGCTCATCTGTCCACACAAAGACCTCCTCCGGAGTGTCGAAGAAGAAAGTTTTAGCATTGTAGATCACTTTCATCCGGGCCGAAAACAGCAATGCATAGGAAAGGTTGATTTCCCGGAGCCGCCTCTTGGCCGCCACGAAAGACTGGCGTTGTTGCTGCACCAGCTTAGTGTAATCGGGGAAAACCATGATGGGATGTGACTGAAAGACCATTTCGTCTTTATGTAGCCGGGCATACCGGAGAATGGCGTCGCGGTCCGCGTAGTTAAGGAGCCGGGCAATCACGGGCCTCGGGCGATCCCCTGGTGGCGCCTTCTTGGTCAAGGCGCGGTGAGCCCTCTCCACCACGAAACAGGGGGACATGTCCTCCGGGGGCACCAGCGCCCTGAACCACTCCGAGATGAACGTGTCCATGGATGAGCCATCGCAGCCCTCCGGAAAGCCCACCAAGCGTATATTGTTGCGACAGGCCCTCCCTTCTGCGTCTTCGACCCGGGCCGCCAGGTCTTGCGTGTGCTTGGTCAGCCTGTCCACCTTTTGCTGGAGCACAGATACGGAATCTTCCACAGTAGAGACCCTGGTCTCTGCCTCGGTGATACGGTCAACTGCCTTCCGCAGGTCTTGGCGGAGAAACAATACTTCCGACCCCACGGCGCCAATCTGGGCCTCCAGAGCGGTCCTCGATTGATTGATCGCCTCCAGCAGCGTCGCAGTGTCCGAGGACAGGCCCCCCGTAGAGTCTCCCCGGGAGGGTTTGTGGTGGTGTAGTGGTCCATTGTGTGCTGCTTGGGGGGCCGACGCCCCCTGCCGATCCTTGCCCATGATAGTCCGGATCTCCCGGCGGGGCCACCCACCTGATCTTTCTCTCCAGGGGTCAACGCCGATGGCAGCAGCACCGCACAGCGCAGACTCCTCACCGGGCTCGACGGTAGGGAATCACCCCAACACCCGCCGCGGCCCGGCGTCCAATGTCGTGTGCTCCCGCCGGGCCTCCGCAGCGGTGGCTCCCGGGTGTACTAGGCCGGGCCTGAGCTAGTCGGGCATCGAGAGCAGATCTGGGCGCAGGTAAGGGGACCAGGCACCCAGGGCAGAGCCAACCACTCGCCCACGCGGCGTACCCAGCCCCGCCGGATCTTCCGGTTTCCGGGCACGCCCACTTCTCACAGCAGACACTCCAAGTTCTGCCCGGCAAGGGCCACAGGCGCGGCGGGCCCCACTGGCCCCCCCGAGGATGTTCAGCAGACCCCTCTCCGCAGCTCAGCAATTACCAGCCGGGGGTGGCCGCGCAGGAGCCAGCGATGGTGGAGAATGGCCCACGGCACCTCAGCAGGCCGGAAATCCTAGGCCCAGGGCCCCAGCAGGCCCACAGCACCGGCAGGGTGTTTCAGGCAGGCCCCGCCGCATCCGCCGCGCCGCTCATGCCCACCGGTGCTCGCAGCAATGTGGACGGGGGAGGGGCTCTTCAAGGGCCTCGCGCGCACCACCCCCGGTACTCCAAACCTCATTCTGACCGTGTCCAGCCGCGCCGCAGCTTCTCGGGTCTAGAACGGCACCGGGGCACTTCTCCTCCTTAGCCGCCTCGGACGGGGGGGAAGCTTCGGCCGCGAACGCGGCCCGTCGAGTCGGGGATGGCCACACAGGAACCAGCGGCGACAGTGACTGGCCCACGGCGCCACAGCAGGCCGATGAAACTCAGGGCTCAGGGCCACAGCAGACTCGCAGCCACCGGCAGGAGGTCTCAGGCAAGGTCCGCTAGTCCACAGCGCCGCTCAGGCCCTCCGGGACCCGCGGCGATGAAGATGGGGGAGGGACGCCTCAATGGCGACGCGCTCCCTTCCCCTGTTCTCCGCACCTCTAGGCAAACGGGGTCAGCCGCGCCGCAGCAGCACTGGTCCAGGGCGACTCCGGACCTCTTTTCACTTCGCCTACCCCACCCCTTCAGACGAGGGGGGTACATAGCTGCCGCGAGCCCGGCCGTGTGGTCCGCAGACCCGGAACAGGCCTCGGGTTGCCGGGAGCTCAAACTCGTTGTTTCCGACCCTCCGCCGCCGCAAAACTCGACCCACTGCGGCACAGCGGGGGCCTCCGCACGAAGCGCTCAGGACTCGCGGCTGAGGTCAGGATATTGAAGGATTTTGGCCCTCTTAAGGGAGCGAACTGCGGAGCGCTAGGAAGACGCGACCGCCATGTTCGGCTCCCAAGCCACGCCCCGCCACCTATATTTTATTAAAGAAATGTTGGAGCCATTAAAAAATGTTCATTATACAGAATTCATAAATCTTCATATTATAAAAAACATATATCATTATACAATTTCATGTATTACATAGACAACATAATTAATCAAGAGGGAGATGCAAAAATTAATCAAATATCAAAAACAAATATATCCCGTATATAAATCCTACAAATAGTACATACACTATATCCACGTATTAAAAACAATAAAAAATGTATAGTCTAAAAGAAAGATAAAACAAAAGAAGAAGAGAGAGAGAGAGACAGACAGCAAATACGACATACACTTATTAGTGGTTCGTGGACTAATCCAGGTAAAAAAAACTAAAATGCCAGACATGTATGCAGTCCAAGTGATTTTATCACAATGACTGGCCGGTACACTAGATTTAGTTTATCCCAAGCGACGATGCGTTGACCTGAAATCCTTGGGCACAATTGAATACTCTGCGAACACCACCGAAACGCGTCGACGCTTGGGATAAACAAAATCCAGTTTTAATTGTTTTTAATACGTGGATATAGTGTATGTACTATTTGTAGGATTTATATATGTGATATATTTGTTTTTGATACTTGATGAATTTTTGCATCTCCCTCTTGATTAATTGATATGCTGTCTATGTAATACATGAAAATGTGTAATGATATGCTTTTTTGTAATATGAAGATTTGTGAATTCTGTATAATGAACATTTTTTAATGGCTCCAACATTTCTTTAATAAAATATAGGTGGCGTTCCATTATTAGTCAGTGGTTGTCTTGTGGCATTGCAAATATAGGTATATGGGTTTTTGTATGATTGATATGAATGGTTTGTGGTATATTTGAGATGATTGGTTTAACAATTATTTTATTTGGTTACCGAAGGGAATTTATCTTCTTCTTTGACTAAGTAATGCCCTGTCCCTTTGGTACGTGGGGCTTCTCTCTCTTTATTGGGGGATTGTAACACCTGTTACAGTGCTACAAATCCTGTATGGTACAGCATGCAAAAATATATATAAAGTGCATTGAACCAAACGGAAATCTCCCACCCTGTGATAAAGTCTAGACATCATTTAGGAATGAAAATAATATACTGTTTATATTACCAAAACTGCATTTTGTGGGCTTTCAATAACACCCATTTCAGGAAAGCTTACACATCTTGTAGACAAATTAAGCAAACAATGTTGTCTGTATTTGGTCCCTAAGGGTGGAGGCAGATGTGGTGGAGTGGAGTGGAGTGACTACATAAGAAATTGGAATTTAGGCTGGAAAATTAAGGAGGAGTGCACATTCATGGAGTTAAACTGTAACCTGAAACAAAGCTGGAGTTGGCCCTCCTACTCCCATCCATCATCTGACCCATATTCTTTTTCCTGACGGTCTCTTCTTTTACAGCTAACTTTTTATTTATTTGCATGCATACCTACATATGCATGTGTGTGTGTGTCGCTTCTCTTGGCCTTTTTATACATTAGAGTTGTAATTAGTGCCTGGCTACAGCACTATATATTCCACCTAATAAGTATGCAGTATGAAGAACAGCGCTATGTTCACTAAGGACTGGATTGGGAATCAATACACCGCCCTAGCGAATTTTGTCATTCCTGCCACTATGCGGAACATAATGAATGAGCGAGCCTGACTAGTGCAGTGGCAACTTGGGGAGAGCTTCCGTTCCCTGCAATAGAATTAAAATAATATTTATATTCTAATAACGCTGTAATACTCAATGGACAAAGTTACTGTGGCAATAGCAAGAAATGGCAGACCCCAAGCCTGTGTTGCTGGAATGCTCCATTGATGAAAAAAGATGATGTAGGCTTTTTTCAGAACACTTCAGGACAGAATTGCAGTTAAATATGAGGGACCTCCGTAGCCCATGACAGTTATAATTCCTTCAGTAGTTTTTAACAGAAGTGACAAGCATAGATCTGAACATATTGTTAGCAGAAAAAGATATCACAACTAATTTTTGGGGACGTTGGTCCAAGGAACAGTGGAGTACCTGCAGAAAATATTTTTATAACTACACAAGCATCTTAAACATGAGGTCCTTTTCGGGGTCTAGTTGAGAGACACTACAGAAGCCAGGGTATGAATATGACAGGAGAGTGCCAGATTGATATTTTTATTGGCCTCCAATGTGTCTTCTGTCACCCCGGGCTGCAGCACAGACAGGCCTGCCTACCAGAATGAGGGAAAGGCCCAGCCACTTGGATCATCTGCTAGTAGTGGCACTACAGCAAAATACTCCAGATACAGCAATACAATTAATCAGGGAGAGGTCAAAAGTAGAGACTGTGATAGTGGTGGGGTGGCCGCACCAGATCCTAAACCAGCCTCATTGGCTCACACAGAGAGTTCACGGTGCCAGACATAGACATTCCAACACTGTATTCACTCTATATGTGCGAAATAGCTGTGGTCCTAAAGTGAAGCAACTTTTGTTCTGTGATGTGCATGTTTGTTGACCTGGGGCTAAACATAAATATTTTGTTTTTAGCCACAGTGGCTAGCTTTTATCAAAACACTGACCATGCTGACTGTGCATCAGTACAGTAGCAAAGTCATCAGCCCTAGAGGAGCATGCTGTGAGGGGTTGGTCTGGTGAGTCATTGCATAATAACCACAAAGTGTAAGGCCTTCTGAACTCTCCCACCTAATATGTCTCCTCATTCGAATCAACCACTGTATTGCCTCCCGTATGTCCCCACCTCTGTACAGTTCCTCTCATGTTTCTTGATTTAGTAGTCCAAGTAATGGTTTAGCCTCCAAGTCCCATGTATTTTATCAAATTGTCGTGGGCACATCTGACCAACCAACCACTTTTTTAATAACCTAACCCACATGTGTATGCCTTGTGGAGTATATTAAGTTGCATCAGGCTAGGACTTAGCAATAAGGCAAACTTTCCAGGATTCATGAGAGCTCCTCCTCCTCCTCCCCTGTCACGCCCCAACCCAAAATCGGTTTCCTCTACTTGCCACAGGTTTAGTTACCATTTTGCCCTAAGATTTGGTGTAGGGGATTGCATATTAATCATCAAGGTTTTGTACATCTTTTAAAAATGGACTTGCTGTTAACTCCAACCATCAACAACTCATGTTCAAAATGCAAACTATCCAGGATAACCAGCCTCTTCGCCCCAAATGCTTCTTCAGGGCATGGCAATCCTATATCTATTTTCTAAGCTCCTTTCATGTTAAATTAGACTCTGCCTTAAGCTGCCCAACATAGAGTGGAGAACCTCAAGTTAACCCCCCCGCCCCCCTGCCCTCAACCTTCCCTGGTTGAGCCTGAATTGCTCTCGGAGATGGGTGGCTTGGGCCTCCTGACAAGAGGAACTTTAACATTGCCTTTGGGAAGCCAATGCAAATGTCATATGGGAAACAGTGCTATGCTTTTAGTGAACAGCAACAGAGTGCCAACGAGTCACTCTGTAATGGGCCATCAGTAATGTTTTTGTTGCTCAAGTCCTGTAGTAGTCGAATTGTGTGGGTGTGGGAGTGGGGGGAGGGGGGGTCAGATCTAAGTAACCCTCAAAAGTCCCTTGCACTGTGGATACTTTTACACTTTTTGGGAAGACCAGGCTGCTATCAGTATATTTGTAATCATGTATTTTGTTGTACCTTTTTAAAAAGGGAAAACTACACATAACTGCACTGTATGAATTTTTTAAATATGTTCAGAGCTGGTGATATTAATAGAATTATTGTGAGAAAATAAGTTTCATTCTGGGGGACCCAGTGAAATTATTTAACTTGGGGGGCATGGCAATAAAAAGTTTGAAGACCTTTGGCATAGAGTAAGATGCAGTCTTCCCTCCACCTAAATCAATTTACCTGTGGATCTATCTTGACCCATTACACAACCAGCTCTTTGGTCAGAAAAAACACACTGGGAAAGGGGAAAACCTATTTTGCCCATCACTCTAGGTAGAAATCTGGTGGCAAGTCCCCACTCGCCCACTACCCACTCTAGCCTTCGGTTATCTTCTTGGCAGTTTTCATTTACCTCCGAAGGCTTAGGCCATAGTTCCTCTTTTACAAAACTTGAAACCATAAGTGCCATTTTAAACAGTAGAACACTTTTACAGTGTCCAATTAAATTATCATGACTGGCTCCTTAATAATAGGCACCCAATTTAGGCAGTTGCAAAGTCTCTGAAGGTTTATCTTTGTTGACCTTTGGGCCATGAACCCGGAATGATTCCCATGATTCAAAGAAAATTTGGATTCTGTTGGCCAAAATCTTCGCTAAAATCCCCACTTTTATGTTTAGCAAGGAAATGCAGGTACATACGCCATCTAAGCAGGTGGGTCACATTCCGTCTCCAATTTGTCTTTGCTCTCACCCTTCACTTCAACTACAGCTCTGTTTGATGTCGGAAACTACACTAACTGTCTCCATGCAGGGGAACCAAGGGTGGTCTCCCTGCCACCTATTTCACATCTGGGTAGTGGAACCAGTAGATCCTATGCTATTTGAAGAGTGCACCCGCTTGTCACTTGAGGCACCAGCATGGCAGGGCCCTCCTTCTATCTTTCGTTGGTCTGTTTTGTTACTTCACTAACCTTTTCTCGTGCTCTCACCATGAACCCCAGCATCAATGCGCCGCCATCAGGAATGGGACGCTGTTGGTCCATGTAATACTCTCGCCGCTAACTCAGTTCGACGGTTCGCCCCCAATCGTATGTATGCAGTCCAGTCCACTTGACTTTTTTCTTTGCTTCTCAATGGGATCACGTTCTGCCTTTATCACACGTCTGTCATCATGTGCCTTGACTCACAGCTCCCATCCAGAGCCTCCAAACTTGCATCAAGTTTTGCAGAAATAAATGAGGTTCTATCCCAGTCACTCCCTCAGTCAGTTAAGAGGATTTTTCCACTGCACACTGAGCTACATGGGGGGACACCAGATAAGCAGGTTACTGGGCAGATTTCAAGGTAGGAGTGAGGCTTCTTAGCCTCCCCATCTGTACACCATAGCATTGCTGGCTTGAACTGTTTTGAACAGGGCTGGATCAGCCTGCCATCCCTTGGATATACCTCTAGTTGATTACCCGGCCTTAAGTGCAGCCCCTCTCCTCCATCCCACAAGGAAACTGAGGACAAGCAGGTGATGAAGGGTTGGTGATACTAATGAATTTACCAGTTCCCAACTACTACTTTTGTGTTTGGTGTTAAAATGTTAGTGAAAGCATGGTTTTCTATAAAGAAGTTATTACTCAGTGTGTGTTTTATATTTTCCTTCACAAAAACCATATACATGAGGCAAAGAAAATGCACAGTGTACATTTCATTAGCTGTAACATCTTCGGAATTAGTTTGAATGGAGTTGTAACCCTATCCATTAAGAACCTGTACCTTGCTCTGTAGCCACAGTGTGTTCTCGTATACCGCAATATTATATTTTGCATCCACTTAGTAAACTAAGCAGCAAAGGTTTTCTCACAGCAGACATGGGGTCTCCTCTTTTTCAATATTGTGAAGTGCCAGTGGGTAAAGGAATGGTTTTGGAAGAGGAAACAAGCAAACCATTGTGTGGTCACACAGGGTTAATCCATAGAACGGTACCTCACATCTAACTTGTACTTATGTAGTTGTTGTGTATAGTGGCTCAGAAGTTCTCCAGTTCTTTCTATTCCAAAGTTCAATATAACTGGGGCGATCATCAACATTATCTGCATGCTCTAAACATACCCACTAATAATCATTCCAGTAGAATCAGAGGAATCCCAGCTGAATACCAACATTATACTAGCTAAACCTCGTGAGCAGTGGAGTCTCTTTGTCCAGAAAGGCTTTTCCCATTAAAGAGCCAAATGTGACCTGTCCTCTCCTGTTAACTCACCCTATCCCGTGTGCCAAAGGTTAAAAAAACTAAAATAGATAGCTCAATTCTAAAGAAAGATTTGAGTGTCCAAGGCCAAATTACATTTGGAATAAACTGTTGGTGCTTGTTGCACGTACCAAAACTGATATTGAAATTAATGGGAGGATACCATTTTGTTCGTATGGTAGCCAGTTGAGGGATTTCAAATCGGGAGTGATGTGGTTGTTCCTTTTTGATCCAGTGATGAGCCTTGCTGCAGAGATAAGAGAGGCCTTTTGAAGAGCCGTTTTGGATCTCTGCAAGCTCCAGAGGGTTGTGCTGCTATACCGAACGTTTCCAACAATCCATTGCCTCTGAGCGCCTGGTAATGCTGTTACAGAATTTCTGATGTGCCATACTTCTCTCTGAAAGGCTGGAAATACTGGGCGATACATTGAGTGTTGAGCCAGTAACTCATAGTCAGTTCGAGACGATTTAGTCCTGTGTTAGGATTGTGTGGGAAAGACTGGTGGATCTGAGGCAGTCCCAGTCTCGTGTCGGGTGAGAGTCTCAAAGTCTGGCGAGTGTGGATCAGCCAGTCACATAAGAAACAAATCACTGAAAAGGATGCTAGAGCTTGAGAAGACTCTCAGAGTTTTTTTGCTTGAAATCTAAAATGTGTTGGGGAAGTCGGGAAGAGTAAGCCTCACTGTAGTCTCTCTGAAAGATTGGTAGCTTTTTGGCTAAGTCGGTCACATTTCAGACATCCTAACATATGACTGTTTCTGACTCCAGCTCTATGCTTTACATGGTGCAACAACGATCATTATGAATTATAAACTTAGGAGTGGGGGAGGCAGTTTTTGAGTCTTTTAATTTGGATAAAAAAACACGCACATACAGATGCAACTTTTTCTGCCAGTAATTGATTGTTTTCCAGAGCTGATGTAAAATTACGTTTGTAGTGCCTAGTTCAGGTAGAATGTACTGACTCTCAGTATGGTAGAAGTATTCCTGTGGTTAATTGTTATTGGTCACTGAAGATCTATTTTCATTTGGTATAGGACAGCAGTACCACATGTCGGAAAAGCAAGGGAATATAAAATGTGTAATGATGATTTTTATCTCTGCCCCTTTATCTCTTTAACTAGGTAATATTCTTGTTGCCCGGTAAGACCAAGGCCATAAAGCAAAAATGTACATATTTATTCACTTCCTTTCAGAGATCAAAGAAGAAATTGCTGCTGCTGCTTTTGGAGTTGAGTGCAAGCTAGAAGAACTAAATCAGGATAACACTCAATGTAGGTCATTCCGTCACTAAGCACATTGTTATTAAGGCCTCGTCAGTAGGGTGAAGCTTGAGTCTAATTGCACAGTTAGCAATGGGCCTGCACTTGGTCATACCAGTTGCACTGAGGGAGATAAAACCACGGTAGGTGAACTGTGGCCCAAAGTAAGTACCAGTGGCTGAGATGAAGTCCTCAGTGTAACACCCTAAGTGCAACGGTTATGCCGAGACTTTGGTCTTTCTGTGTATGGTCCAATATGGCCAAATTCCTTAGTTTCACTTTTTACATTGTTGGTTAAGAATACCCAAGCATTGTATGCGAAGATATTAAGTGGTGAAGGTCCTATGCACCAGAGAGGAGCAGAACAAAACACTGTGTCTGGCTCTGTATATCAAGCTTCATTTCCTTGTCTTAATCAGTACAGTTGCTCTTTATGATCCAGTAAGAAGAGCCCATGTACAAGGCCTCTTCCACGTAGTTGCTTGATTTTGCGCCGTTTGATTGCCAAGCAGAATGCCCAGTCATACTGGAAAGGCTTGGCAGATGCGTTTTGAGAGTTTTTTGTGTGGCACCTTATAATGAAAAACATCTCCAGTTTGAGAAAGACAGTTTCACCAATAAGGAATGATTTACATCTGCATTAGTTCAGAGGGTCTAAGTCGAAACCTTCTGATTGAGGTTGCGGGGGAGGGATGTTGTGCTCCTTTATATTATTTTTGCAGGTTTTCCTTTTAATATTTTTTACCCAAATTCTTTGGCCTGCAAAGCATTGTTGTGATGTTAATAGAAGTTCTGGTGACGCTGCTCTGATCCACCAAATGTGATTCACATTGTGGTCTACCAAATTCTATTTGTCAGGGGCGCTGTAGATTGCTTATTTCATCTCTGGGCAAGATGTCGGACTGAGAAGCTGTCAGGAGTTGCATGACGTATTGTTCAAACCTTACCTTTCTTTGAATTGTCTGGTCGGCCTTTATCATTCTGCAAATGCTTTCACTTGAGATGGGCTCAGTACTCAAGATGTGCTCTAACCAGAAGGCTCACTGTGGAATACAACTTAAATTCAAGTCTTATGGGATGATTCCATATAATTTTGCTTACCTAAAGAAACCTTTAAATAGCTTTTGGTCACCAACTTAATATTGTTCTCCTTTCCAAAGTACTTAACATCGGGAGAAGAGTCTTGACAAAGCTCCGCTTAATCGCTTTGATCTGGGTAACCATCATTTAAATAGTCACTTGTGGGTGATATTTGAATATTGCACAGCTGCAAGATACAGCCTGGCTTCTGAAGGTATTGCACTGTGGGGTTTTGCCCGTGTTAGTGGCACTGTTTAGCTTTACTACCAGTCTGTATAGTGTTACAGTGATATTGTTTTGTCAGTTGGGTTAACAGGTGGTTGTGGATGAAATGCTCAGGTGGTAGACTGATTTCTGAAACAACAGCAACTTCAGGTTGTTGTTTGGAAGGCATAACATATTTTGAATTTCCATGGAAGTAGAGTAAAAAGTGATTGGAAATTAGCTATATGAGTGTAATAAAAATGCACCTATACACTTCACTGGGCAACTTGGCAGCTATGTGTTTCCTTGTCTGCAACATAGCATGTACAAGTAGAGAAAGAGTATCTCTTAATATCCCCTTCTTCCAGGATGCAAATTAAAGCATTGTAATATCTGGAGGATTAAATATATAGCCTGTTAAGAAATGTTCGGCTCTTCCAAATAGCCCAAATTAAGTATTTTCCTGGGGCATCATTGGAAAGAAGCTTTCGGCGGATTAGCCCACTCTGTGCCTTTTACCTAGTGCGCAGTTGTAGGAAACTAGTTAGCAAATCTGAATGTTCATAAACCTTTCAAACAGAGCAGCTCACATACTTGTTTAGTAGGTCTTAACAATTTACAGTATCTGTGTGAGGGAGGTTATCATATTGCTTTTAAGTATTTAATTTACAATTTTTCATGTTCCCTCGTTTTTAGTCAAGAGCTTACAAGGCTCCAAAAAGTAGACGTGCATTGCCCAAAATTGGAAATGTGAAAGCAACATAGCAAGTATTGGCAAGGTCTGGCCTTGGCAAACCTGTATTTTTTAATTTACTTTTATTGTTTGCAGACATATGTAGATGACATATAAACGTGTGTCTGGCACTGTGGGGACTGAGGTCATTTGCCTGTAGTTTCTCAAGTGCTCTGCAAAACTGGGCAAAGTACAAACCATCAACACTTGAATCTCACTGGTAACAATGGCGAACAGTTACAGGCTTCTTGGGGGAGGGTAGTTTTGGGGGTGAGTACGCTGAGCACACAACAGTCACCCAGCAGCTAAATAACTGATAGTCCAAGCCAGTGTTTTACTTTAGTAAAAGAAAAGTACTTTAATCTGCGCGCTTAAAATGTAACAATCTACAGAACAGGTGACACAGAAATATGCTTGGACTACTCCTTGGCTTTTGCCTCACCTAGTCCCACATCTCAGGTGCCCTCCCTCCTTGGGTAATTCTAAGCAATTCTTCCCCTGGGGTTTAGAGTTTCTCTTGGACATGTATCAAGGCTCAGGTGCCAATTACCTTTAGTTCAGTACTTGGAGCTCAATTAATCAAAAAGTCCCCTTTAAGCACACTTTTACTAGAGTGCAGGTATTGGAGTTGTTTCGGAGACTGGCAGGGACCTACAGCACACGTCTCTCTATGCTCCTGCTTCTGGGAGAAAATGCACCAACTGCAGGTACGGACTGCAATCTGGAGGAGGCCTGCAGCAGAACATCAGACTCGCAGACGGGTGCTGAGTTGTGGTTGAGCCGAGGTCTACAGTCGCCGGTGGACTTGCTTCTGGGTCTCTGATGAAGTGCAGCAGATGTGCCGTGAAAGATCAACGGTCGCATCGGCACAAAGGCTGCTGCGGCACGTTATTTAGTTGCAGCAACAGAGATCACCTTGGGTCCTTTGTTGTGGCGATCCAATCTGCCTATGACACAGTTCGTAATGGCTGCGGCATGCTCTCCCTCAGTCACACTTTTCTGGTGGTGGCACAATCTGCCTCGGGCACAGTTCTTGATTTGGCGGGCACAGTCTGCCTCTGGCACAATTCTTGTCTGTAGTGGCGACACCCACTGTCCACAATTCTCTCTTGGAATGGCTAGCACAGAGAGATGGCCATCATGCTGTTAGTACATGCACGACGATCTCCACAATTTCCTTCTTCTGGTGGACCCATACACACCGCCAGTCAAACTGCTTCAGTGCACCCTGGGCAGTCACGCCACCTGCAGGGTTGGCAGACTCTTTTCCTTTCTCAGAAAGCAGGCTAGCCTTAAAGCTCATCAGTTTATAGCAGGGATCTCCAACCTTTTTTGTAATAAGAGAAATTTGTTCAATGAAAATAATCCCGAGCTACTAATATTATTAGTGTTTTAATAGTGAGCGCATCAGACAAGATTACATAGTTTTTTTTTGTTTTTAAAAAAATGTTTTTATTGAGTTTTAAAAGCATGAGCACATACATAAAAAGAAAATAAAACAGATCACATTTTCAGGTGTCACATGTGTTTGCTTACTTAGGAGGGCGGAAATGCGCAGTTTAACGAGGATAGGGCTGGCCTGCTACAATAAATCAACATACTAGACAACATTGGACATGTATGACCACGAAACCAGACTACACAGACTGGGAGTCAGAACAACATTTCACAGTACTAGGACATCTTAGTCATTATCAGCGAGATAAGTAGTACTCTCATTAGGTCCATCCGCACATCCCTCTTCCTGGTCTACCCATCTCTTGTCCCAAACAGTCAGTTGTTGCTCTTGATTTACATCACTATCACGTTGCATAGCTTGATATTGTACAAACAAACCCCAAAAACCTTTCGGCCGACTGCAGGGGGGCATCAGTTCATTATAGACCTCCGATTGAATATTACAATACAACATATCTTTTTCCCATTCTGCAATCGTCGGGACGGGGCCCCGCATCCAGCGCATCGCCAGCCTACGTTTCGCCAAAAGCAGACCCATAGTAACCAATTTACGAACACTCTTTCGTAGAGGCTTTGTGTAACCCAATAGCGCCATCAGGGGGTCAGGTGAAAGAGACAGCCCCACTATATCCGTTAACGCTTGAAAGATGCCGCTCCAAAAAGCCTCCACAGGGGGACACTGCCAAGCAAGGTGAAAAAACCCAGCTCCCAGCATATCACATCTCTCACAGCAATCAGTGTCCCGCAATCCGTACCTGTGCAGTTGTTGCAGTGTGTAATGTACCCTGTGTAAGAATTTAAAATGGGCCAACCGATGTCGGCCATTTAGTGAAACTTTGTAAGTGGACTCACAGGAGTAGTACCAGATGGCATCTGTGATTGGGACCCCAAGATCCGACTGCCATGCAAGTCGGGCCTTTTCGTATGAAGTAGTCTTTGTAAGTTGTGCCGAAGCATACAGGCGAGAGACCAACTTAACTGGTGATGTGGAGCGCAGTAGCAGCGACAGGGCCGGGATCTCTAATGGTTCCAAGAGCTCGTCACCCAGAATCGAGCGCAGCGCATACCGAGCTCTAAAAAAATAAAATTGCGTCAATGCCGAGGGCCCCGTAACTCCAGTGACCACCCCCTCCCACGAGCGCACCTCCCCATCAGCGAACAGGTCACCCATCTTATGAACATTGAGACTGTTCAGCGAGCGAATAGCACCCCGCTCGGAGCTGAGAGTAAACCACTGATACCACTCCACCCTTAGATGCGGCGAGTATAGCTGAGCTCCATCATGCATACGAAGCAGTACGTGCCAGGCATGGACTACGGAGTTGACCGAATCTAGGACTCCGCAGCGCCGGATGGGAGGCTTAGTTAACATCCGCGGCAAGGGGTCCGGGGCGGCAGCCACCTTTTCAATCTGGAGGTGTGGCAGGTCCATCGGGCCATGTACCCAGCTATATGCATGCGCGGCTTGCTCCACCCTATAATAGAGTTCCAAATCCGGTGCGCTCAGGCCCCCCGCAGCGTAGGGCAAAGTAAGTATGTCAAACGCTTTGCGCGGAGACTTGCCCGCCCAAGCCAGCTTATTGATCAGTATACGCAGCTCTCTGAACAAATGTCGAGGCACGACCATGGGTATATTGGCGAAGAGGAAGAGAAAGCGGGGGAGCACCACCATCTTCATCAGACAGACCCTCCCCACCAGGGAAAGCGGGAGTCTAATCCATCTGTCTATGTCATCGCCTAATCTGGCAATGGCTCTGCCATAGTTCGCCTTGATGACTTGATCCGCATCTGTGTGAACTAGAATACCCAAATAACGGACCGGTTCAGATGTCCACTGTAGAGGCAAGTCGAGAGGAATGTGCGCGGTGGATGGAGTCAGCAGGAAAACTATGGATTTGTCCCAACTAATCAGAAGGCCCGAAAGTCCGCCAAAGAGCAGCATCTCGCGTATTATTGGGGCAAGGTGAACACCTGGGTCACGGATATACAAAAGCATATCATCTGCGTAGGCCGAGACAATTAAATTATAATTGGGGAATCGGAGGCTTCTGTGTCCGTGATATTCCCGCAGTGCCCTCAGAAGGGGTTCGGCAGCCACTGCATACAACAAGGGGGACAAGGGACAACCTTGTTGAGTGCCCCGCGATACATGAACTGGGGAGGAGACCGTGTCTTCTGTGCGGATGCGCGCCAATGGCGAGTTATATAGCACCATTACTAGTTGTAAAAATACCTCTCCCACTCCCATGCGGCGCAACACGGCGAGCATAAACTTCCATTCAATGGAATCGAAGGCCTTTTCCGCGTCTAAAAAGACCGCAGCCGCCTTCACCTCCGGCTGGACATGTTGAAGGGCACCAAACACCGTTCTGAGATTAGAGGACAGCGTACGCCCCAGAATGAACCCGGCCTGCTCCGGGCCGATCAAAGAGGGCAAGAGCGGAGAGAGACGGTTAGCCAATATTTTCGCAAATAATTTTGAATCCACATTGAGCAACGATAGGGGACGATAAGAGGAGCATTTCTGGGGATCTTTATCAGGTTTCAACAACGTAATAGTCAAAGCCTCGCGCATAGAGGGCGGCATGACCCCAGCAGCACCCATTTCCTGAAACAGGGAGCTCCGGTGTGGAACCAATATGTCACTACAAGTTTTATAAAAGGACACTGTCAGTCCATCCATCCCCGGAGCACTCCCCTCCCGCATAGAACTCAGTGCCAATCGTATCTCCCGGGCCTCGAGGGGGCGCATCAGAAACTCCCGTTGCCAGTTCGTCAACCACGGGAGCTTGATATATTCGAGATAATTCAAAATATCATCATCGCTAGGGTCAACTTTGGATCTATATAGCTCTTGATAGTATCTACGGAACCGATCATTGATTTCCGCCTGCTCCGTCAGGAGAGTACCCTCCTCGTCCGTCAACTCTGCGATAACACCAGACTTCGTTCTGCAACGGGCCAATGCCGCCAGCACCGAACCCGGTCTGTCCGCCTCCCCATATATTCTAGACGCGGCGTATTTACCCATATATTTGACCTCGCTATCGGCCTCCTCATGATACTCGTCAAGTGTGGACTTCAACAATTCTCTAGACTGCGGGTTATCAGTAGCTGCCACTTCCGTCTCTAAGTGAGCTATTCGGGATTCCAACAAAGCCAGCCTATCTCTGATGGAACGTAATACTCCGGCGTGTTTACTAATAGCCACCCCCCTTATAAAAACCTTAAATGTCTCCCAGACCGTGGCGAAAGAATCCACAGAGCCCACGCTGTGGGCGAAAAATTCTGTGATTGCATCCGTGAGATCAGACTTAAATACCGCGTCTAGTAAAGCATATGGGGGAAAACGCCACAGGAAAGGGGGAGGACCCCACGAGGGAACAGTGAGCACTAGTAATATGGGCGAGTGGTCCGAAAAAGTCTGAGCCAAGACAGCACAATCCTGAATACTAGATAGCAATGTCTGCAAGATGAGCCAGTAATCAATGCGAGTGTGAATATCATGAGGTGCCGAGTAATGTGTGAACCCACCCCTGCCTCCAGATCTAGCTCTCCAAACATCCACCATGTGTAATTGCAAGGCTATATGCGCAATGACCCTGGCGGAAGCAGATGGAGGCATAGGAGGGCCCTTTGAGCGGTCAAGCTCTGGATCCAAGACACAATTAAAGTCACCACCCCAAAACATCGGTAGCGTTGCACGGTCCTTTAGGATTGCAAATATGAAATTGTGGGTCATCATAATTCGGGCCATATGAGTTGACAATGAGAAAATTCTGTCCTTTACCATAACATCGGGATATGACATATCTGACTGCTCGGTCACGCAGCGCTCAATTTGGAGGCCTGATTTAGGGTTGACCCATGTCAGCACGCCCCTAGAGTGTGAGGTAAATCCTGCGGCATGTGAAAGACCCGCTGTAGGAGAGTAGGATCTGCCTCTTATGTTGCCCCCACTTTTTTTCTGATGTTAGCACTGGTTTCTGGCTATAGTCTGGCTGGGTCCCTGCCAATCAGGGCCCCAGCCTCTCTGTTCTCTCTAAACGACATGGAGTGCACTCTAGGTGCACTAGTGATTGGATACTGTGGTGCCTTATGAGTCCCTAGTATATGGTACCTTAGGTGCCAAGGGCATAGGTACTTCACAGGCCTACCAGGGGCTGCAGCATGTGTTATGCCACCCCTGGGAAGCAGTCTAAATCTGACACCACAGGCCTGCTACTGCAGCCTGTGTGAGGTGGTGCTAGCACCCCTCACTGAGATATAGGTTTCCTATATCTCTCCTGCACACACATATAAACCTATCAGTCACCCCTAAGGCAGGCCCTATCAATCCTGAGGGCAGGGTGCTTGGCTTCTATGTGAGGGGGTGCCTCTGCCTGAGCAGGGCCCCTCTGCAGCTCTCAGAGTCTATTCTCTGGTGCTGTTTGTGGATGCGGTTAAACCATATACTATTTAAGTGCATTATATCCTCGCGGTAAATGCTAACTTTGGAATGGCTGCATCAAAACATGTCATGTTTGGTGTCAAACATCTTGGAATACTACCCCCCGCCAATCTTGGCGGCGGGGGTAGCATTCCACCCTTCTAGAGGGATAAGACATGTACCTGCTGTGGAAACGCGGTAGAATCCTAAAGAGTCCTGGCATCACAAAATGGATGCCACCAGTCACAGACACTGGGCTGCCCTCCTGCTGATGACCGAAACTCGCAGTGGAGGAAGCCCAACAATAGGCATCCTGTCACAGGGAGGTGTAACCACCTTCCAGACAGGGTTTAGTGTATTGGGGCTGGGTGGGTGCACTCTTAGAGTGCTTTGAAGTCCTGCACTGGGGGAGCAGAAGGCTCCTCTGTGCATATGCCAGTTCAAACCAGCTCAGGGGCTACCTGCCCCTGTTCTGGCGCGAAACTGGACAAAGGGAAGTGGGTGTAGCCACCCCCTCCCTTGACCCTCCCATAGGTGGGGTCATAGAGCTAGTCCATCCCCTCTTTTTAGTATAAGAGGGGGAACCTTGCCATTGCAAAGCAGATAACCCCTGGACGACACTCTACAGAAGAATCCTGGCCCTTCGACGTTCCACTACCTTTGGAAGACAGAAGAATCTCCCTTGGAGTCAAGGAGTGACTCCCCTGCTTGGCAGGCACCAAAAACGACAACGACGGTCGCAAACTACGCCGCTCCCGCCGGAGTCCGAAGTCCCTGCAGCCCAGGAAGTGGATTTCCTGACCTCTCCCAGGCCATCGTGAGTCCCCAGCGAAGCTGAGGCAAGTGGACCCCACGAGTAACGAGGAACCGCGACCCCTGGGTACCGTGCACTATTGTCGAGTGCAACCCCTTCACAACGTTCTACGAACTTGTGCTTTGGACCACGTGTGGTCCCGACCTCCAGCAGGAATCCCTCTGAAGATCAGAGGCCTACACCGTCCCGAGTGACCGTGGGCCCCTGTTGAGTGATTCCGCCCGAGGTGTCTTCGCGATCCCTTGCCCGCTGGCTTGTGGGTCCCCAGAAGACTTCTTAACCAAACCAAAGGGCTCCCCTGGTTGCTCCAGGCCTGCCCTGACTTACCCTCGCTGGGTGAGTTCCACAGACCTTGCTGGTCTGCGCCATCGACTTTTCTCCATCTCCCCGAGACTTGCGGCTGCCAAGGCTTGTTGGCTCCGATCGAGTTGCCGACACCGCAGTCAGCTGCAGACGTCGAGGGACACACCGAATCCAGCTCCTGGTAGTCGTCGACGCCTCCTGGACCACGTGGCTGAAGAGTCAAGGCACCCGCAACCGACCTGAAGCGACCGACGACGGTGGGCATCCATCTTCCTTGCCCCGGGTCACTGCCAAGTGACTTTGAACACTGTCCCCTCTGCTTTCAGGTCATCCTTCTTCAGAATCCAGGCTTGGATTCCACCGGACACTTCTTCAGCTCCCGCAAGCAGCAAGTCTTCTTTGTTCGCCATTGAAAACGACGCGGCGACCCGACACCAAAGGACACCTGTGCACCCGGCTTCCCTGGGTGAGGTAACTCCAGCACTACGGTGCTCCTGTGGGTGTGGGCCCTAGAACTACTTACCCTGTAAGTGACTTGCTTGTAGGTTCTCCCGAAGTATCCTAAAACTCTTTATTTCCAACCGCGACTTGCCCCATTGAAGTTAACGGCGATTCGCGCCTGTGTATCCACACTGCACGCGTCCCCCGTGGGTCCTTTACTTACCTGCCTTGGGTGGTTTCGTGAGGCCCCAGCACTTCTGAAGGCCCTAGGCCTTGTCTCCTTGCAAGTCGTTGTTTCTAAGTCTCTTACTTAGTATATGGTCTGGTACGCCCCTAGGGCCCCAGCCATATTTTGTGCTTAACTCATTGTGAAACGTTGATTTGTGCATATGTTTGTCTTCTAATCTCATAAAGAGATTAGTAGAGAGTTATTTAGAAATAAATACATATATATTTGATATATATACCTGTGTGGTGTCTTTTCATTTGGTGATTCAAGAGATTATATGGTAAAACAAGCTGCTTTACATTCCTCCGAGACTTAGCCTGAAGGCTGCTCTCCACAGCTACCACTAGGATAGCTTTCTTTAAAAGGTTGTCTTAAACCTATCTACCATAAGAGTCGATTTGCCCTGGTGCAAGGTGTCCACTTTAATTAGTGAACAGCATATACCAGGCCAACTTCTCACATTGGTGGGCAGCGTGTGGGATTCCAGCTTGCCATTGTTTTACCAGAAAATCTCTATTTGAATTACTAACTGAAAACCATTATAGGTACTCAAGGTACATATAAAGTCAAGCTTAGTATCAATAAGTTCTACTGAACTTAGAGCTGTGTTCCAAGGGATAGCACACCCTTTCCACAGCTCAAGCTAGGATCAGTAGGCCACAAACTAGTGTAGGTAGTACAACACTGCACAACACTAGAATGTCCTTAAGGGGTGGACCCAGTGGATCCCCTCAGCCTCAGTATAAGGACATGGCTTTCTCTGACTTGAGAGCCATGTGTGTTGACAGACACCTGAGGACAGGACAGAGTCCCTCAACACTACACCTGATAGATCTGCTGACAGCAGATGACCTTAGATTGGCTCTAGGAGCTAAGGGGTCTGAATCAGTGGGTGGGTCAATCATAGTATCTGGGTCAGATGAGGACAATCCGAATGACCAAGACTCTGTGGTTGAAGGGCCAGGCTTCAAGGAGCCTGAACAGGACAGAGGAGTTCTCCCTAAGAGAACTGGCAGAGTGGATGAGAGGCACAGATCCCCTTCCAGGGAATCTGAGCACTCTTATCACTCTGGCAGAGAATTTGTCCAAGAGAGGAGCTCATACTTTAACTTAAGAGAGACCTCCTCTGAAAGAAGGTGCAAACTGCTCCAGTATGAGGAAGCCAAAGTGGCCCTCAGAACCAAGCAGTTGGCACTGGATAGAGAAGCCCTGGAGATCCAGAGAGCTTCCAGAAGGGAGGGTTTAGAACCCCCTGGTGGCAGCAACAGTGTCCCTAGAGGCAGAGAATATGTCCCTGACCATAGGAACCTGAGCAAGGTTGTTCCTCCCTACCAGAGTGGGGATGATATCCACAAGTGGATAACTGCTATGGAGAGGGCCTGTAGAGTACAGCAGGTCCCCCAAAAGCAGTGGGCAGCAATCTTGTGGCTCTCCTTTTCAGATAAAGGAAGAGACAAGCTCCTCACTGTTAGAGAGGAGGATGCTGATGATTATGAGGTCCTGAAGAGTGCACTGATAGATGGGTTTGGCTTAACCACTGAGCAGTACAGGTTAAAGTTCAGAGATACCCAGAAGGCACAGACTCAGGACTGGACTGACTTTGTTGATTGTGCAACCAAGGCTCTAGAGGGTTGGCTGGTTGGCAGTAGGGTTACTGATTTCAAGGGATTGTATAATCTGATGAAGGTCAAGACCAGCCAGTAGCTTTTATTAGCAGAAGGCTGACCCCTAGAGAGAAACGTTGGTCAGCTATAGAGAGGGAGGCCTTTGCTGTGGTTTGGGCCCTGAAGAAGCTGAGGCCATACTTGTTTGGCACTCACTTCATAGTTCAGACTGACCACAAGCCCCTCCTATGGCTAAAGCAGATGAAAGGTGAAAACCCAAAACTTTTGAGGTGGTCCATTTCCCTACAGGGGATGGACTATACAGTGGAACATAGGCCTGGGACCCAACATGCCAATGCAGATGGACTCTCAAGGTATTTCCACTTTGAACACGAAGACTCAACTGGTCAAGGTTAGTTTAGTGTCCCTACGTTTGGGGGGGGGTTGTGTAGGAGAGTAGGATCTGCCTCTTATGTTGCCCCCACTTTTTTTCTGATGTTAGCACTGGTTTCTGGCTATAGTCTGGCTGGGTCCCTGCCACTCAGGGCCCCAGCCTCTCTGTTCTCTCTAAACGACATGGAGTGCACTCTAGGTGCACTAGTGATTGGATACTGTGGTGCCTTATGAGTCCCTAGTATATGGTACCTTAGGTGCCAAGGGCATAGGTACTTCACAGGCCTACCAGGGGCTGCAGCATGTGTTATGCCACCCCTGGGAAGCAGTCTAAATCTGACACCACGGGCCTGCTACTGCAGCCTGTGTGAGGTGGTGCTAGCACCCCTCACTGAGATATAGGTTTCCTATATCTCTCCTGCACACACATATAAACCTATCAGTCACCCCTAAGGCAGGCCCTATCAATCCTGAGGGCAGGGTGCTTGGCTTCTATGTGAGGGGGTGCCTCTGCCTGAGCAGGGCCCCTCTGCAGCTCTCAGAGTCTATTCTCTGGTGCTGTTTGTGGATGCGGTTAAACCATATACTATTTAAGTGCATTATATCCTCGCGGTAAATGCTAACTTTGGAATGGCTGCATCAAAACATGTCATGTTTGGTGTCAAACATCTTGGAATACTACCCCCCGCCAATCTTGGCGGCGGGGGTAGCATTCCACCCTTCTAGAGGGATAAGACATGTACCTGCTGTGGAAACGCGGTAGAATCCTAAAGAGCCCTGGCATCACAAAATGGATGCCACCAGTCACAGACACTGGGCTGCCCTCCTGCTGATGACCGAAACTCGCAGTGGAGGAAGCCCAACAATAGGCATCCTGTCACAGGGAGGTGTAACCACCTTCCAGACAGGGTTTAGTGTATTGGGGCTGGGTGGGTGCACTCTTAGAGTGCTTTGAAGTCCTGCACTGGGGGAGCAGAAGGCTCCTCTGTGCATATGCCAGTTCAAACCAGCTCAGGGGCTACCTGCCCCTGTTCTGGCGCGAAACTGGACAAAGGGAAGTGGGTGTAGCCACCCCTCCCTTGACCCTCCCATAGGTGGGGTCATAGAGCTAGTCCATCCCCTCTTTTAGTATAAGAGGGGGAACCTTGCCATTGCAAAGCAGATAACCCCTGGACGACACTCTACAGAAGAATCCTGGCCCTTCGACGTTCCACTACCTTTGGAAGACAGAAGAATCTCCCTTGGAGTCAAGGAGTGACTCCCCTGCTTGGCAGGCACCAAAAACGACAACGACGGTCGCAAACTACGCCGCTCCCGCCGGAGTCCGAAGTCCCTGCAGCCCAGGAAGTGGATTTCCTGACCTCTCCCAGGCCATCGTGAGTCCCCAGCGAAGCTGAGGCAAGTGGACCCCACGAGTAACGAGGAACCGCGACCCCTGGGTACCGTGCACTATTGTCGAGTGCAACCCCTTCACAACGTTCTACGAACTTGTGCTTTGGACCACGTGTGGTCCCGACCTCCAGCAGGAATCCCTCCGAAGATCAGAGGCCTACACCGTCCCGAGTGACCGTGGGCCCCTGTTGAGTGGTTCCGCCCGAGGTGTCTTCGCGATCCCTTGCCCGCTGGCTTGTGGGTCCCCAGAAGACTTCTTAACCAAACCAAAGGGCTCCCCTGGTTGCTCCAGGCCTGCCCTGACTTACCCTCGCTGGGTGAGTTCCACAGACCTTGCTGGTCTGCGCCATCGACTTTTCTCCATCTCCCCGAGACTTGCGGCTGCCAAGGCTTGTTGGCTCCGATCGAGTTGCCGACACCGCAGTCAGCTGCAGACGTCGAGGGACACACCGAATCCAGCTCCTGGTAGTCGTCGACGCCTCCTGGACCACGTGGCTGAAGAGTCAAGGCACCCGCAACCGACCTGAAGCGACCGACGACGGTGGGCATCCATCTTCCTTGCCCCGGGTCACTGCCAAGTGACTTTGAACACTGTCCCCTCTGCTTTCAGGTCATCCTTCTTCAGAATCCAGGCTTGGATTCCACCGGACACTTCTTCAGCTCCCGCAAGCAGCAAGTCTTCTTTGTTCGCCATTGAAAACGACGCGGCGACCCGACACCAAAGGACACCTGTGCACCCGGCTTCCCTGGGTGAGGTAACTCCAGCACTACGGTGCTCCTGTGGGTGTGGGCCCTAGAACTACTTACCCTGTAAGTGACTTGCTTGTAGGTTCTCCCGAAGTATCCTAAAACTCTTTATTTCCAACCGCGACTTGCCCCATTGAAGTTAACGGCGATTCGCGCCTGTGTATCCACACTGCACGCGTCCCCCGTGGGTCCTTTACTTACCTGCCTTGGGTGGTTTCGTGAGGCCCCAGCACTTCTGAAGGCCCTAGGCCTTGTCTCCTTGCAAGTCGTTGTTTCTAAGTCTCTTACTTAGTATATGGTCTGGTACGCCCCTAGGGCCCCAGCCATATTTTGTGCTTAACTTATTGTGAAACGTTGATTTGTGCATATGTTTGTCTTCTAATCTCATAAAGAGATTAGTAGAGAGTTATTTAGAAATAAATACATATATATTTGATATATATACCTGTGTGGTGTCTTTTCATTTGGTGATTCAAGAGATTATATGGTAAAACAAGCTGCTTTACATTCCTCCGAGACTTAGCCTGAAGGCTGCTCTCCACAGCTACCACTAGGATAGCTTTCTTTAAAAGGTTGTCTTAAACCTATCTACCATAAGAGTCGATTTGCCCTGGTGCAAGGTGTCCACTTTAATTAGTGAACAGCATATACCAGGCCAACTTCTCACACCCGCTGACCCAGTACCAGGGAGCAGCGTGCTACCAGGGAGCAGGTGTGTCTCCTGGAGCAGCGCTATGTCTACCTCCCTCCGCTTCAAAAACGCCAGGATCTTACGCACCTTTTGGTGATCATTGAGGCCCCTGACATTCCATGTCATGAGGCTCAACTTCTTAATAGTACCTCGTCTCGTGTCGTGCTGTGACATGTATAGAAGTCGTGCAATCGGTTTGGCCACCCTGTGAAGCCCCGTGTAAGGCCCCCCACATCATGATAACAAGCAAGCATGTGATCATCAAAAACATAAAACAACAAAACCCCCCTAGTCCCACCCCTCACCCACGCCTCGCCATCCCCAACACAGCTAAGACGACCAGTATCCCTCCCTGTCATCAATGAAATAAAAGTGGGTTTAGCAAAACTACCCACACAAACACACCAATAAACCCCCAGAAGCACTAGGAAAAACAGCGTGTAACGCATTGGGGTGGTTGTTACCCAGCAGTACCACAGTGTACCACCACTCCGCCAAATCGCCTAGTAACAATAGTACCACTTCAACAACCGAGGTGGAGCAGCTAGTAGCAACATAAACAATTCCGGAATCAAAGAGCATTACGCCACCAGAGCGCCAAGTACCCCACCACAGTCCAGACAGCCCGTCCAGCATAAAGAGTACCCCCCTCGACTAGCGCATGTGGAGGACAAATCACTAATAGAACAGCCCGGAGCAACAGCAATCCCCCCAACAAGTATATCGCGATATCAACATAGCACAAGCGCAAGCAATGCAAACTAAACAGGAGTAACCCAGCCAGGAGCAACCTCTCCACCCGCCCATCAATCATTGTCATCCAGACTGCCAGTAGCACCATCAGCGGAAGAACTGTCCTGCTGGCCCTTCCCACCCCTGCCAGCCTTTTGCCAGCTGTTAAGTGCAGTCTGAAGAGATTTCGGGTCGGAGAAAATCTTGGCTTTCCCATCCAGCATCACTCGAAGTCGCGCCGGGTAAAGCATAGCATATTTAATGCTTTGGTCCCGGAGTTTACATTTCAGGGGTGCAAATTGCCTTCTAGCCTCCTGAACCTTCAGGGTAAAGTCCGGGAATAGGGAAATCGTCGACCCCTCATACTGCAAGTGTCCCAGCTCTCTCGCCCTCCGCAGCGCAGCATCCTTGTCGCGGTAGTTCAAGAGTTTGGCAATTATAGTCCGCGGGGGAGCGCCGGGTGGAGGCCGAGGACCCAACGATCGGTGCGCCCTCTCCACGACAAACATAGGGGAGAAAATGATAGCACCCAGCAATGTCGTGAGGAGGTTTTCGACAAAAGTCTCCATGTTACCTGTCGCAGTAGACTCCGCCAGGCCCGTGATTCTCCGGTTACTGCGCCGCGACCTGGCCTCCAAGTCCTCGGCCTTGTCCTGCAAGGCCACTAGGGCTTTCTCCACACGTTTCTGGGCGCTGCAGGAGTCAGCCTGGGCCTCCTCAGTCTCCGTGATGCGCCGCTCGGCCATATCCAAGCGCTCTGAGTGTTTGTCAACCCACTCAGACATTCATCCATTCTATAGGCTAACGTGTCAATTTTAGCGTCTATCGCCGTCAGGCCCTGTTGCATAGACGCTATTATCTGCTTAATGTCACCTATAGGATCTTCCGGGGGATTGTCAGACTCTGACATCGTGGGCTCCGCTGTGTCCTCACACCGTCTGGATTTGCGTTGTTCGAAATTGGGCTTGGGTTGCGATTTGTCTGGCTTGCCCATCTCCGCACTCACCGCCCCCCGGCTGTGGGTCGAGCCAGCGTAGAATACAGGCCACAATCCTACCCGGCCCAGCCCGTGGGCACGACACTCAGGGCGTCCCAAAGCAGGTCCGGATCACGCTAAGCAGAGGGTCCGCGTAGCCACCAATATCGTCACTGGTCCACCAGCAGCATCCATCGCTCAGCGCGTAGGGCTCACCACCGGCCAGGAGGGGTCACCACTTCAAATATGGATTACTGAGCAGGCCACAGGAGAGGGCCCACGCCGAAGTGGCAGTAAGGCGACTGCCTAATTAACAGACAGAGCGGGTGAGCCCAGGACTTGCAGGAACAGAGCACCCCGGGTATGCCCCACCAGGGCCGAGCGTCAGCGTGCCAGGACGACCGGCAGCTCCTCACCTCTCAGTCGCGCTGTGTCCCTAGCTGCCCTGGCAGCCCACGTCGCCCAGGCACAAGGGGGGGTCGCCGGCCCCCCCCGCAGGCAGTAGCTCAGGCGCGCTCCCCCGCAGCAGGCCTCAGGGTATTCAAAAGCCGGGAGCCCCGCTCTCGGCAGCCGACGCTCGTCGTCGGCCCAAGGCCAGACCGCCGGAGACGCTAATCACCAAGGCCACGTCACCAGGCCGCACTCCAGCGAAGGGCGCCACACGGCAGATCTCAGCAGCCGCCGGGTCAATCCCCGCAGCCGACACAGCGCTCGGGTGGCCAGACCGCGGGCAGCACTCGCCGCGCACTCCAGCCGGGAAACTCGATCAATAAAGCTGCTAATGATGCCGGATTGTAACGGCGGTCGGCGGAGCACTATCAAGGAGCGGCCATCTTTAGGCCAGGCAAGCTCCGCCCTCCAAGATTACATAGTTGACCAGCTCATTCAAGATTACCTGCAAAAAAACCATCGATGGACAGAATGTTGAACAATGTCAAACAATCACCCCAGAACAGAGATCTGGGCCTAAATCCATCTACAAATGATCCTTTGTTTCTTACCTTCATGCTAGTACCATATCGGTCTGGCCAGAGAACTATCATTTGGGTAGTACTAAAAGCTTTAAAACTTTAAGAGCTTTATTTAGAGTCATGAAAGGTTTCTTTTAATAGTTGCGTTAACGTTCTGCATAGAAATCGGTGAGAAATAAACCTTTAGAAAACAATCCAGCTTAGACAGACACCCATTGTATTTGGGGCCATATTCGTTCTCCGTTGCCTCAATGATTGGTGGTGATAGTCTCTGAGGACAATGGGGGTGACCATCAAAATGTGACACTCCTGGGCGTAGTAGAGCCTCGTCGTAAGACTGTGTATCATTGAGCAAAATGTGGGCCTAAACAGCACCACCCCTGATTCTGATCCCTTCCCTCGCACTTGGCATGTTCCATCACAGTTCATAGTGCAAGAGGCTTGGAGGCAGCTTATCTAGTTTGCAGACCAGCTGGTTAATCCAAAACCCAGTTGTGAGATGGTGAGTGTGATGATCCCGATTATACTGCACACAGCCAAGAAGCCTACTAGTGTTGCAGCCTCAGTCCCTCTCCCCATGGGCTCTCCTCTGCCACTACTACCCCAATGGAAATCCACAACACGCTACAGTCAGGGGCTCCTTGCTACTCCTCACAGCATATCTCCAAGCTCTCTGCCTGATTTACATTTGGGCTGATAGTTTGCTCTCCATATATCTCACCTGCATTTGAAGGGAGAAGTAGGCTACCCACCCTGCATGGCACATGCTTTCCCATAACTGGAAACTACCATGCAGTGTGTTGTACTCTCTGGGATTACTTTCAAGACGTTGCATCATGCCTGCTGTGTTCCACACTCAATAGCCAAGATCAGAGGTTCTGGCATGTTCTCATGGTCATAGAACTCGGTGAAGCACATTATCCTGGACCAGGCCCATGAAGGGGTAATCGCCACCTAGCATGGTGCAAGTTTTACCCTGGTCATGGTGCTGCAGCAGGACTGCTGGGGCCCTCTGGTGCTTTGGTACCAAATAACAGTACTAACTGAGGATAAAGATGATGCTTTGAGCCACGAATAAAAGGAGGCACCCACACCACAAGCTAGCTCGCTCATCTCAAACTTTCGTTAAGTGAAGCAGAGGTGGTAAATTGCTTGTGCGCTGACCAAGAAACTCACTGAGGGGTGCCTAGGTGTCCCTGCCATTGGCACTTTGCTTTCAGACTCGGTGACTGCCTGCCCATCTGTAGTTCCCAGCAGCCAGCGGTTACAGTTCCAAAATGGCAGGGTTAGAATAAGTACATCATATCTGCTTCACAAGACACCAGCCAAGCACAGTGCATGAGTAGACTGGAGCTCGGGCTATTCCACTGTAGTGGAAACTGCTGATGAGCACTGAGGCATGTGAGACCACAGTAAGAAGAGACCTCTCTAAGTGGAAGCTTAACACCTGGAACAGGTGGAGGCTCCAGGTCAATCCATGCGTCCTTGGTGACGCAACCAGCAGTGCTGTGTTTGAAAGGGACCATAAATGGTTCCAGTGAAACCGGGAGTTCCATTGGGCAGCGAACACAAGCCCAATGTGCTGTGCTGGTTTGAACATGTCTTCCTCATAGTTTGCAAATGCTAGCAGCTGCAAAATGCATCCTGGGCATAGATCACTGGCTGGTATAAGGACTGTCAAGATTCAGAATGTATGGACGATGCCCTAATAGCAACCTGGTCTACCCACTGGTCCTAGAAAAAGTGTGCGTCGAAAAAAATGTAAAATAGTAAGTCTCAGGACACAGCCACTAAAAAGGAAGAGTAAGCTTCCAAATGGCAAAAAAAGATAACTGGCATTTAATTACCTATGGAGAGGAAGAAGTGTCCGTAATGAACTGCCCCAAACAAGAACTTGAAAGGAAAAGTGTTGCCATATATAGAAAATGGGTGCTAGTTCACCATCAAATCTAGTTCAAAGGCACATGAAAATTCAAGATTTTGGATGATAAGTGTAGATGCCTCCGAAGAGCCTACACCTTAGACTTGAAAGCTGCTCTTGTGAGGATGAGGATGCTTGAGATAAGTAAAATATAGAAAATATAAACTTAAAGTAAGCATTAGAACTTATTGTTCTGTGTAGTGCAGAATGAGAGCACTTACAGAAGTAACCCATAGGCTATAATGAATGGCTGACTAAAGAGGTTTTCACCATCTCGGGAAGTTGAAGACAACCAAGTACACAACTCTTTTGTTCATGTGAATAGGTTAGTTTGCAAAATAAAGAATTGTATACAAGACACAGAGTTGATTGACAGGGAATGCTCTTTACTTCCATATTTCAGAAGATCAATTGAGATGTCATCTAGTGTCTTAAATGACAGAGTACAAACAGGTTAGTAGACCCCCCCCCCCCCCCCCCCAGTGAATGAAGCAACCACTGTGTCCCGTAAGGAACTGACCATTTTGAGCTGGTTTCACAGTCCAGTCCAAAAACTGCCAAGAGGTTTTTCCTTGGGGTATCCTTGACTTATTTTCGGGAATATGACTTTAGCAGCCAGGATGTACACTAAGAGAAATGCATATCTCAGAGTTGACAACAGTGGGTTAAAAAGGTATAAAGATCACATTTAAGATTAGAAACCAAGAAAACTGTTTAGCTAAGAATATGCTCCAATACAAAAAAGGTTATGTAGGCCAAGAGTCATTGCTCACCAAAAAACATCCTTGTAAAGATATCTGGTTTAGATATCTAGTTGTTGTCAATTCCAAATTCCAATTGGCAGTTATTCCTGGCAAACTGCTTGAGCCTGGTGAAGAAGAGTTCAATCTCTGGTGGATAAGAATGCAGCTTTTGGTACAAAGTGTCTGCTTTGTCCGAGACAAGCTGGTTTGGAATTTAAAGGTGTCTATGAAGTTGGCTCAAGACAAGTTAATCAGATCTGAGTCTGAAAACAGTGAGCTTTGCCAAAGTTGGGTGCAGGCAATTATTTGAGTTTCTTTAGACTTTTTGGTCTTACAGGAAATGTTGAAGGGTCAGTTTTGAACTTCTAGCGGAAGCAAGAAACACCATATGGCATAAGGTCATGTGCTGGGTTTGTGCCATTGGTTTGAGTGGGACGTTTTTGAGATCCATCAAGCTGGGATCATGCTCAGTATCTGTGATCCAACCTTGTTGTGTCCCTGAGGCAACATCTGATTTGCAGCAGTGACTACAGTTTAATTTCTAAAGATACTGACCAGTTGCAAGCCTCCCTGCAGCATACAGTTTAGGCTCTCTCCATCACTCTTAGGCCAGCAAATAAGGAACTCCGCAGCAAAGACAGGGCCTTGGGTATAGTCCAGTTTAAAAGCCTGACAACAACGGATATGTGAGCTGGAGTAGAGTTTTTCATCCATTTAAACTAGATCCCATATAGGCGGTAGGTAAACTCCTAGTACTTTACCAAAACCTTTCTGTACCAATAGACTTGACTCCTTTGAAACCAGAGCAAATCAGCCTTCAGATATGCTGAACGGAAGCCACTTTTTCATTATTAAAAAAGAAATATGACAGTTGTTAATGAGAATGAACTTCCTCTTAAAAAACTCCATCTAGAGATGTATCAGGGCATCCTAGCAGCACACTGCTGTAAGGATTTGGATTATTATGTGGGATAGGTGACTCGCCACCTCAAGGAATAATCACAATCCTTGTCCGGGTGAACCACTAAGTTACTAAATTAACCTAAGCTTAACCCCCTGGTAGCCTTTGCACAGAACAGACAGACATAACTTGGAGGCAATGTGTTAAGTATTTATGCAGTAATAAAACAGTAATAAAGTCAAAATGCAACACAATAAAAATCCCAGACCGAATCAGTACATTTTAATTAACAAAGTGACAAGTATACCATAAGGGGAACCGTAGATATGCATTTTTAAAGTTCTAGCACCAAGAAACACAAAGTGCCAATGATAGTCAATGGTCACAGTAGACCCAGTAGCAATTTTATGCTGACTACGATGAAGCGCATGTGGGATACACCAACCAGGTCCCAGTCAAAGATTTTACCTTCTGACTTGAGTCTTTAAAGTTCCAATCAATCACAGGAGTACACTTCTAAAAAAAAAAATAGGACATCAGTGGAGGCACTTAGACTCCCAGGATGCCAGGCAGAGGCTAAACAGCAGGGTCCAGTCCAGGTTCAGTTGCCACTGGTCAGCTGGGCTTTAGCAGGAAAAGGCCTCTTAAAGCTTGTTGTGTCCCTCTATCTTTTAACAGGAGGTCAGCCTTGTGACCTTTGAAATCCACTTTTTTGTCCTGGTTACAATAGGGGACAGGTCCAGTCTTCCAGGGCTGCTCTTCTGTTCTTCCTCAGGTCCAGGAGTGTGCTGAAGTGGGTGCCTGGAGTTTCCACATTTATAACTGGCATGAACTAGTGTGTGGGAATGACTCTTGGGCATGTCCTAACCAATGGGGTAAAGATTCTCAGGGTCAACAATATCCACTCTGGCAATTTTCAAGTTGACGAACATTTTCAGACACGCTAAACATGGGGTCCGAGCTCTTGTATGTTTGGGATGGGGGGGGGGGACTAGTGTACTATAGTAATCCTATTATCCTCCCACCTCTAACACTATAATCCAGTTTGACGCAGTGACTGAACCTACAATAAAGCCAGACAGAAATCTGGTAGAACAAGGCAGGGTTTTACAGTAACCAAACAGTGGATATGTAAGATTTGTTTTCGCATCCTGTTTTCATCTTCTGAAGTGTGCCCCAAGTGTTATATGTAAATTCCCAGCAAAAGACACACAATTGATGGACGGAATGCAGAACAAATCAAAACATTCACCCCCAGTCAAGAGATCTGGGTTAAATCCATCATTCTTTTGCTCACCATGCCACCCCAGTTTAGACCTGGCCATATGCAAATCAGTCTTGACCCTGTGCCTCATGGGAACAGTCCAGCCCGAACTGCTAAGCCAGGTTCTCCCTGGACCGGAAAAAAGCATCCTAGGACCGGTTTCAGGGTTTCACCCCTCTTCAGCCAGGATAGCTTGAATCCAGTGGCACAGTGAGCCCGGGACCCACGTCTGGGCATACCCGGCGCACTTAGGGCGAGGAAGCAAAAGACACACAATTGATGGACGGAATGCAGAACAAATCAAAACATTCACCCCCAGTCAAGAGATCTGGGTTAAATCCATCATTCTTTTGCTCACCATGCCACCCCAGTTTAGACCTGGCCATATGCAAATCAGTCTTGACCCTGTGCCTCATGAGAACAGTCCAGCCCGAACTGCTAAGCCAGGTCCTCCCTGGACCGGAAACAAGCATCCTAGGACTGGTTTCGGGGTTTCATCCCTCTTCAGCCAGGATAGCTTGAATCCAGTGGCACAGTGAGCCCGGGATCCACGTCTGGGCATACCCGGCGCACTTAGTGGTGAGGAAGCAAAAGACACACAATTGATGGACGGAATGCAGAACGATGGATTTAACCCAGATCTTTTGACTGGGGGAGAATGTTTGCATTGTCAGCATTCCGTCCATCATTTGTTTGCTGTAACACTTTTTGCCCTAAGTGGGATGGGTATGCCCAGACGTGGGTCCCTTGCTCACTGTGCCACTGGATTCAAGCTAGCCTGGCTGAAGAAGGGTGACATACCCTGAAACCGGTCCCAGGATGCTTGTTTCCGGTCCAGGGAGGACCTGGCCTGGCAGTTCGGTCTGGACTGTTCCCATGGGGCACAGGGTCAAGACTGATTTGCATATGGCTTGTTCCAAACTGGGGTGGCATAATGGGCAAAAGAACGATGGATTTAACCCAGATCTTTTGACTGGGGGAGAATGTTTGCATTGTCAGCATTCCGTCCATCATTTGTTTGCTATAACACATATGTAAATTCCCAGCAGACCTGTCAAGCAAGATTTGACATTCAGGCAGGATTTTACTCTGTAATGTCAAAATGAGACTTGCCTGGCTGGGGAGGACAAAGGAAGGGCCCTACCCAGGTATCATTTACCTATGGCAGTGGACATCTCTTTGAAGTATACCCTAAGTATTATATGGAAAACCCCAGCAGATGAGTCAAGCAAGATTTGACAATCAAGCAGGATTTAACACTGCAATGTCAGAAATTATGCTCACAGCTGCACCCGGCATATTCTGCCCTGCCCGATTCAGAGGATAGGACCCATTCAAGTCTGCCTATTGGTTTCTCATTTGAGGCATTTCCCACCTATTCTAATGCTAATTAGTGGCTGGCAGAAGTGGCAGAGCAAATGTAAATGGACCTCCAGAGGCTTCACGAATGGAAAAGGTAACCTTCTCAAAGTACATTTTCCTTAATATGTATCTACAATCCAACTTCACCATTGAATTTGTAGTTTTTTTTAAAAATAGTTGTTTAATTACCTTTTAAAGACGTTTCCTAACCAAAATTAGCATTATTAAATGTAATAATGTAACCAAGTATTTTCCTACGGACCAGCCAGCCTGGTAACAGTGAAAATAACTTTTGGACCGTTTTCACTGTAAGGACAGGTTTAACCTTAAATTCTTATGTGTCCTACAATTAAATGCCATATACCCCACCTTATGGACAATAAGGCCTACACAGATATTTAAAAGGAAGATTTTGACCTGTTAAAAGGGGTTCTTTTGACAAGTCCAATTTGCAGTTTAAAAGTGCAACAGCAACGCTACAAATGGTAGACCTGCAGTCATGTTCACAGCTTCACTGTAGTGGGTGGCACAATGGATGCTGCAGTCTTAGTAACATTCAACTTACAAGCCCTGAGTGCACTGTGTACCATATACTAGTGACTTATAGGTAAGTTAAATATGGCAATTAGGTATATACGAATTTCAGCATGTTGGAAAGGTGCTCACAGGCACTTTATCATTGGTAAGCAGGCGTAAAGTGCACAGAGTTCTACAGCCAACAAAAACATAGGGTCCAGCAAAAAAAGGCGAAAAATCGAGTTGACCCTGGAAAAGGGACACATTTCCTACACTTGCGGAGAGCAGCAGCTGAACCTGCTGCATCATGCCAATAGAAGGAGAAAATATATTGCACGTTAGCAATCCATTTAAGTTGGTAAAATGTAAATTGCTTCCCCTCTAAGGCTCCTATTATGAATTTCCCTGGGGCTAGTAACTGGATTTAACGGGCTCATTTGAATTACAAGTTCTCAGGTTTCACATAAGGGACTCTGTCTGCTAAAAACAGCTGAATTCTCTGTGGGGAAAACGAGAAATCACTCAACTGAATCTGGCATGGTGTTCCCAGTTCCTCCAGTTATTGGTGCCCCCTTGATTTGGTGACTGGGAATGGGTTAGTTACTGGGATTTTAGGTCTGTGGTTCAAAATGAAGGCCACAAGATTGTACAGAAAGAGGGAAATTTACGTAAATGAATGGAGGAGCAGGATACTGAAACAAACTGGACAGGGTGCTCTGGGGTCCATTATTTGGGATCAGTGCAATGACATTGAAAGCCTTGGACCAAAGGTGCGCGACTGCGGGCCATTCCCCAGCCAAATGCAGAAAGTTGGCATCAAGCACAGCGTATCACAGACAATGCATGTCATCAGCCAGGCCCATTGCTTGCAATTGCTCGAGCGTACGGTATACTCAATGCAAATATTTAAAGTGAATCAAGTGAAGCCTATAATTTGGGGACAGGGCCCTAGATTGAGTGCAACAATTGCTCCACTGCTCCTGCCTGATGGATATGTACAGGTCCTTGGACCAAGTAGGCGGGCCGAGGGCATGCAAATACAGGCTCTCTCTCTGCATGGTAACTAGTATGCGTGGGGATAGGTTAGTGAGCAGCATTTCTAATGCGAGTAATGTGGGGATGCAGGAAATGTTGCATTTATAGCTTGCATGGCCGCGCTTAATTGATATGTGAGGACGTCAAGGGGGGTAGAAAAGGGTCATCAAGTATATTCCGCGGGTAGAGGAAGTGCCCCTCCAGGTACACATCCCCCACAGAGTCGAGAGCCGCAGCTTACGGAGACGTCTAAATTGCCAGTTTCCGCAGTGGCAGATATCAAGGGGTGGCCCACTAGTGGCACAGCCAGGGTGTGCATATGATCTATTCTCCCCGATGTCGCAACTTGTCCTACACCTATATTGTGCAAGCCACGGTATTGATCTTCATCTGGGGTCATCTAGCAGGGAGATACAAAGTGGCCGGGAGCTAGTTGATCATGTTTGGAAGCTGTGTGGGTTTGGAACCTTGTGGGATGCAACCAGTAATAAGCAAATTGTGCTTGTGCGCAGTAATTGTAGAAGTCCATGTCCGGAGCGCATAGGCCACCCTGTTCGAAGGGAAGAATTAAGACTTCCCAAGAAATCCGGAGCTGCTAGCCTTCCCATGTCAATGTGAGTAGTTGAGGCCTGAAGCGTTTGCGGAAGTGGGCAGTCAGAGGTAGCAGTAGGTTAGTGAAGTGGTACAGGAATTTTGGAAGCACAACCATTTTGGCCTTGTTTAATCTCCCAGTGAGGGACAATGGTAGTCTTATACATGTCCGTTCTCAATCCTCCCGCCACGTCATGAGTTCCGTAATTTGTACGCCATAGTTCGTCTAAGTCACGGCTGAGCCAGACTCCCAAGTATCGAACTGGTCCCTCCGTCCATCTCAAAGGGTACTCCGTCCCAAAGGGCTTAGTGGCAGCAGTGAGTGGAAATATGATAGACTTGGATCAATGGATAGTAATGCCAGCAGTTCACTTATTACAGGAATTAGATTGATGGGGGGTCTCGCACAGGTAGCACATTTAATAACGGCAATACAAACACTCGAGTGGAAGTGTTATGAAGAATCCCACCTTGAACATACAGGGATCCAGATTAAGATTACGCTTGGAGTTGGTAAAGGAGATGGTAGGTCCGTGTCACACGCTACAAGTCCACTTATTTGATGTGTTCCAACTATCATGTTAAACGAGTCAATTATTTACTATACCTTTTTCCTCTTGGAAATTAAGTAATTGTGAATAAGTCAATATTTATTTGAGGGAATAGAGAGCCGCCATTACATATAGTGCATTTTGCTCACCTATAAGAGGAAAATGGGGAATGCAAGAGAACATGGAATCCTGCACCCTGTTGATGGAATTAATATGTTTGGAAGACCAGTTAGTTACCCCACATTGCTAAATTGAAAACATTCTGCTACGGCCCAGGGAAATATAGATAAAAGAAAATATATTTGGTCATAATAAGGAGGCATTCATGGCAATCTAAAGAAAAAAAATAATCGTCAATAGTTTGTGGAAGACATATGCTCATTTTATCTCGATATACTGCTGACAATCTGCAGGTTTTTTCGACTTTAATGATTCTTGTACTAGGGGAGATGTTAAAGCTCAAAAGTAGAATACAAGACTGTTAACAAGATCAAGAAAACACCGTTTAAAAAATTAATTAAATCATAAATAAATCAAGAAGTGCACAAACATTAATGCAGAAGGCCATACTTCATATTTCGACGCCTCGTCAGGGGTAGTAAACGCTATATAAATTCAATGTGTGGTAATGGCATTTGACAAATCTCTGTTGTGATCCTGTCTACTCAGTGTGAGTAGAACACTCTAATGGAGTAATTAACATCACACTAAATTTAATGGATGTGTAAAAAGCCATCCCTGAGAGGCTGGGCTTAACTGGGCTCAAGATGGCCATGGTTAGCTGAGAGCTCCAGCCCACCCCACTGCCTATTTGCTTTATACTGGCACATACACTTGAGATTTCCTGACCGAGAGCAGTCTGATGAACACCGGAAACACTTGGGCACTTATATGCTGCTGGACACATGTCTGGAAGACCAATAGCTGAAGTGGGAGACATCTCAGAAGAACGTCTCTCGCACAGTTTATGGATAAACTAGACCACGGAGAACGCTACTGCAGCAGTTTGGACCTCAAGCCATGGACTTGTGCCTGCAGACAGACCCCTTTTGTACTTCCCTTCCCCACAATTGGTACTATTGACTAGCCCGTGATCGAAGATGTTCGGGTGGGCCACAGCAGCTGGTGAGGCAATGCTTGGGCGCAGCAGGGCCCTGCGCTGCTGTTCAATGAGATTTGGGTTTGCGCAGTGTGGATCGAACCTCTTGTTGACGGAACAGCTGCTAGTTGTCCCAGGAGGCAGACACATCAATCAGTATTTGTATGCGCAACAGTGCCTCCCAAGGGGTATCTGGGTGGTCTGGATGCGATGTCTGTCGAAAAGCCAGGTCTTGAGTTGCTTTCTGAAGTCTGCCAGGGAGGGGGCAGTTTGAAGATGGAGGGGCAGGTCGTTTCAAGTCTTGGCGGCAATGTAGGAGAAGGAGTGGCCCCTGCTGTGGCTGCGACTGATGCGGGGGCTGTGCGCACCGGCTAGTGAGGAGGAACGCAGGTGTCTTGCGGGTTGATGGAAGTTCAGTCCATGGTTGATGTAGGCCGGTCCTTGGTCTTGTAGAGCTTTGTAGGCATGCTTGAGAATCATGAATTAGCATCTCTTCTGGAAGGGGAGTCAGTGGATGTTTCTGAGGTGGGGGGAGATGTGGGTCTATATAGGGAGGTCCAGGATGATTCTGGCTGTGGCGTTCTGTTGGGTCTGGAGTCTTCGAAGGAGCTGGGTGGAGATGCCGGCATAGAGAGTGTTGCCAAAGTTGAAGTGACTGGTGACGAGGGCCTGAGTGATGGTTTTTCTGGTGTTGATTGGGATCCATCTGAGAATTTTGGGGAGCATGTGAAGGGTGTTGAAGCAGGAGGAGGTGACTGCATTGATTTGTTATTTCATGGTCAGTTCGCTGTTGCGAATGATGCCTAGGTTGGGTGCATGGTTCGTTGGTGTGGGTGTTGGTCCGAGTTCTGCTGGCCACCAGCTGTGGTCCCATACGGAAGTGTTCTTCCCGAAGATGTGAACTTCTGTCTTGTCAAAGTTGAGTTTAAGGCAGTTGTCTCTCATCCAGATGGCTACGTTGGTCATTGCATCACAGAAATTGGTTCTGGCGGTGGAGGGGTCTTCGGTGAGCGAGAGGATGTGTTGTGTGTCGTTTGCGTATGAGATTATGTTGAGACTGTGGGATCTGACGATGTCTGCAAGGGAGGTCATGTAGGTGTTGAACAGTGTGGGTCTGAAGGAGGATCCTTAGGGAACGCTGCAGATGATGTCTTTGGGTTTGGAGGTAAAGGGAGGCAGCCGGATGGTAGGAAATCATCCTGTAAGGAAGAAGGCAATCCACTTGAGGACGTTTTGCTATATGCCGATGTTGTAGTCGGTTGATGAGGTTTTGGTAGGAAACAGTGTTGAATATAGCAGAGAGGTCGAGGAGGATCAGGACCACAGTCTCTCCACGGTCGAGGAGGGTTCTGATGTCGTCTGTAGCGGTGATCAGCACGTTCTCAGTGCTGTGGTTGGTGCAGAATCCTGATTGTGAGGCATTGAGAAGGTGGTTTTCTTCCAGGTATTCGGTGAGCTGTTGGTTAATGGCCTTCTAGAGTACTTTGGCTGGGTTAACTGGGGTCGGCGGAGGGTTTCTTTTCCTTTTCCTCCCATAACAAGATCTGATAGATCCATCAGTTCATATCCTTAAGGCAACCATTGTGGTTTAATTTGCTGGCCTCTGCGTGTTTCCAACTGTCCCGGAAGATTGCTGTGGAGATGGAGGTATTGATGATACTGGTGAGTTCCTTGCTGATGGGGTTGGTTCCGAGGTTGAAGAGATGGTGGGGGCAGGTGTCGGTGGGTACCCCGGAGTGGACGGAAGACGTGATGGCAGTGGTGGTCTGCATGATTGTTACTCCCTGCCTGAGAACCCTCCAGGCCAGTGCAGACCACACTACTCCAATATCAATGCTCCCACAAGGAAACAACTTGGCAACTCTGAGCATTAACACACAGGTAATCGTCCGCTACCTTACTTGCAACTGGAACATCTAAAGGCACTATATTAACAAAATAATGCTAGGTGTCGTGCTTCCTTCAGTGAGCTACCAGACCATCTTTGAGTCCATGGCACATGCCCTAGCAGTCCTCCTGACTGTAGCGATCTGATGCTCAGCGGAAATGCATGCCTTTTATAATGCCACATCACACTGCTCTCTGGTCAGTCCAGTATCCCATCTACCATTTTAGGGACTCCTGTTTAGCTTTTCATGCATCCTTCAGGGGAGGGACAAGATTGCTCCTTGGATTGCCTCCTTTGCAGTGGTCCTGCTCTTTTGCCACACACCGCAACACTCTCCGTTCAGGAGACCCAAAGAGCCCTGCACAGTACCTTCATGAACCTGAGTCCCCTCTCAATTGTGAAGAGGATGTGATAGATTTTTGCACTTTAAACTATGACTCTAATGGTCTTTCTTCACAGACAAGTGTAGTTTACTGTAGAATGTGAGGAGGGCGTCCTCTGAACTATGACAATATCTACTCCTCCTTGTTGCCTGTCGCCAGCCTAAACACAAATCTTCCCACCAGCTGCTCTATTTTTAGGCTTTTGTGCGGAAAGCCAACATCACTACTGAAACTTGACAGACGTAAGCCGTAAAACTTTGTTACAGTGACTTGAATCAAAGTGAATTCCTTGAAGTCCTGTCTGGAAAGACACTGTGTTCCCAGCGACAGTGGTCAAGGTGCTGAAGCAAAACCTAGCTTCCCTCCTATTCAAACTAGACTCAACAGAAAAGGGATTAGCAGCAGTAAAGATCCAGCTGAACCACATGGATGGTGATCCTGACCTTGGGCAGGAAATGTGACTCCTGGGAAAGAAGGAAATTGACATTGAAGATCGAAGTCATAGTAACACTTCACTGTTTCTTAGGTATTCTGGAAGGATTCAAAACCAACAGCATGTCAACCTTTCTGGCATCCTTTCTGGTGTAACTAATCAAACAACCTTTCATCCCACCATTGGAATTCCAAATGTCACTCACTCCAATCCAGAAATGCTCAGGCAATCATTGCCCACCCTTGAAAAGTCAAAGCATGCTATCTATACCTGTGCTAGGGTCCCCAAGTGATAGCCCTGTCACAGAAACAAAACAACGTCCTTCTTAATGGTCAGCTGTGAAGCAGGATAAGTTCCTGGCTCTTTGCCCAGTTGTCCGCAAATATGACATTTGATACAGGCTTTTGGAGCAGATTGCAATCTTAATGATAAATGGCAAGAACAGAGAATTCCATGAACCTGAAGACCTGGAACAGTTTCTGGAGGCCAAGGAGTCCCTTACCATTGGCATCTTTCTACCTAGAGGCGAGAAAGAGAGGCTGTCACAAGGAAATGAGAAGACAGCGACAGACATGGTGCTGGATCCTCCTCTAGAGACCGAACCAAATCCAGATCCCTGATCAAAGTTTAATGCTGGGTCCTTCCTATTGCTCAGATGTCTTCAGATGCCCCCCTCATCCCACCCCTCCCTCCACAAGATCCTGCAGAGAGGTTATGATCTTGGTGAGTCCAACGTTGATGTCTTGGAGAGGAGTGATGTCTGTGTTTGTTGATCATGTGATACCTCTCCTCCTTCTAATTTTCAAAATCTATCAATCCAATACTTTAGGGTTCACCTTACAGAACATCTGTTGCCGTGCGGCTGTTTGAATGGCTTGGTACACCACTATCTTCACTTGGACAACATGTCCAGTCTTATACTGTCCTTCTCCCATTTGTAGAATCACGTCTGGATGCTCCTCTGGACATACTTCTCTGGACTTGCAAGTTCCATTGTCTTGTTCTGTTTTATTACTGGTGCAGGGTGGTGAGACTTGATGGGCTAAGCTTGCCCGTTTAAAGTTTATGGTTTGAGGTATTAGCGGTTGTGTTATAGAGGAGATTCAATTCTCAGTCTCATCCTCCTTTTATCCTCTTACCCTATGTATCCTTGGTTCTGACACCGGCAAACCCTTGTTCACACTTAACACCCTACATAGTTCCCCTATTACTCATACACACCTTAGACTTCCACACTCCCCTCATATCGCACTTGTTCCATTTCCTGGCCAGATACCTTTGCTTCCTTGTCCCGACTATTCCCATCCTGGTAATGAAACAAGACATACCCCTACTCACGCCAGTTGCATGCAACATATTCTAGACCAATAAAACCGCTTGTTCTGATCTCCCTTAACACAAATGTCATGACTCCTTTAAAAAAAAAAAAAAATACAAATCTGTCATACTTGAGCAAGAAAGCCCCTGACATAGCATTTATCCAAGAAACGGACCTCTACCTTGCTGAATCAGAGAAATCTAAAAGAGACTGCATAGGAAGGGTGTTTAGTAGTAGGAGGACAAGACCTCAAGATGAGCCCACACACAATACACCCCACACATCACCCTTGAAATGTTGGAATGTGGCAGTACTATGTTGCAAATCCCTACCACATGATACATGATATTGAAAACAGAAAAGTATGTCTTTGTCAAAATGGGTACCCTGAATACTGCTTTGGTTGCTGCCTCCGTCTGCACTTCAATTTTCTCCAAGTCCCCCTTCTTATTGGGCAACTGAGGATCTAACGAAACGCCGCCCCATAAAGAAAATCATTGAGGGGTTATCCTTCATAGTATCATGAATAAGCACTGTCTAACCATTCCCTAGCGTCCAACTCACCCCCAGGACAGGGAGTTTTATTTTGTGCCCAGGGCTTATGCTCTAGAATATATTATTTCCTTACATCTGACTCAATCCTCAGAATGCTGTCTATCTGTTCCATATTGGAAAGGCATAATATCGAACTACTCCCCAGTTCCATTGGAGCTTTAACTGGCTATGCCTCTCCAGTATCTTATGTAGTAAGGAAAACAAGGGGACCCCAATAAGTGAACCTGGGGTAGACTAATGTTTTAGAAAACAATGGTTCTTATGTGGCCAAAAAGGTCCAAAGAAAAGGCAGTGTCAGAATTCGGGACAATGCACTAGAGTCGAGATTGATAATGAACATCTCAGGGAGCGATAAGTAATATGTAATATGAACAGGGACGTGTAAGTTAAAATAACGTTTATTATTTATTTTATGAGAATATGCAAGGGAAAATTCAGGTGCTCACATAGGAAAGTGACAACAAGCGTGACGTGATAAGTGGGGGTGACTTTAAAGTATAAACATTGCATTGACAACACATAGAAGAACTCCTCATGAATAAATTATACAAAGTGTACAGAGTTCTTGTTGTAGGGAGTCGACGGCGTTTCGATCTCAGCTATTCGAGATCATCTTCAGGACATAGCAATTGAGAGCAAGCTGAATTCAAAACCGGGCGGTGCCGGGGAGCGAGAAATGAAGCAGAGCGCCGCAAGGGGCATGAAACCCTGATACTTGAAGCGGAGGGCGTGGAACTATTCCAACTGTGACCTGCGTCCGCCAGTGAAGGTACTGAGGAGATATGTAGCGCGTAATTGCAACAATTACTTGGAGCTGCGCAAGGAGAGGCCTCTTATTTTGGCGTCATTCGAACCAAAACGGATTGGAAACCACAATGTGGTGCAGCGGGTCAAGGCTGCAATGCGAAGTGCGATTCTTCGGTTGCCGATTATTTTCTAATCAGGACTGCATTAGTAAGCCTGACAGCGAAGAGCTGAGCTATGTGTCCTGCTTCTCCGGAGGGCGTGCTGAATTCGGTATTTTGACTTGCATGTCCCTGTTCATATTACATATTACTTATCGCTCCCTGAGATATTCATTATCAATCTCGACTCTAGCGCATTGTCCCTAATTCTGACACTGCCTTTTCTTTGGACCTTTTTGGCCACATAAGAACCATTGTTTTCTAAAACATTATTCTCCAGGTTCTTAGCCATAGAGGATTAACGTATCCAGATATAATCTCGGGACTGGAAAATCCTGCTTGAGAGGACATATCTGAACACACCTGGCACAAACAAAGGTTCTGTGACCTTCTCGTCAACTGTTTGGGCTGAGGGTAAATTAGCCTTGAGTGATAAGATGAGGGATTCAGCCTCAAACAGACACAAATTTTAGACAACTGCAGGACACACTAAAAGCTGACGGGACTTTAGGGATTTGACTTTTAATTACAATAAGCTTTAGTCCCTAGCTTTACCAGAAACATCCTAGAGTGCAAAATATTTGAATGTAATACTCTGTTCACAAATAACTGTGGTTTGACCTGTCAAAACCCCTTTCAGAGGGCCACAAGGCAGGCAGGGGTTACCTGCCCCCCATGGTGGTTGGGGCCTTTTACTTCTGCAGTCCTGGGGCCCACCCTACTATGAGCTCTGGGCAACTTGGCCAAGTACTACCCCTTAGGCATTTGACTCTTAGTGCCAGTGTGGCTCGAGCAGGCTTTCAAGAGGGAGGTAAAATGTCAATGCAGGTGTAAGTCCACAACTCAATGCGCCCTCCAACAACCCCAATTAATAAAGTTCAGCCTGATACTGAGTTTGAGGAAAAAACAAGTGTTTAGTACACACAATAGTTCAAATTTATCACAGTGAAATAATCAAAACAATCCCTTGGAAAGCCATGTCTAGTGCTTTGGGTGAATTCACCCGAATCCCTCCCGTCTAGTTCAACTCCCTTATTCTGGAGTGTCTAGGTCATATATGAGGCGAGCCTCCCACAGGTGCAACCCCCTCTGCTCTAGGCTTCTGTTCACAAAGTTCATAGCAAGTCTCTTACACAGTTCTCACTCGCGGCACATCGTGCCTTAGTCCGCAAGTCTTAATGAGCCCCTGCTCGATGTGTCTTACCCAGGAGATAGCAATAATGTAGTAGTCCCATTCTATGCTCTGACGCATGTTCCAGTGATTTCAGAACTGGGACGGACATGCTGTGGCCTGGTGCCTGCCAGTATACCTTCGGCAATGCAGTAACGTTCTCTGGCTGGGAGGACCCACTTTCAGCAGGAGTTGGCGGTCTGGTGGGAAAGTGGAAACCTCTCGATCTTGCAGAATCCTCCTCAGTTTGGGCAGGCCCGGAGGTTGTCAGCAGTTAAGCAGCTCCCGGGCTCTTTGGGCTTGGTGGGGCCCACTTGGGGTTGTGGATGGTGGTCCCAGAGTGGAGCGGGCCCCCTCTCCTGGCAAACAGAGGGGAGAGGGGTCCCCCAAGTTCATTTGGTCCCATGGGTGATGGCCCTGACAAAGCACTTGGGTGGCGGTCCAGTCATCCAATGATCCCCAATCGATGCTAACTACCGCCTTAGCCCATGGCCCACCATGCACAGGCAAACTGCGCTCAGTGCACTGCAGCATATCACAACATAGTCTGTTCCAATGGACCTTTGGCCTTGTAACTTGCTCCCTGGGATCTTCGTTCCCAGATTCCAGCTGGATCTCATACCCTCCAGGCTCTCCTCCTCCTCACAGGGCAAACTGGGCTTTGCAGGCATGTTGGCGACACCGGCTCAGGGCAAGGGTTCATGGAGTCCTGAGCAGTGTCACCCCTGCCCTGCTGGGAGACCAGCAGACCTCAATCCTTGGTCCTTGTTGCAGTAGTCATGGTGATCTTGTCACATCTCTGAATAAATAATGAGTGGGTTTTCAGCTTCCACTTATATAAAGTCTCTCCAGACACACATGTGAATTAGTGCCTGGCCCTTTGAAATTTGTGCTGTGGGTGTCGGGCTCTTTGAAGTGCCTACTCCTTGGTTCTTTTCTTTTTCCAGGGGCCTGTTTACCACAGGAGGGGTGGCACCAGAGCTGATGGATCTACAACTCAGGTCATGGATGCAGCAAAGGGTTACACCTGGGTGTCAGCCTTCAGCGACATATCCCTCTCAAAGTTTCTAAGCATTAAGCTGCCCATCTTTTTTGATTCTTCGTTCTTGTAGTGTGTACCTTATTAGTCCCACTATCTACCATAAACAGTGTGCTTTGGCTTCCCTGCCAAGCACCCTTCTTGAATCATAAGATGCCTTTACTATGCACAGGAAGATGCTCTGCTCCCCTCCCAGCGTAGCTCTCCCCCAGGCCGAAGAAATTTCAGCAATCCACATCTCCTTTCTGGGTCTGCAGTCCATACCTCCATCTTAGGATTTTCTAGGACCTGCACTTCCCAAAGTGGAGCCCACAGGGCTCCATGTTCTGTACTCCCACAATCACACATTAATGCATTCTCTAGCACACATGAACGTGTGTGCTTCACAGTACTACAGTCCTCTCACATAGGTCAAGCGAGTTGCGAATACAACTGCAGCACTTTAACTGAGTGGGCCAGTAGGCTTTCCTCCTACGATACAGAGAAAGGACCAGCCATTCTATTGTTCACAAAATAGGTGTGCTGCCACCACCGTGCTTGTATTCTGCAGCTCTGGATGTGGGCAGTAGCCCAACCCATTCTGAGGGAATCACTGTTGTCACCTATTCACTGTCTAAGGTAGACTGCAGCCCATCTAAGTAAGTCTTGGTCACAGGACGTACGCATGAACCATGCATATCGCATGACCACTTTTGTATCCAGGGTTCCAGATCCACATGCAGTTGGGCACTCCGGGCTAAGGGGCACATCTGATACTATGAAGGGGACTTTTCCATCCCGACATGACCCATCTGCAGTGGTGCTATTATAATTAAGGTGAGAAAACAGGCTGTCTCCTTGTAGTTCAAATAAGGCAGAGAAAATGTAGATTTTCCTCAGCTTTGATGCACAGAAAATCTGGATTTTATTAAAGACACGGAGGCTAATATTATTGCAATCTCCTTTATTGCGCCACCCACAGCAGCACCTTTAAAGAATATAGAATTATTACAAAATTACAAGTCCTACAAAGGGCTAGAACCAACAGACATCTTCCTTCTTTTTTGCGGACTGCAAACAAATCGAAAACTCAAAACAGTCAAAGTCTTTAAACACGAACAAAACATGTTCCTTCCAAAATCGAAAATGTATTAATTCTTCTCAGAATCCCTCCAATTCCTTTTATTGTTGACCACGACCTATAAAAGAGAAAAGACAATTACCAAACAAGGGTCGGGTACAAGGGAGGGATAATAGGCCCGTGTCTTTAATAAAATCCAGATTTTCTGTCCATCAAAGCTGAGGAAAATCTACATTTTATGTCAAGACCGGAGGCTAAGATTATTGCAAGTTCAAAGTTTCTCCAACAAACAAGAAGCTGCATTAATTACAGGTCTAAAATAAAATGTTTTAAATATGTTGTCATTAGACCAATCAGCTCACCTCAAAATATCCTGCAAAGCACCCCCAAGCATAAACGCTTTCGAGGCAGAAGCACCCCTCACAGAATGTGCACCGAACATGCTTACATCCACTCCTGCACTCCTAATCACTTCCTTTACCCATCTAGCCAGTGTTGGGCTTGATACTGCCTTGTGAGGTTGTCTAAAGGATATTAACAATTGATTATCATTTGAGCAATGCATTCCAGAGGTCCTTTTCGCATACTCTTTCAGACATCGAACCACACATAAATTTTCGTGATCATCAAAGTATGGATAGAAAATTGATTCTGAGTTAGATTTCGTTCTTTTGTTCAGATAAAAACAAACACCTTCCGGATTAAGAATCCTAGCACAAACATCTAAAGCTCTCACATCCGAAAACCTTCTAAAGGAAAGCAGACCTAACAGAATAGTCAATTTCCCACTCAAAATCCTCAAATCCAAACTACAGTTATTGTCACGACTTGCTCCCTGCGTTCTCGTGTCCACCACCAGGGGGCTGAACTGTGGGACTCTCCAGTGTTCTAATAAGCTTCCAGACCCTCCCCTTCATGTATATACTGACTTTCAGCCATTTGGACACTATTTGGGAATTGACATCCATTCCCAATCCATGCCGGGTTTTGTGAAAGCCAGCCTGCTCATACTTGAAGCCAGCCTGCTCATGTTTGGAACTCCACTACCTAGAATTCCCTGCTCACTGTTTTGTCTCCACCCCTGCAGGCCAAGGATGGGTGGAGGAATTCAGCTCACCTGTGGCTGGCTGCTGCTAGCCTGCTCACACCTGCTGCATATGATTACTGTGAGCTCTTTTAAGCCCCAGCTCCCTTCAGCCCAGTGTTGGTCATTGTAGCTGTATACCGGTGAGGCCGATCCTTGTTTCCAGTGTTTCCTGAGCTTTTGATACCCTTGTTTCCAGTGTTTCTGATATTCCTTGCTTCCTGAGCTATAGTTAATCCTTGTTCCTTGATTCCTGAACTATAGCTATTCCTTGTGCCTGAATTAGCACTGCCTGCAGTGCTACCTTGTTTCCGGAGTTCCTGAGCTATAGCTATTCCTTGTGCCTGATTTAGCACTGCCTACAGTGCTACCTTGTTTCCTGAGTTCCTGAGCTATAGTTATTCTTTGTTCCTGTTCCTGGGCTTCAGCTATTTCTTGTTCCTGATTTGCACTGCTTGCAGTGCTCTCTTGACTCCTTGTTTCCTGGGCTGTAGCTATTTCCTGTTTCCTTGAACCAGTACTGCCTGCAGTGCTACCTTGACTCCTGAGCCCTAGCATTCCTTGTTCCTGACCTGCAGCAGTTTCCCTTCTCCTGTACTAGCATTACATGCAGTGCTACCTTGACGCCTGAGCCTTAGCATTCCTTGTTCCTGAACTGCAGCAGTTTCCCTTGTTCCTGAACTAGCACTGCCTGCAGTGCTACCTTGACTCCTGAGCCTTAGCATTCATTGTTCCTGACCTGCAGCAGTTTCTCTTCTCCTGAACTAGCACTATCTGCAGTGCTACTTTGACTCCTGAGCTTTTGCTCAATTTTTGCTCCTGCCCCAGCACTGCCTTCTATGCTACTTTGTTTTCTTGATTCCTGAACCTGCACTATTCTAGTATACCCTTGTAGCCTCCCCTTCTGTATATCCTTTTCCAGTCCCTGCCTTTCTTCCCATCTCCTTGGTTCCAGGTCTAGTTTGCTGTCTTTCTATTTCTGCTATCTTGCTTCGGTTACCTTGTATGTTTGTTACCTGCTTTCTGCCAAGTGTGCCCTGTGATTTCCTTCCTTTCCTGTTAAGCACTCCTCCTTGCTAGCTCCTTGTCTATTGTGCTTGTGTTTAGTTCTACCCCTTTGCTGTTACTGCCTTGCGTGTTCCTGTTTGATCGCCAGGATCCGTGGGCACAGCTGACTACCTAGGTGGTGTTTCTTGTTCACTGTGAGTATTGTCTTTGAGTTACTGTTATAACATCACCATAGGTATCAGCTCCACAGACCCTGCCTTTGCATACATATCCTATATGTGGGTATTTTCAGTCAGTATCTGTAACAGCAATTGTGGGTGAGGAACTTACTGAGCTTCAGTCTTACCGTGTGGAGCTCCCGAGTGCTTTACCCCACATCCCCTTTATTGTTAATGTTGTTTTATATATGTGTATTGCCGTCCTGGGTGTAGTGATTCTGAATGCTAAATTGCCTTGTGAGTGCCCTTCCTTTCTGATTCTTAGCCATCTTGTTCCTTTGTACAGGCTTCCCCTTTGGATCCCTTTTCTCCTCTGACTTCCTGTGTGGTCCTGGGCCGCGATGTACTCCTCTCTCTGTGTATGTTTTCTACCCTGTTCCCAGTCCTTGCCCAAGTCCCTGACTGTGTTCCCGACATAGTCCCGGACAGTTATTCCCCAAACTTTCCAAATAGTTCAACACTTTTGATACATACCAAACAGAACTGTACTTGCATACAGGGGGTTTAGAAACTCTCACACTCATTAACCTTTTAACCAAGGTATTTTGTCCCACAGACATCCCATTAACCGATTCATGACCAGCAGCAATTGCCGATCTATGTACATTGATGGTCCTATAAGCGAGTACTGACTCAAATAAACCTGTTAAATAGTTGACCAATTGGACTACACCCACTGAAACAGGATAAAATTCCTCTCCACACACCAGCATAACCATCTCTGCCATGCCAATCTATACATCTTTCTTGTTCCTGGAGCCCAGGATTCTCTAATAAGGTTAGAAGCCTCCTGCGAAAGTCTAGGCACTTCCCAAACTCGCCTGAAATTTTCCATGCCATCAGCCTCAGCTGTCCTGCAACCACTAACTCGTGGACTTCTCCCAACTGACCCAACAACACATCTTGAAACACTGGAAGTAAAGTAGGAAAATCTATTGACATCTCTAGGAGGATTGGATACCAGACCTGCGACTTCCAAAGAGGTTTCACCAAGATCACCATTTCCCCCCATCAGCGTACTATTGAAGTTACTCGCGTTATCATTGCAAAAGGAGGGAATGCATAAGGTCGAAGCCCCCTCCAGTCCTGCCTGAATGCATCTATCCCCGCCGACTCCAGATCCGGACGCCAAGTGATGAATTTCCCTAATTGGGTATTCCTCCTGTTTGCAAATAGGTCCACATGACAAGGACCCCATTTTTCTATCAACCTTAAGAACACTGATCTGTGGAGTCTCCAGTCACTGGAGTCCTTGTAATTCTTTGAACACCAATCTGCCTCCACATTCTTCAACCCTGGAATGTGTTCCGCTTGTACCAATATATTCTGGCTCAAACAGTAATCCCAAAATATTCTCGCCAGATCCTTTGTGCGCGGACCCCCCAATTTGTTCACATATCTCACTGCTGAGATATTGTCCATCCTCAAAAGGACCGAACACCTGTCCCTGTCCCTTGTAAAGCTCTTTATTGCAAAAGAACCTGCTAGAAACTCCAGACATTGTATATGCAGTTTCCTTTCTTCCTCTGTCCAAACTCCTCCAGTCGATGTCACACCACAACGAGCTCCCCAACCAATCAAACTCGCATCTGATTCTATATTTACTCCGAAAATTGCTCTCCCATTCCAAGCCTCCATATTTCTTAACCACCAACGGAGTTCTAATTTCGCTTCCTCTGTAAGCACAATTTCCTCTGAATATTTCAGACCACATCTTAAATGTGTGCCCTTCAACCTTTGAAGGGTCTGATAATTCAAAGGTCCTGGAAACATAGCCTGAATCGTTGATGATAATAGACCAACTACTCTTGCCAACATTCTTAGAGAAATGTTTTCCAACAACAAAACTTTTTGAATTTCCTTTCTTATTCTCTTTAGGTTCTCCACAGGCAATCTCAATTGACCCTGAACTGGATCTACTAGAAACCCCAAAAATTGAGTCTCTTGATTTGGTATTAAACAGGATTTCGCTCGCTTTACCACAAAACCAAGCTTTTCCAACAGATTTGTCGCCAACCTCGTATGATCCTCTACTCTCAACCTGTCCTGATCCATAATTAATATGTCCTCCAAATATATAATCAGATGTATTCCTCTCTCCCTCAAAAACGCTGCTACTGGTCGAAACATCTTGGTGAAACACCAAGGGGCCGAGGATAGTCCGAAGGGGAGACAAACAAACTTCCACAACTTTCCTGCCCACCTGAATCTTAGGAATCTCTGATGTTTCTTAAGTAAGCGTCTTTCAAGTCGAAACGCGTCATCCAGTCCCCTGACTGTAACACATCCCTCAGCATATGCATTCCTTCCATCTTGAAATGATGGTACTCTGCCCAATTGTTGAATTGTTTTAAGTTTATGACCGGTCTCATTCCTTTCCCTTTCTTTTCCACAAGGAAAATATTGCTCACAAAGCCTGGTCGGCTGTCCATTTCTTCTACAGTGGCACCTTTCTTTTCTAGTTCCCTCACTTCCGTATCTACCAATTCTGTTAACATTACGTCAAATCTTATCATCTCTGGATGCCGATACTGTACCAGCTCCTCTACAAAATCTATATGGTAGCCCATGACTGTCTGAAGAACCCACGGGTCCTTTGTTATCACAGTCCAATTCTGATAAAATTGAGCAAGTCTGCCGCCCAACTTTACTTGGATAACAAAAGGGTCTTGACTTACCTGTTCCCCTGGTTCGTCTATTTCCTCTGACCCCAGCTCTTTGTCTTTGTGGAAAAAAGTTTCCTGGTTGGTATCCACTCTGGGTCTGGTATTGATAGGGTCTGAACCCTCTTGAAAAAGACGTCCTTGGGATTCCTTGTCCACGGCCGGGGAATCGACCTCTTATTCGCCCAGCCCCACCAAAAACACGGCGATCAAAAACCTTTTTGATCTCTGTTTGAGACTTCTGCAAGGAGCTGAATGCTTCGACATACTTCGACATCTCTTTAACCCTTTCAGTGCTCATGACGGAATGGTTCCGTCATGAGCACAAGTTCCAGTGTGCTCATGACGGAACCATTCCGTCATGAGCACATGCTCAGAAAATCCCTCTGCTGCAGACAGCAGAGGGATTTCCCATTCTTTTTTTTTTGCCTGGCCTCTTTTTGAATTTCGTTGCAATGACGGTCATTGCAACGAAAACGAAACTGAAACTTAGTTTCAGTTTCAGTGTTTCAGTGCTCGTGGGGCTATCTCAGCCCCCCGAGCACCGAAAAAGATGGGAGAGGTATCGTTGGAAAGGGGAGAATCTCCCCTTTCCAATGGTACCCTTCCCTAGTGGATCTCTGCTTGGGGATCACCCCAGGGGGGCGATCCCCAAGCAGAGATCCACCCACTAGACACCAGGGCGGGGGGAGCGGCCCCTTGGGCAAGGGCCTTTGCTCCCCCATATTTGTTTGGGCACCACAGTCTTTCTGCCCCCCCTGGGGGGCAGATGGGGGCGGTGGCCCCCAATCTGCCACCCTTGGGGGGGGGGGCGGAAAGCCCACTAGAAGCCAGGGATTTTTTTTTTATTATTGACGTTGGGGTGGGGGCTGCCCAAAAAGGTTATGGCAATGCCCCCACCCCTCCCCCCAGAGAAATGTCAGTCTTTCTGCCCCCCCAGGGGGCAGATGGGGGCAGTAGCCCTAATCTGCGCCCCGGGGGGGGCAGAAAGCCCATTAGAAACCAGGGATTTTTTTTTTTATTGATGTTGGGGTGGGGGCTGCCTAAAAAGGGCATGGCAATGCCCCCCCCCATGGAAATGTCAGTCTTTCTACCCCCCCCAGGGGCAGATGGGGGCAATAGCCCCATATCTGCCCCCGGGGGGGCAGAAAGCCCACTAGGCACGAGGGATTTTTTTTTTTATAATGTAGGGGTGGGGGCTGCCCAGAATGGGCATGATAATGCCCCACCCCAAAAGCAATTACCACAGTCTTTCTGCCCCTCCCCAGAGGCATATTGGGGCCATAGCCCCATATCTGCCCCCGGGGGGGGGGCAGAAAGCCCACTAGGCCTCAGGATTTTTAAAATTTTTATTCAGGGTCGAGGTCAACCCAGAATGGGCATGCAATGCCCACACCTCCCCAAAAAAGTGCCACAGTCTTTCTGCCCCCCGAGGGGCGGATGGGGGCAGTGGCCCCTGATCTGCCCCCGGGGGGGGCAGAAAGCCCACTAGGCGCCAGCGATTACGCTGGCTTTTTTTATGCGTGAGGGTGGGGGCTGCACCCCCAAAATCATAGCCAGTCTTTATGCCCCCCTTGGAGGCATATCGGGGTAACCCCCCCCCCCCCCGATTCCCCTCAGGGCGGCAGAAAGCCCACTAGGCACAGACTTGTTCTTAGCAATGTGCCAACCTGTGGATTTTGGGCCCTAGCGCAGCCGGCACATAGGGAAGCCTAGCAAACCTATACATTTTTGAAAACTAGATACCCAGGGGAATCCAGGATGGGGTGACTTGACTGGCTCTCACCAGGTTCTGTTACCCAGAATCCCTTGCAAACCTCAATTTGTAAAAAAAAAAAAAAAAACATTTTCCTCACATTTCTGTGGTGGAAATTTCTGGAATCTGTGTGGATCCTCAAAATTCCACCCACCCCGCATTCCCCAAAGTCTTCTGAGAAAAATGGTACCTCACTTGTGTGGGTGGGTCAAGTACCCGAGACAGGCAAGGGCCCAAAACCTATTGCGGCGACATCAAAATTACCTATCACAAAATAACCTGGTTTTGCAAGGGGGGTCCCATGAGTTTTTGGCCCCGGGCTCAGCGGCAATCTAGGGAAACCTACCAAACCCACACATTTCTGAAAACTAGACACCCGGGGGAGTCCAGCAAGGTATGGCTTGCGTGGGTCCCCCAACATTCCCCTACCCAGAATCCCCTGCAAACCTCAAATTTTGTTGAAAAAAATATATTTTTTCTCACATTTCTGTGTGGGAAAGTTGTAGGATCACCGGGCTGACACAACCTTCCTACCACCCAGCGTTCCCCCAGGTCTCCCGATAAAAATGGTGCCTCACTCTTGTGGGAGGCCCAAGTACCTGCGACAGGCAAGGGCCCAAAACGTATTGAGGAGACATCAAAATTGCCTATCACAAAATGACCTGGTTTTGCAAGGGGGGGTCATCTGGGTTTTTGGCCCCGTGCTCGGCGGCCAGCTAGGGAAACCTACCAAACCCACACATTTCTGAAAACTAGACACACGGGGGATTCCAGGGAGGTATGGGTTGCGTGGATCCCCCAACGGTTTCTTACCCAGAATCCCCTGCAAACCTCAAATTTAGCTGAAAAAAATCACTTTTTCCACACATTTTTGTGTGGGAAAGTTGTGGGATCACCAGGCTGACACAAAATGCCTACCACCCAGCGTTCCCCCAGGTCTCCCGATAAAAATGGTGCCTCGCTCGTGTGGGAGGCCCAAGTACCCGCGACAGGCAAGGGCCCAAAACGTATTGAGGCGACATCAAAATTGCCTATCACAAAACGACCTGGTTTTGCAAGGGGGGTCACTTGGGTTTTTGGCCCCGTGCTCGGCGGCCAGCTAGGGAAACCTACCAAACCCACACATTTCTGAAACCTAGACACCCAGGGGATTACAGGGAGGTATGGCTTGCGTGGATCCCCCAACATTTTCTTACCCAGAATCCCCTGCAAACCTCAGATTTAGCTGAAAAAATCACTTTTTCCACACATTTTTGTGTGGGAAAGTTGTGGCATCACTGGGCTGACACAAATTTCCTACCACCCAGCGTTCCCCCAGGTCTCCCGATAAAAATGGTGCCTGACTCGTGTGGGAGGCCCAAGTACCCGCGACAGGCAAGGGCCCAAAACATTTTGTGATAGGCAATTTTGGTGTCGCCTCAATACGTTTTGGGCCCTTGCCTGTTGTGTTGTCAGTGTAATGCTGTAGACTTCTTCCAAATACATTTCAATTCAAACTTTCAGCTTAAATCGATGGTTAAAATGGAGTTTCTAGATGGAGCTCGACTGACTACCAGTGCTGTCTAGTAAGAGCAGAGCTCAGCTGAATGAGGAGATCACATTACATAAATTAGAAGCTGTAATCACTGACCTTGTTTATGCAAAGTGCTAGGGCAGTTTTGCAGGATTAATAATCCTACCAGTACTTTATAACACTTTCAAAGAGGCAGAAGAGACTGGCAGACTTGCAATGGAGTTTACTAGAGAGGTGTCTCCCCAACCTTTTAGAACCACAGCCCAATTTTTAGAGTGACAGTCTTTCTCGACCAATCTATGTTTAATGTGCACAAGGCAGGGCAGTTTTGCAGTTTAATAGGAGCTTTGCAAGCGATATCTTACTATGACCAATATATTGATATGCCCATTAAAGTGGTAAACGGTGAACTGCGCTGGAGTCTGGAGCGCTTTCCAGAGTGGTGTGCTGGCCTGTAGCATCTGTTCAATAACATCACAAAGCTTCTGACTAAGCTTGGTGTTGATACCAGTGACCGTAACAAAGAGTATGGGGTAAAGCCCCATATCTATTTTTATGTTAAAACAAATGCAAACAACATGGCTCAAGGGCTTCGGAGCACTTTACATGAGCACCAGATTACATTACACAAAGTCAGATTAATTTTACTATAAGCACTGTAGATTATGTGACTTGCCAGAATGAAGGGATGTTGAGCCAACGCCAGGACTCAAACCTGGTTCCCCAGATCCAGAGGCGGCAGCTCTGGCCGTTAGGCCACATTCATATAGCCACATCCATTTTTATTTATGTTTGAAAGTCCTACACAAGGGGTGTGGTTGTGTATGATCAAGTACAGCGAGCATATACTCATTTGAAATGGCTTTGTGAAGTAAAAATAGTATCAATGAATACTGTAAGCTTCAGCCGGAGTCTTACTTGGAAATAAGCAAAGGTTTGTTTTAAAACTGGACTTGGGGACATTGTTCAGCACCATTGCACTGGTGCACAAACGGCTAATCATTTTAAATATTAGATATAGACTGGGACTTTAGCAACCCACCAAAAAAAGTCTCGCAACCTACCAGAGGGTCTCGACCCACAGTTTAGGAAATACTGCAGTAGAGCAGTTATCACTATTGTCTAGGCCTGGCAGAGATCCACTACTCTTTTTTTCAGCTACAGACCGCTTTCTCTGAAAACACCATTATGAAGATGTTGGCAAAGATGCTGGCAAAGCACCTCAGAAAGGTTATCCCAAGACTTATTCTCGTCTCACAAGTAGGTGTCATACCTTCCTGAAAATCCAGAAACCTTCTCAGACTTTTGCCTGACATCATCTGGGGCGTTAATGAAGACCGAGGCAGCACTGTGCAGAGAAAGCATTCATCCATGTCAAATGGAAATTTCTCTTTAGAAATCAGATAGTGACAGACCTGTGTTCGAACTCTCTGGCTAAGGTGAAATGGCTGTATGGCAATCCAGTGGTCTAACTTGACTGTGGGGGTTTCATGTCAGACCATTTTTCAATCCATGGGAGGAGGAGGAGGAAGGGCTGCCCACTTTGACCCTCACTATTTGCTCACACCATAGAAACATTAGCATTTATTCAGTCTCAGTGCAGTTACTCATTTGAAATCTATCAGGAGAGTAGACACCACTGCAGGGCTCTACAAGATCATATTATAGACAGATTCCATTCTGTTTTACCTTAAAAGCCCCAATTCATTGGCTCTCAACTTGTTCTTACTGAAACTTCTTCTCCTTGTTAGTGGGGTACAAAATTATTTAGGCCAAAGGTGAACTCCTCCCTTTGTTTAGAGGTACCACAAAGGTGTTTGCAGGCGGTTATGGGCCTCATTGGCAATCTAGTAATTTGAAATACTTAAGTTTCTTAGTCATTAAAGGTTTGGAAAACATGGTTCTAGACAATCTCCAGCCACTTGCATCTAGATGGACAGTGACTTTTCTCCATGGTCGTCACTATAGCCCTCTATAGGCCAGAGTACAAATAATCAAATTTCTAGTTGCCCCATGTTACAGTTAGCTGCTGGGGACATTACCCCTCATGCTTCCATCTTTGGCACTGAACAAATGCACAGTTGAATAAAGGACTTTGTTTTGTTGGTTAGAAAACCTTTGCTCAAACTTTCAGAGCTACATGCTGCCATGACAGCAAGAGATCTACAACTGCCTGACGTACTCTTACCACTTGGTGCAACTGCTTTTATAGCTATCGTACTCAATTCATGACTGTGAAAATACCCCGAAGTAGACCACCATTGAAAGCACTTACTTTGGGGGCATGATGGGTCTTACAAAAGACAGCTGCGCAGCCCAACTTCCTTGATTTAAACCAGCCCACTCCCCACTGTCAGAAACAATGCTGGTAAACTGGAGTATGTCCCACAAAAGTTTCATGATGCATGCACATATCCACAGCAGGGCACCTACGTGGCACAATGTAGGGCCTGTAATTTGGGGTTGCATTTCCAAGTGGGAGGCATGGACACTATGCAGCATATCTAAACTTCACAACCTGATACACTGGGATATCCTAAAATCTTTTGACAACCTACGTCACAAATATCACTGGCTGCCCTATCAATGTTGGAAATTCTAACAACTGGTGCACTGCTTAACTGGTGAGTCTGGACCTGGCCCCTTCCCGCTCCTAGAATCCCCAATACTTGCATGACAAAATGGGGCAAATCAACTGGAGTGGTGCCTGGGTTATACAGTACACTGACATCAGCTTCACACTTCACAGCAGTATCCAGAAACCACGAGGTAAAACGTACTAGGTACAGAGTAAATAGGATAACTGGGTATTTTTATGTATTACCCATGACCAGGAATTATGCAAGGCCCGTCTGAAATATACCTATTTTGAAATCCTAAACAACTGGTACTTGTCCCCCTTTAAGTTGTATAGGGAGAAGTTGCGCACAAATGGTCTTTCCTGGAGATGCAATGCCCCACTGATCCACTGCACATATTATAGTCATGCACCAGACTGTGTAGTTACTGGCAGGGTTATGACAAATACTGCGTACCACCAGAGACTTTTCATCCAATTCTTAGTGAGGTTTGCAATTTTACACAATTCTTCTGATTATGACGACACCACATCCTATCAGCAAAGATGGATGGCTACAGCACTATTCACTGCTAAAATCTGTAACCTTCAACATTGTCGGCTGGTAGATGTACCCAACCAAGATGAATGGATCTCGAAGCTTTTCCGAGTCACTACACACAAATGCCTCAAATGTCTGTTGTAGTATCAGACTAATCTTTTTGACCAGATATGAGGTCTCTGTCTGGAATACTGTGGTCTGCCTTACCCCTGACATCACAGCCACTTGTACATTATTGCGGGGCACGGCAACGTTTCGGTATTACAAATACCTTGCTCACGTGATCGTGAGCAAGGTATTTGTAATACCGAAACGCGTAGATCTTTTGTTTCACCTGTAACGAAGGAGATAAGGAAATAAATATCGCATAACCTGCATGAGTGCGGACCGTTTTCTTCTGGAAAGAGGATTTGGTGGATGCATTAAGTGGCGTGGTTCAGCCGCGGGAGCTCTCACCCATACTGAGCGTTACTGGGTCCGGCGAAAGAATGAACCAAACTGGGATAATATATATATATATATATCTATCCTGTTCCCTGGAGCATGGCACAAGATCACATAATAACACTCCAGAGTGTAGAGCCTTTGACGGGCATATTGCTCAGGGTTCATGTTTACCTCCCCTGGGATTTGCAGGTTTGCCCACACACACACACACTTTTCCCTTTTGTTACCCTTCTTTCTCTCGTAGGGGATTTCCATTATAGTCCTAGGCACTGAATAGTCCCACCCATGTGTGGGGACACCGGAGCAGTTCTTCAATATATCTTCTTAAGTGTGGAGTTTCCCCTTTCTTCGGGAAAGCCTGCAAAGACACTTAAGAAAGAGACAGATTATGCAGTCTATATACCTAGGCTACAATGGCCAAATTCTTCATCATGAAGACCAAAAAAGGGCCAGAATAAGGTATTAGAGGATAATTTGAGGTGATTTTTTAAACAGCATAAATATCCTTCACAAACCATTTTTTATGATAGAGATGAAGGAGAGCAGGACAGACTAGCCTCTTAGGCTGTCATTATATGGCGAAAAAAGAGACTGTGCCTTTAAGAACCCAGAGACCACCAGTATCCCTTCATAAAGAGCAGGTGGCAGTTGCTTCAGTTCTTTTTTCAGGCTCCTGCTAACAGGACCCTGGAGCATTGAGCTCAACCTTTTATGTTTTTTCTCTTGAAATTTTCTCAGAAATTGCTAAATATCACCTTTGATCAGCGTTTTTCATCTCTGCCTGCCCCTTTCTGTCGTTTTTTATTTTACAGAAAAGTGAGCTGTTTTGTCAAATAAAATGCCTTCATTATTTGACAAGTGCCCTGAATGCAGCAGGAAAAAGGCCAAAACCGACCCTCACGAGGTCTGTATCATCTGCCTACCTTCATCTCATTGGCCTGATGCTAGTCACATCTGCAAGACGTTTTTGCGGCGCTCTTTAATAGAAAGAGAAGATTTGCCTTCAGGAATCTGAGAGAGACGCAGCCAATAAACATAGCCTACAAGCGGGACCTCAGCCTGGGGAAGGTCAGTCTTCCACCATGGCTCTTTCCTCAACCTCTAGAGGACGTGTAAGGTCTGAGAAGCGTTTTTCCAGCCAAAAACAACATCGGTCCCAGTCGACGGCGAGAGGATCGATGTCGAGGCAAGGTACGGCGCCGACTTGTTCGCTGTGAAGAGCTGGCTAGATGTCAAGGAAGCATAGCCGCTCGCCTTCGAGCCACCTCCAGTTGACATCGAAGGGGCATATGCCATCGACTCACCGACTGTGTTCGACGTCGAGAAGTTTCTCGCCGTCAACAAGTAGTGGTTCGACGTCGAGGGAAGTCGACGTCGAGGACTGCACTGACATCCATAAGTCAGAATAGGCCGATGTCGATGAGTTTTTCAACGTTAAGGAGAGTACAGGAGACAAGGAAAAAGAGGAGAATAATATATTGCTCTCTAAATTTACACTATTCAAGAGCAAATTCACCCTTTCTTGTTGAGCTGCCATCATCTCAGTCTCCGCCTCCACCTTCGTCACCTCCTCTACAGCCATTTCCGTTTCTGCCGTCACTACCTTCACCAACAGTGCCTCCTCCACCAGTAGCGCCTCCTCCATTAGCACTACCTCCTCAGTAGCACCTCTTCCAGTGTCTTCAATACCTCCACCTCCAAGGCCTAGACTGCGCTGTCGATCGCACCACCACTCTCTTCATCATTGTCTCCATAGATCTAGGCGCTTTTCCACCTTCTCATAACATTCTCATATTCGCCATTTGTTTTACCACACCAGATCAAGGTCACGATCTCATCGGCACCAAACTGATACTTCCTCCACTACTACAGGAAGATATTCCTTAACTTTGACAGACTCTCCACCGACTTGGGTCTCCCCGGTGGATGACATTACAACCTTCCATGAGGTTGTAATCCGAGGAGTGACCAAGCTGAACATACTGATGTCGCATCCTACTCCTTCCACATCGGTCATTTTCTAAATGCTACATCAGCGTACAGTCTCGTGACCTTTGCTTCCACTGATTCCCGGCCTCCTCGAAATTGCCATGGAACTCTTTTTGACGCCAGCCATAGTGAATTCTGCTCCATACAAGCTTCAAAAGAAGTACCAACCTCCAGTTCAAGACCCTCTATGTCTCCGATCTTATCCTCCACCAGTCATTTTGGCTGCTAAAAATACAATTCCACCTCTCCATCAACATCTTCTCTTCCAGATAAAGAGAGCAGAAAACTGGATTCAACAGGCCGTAAAGTCTGCAACACAGCAGCCGCATCTATGAAGGCAGCCAGCGCTCTTGGGCAGATATGATTCGGCCCTGTGGGATTCCATCCAGCATTTTGCTGAACATCTTCCGAGAGATAAGAGAGAGGATTTCATAGGAATCGTCATTGAGGGCGCAATGGTCTTGAATGAAATCATTAGCTCTGCAGTGGATTCTTTGTTACTAGCTGCTCATGCCTACTGTCACGGATTGACTTTAAGAAGACATTCTTGGCTCCGGTTTACATCTCTCAAACTGGAGGTGCAGCATCGTATTCAGAACTTGCCATTCTCAGGCTCAACGCTTTTTGGAAGCCATGTGGGCCAAGAAACGGCAAGAATGAAAACTGAAATGGACACTCTAGAAGCTGTTGGTCTTGTAAAATCTAAAAAATCAACGGAAATTATTCCGACCCTACCAACATCGGTTCTATCCCCAGAGGGTTCAACCCCCACACTGGATCACAGGTAGATCTCAGCATCAACATCAAAGATCTTACCAACCACAGTGAAAACAGACAAGAGGACGCTCTGCCCAAAAGCCTGCCCTAGGAGGTAAGCGGGCAACCGGAACCAAACCATGAGTCCCACCCTTCCCTCTCTTCCCTTATCCACTCCGGTAGGGGGGAAGTATTTAGTATTACATAGCAGAGTGGCAACGCATCACCAAAGACGCCTGGGTTCTGAATATTGTGCAAAATGGATATTGTCTCTGGTTTACCACCCCACCTCCATCCATTCCACCAAAGCTGCCCACTTACCATCTAAGCTTGCTAAGGTTGAAAGTCAACACCCTTTTGCAGAAGAATGAAGTGGAAGCCATTCCCCCACAGGCAATGGGGGAAGGGCATTTACTCCAGGTACTTCCTGGTAGCAAAGAAGGACAAACACAAATTTAGACCCATTCTCGATCTCAAAATCACTAACAAATTGATTCGGCAGGAAAAGTTCTGAATACTGACTTTGCTTCAAATCTACCCCCCAATTACACCAGGGTTATTGGCTTTGCTCCATCTACCTTCAATATGCATACTTTCACATTCTCATCGCCAAAAAGCATTGAAAGTTTTTAAGGATCGTTGTAGGTCTCGACCAGAACACAGTATCCCTTCTGGCCTGAAGTCCGCACCCAGAACATTCTTAAAGTGCATGGCTGTGGTGGCAGCACCGGATCTTCGTCTATCCATATCTAGTTGACTGGCTCATAAAGGCGTCCTCTTCTCAAGAAGCCCAACTTCATTTCAATTGGACTTGCGATCTCCTTCATCGGCTGGATCTTCACGTCAACCTCAACAAGTCCACGTCCACACCAGTTCAGACTTTACATTACTTAGGAGCCTCTATCGACACCATTAAAGCAAAGGTGTGTCCTTCGGAGGAGCGACGTTTATCGATCCTTTGGAAATGTCACTCTCGTGAAGTTCGCTCATCCGACAATAAAAGCATTATCATCTCTTCTCGGCTTGATGGCCTCCTGCATCTTTCTCGCTCCCAATGCTCTCCTCCAGGAATGTATAGAGGACAAGTGGGATAAACTGACCGGCAACTGGGAGGCCAACATCACGCTATCCATACATGCGATACAGTCCCTGAATTAGAGGTGTTCTCCAACCAATCGAGGAATGGGTCTTGCATGACGAGGTCGTTCAAAGCATCTTCCAAGTGGGGGGCACCCATTCTATCTACCTGTTCGCTACAGTGGAAAACAGAAAATTCTGCAGCTTCGCTTCCAGGTACTACCATCCAGAGACGTTGGAGATTGCAGGGGAAAGGTCCGGAAAATTTCTTTCCACCAACTCCCCTGATCTCGACGGTCCTGATCAAACTGTCCCACTCCAAAGCCAAGATGATAATCCTAGCTCTAGAGTAGCCACGTCAATGGTGGCCTTCCTCACTGGTCACAGCATCCACATCTCGAGCTCTCATGCAGACAAGACCTGCTATCGATGTTCGGAGGCCATATGGTACACCCCAATATTTCCTCCTTAAATTTGGCTGCATGGCTCCTGCGCTAGTGCAGTATGGACACCTAAACCTGCCACAAGACTGCATGGAGATCCTCAAGGAGACTAAGCAGCCTTACACTCGCTCCGCTTATGCCTTCAAGTAGAAGAGATTTTGTTCTTGGCGTCCCTCTAAGAACATGGATCCTACTACCTGCCAGGAAGATGTTATTGTTCCATACCTTCTACACTTGGCTAAATCTGGCTCGCAATTCTCTTCTGTAAAGGTTCATCTGGCAGAACCTTACTGCCTACATAAAATGTCCATCACAAACCTGCTTTTCTTACAAAAACCTGTAATAAAGGATTCTTAGCAGGGCGGAAGAAGATTGTTCCTCCCATTAAGCATCCCTTGCATCCCTGGGAACTCCAAATACTGCTTTCTTGCCTTTTGTGGGATCCTTTTGAGCCTATTCACAAAGCTTCCCTACAACACCTTTCTTGAAAGATAGCTTGTAGCAATAACAGCAGCTCGGAGGGTTAGCTAGATCCAAGAACGATGTTCTCATGAACCATACAGTGTATTTCATTCTAACAAAGTGGTTATGAGAACTTGCTCGAATCCCTCCCTAAAGTTGTTTCAGACTTCCATGTCAAGCAGACCAACTCATTGCCAACATTCTTTCAGAATTGCTCTACTCCAGAGGATCGGACTCTTCCCTTCCCTGGATGTAAGGAGAGTTCTGAAATTCTATCTTGACAAGACACAAGACATCCGAAGATCGGACCAATTGTTTAACAACTACGGTCCGGTCCATACAGGCTTAGCCAATTCCAGGCAATCCATTTCACGACGGATAGTGTTTTGCATTTTATTGTGCTATCAAAAGACTAACAAAACACTCTCAACTAAACCTAAAGCACACTCCATTAGAGGGAAAGCGGCTACTGTGGCTTTACTACGCAATATCCCTATTCCAGATTTTGCAAAGCAGCTAACTGGAAATAAGTACATACATTTGCCAAGCACTACTGCCTAGATTCTGACACTAGAGCAGATGCTCAAGTTGGACAAGCTTCCCTCAGAAATATATTTGCTTAAGCTTCCCAGTTGATCCTCTGTTTCCTCCACCGCGCTATATGGGGATGAGCTTGCTACTCTGTCAGTGTATGACTATAAGTGGAAATCCCCTACGAGAGAAGGAATAGTTTCATACCTGTAACTCCCGTTCTCTCGTAGGGGAATCTCCATTATCATTGGCAGCCCTCCCTCCTTCCCGGTGAAATGGACAGAGGTATTCATATGATCTACATCGCCTTCAAAAAGAACTGAAGCAACTGCACCCTGCTGTGCATGATGGGATACTGGTGGGATACTGGTGGTCTCTGGGTTCTTAAAGCCACAGTCTCTTTTTAGCCATATAATGACTCTGTCCTTCTCTCCTTCATCTCTATCATAAAAAGGGTTTGTGAGGGATACTTATGCTGTTTGCAAATCATCTAAAATTATCCTCAAAACCTTATTCTGGTATTTATTTTGTATTCATGATGAATAATTTGGCTATGCAGCCTGGGTATAATGGCTGCATAATCTGTCTCTTTCTTAAGTGTCTTTGCAGGCATTCCCGATGAAAGGGGAAACTCCACACTTAAGAAGATAATTTGAAGAACTGCTCTGGGGTCCCCGAACATGGGCGGTACTATTGAGTGCCTATGACTGTAATAGAAATTCCCCTACGAGAGAACAGGAGTAACAGGTAAGAAACTATTCCATAATATTGTTCTTGAACTAATAGATGATCCATCACCCATTCTAGATTTGTCTGTATAAAGGTACTTTGCCAGATGGCAAACTATGAATTGTCATTGAACTACTCTAATGCTACATAAATTGGCACAATAACGATACAAAACAAATGCTATCATTAATAGTGAAAGTTCAAATGCTGTAGGGCAAAAACAGATGGTCTAATCATTCTTTTAAAACTGATCCATGCTGGTGCGGTATTATTTTATTCCAAACTCTACATGCTATATTGAATAAAGGCACATGCTTGCTGTATTTAAAGGGCATCTTGTTTCTAACTCATAAAACAAAATGAGATGCATCCCTGCCCATTGGCAATAGAATATGCCAGAATAGAATGCTACAACCTTTGCCAAATATATTTGCAGGAAGGTTGCTCAAAATGCTAAAAAAAAAATATGGGGTGAGGAACATAGTGTCGGACCATTTACCCAAAATGTATTTCGCAGGAATATCTTGACTTCCTTAACTAGTTGAAGTCTTGGTAAGAGAAGCACCACTACGCTATACATTTATGGACTATGCAGTGGCTTTTGATACTGCCACTAGATGAAGTCGATGTAACAAACTAATTTCTAACAGCGCCTCTAGAGAAATCTTTCAAATCATCATCGAAATGTATTCCTCTACCCGAGGACAAGTTAAAATTAGCAATATTAAACTGGCACCTAGAGTGCAATTTAAAGGGTGCATAACTTACAGTTGTGGTCTCATGTCCCTATTATTTTGAAGAGTGGCTGTATGATGATTTGAAGGTGAGTCCTTCTAACTACGTCTCTGTACTTACAAGTAACAAATGCTATACAGATAATATTTGACTTTTAAATAACACCCCTATTGGATTGCATTGATCACCGCATATAACCTTGATTTATCAAATGTTCTAATAGTAAATTTGAGCTTAATAATGTGCTTTAGCAGAGAGAAAACAAGAGAACAAATTGTTGTTTTTTTTTGTTCTGTTTTTTAAAGTTTTTTGTACATAAGGTAAGAAAAGAAAAAAAAAAGAAGGGCAATATGTCATCATAGAACTTATCATTCAGCACCAGTAGAGAATTCGGCAGGACCAACTTACTAATCTGCAGCTTAACGGCAAGGTCACAACAATCGCATAAGGTGCAGTGGCATACCCCAGCAAACACAGAGCCTCCTCCCTCCATCAACAATACCGTTTAATCTCGGCGTGGTACAATATAGTTCCACTCTAATCACATTACGAGTACATATGTACAGCTCTTATGGCTTCACTCCGCCATATCACATCAATCTATTTATGTAGTCAAACAATCTTATAAAAAATATCCAGCATAAGAACACTATCAACAAGCATTGGCATAGCCAATAGGTCTCGCCTTTGGGACCTTATAAGTGTTTAGCCATGCAACAGTTGTGCTGCATAACTAAATACTTATAAGGTCCCATAGGCGAGACCTATTGGCTATGCAAATGCTTGTTTTTTTTGCAGTACAATGGGGTGAGGAAAGGGAAGCAACATGGCAGAGTACGGGTGGGAAGCAGCACAGCAGGGTTGGGGAAGAAATGCAACAGGCAAGAGAAAGAGCGCGGGTGGGGAAACAACATGGACGGCAGGGGTGGGGACGATAAGCAACAACAAGCGAGAGAGTGGGCACGGTGAGATGATGCAACCGGCCAGAGAGCAATGTAGTGTAGGCGGGAGAGAAGCACACGGGGGTGCACGGTGAAGGACAGAGGTGGAAGAAGCAACGAACAAGGAGCAACAACAAGCGAGAGAGTGGGCACGGTGAGATGATGCAACCGGCCAGAGAGCAATGTAGTGCAGGCGGGAGAGAAGCACACGGGCGTGCACGGTGAAGGACAGAGGTGGAAGAAGCAACGAACAAGGGGGGGCAATCTGGGGAAGCAACACTGGTGAGGCAGGATTTTTTTTTTATTGCAGAACAATGGGGTGAGGAATAGAGTTGTGCAAGGGAAGCAACATGTCAGAGTACGGGTGGGAAGCAGCACAGCAGGGTTGGGGAAGAAATGCAACAGGCAAGAGAAAGAGCGTGGGTGGGGAAACAACATGGACGGCAGGGGTGGGGACGAGAAGCAACAACAAGCGAGAGAGTGGGCACGGTGAGATGACGCAACCGGCCAGAGAGCAATGTAGTGTAGGGGGGAGAGAAGCACACGGGCGTGCACGGTGAAGGACAGAGGTGGAAGAAGCAACAAACAAGGGGGGGCAGTCTGGGGAAGCAACACTGGAGGCAGAATTAGAATAAAAAGCAAGGGGTGAGTGAAATTTAGAGAAGTGACTCACGAGGAAGAGAAATGGAAAACGTGCACCCACAGAGTGCTTACATAAAAAGAACAAGCCAAAAAGACGCGGGGCCGCGAGGCGCGCTCTGTGGTGGGGGAGGGGGAGGAGCGGGAGAGCAAGTGAGAGGAAAACCAGATGGCGCCTGAGCAATGCGAGGAATGCGCGTTACTGTGCACGTAACCGCACGCTCTAGGCCAGCAAAATCTTGTGGTGGGATTTCTAAAGCCCACTCACTAAATGTCTCGCCAGACCAGCGCATGCGCTGGCTCAGGCGAGACCTAAAAAGGAGGAAACAAAAGGAAGGGAAACAGAAGCCACATAAAGGTAAACAAAGAGTCACAAATCTCAAACGCTATGAGACAGAACCCAGTCGGCTATCATAGGGGTGCACACCCTGACTATAAAAAGAATAATAACAGTACAGTGTGGGGTGTAATGGATGCTGTCTGCGAATCACATCACAGCTCAGATCATAGGTCTTGCAAATGCATTACACACTATCAGTCCAGAGTAGGAACATCCAAGGGGACACCCGGAGCCGACAGCCCCTGCAGTGTATACAGCATTGCGTTCTATGCAGCGGAGATGGGGATTTTTCGCAGCCCCTACGTATCCTCACGTACCAAGGAGACCGCCTCTGCCTTCACCCAATTCAGCATGTAAAAAACCAAGTCTTCAGCGGCGGGGGCTCCTCCGCCTTCCACCTGCGCGTAATTAGGCCTTTGGCCACAATGAAGCCCAGATCCAGAAACCTAGTGGATGCTTTGTTCTTTTTGCTTCTTGAAAACACCCCAGTGATGCAAACTTCCCAAGTTCGCGGCACCTCCCTGTCCGTGCTAGTGGTCAGTGCCTCAAGTACCCCCTCCCAGTATGTACGCAGACCGGGGCAGAACCAGAACATGTGTAATAGGTCAGCATCTACCCGCCTGCAGCGCGGGCAGCACGCATCTTGCCTATGGAAATATCAATTGATTTTGTCAGGGGAGAGATAGGCCCTGTGAACAATGTAGAATTGGATCAATTTGAAACGAGCGTTCCTGGGGACCTGTGTGGGACTCTCCAATACCATCGGCCACTCCTTCTCCGAGTAGGGCCATCCCCGATTAGTCTCCCATTTAACTTCCAACGGTGTTAAGTCCACCAGAGTATGTTCCCTGATCGATTCCGCAAACCACTTCACCAGATGACGTCCCGTGCCCATAACATGCACATATTGTAGGAGGAGGTGTGTTGGAAGCTCCTGTGCAATGTCCCCCCACCATCGTCTCATTGCAGCTATCCAGGAGGCATGATTTAGAAATTGCCCCGGGGGAACCCCGTGTTCATCCGCAATAGTGGGGAACACCCGTAAAGCGCCTTCTACATACAAATCCCCTAGGGTAGTAATACCAGCCTCCATCCAATCAGTAAGATCCGAACCCTGAATTTGTCCCCGCACTGTTGGCATACCCAACAGGGGAACCATGGGTGCGTACGGTGTGACGTGCTTAGTAAGACGCAACCCCCTGCGAAAACATTTCCGCGCACTCTGAACTAGTAAAGTAAAAGGTTCGTGCGATTTGTTACAAGGGTGGAATATGGCAAGGATCCTGCCCTGGGAGTACGGGGGGGGGGGGTTACGCTCCGCTGAGTCGGTTAAAAGCAAGCCTTCCACCCATTTTGCCACCCACAAAATTTGGGACGCCAAGAAGTAATGTTCTAGTTTGGGTAGAGCCAGCCCTCCCTTCGACCGTGGCAAATACAACTTCGCTAGCGCCACTCTGCACCGCGAATTATTCCAAATGAAGTCCCTCACAATCCTCTCCAGGAAGCGGAAAAAGGACACCGGTAGGTAAAGCGGTAGATTAGAGAAGTAATAAAGGAGACGCAGCAACATGACCATTTTGATTAACTCCACCCTACCTATTACCAAAGGGTTAAGCGTCTTCCAAAACTTAATCTGAGACTTGAGCGCTGTAACCGCCCTAGTAATATTACCATCCAGAAGATCCCGATCATTATGATAGATGCGGATGCCTAAATATCTGAACACCACCGGTTGCCAGTGCACTACTGTCCCATCCACCTCCCAACTCGGATCTTCCATATCAGGATGAAAGGGGTATAAACAAGACTTATCCCAGTTCACACCTAACCCCGACAGAGACGCAAAGGACCGCAATGTATCCAGGATGACTCGTGGGATCGCTCGGATATCCTTAACGTACAGCAGAATGTCGTCCGCTTAAAGCGAAATCGCATGTATGCCGTCCCCAAGCCGTATCCCCCAAGCCGATGCCGAGTTTCGCAGCGCCATCGCTAATGGTTCAATCACTAGAGCAAAGATCAAGGGGGAAAGAGGGCATCCCTGGCGAGTTCCCCGTTCTATCAATATAGGGTCAGAAAAGAGAGTCCCCAGCCTCACCCGGACCTTAGGAGCCCCATAAGTAATTGAATAAGGCTTAAGATGTACGGCCCAAAGCCAAAGCGATTGAGCACCACGAACATAAAGGACCACTCAACCGTGTCAAAAGCCCGTTCCAGGTCCAGCACAGCACAACCGGCCATCGGCCAGTCTTCCGCAGAGCAATGCATCACCCGGAACAACCGTCGTATATTGAGCGACGTGTTACGGGCTGGAACAAATCCACTTTGGTCCTGATGAACCAGTTGTTGGATCAGCGGCGCCAGTCGAGCCGCCAGGATGCCTGCTAAGATCTTATAGTCCCCGTTCAGAAGCGCCAAGGGGCGGTAAGCTCCCGTTGATGTGGGGTCTCGACCCGATTTGGGAAGCGTAATCAGTGTAGCCTCCGTCATTGAGGCTGGGAGGGCAAGGACCTCCAGCGCCTCCAAGTATACTTTGAGTAGTTGTGGGCCCAGAGGGTCCGCATACGCCTTGTAAAATTCATGGGGGAAACCGTCAGGACCAGGAACCTTCCCAGACGGTAAAGCCCTCATCATACCCCGAACTTCATCCAACGTGAGCGGGGCATCTATCTCCGTCCGCTGCTCCAGCGACAAGACAGGGAAAGGGATTCCATCTAAGAACTCCTGTATCGCCTCCTCCAGGGCCCGTCGTCTAGATTTATAAAGCTGTGTAAAGTGGGCAGTCAGTTCCCCATGTATTTCCAATTGCGTGTGCCTAAGTCTCCCATCCGAAGATCGGAGAGACATAATCGGACCATCCGACTGCTCCTGCTTGATTAACCAGGCAAGAAGAGGCCAGAGCGGTCCGGCATGTACTGACGTGGAGTGCACCGCAAAGTTGAGGCAGTGCTGCCGATCAAGTAGCTCCGCATGTTGCTTGCGTGCCTCCTCTAAGGAAGCCTATTCCCCAGCATCAAATGGTAGCAAACGTCTCTCAGATTCTAGTAATTCCGATGCCACCTGCTGTTGCAGCCCGCAACCCAGCCCCAGACATTTCCCTCTCAAGTTGACCTTCATGGCTGCCCATTCCACCAACGAAGAGGAGGCAGTATCCGCATTAATCTCAAAGTACTCCCCAATAGCGTCACCGATCGTCTCACGAAAGACCAAGTCCTCCAACAACGCAGGCTGCAACCTCCATGTAGGAATCCCCGGAATCCCGCCCTCCCAGGCCAGCACAACAGAATGAGGATTATGATCCGAATGCGTGCGCCCCCAGTATTCCGACCCCAGAACATATGGAAGGAGGGAGGGGGACCCAAGGAACCAATCCAGACGGACGTGCAGATTATGAGGTACCGAATAGAAAGAGTATACCCTCTCTCCCGGGTGATGATGTCTCCAAATGTCCACCAGACCCCAACCAGTCAGCACCGCAGAATTAGTCGTGGCGGCTGTGCCCCTAAGCGGAGGAAAGGACCTATCAGTCCCTACGTCCAAAACACTGTTAAAGTCCCTACCCAGTAACCACAGGATCTCACACCATTTCCCCAGAGCAAGGGATAACTGATTATAGAATGGGCCCTGATCCACATTCGGCGCATACACATTTCCCAACAATATATGACGTCCATCCAGTCTACCTTTTACAAGAATGTACCTGCCTTCTCTATCAATATGAACCTCATCCATGGCAAAGGGTGTCCCAGGGCGTACCCAGATAAGAGCCCCCCTAGCAAACAGGGAGTAGTCTGTGGCGTATATTTTACCCCTCCACCTGCGCTGTAACCTGGCATCTTCTACTGCATTTAGGTGAGTCTCCTGCAAGAGTGCCACGTGTACATTATGCCGTTTAAGATAGGAGTACACTGCGTACCTACGGGAAGGCGTGCGAAGACCCCGGACATTCCAGGTAAGTATCATGTGACCCATGTCCAAGCTAAAGGAAGTAAACAGCAATAGACAGTACCCCCCTCCACCTGGATTCCATTAAATAGCAGTCGGGTATGCACCATAACAACTCCATTACCCACCCCATGGACCTCTGCAGCAAAAGGGGAAGGGGAAAAACCAAACCAGGAGAGAAGAAACCTTATAAGAGCAACCCCCACAACATTGTGGTGTCCTCCAAACACAAAGTACAGCAGCACAGCCGTGTGTCCTACTGGTCCCGAAGAGATGGGGAAAACAGGGGATTGTGTAACCATGCAGGGTGTATCATTGTGCATCCCCTCAAAGACATCTAGTAACATATCATCACATCTTATAGGTGAAAAACAGCCCCCCCCAAGGCGCAGAGGCAACTCCAACCTGCCCACCCGGCCCCATACAAACAATATTGTTGTTTTGAATACCCACAGCAGTTCAAGTAACAGTACCCATGAATAAATGTTAAATACGGCCACTTTCAACCAATACCATCCGCCGTCTGAGGTGTAACTTCTGGCCTTCTTATAGAAACCTTGTCAGAGGAATCTGCTATTGAGGAGCCCCCATCCTCCAAAGAGTGAACGGATGTGTCTGCTTTGTCCTCCGGCCCTGCTGTGTCCGCCATCTGTTCCGCAATACGAACCACCTCCTGCCGCTCTCTGCGAATCTGTTCTGGGCCAGACGCCGACGCCGACCCCATGAATCTCCTCCCTGTCCCCTGCCATCTGCTTCCCCAGGCCATGTCACACCAGTGCCCATGGGTCTTGGGCCAGAGTACTGACCTGATGTCTCCAGCCAGTCCAAGGCATCCTGTGGTGTGTCGAAGAATCTGGACTTTCCATCCAAAACTACACGGTCGAGCTGGGAACAATAGCGAGTAGGAGAGATTGAGCTGCCGGAGCTGACGCTTGACTGGTAAGAAGGACCCCCGCTGCCGTTGAACCTTCATTGTATAGTCCGGAAAGAACAACACCTTGGCGTTTTCATATTGAATGTCGTCCAGCTTCCTTGTCTCTCGGAGGATGACATCGCGGTCCCTGAAGTGTAGTAGTTTGAAGATAAGCGGGTGTGCTCTGGCCCCGGGGGCCGGCTTCCTACCCGGAACCCGATGTGCCCGTTTTATAGTGAAGAATGGGGAAAATTCAGTGTTGGGTAAGATGAATTTCAGCCAGTGTTCCAGGAAGGTAACCGCGTCCTGTCCTTCCGCACCTTCCGGCAGTCCAATCAACTGGACATTGTTCCTCCGGGAGCGGCCTTCCGCATCCTCCATGCGCTCCTCCAGATACCGTATCCGAGCTTCATGTGCATTCTGCTGCTTTTCTTGAAACTCAATTGAGCTACCTCCTGCTCTACAGCAGTGACCCGATCCTTTAAGTTTCGGTGATCAGCATGGAGTAGGGTAAGATCCAGCGACACCTTGTCCAACCTGACTTCCATAGATGTACGAGAACGCTCGATGGCTTGTAGGATAGCATCCAGACGGTCATCATGAGTCGTCTGCCCCATCACTTGCAGTGGCGGATTAGCGTCACCGGCGCCCGCAGCTTGCGAGGAGGTCCTTGACCCGGTACCCCTGGTGCGGCCCATTCTTCCAGCCACGACTAGTCTCACCTGTGACACCACCAGAGACTCCAACCGGCTAAAGTATCAGGGCGTCACCCCTCTCCAAGTACGTGGGGCAGTCCAAATGTGTACTGCGGAAATGCACCGCCCAGTGTTATCTCGCCCGTCGTCGTGTCTCCGGTCCACGGTTCACCATCCCACCAGGCACGAACGAAACTATTTGCTCCGACCCAGTATTGTAGAGGCCCACTACCATAGCTCTACCCCACTGTCTCTGCCCCTGGGCCGCCACTCACCCCCGGCTGTGTCCGTCACTGCCCAGCTAGCGAGTACTGTCCAAATCCTGATGGAAGGGGGCCCCCTAATGCGCCGTTCAGCTCTCCACTAACACTCTCCCCAGTAGGCCGCAGTTACAGGTTCCATGCTGCTCTCCCGTCGCTCACTTCCAGTGGGGTACCAGGGTGTCACGTCGCCTCCCCTATCTGGATGGCGTCACCACATCTCAGTGCTATTGTAGGCCTGCGTACTTCCACTCCACTCGCCTACAACCACTGCAGAAGGATTACCGGCCCAGTGTGCCACCTCGGGTATTCCAGACCCTGGCTCCCCTTCAAAGCTTGTCTCCACCACGTTTAGCCTGCAGTCCCACTGTGCATCCCAGGCCCCAAGTCCTTACTCCACCATAAGGACCTCAGGTCAGTCAGCCGACCTCCTCACACATCTATTGCTGGGGCTCCCAAAAATCACCGCACACAGGCACTTCCTCCAATTACCCCGCTGGCTCCACCTCACCAATCCTCCCGTGTTTTCCTGGGGCACCGCTGGTCCCGACCCGGCCACAGCTGGTGAGTGCACCTTCCACCAGGGCCTTGCAGGCCGCACACCTCACCACTCACCGCATCTCGGGAGCCGGTTCTCCCTTCTTCCGTTCTGCACCCCTCGTCACAGGGGGCACCACACATAAAGGCGGACTGTTTCAGCAGCCGAGACCTGGTCGCAGACAATTCCAGGCCTCCCTCCAGTTCAGGCCTCCGCTGCGTGCGACTTCTGATCGCACCGCACGGCCGAGACCCACGAGAGCCTCGTTCCGCCACAATACCCTCCAGACAGCTCACAGACACCGTTTAGCGATCGCCTATATGGCCCACAGGGACCTTACTCCGCCGGCACAGCCCCTGGGCAATCCGTTGGCTCCTCCTCACCATACGCTCCGTACCAGGCCGGGCCTGACCCGGTCGGATCCAGCGTGCACACTGCCCATTGGAGCTCCACCGGCTGCACGTCTCCTCAGGGGCCGGCTCTCTATCCTCCGCCCCAAGCCTTCCTGCGGGATCACAATGTGTAAAAAAAGGGGGGGGGGGAGCAAATCAGGTAACCCGATCTCAGGCGAATGCTCAGCGCCCGGCAGATCGTGGGTGCGGCCTGCTGGCCTCTCGTCACCGCTCCGCTATCCTCAGCCGCAGCCTCGCATCGGTGTCCTGCTTCTGCCTCTGCTGGCCCCTGGGGGTGTCACTGGAGCATGGGACACAGCCCCACGGCAAAGGATGGCAGTGATTCCGGATAGAACTGGCGGATTATGGGGAGAAATGACGGAGCGCTCCTAAAATACGTCGGCCATGCTGCCCCTGCAGGCCACGCCCCCAGGAGAACAAATTGTTATATTAATACAACCAAACTATTTAGTTTAACTAGCGGCAAACTTTTGGGACTTGAGACCAGGGAGAAATTTGTATCCAAATCATGCTGAATAAGAAAAATGCACAGCTGTTTGCAAAGGCCTTAAAATGGTTTTTGCGCACTGCATGGAGGCCATACTGTGGAGCCAGTACTGCGATCTTACAAAATTGTAGTTCGTGCTCTTGTTAATTTATGGTGTATCTGCACGGATACGACACGAAAATATCTCTGCATGCCACTGAAGCATCTACATGAAGTAGACTTTATCGCTTATTTTGTTCTACAACAATTGAGATGATTATGTGAGGGTTCAATGTTAAATCATCATGGTGCATATCACTTCTATTAACACTCGTATTGTACTGTCATGGCTAGGACGGAACATCATACATTTTTAGACATACCTTACAGGGCAACATAGTATTAATATCATAGAGGCTAGGATACATATATTGGCCTTTACCTTCATTTAGATTGGATTACTGAACAGTAAGTTGCAATTTAAAGGCATCCAGTTCACTACTGCAGTGTTTTAAAAAAAAAAAAAAGAACTGTGAATCTCTGAATTTGCAGTGTGCATGAAGCTGATTATAGTATTTTTGTGACAAAGGGATCATATTCTCACATTTTGGCTGTTAATTGTATATAGCGCTTTGCCATTGTACGTGGATATGTCAAACGATTCACAATTAAGGTATGAATTTATGAAGATACGGCTTAGTTCATATTAATATATATACAATTATGAACATGAATCAATGTTCCAGTTAATCTCGTATCAGGTAGGTTCTGTAAAACTGCAATTGTGGAAACTCAATTGCATATATTTGTTAAATGCAAACTCTTTATTATTATTAGGAAAGCTTTAATTCAATCACACTTGCATTGGAAGGAAAAGGTGCAAAATTATGAAATTAGTTTTACAAGTGGTTCTTATTTCAACTGCAAATATAGTTTAATCCTTGGGTGCTATTCGGAACTGTTGACAATGGCCAACAGAAGATGTGTGCGTATGTAAATATTTGTAGACCTAGCTGCATTTGGAGATTCAAGAGTGCAAAGAGAGCTACTTGTTTTTTCAATTGGAGTGAAAAACAATTGAACCTCAGGGACACCAAAGTCACCACAATACTGCTGAATAACCACTGACTTTCCCACAACCTGGAGGAATGGCCTCACACTGACTTTCCATCTGGGCAAAAGGATTAACTGCTTTAGTGAGGTGGACTTCCCATTGACATCCACCATACTACTACTTTCACATTGCAGTGGACATCAATGGGTCATACAAGAAACGAAAATTGTCCTGGTGAAAATACTAGAAAGGTTTTACTTTCCTGAAATCAAGGTCTCGACTCCTGTCCTGAGTTAGATGTTTAGGTCTCGCCTACGCAGCGCGCATGCCTGTTCCCTTCTCAACTGCTTGTCTTTCACGCGCGCGCTTGTTTACATTCAGCGGCACGCGTCATCGCTCCTGGTTTCGTTTCTTTAGATGTGCTCTGGGCCGGCATCTTTTCGTAGGCAGACCCGCTTCATTGCACTTCTGCTCCAGCGCTGGCCCGTCTCTGCAGCAAGCATTCGAATGTGAGCAGCTTTTATATTCCTCATGTTCCTTCTGCGGTTCTGCCCAGAGGGCTTGGCGGGCCCCTTGCCTCCCTCTCCTCAGCACTTCTCGCGCTCATCCATTTCTCCATCTCCCCCCTCTCCTTTTTGCTCCCATTTCTTTCTTCCGCTATTTTCTTCCCCCTTAGCACCGCTTGCTCCCTCCCTCCTCTGCACTTCACGCTCGCCCTAGTTTCCTCTGTCTCTCCTAAGCATTCCTTGCTTGGTGTACCTCTTTGCCCATCCCCCTATTTTCTTTCACAGTCTCTTCATTCCTTCCCTTCCCTGTCTGTCGTCTTTTCTTTCTTTTTCACCGTTTATCTGTCACACTCACTTATCATCCTACCCCTCTCACTCCCCTCCCCTCCCTGCCTTGTGTTCAGCGCCTGTCCTGCTCAAATTGCATTTCTAGAACAAGGTCACGCTTGCAAATATTTGATATGCCTTTGGGCACTTTTCTCCTTTTGGGTTTAATGTCATGTGCAAAAACCACAGCCAGTTCTGGCTAATCAATAAGTACTTCACATGGCGAAGCGTGGGAGCTCAAGATTAAAAAGGAAAAAAGCAAAATACAAGTGTCAGAAGGCAATGTCATGCTGGCTGAAAAGCCTGAAGAGGAGCAAAATATCACATAGGACATAAGATAATTTGAAGGCGCATGATCATATTTGAAAGGCATGCAAACTAAGCTGATTCTATGAAATGTAGCACTGAAACTGGTAGACTTGCAGAATGTAGTCAGTCATATGCCAAGATCAACTGCATTAAGCCAATTTGATAGATTTGCTTCTGAAAGACTCAGGGCTGGTTCAGATACAGTCACCTGAGACTGAAAAAGTTTAATAAAGTTGGTCACAATAAACAACATATCAGATACCTTTGAAATGCTAGCCAGGCTGGGTCAGTCAGTAATCTATCAGTGTTCCATCTGAAAGGTATCTAAAGCTGGAGAAGAGTACGTTCTGTGCCATGAATTTGCATATATCATACCTGACTCATCCCTATCACTACTGCACTACATGATGAAACTTAAGTACAAAGAAAAGCATACAGGTTTAATTCGTATAGAGCTAATTTACCCGGCTGACTCTCTTGGCAATAACAGCTAACAGATTTTTGTTGTTACTAATTTCTCCATCTCGAAAAGATTAAGTCGAGTTGACCTGATGGGATTTGAACGCAACTTTAAGGTCAAACACAGACTACCTGAGTGGATACGTTAGTTCACCTAGCCAGCACTTCTTGCTTAATGCAATAAAGGACAAAATGAAAAAAACTTGCACCTGATATATACATTTTTGTAGTTTCTAAAGAAACAAGCATTGGCATAGCCAATAGGTCTCGCTTTTGGGACCTTGTAAGTATTTAGTTATGCAGCACAATATCCTTGGTGCAACAACATCAACTGTTGTATGGCTAAACACTTATAAGGTCCCAAAGGCGAGACCTATTGGCTATGCCAATGCTTGTTTTAGTTTTGCTGTGACTAGTAGCGCACTGATGTCACAGGAAAACAAAAGTGAAAGCAGACTGTGCTAAAGGTGCATTTTATTTTTGTTCGGTGCTGAGTGGTGGCATAACTCTGCCCTCAAGCACAAATGAGCACAGTAGAGGCAGCGTTAGAAAGGGGACAATTTCTACTTTCCCGCGCTCCCTCCCTTGTGGATCCCTGCTTGGGGATTGCATCAGACACATGATTAACAAGTTTGGATCCATTACACTGAACACAGGGTTAATGTTGGGAGGGGAAGGCCCCCCTCACATGGGCCCATGCTCCCCCGCCTTCCCTGGCCACAAGAGTCTTTCTGATCCCCTTTGGGGGCTGGATAGGGGGTGTTTACCCAGTCACCTCCCACCACCCCTCACTTCCCAGGAGCAGAAAACTCACTAGACCACCAGTGGAAACATTTTGGATTTACTGTTACGGGGGAGCTGCTCCCTAACATGGGTCTCTGCTTCCCTTTCATTCCCAGGGCGAAAGAGTCTTTCTGCACCTCATGGGGGGGAATATCAGATGATACAAAGCATGCTTAAAACGCATTACCACACAATTGCAGCAGTATTGACTGATATTAATACATGTATTACACAGTGGCAGTCACCACTGTGTAGTTATGGTTAGGTCACTGTTTTCTTAATAAATTTGGCGCTGTTTGACTGATCTGTACTAAACTTTCCAAACCAAAGTTCATCCACCTCATCTTCTTCCTGGAAAGTTCTATGTTGATCTGTCAAGCGTGGCCAAGAAAAAGGCGTTTACGCCTCAGAACCTTGATTTCCGCTGTTAATTCCCATAGGAAACTTTGCTCTCAGATACAGAAACGGAATTACACCGAATTTGGCAAAAAGTTAATTCTTTAGTCAGAAAGCGTGCTTTTTTTGATGTGGCGTAAATCCTTTCAGCAGTTTTTGAGAAATTCTTGTTAAAAGAGGTGTTTGGGTCGGGCTAGAAGGGGTTCCTATGTCCTGAAAATGTTACATTATTTTTGAGTGAAATCTATAAAATTTGGGAGAAGACCCCTCAAACCCCCTTTAATAAAAATAAAAATATATATATGTGTATATATATTATCTACTGGCGGTCGCCAGTAGATAGTTATAGTTACAACCTATTATCCATAGGAAATCCGCGACATTCTATTTGAAATAACGTTGGCGCCGGTTGACGAATCTTCGTGAAAGTTTCCAACTTGTTGGGGCGCTCCGCTCCTACCCTGAAAGTCTCGGGGTGATATGTGAAGCGGGGCCGAGAAAAAGGGGGGTCCCAAAACGCGTTTTCCCCATTCATTTTTCCATAGGAACCTTTAGTCGCAGCTACAGCCTCGAACTGCTGAACGGAATTACCCCAAATTTGGCAAAGAGGTAGCCCTTGGTTCAGACTGGTGCCTTTTGCTAAAATGGTGTAAATCCGTTCAGTAGTTCCTGAGAAATTCACAATTAAAATCACATATATATCTATGGGCGCGTCGGATCCGCTGTACCCTCCCGATCACGAGCTGCATGCTAATTGGCTGTCAACACTCCAAATCAAGAAGTGTTGGCAGCCATTTTATCCTCGGTAGAACCGAGGGACAGAAACAAGTGCGCAAAGCGCAAAAGGGGGCAGGGTAGAAACACCCTGACCCCCTAGGTCTGCTCAGGGGTCCCACAAGGACCCCCTGGGCAGAAAAGATTTTTTTTTTTAAATCGGCGGGATGCGCTTAGGGTGCGCGTATCCCGCCGAGAAAAAAAGAAACAAGTGCGCAAAACGCACAAAGGGGGCAGGGTAGAAACCCCTAGGCCTGCTCAGGGGGTCCCACAAGGACCCCTGGGCAAAAAAAAAGCATTTAAAAAAAAAAAATCGGCAGGGTGCGCGAATCCTGCCGAAAAAAAAAATCGAGCGCGGTCTCCCGCGCTTCGGTGCACTGAGCCCCGGGTGGCCCAAGTCCCGGGGGCATGGTGGGGGGATAATTTAATGTGTGGGGGCCTCAAAGGGCTCCCAAGCCCCGGGGACCGCCACCCCCGGGGCTTTTTAAAAATGGTGCGGGAGGGCTCTGAGCCCTCCCGCAGCCCCGGGGACCACCACCTCCCCGGGGCTTTTTTTATTAATTTAACAACCTGGGTGGGGGGCTCCAGCCCCCACACGCCCGGGGACCGCCACCTCCCCGGGGCACTAACAAATTAAAATGGGGGTCCGTTTGGACCCCGAGCTCCGGGGACCACCACCTCCCGGGGCTGTGCTGATGTAGGGAGGGGGCCGCGCGTCCCCCTCCTGGAGCCCTTGATGGCCCTGGGGACCACCACCCCCCAGGGCCGGCTCCTGCAGTGTCCCGGGGTGCCTACCCCGGGACACTGTAGTTTGCTATGGCAGGACGGGAGCCTCGCGGCTCCCGTCCTGCCATAGCTAAACTGCTTTGGATATTGGAAGAGAGAGCAGGAAACCTGCTCTCTCTTCCAATATCCAAAGCCGACTGACTTTCCACATGGGGAGCAGCATGTCAGCTGCTCCCCATGTGTAAAGCAATGCCGGCTCCCGTAGGACAGGGGAGCCGGCGGGACTGTGGGGATTGGGGACCCCACAGTCCCCAACGGAGGCCAGGCCCCGGGGGATGGGGTCCCCGGGGCAAGTAGTGGCCCAGGAGGGGGCCACGCGGCCCCCTCCCAAAAAAGAAAATTAAAAAAATGAAAAGGCCGGCCCCGGGGGATGGGGTCCCCGGGGCCTTAAATGGCCAGAGGAGGGGGGCCACGCAGCCCCCTCCAAAGAATAAAAATAAAAAGGCCATGCCCCGGGGATGGGGTCCCCGGGCCAATACAGGCCCAGGGAGGGAGCCACGCGGCCCCTTCCCGTTTTTTTTTTAATTAAAATTTTTAAAAAGGGGTAAGGCCCTGGGGGATGGGGTCCCCAGGGCATAAAAACAGGAAAAAGGAAGGGGGGGCCACACAGCCCCCCTTCAGGGGACAATTTTTTTTTTTTTTTGTAAAAACGATCGGGCCCGCAGGCCCCGCCCCTTCCTTCACCACTCTGAAACGCGCCCTGGCGCGTTTGCAGAGGAGGAACAATTCCCCTTGAATACTGGGGGTCCCTGGGAGCCAACTAGCCCACCAGGAACCTCCAATATGCGCCAGGGGCTGCGTTGCAGAGACGTGTAGAGGGGCCACACCCCTTTACACCTCTCTGCAACGCAGCTCTGTGGCGCTTTTGGAGGTATATGGTGGGCTAGTTGGACTCCGAGGACCCTCAGGATTCAAGGGACTTAATCCTCAACTTAAAACGCGCCACGGGCGCGTTTGCACAGTGGTGAAGGGAGGGGCGGGGCTTCAGGTGACATGTGTGCAAACAGGCCCCGTGGCGCGTTTTAAGATGGGGAATTAAATCCTTCAATCCTGAGGGTCCCTGGGGGCCAACTAGCCCAACAGGTACATCCAGAAAGCGCCACAGAGCTGCGTTGCAGAGAGGTGTAAAAGGGGTGTGGCCTCTCTACACGTCTCTGCAACGCAGCCCCCTGGTGCATATTGGAGGTTCCTGGTGGGCTAGTTGGCCCCTAGGGACCCTCAGGATTCAAGGGGACTTAATTCCCCAACTTAAAACGCGCAACGGTGCGCGTTTGCACAGATGTCACCTCAGGCCCCGCCCCCTCCCTTCACCATTGTGCAAATATTCCTCTAAAATCAGCCGAAATACGAATTCCGATTTACTCACCTGTTATCAGGAGAGACCTCAGTGCTGTATCTTTCAGCCCAGTACTGGTCCTGAAAAGTAATTCTAACCATACTTACCAGTAACTTGAATTTCCTTCCATAGGCTAACATTGACTGGTTTCACTTGGAAATTCTTCTAAGTGTGGAGTTTTGGAACTTTAAAATATTCCTCTAAAATCAGCCGAAATACGAATTTCGATTTACTCACCTGTTATCAGGAGAGACCTCAGTGCTGCATCTTTCAGCCCAGTACTGATCCTGAAAAGTAATTTTAACCGTACTTACCGGTAACTTGAATTTCCTTCATAGGCTAACATTGACTGGTTTCACTTGGAAATTCTTCTAAGTGTGGAGTTTTGGAACTTTAAAATATTCCTCTAAAATCAGCCGAAATACGAATTCCGATTTACTCACCTGTTATCAGGAGAGACCTCAGTGCTGTATCTTTCAGCCCAGTACTGGTCCTGAAAAGTAATTTTAACCGTACTTACCGGTAACTTGAATTTCCTTCATAGGCTAACATTGACTGGTTTCACTTGGAAATTCTTCTAAGTGTGGAGTTTTGGAACTTTAAAATATTCCTCTAAAATCAGCCGAAATACGAATTTCGATTTACTCACCTGTTATCAGGAGAGACCTCAGTGCTGCATCTTTCAGCCCAGTACTGATCCTGAAAAGTAATTTTAACCGTACTTACCGGTAACTTGAATTTCCTTCATAGGCTAACATTGACTGGTTTCACTTGGAAATTCTTCTAAGTGTGGAGTTTTGGAACTTTAAAATATTCCTCTAAAATCAGCCGAAATACGAATTTCGATTTACTCACCTGTTATCAGGAGAGACCTCAGTGCTGCATCTTTCAGCCCAGTACTGATCCTCAAAAGTAATTTTAACCGTACTTACCAGTAACTTGAATTTCCTTCCATAGGATATCATTGCCTGCTTTTTGCTGAAAAAGTTTCTAAGTGTTGATTTTTGAAACATACAAATATTCCTCTAAAATCAGCCGAAATCCGAATTCTGATTTACTCACCTGTTATCAGGAGAGACCTCAGTGCTGCATCTTTCAGCCCAGTACTGGTCCTGAAAAGTAATTTTAACCGTACTTACCAGTAACTTGAATTTCCTTCCATAGGCTAACATTGACTGGTTTCACTTGGAAATTCTTCTAAGTGTGGAGTTTTGGAACTTTAAAATATTCCTCTAAAATCAGCCGAAATACGAATTCCGATTTACTCACCTGTTATCAGGAGAGACCTCAGTGCTGCATCTTTCAGCCCAGTACTGATCCTCAAAAGTAATTTTAACCGTACTTACCAGTAACTTGAATTTCCTTCATAGGCTAAGATTGACTGGTTTTCAGCAAAAAAGTTTCAAAGTGTTGATTTTCACAAACTACAAATATTCCTTAAAAATCGCCTGTATGACTTAAACGCATTCTTTCAACTGTTTACAGGAGATGCACCAGTGCTGGATCCAGGATCCAACACTGAGTAAGAAAAAGTAACGATAACAGTTTTTACCTGCTAAGTGAATTTCCTTCCATAGGATAACATTGGTGATTCTATGAGAAAAAGTTTCTAAGTGTCAACTTTTAAAATACAATAATATTCCTTAAAAATCACGACTGTAACCAAAACGCTTTTACTCAACTGTTTACAGGAGATGTACCAGGACTGAATCTAGGATCCAGTCCTGTGGTTAGAAAAGTAATCCATAAAGTAACTAATTGCATTTAACTAGAAATTCACATTGAGCTGAATGTTGCATTGTGTTTGAAAATGTGTTGCCCATTGCAACAACTGTAACTACTGTACTTAAAAGTCTATTGCCTATCTGCAAAGTATTTAAACTAAAGTAATTCATTCTGAGAAAGTATTTTTTGTAATGTATAATGTAATTACAATGTAATTTAAAAATAAAATATGTAAAAAAAATTGTTTCTAAAAATGTAGTAAATCAGTATGAAAAAATTAATATAACAATTAATACATTTAAAAATTGTCATTTACAAAACCTTTGAAATTCACTGAAAAAACCGTAGGTTTCAGGCACGTTATAGTTAGAAATTAGCATTTAAAAAACCTTTGAAATTCACTGAAAAAACCATAGGTTTCAGACACGTTATAGTTACAAATTAGCATTTAAAAAACCTTTGAAATTCACTGAAAAAACCATAGGTTTCAGACACGTTATAGTTACAAATTGGCATTTAAAAAACCTTTGAAATTCACTGAAAAACCATAGGTTTTAGGGACAGTTATAGTTACTTGGACATTGCACTCGTACAAAACCCGTGAAATTCCCCCGTTATAGTTAGTTCAGCTAACTATAACTCGCGCACCCGCAATGCACTGCTGATGACGTCACATATTACATCACTCATGACATGGTCAGTGACATCACTGATGACATCACTGATGACATCTCAAATGACATCACTGATGACATCATCCACGTGATAATCTGATGCACCTCCTCACACCCTAATATAACCTTTGATACACCCACTCTAAATTACAGACTGCCATTCGCAAAACCATAGACACTCCAACACCAATAACTACATACCCACTCACTGATTCTTAGGTCTACACACACACATCCACTCACTCACCCGTACAGTCACTCATACTTACGGTCACTCAGTACAGGACTATCATATGCACTCTTACTCCTATATAGACACTCAAACAACGCCACTCATCCATAGTGATACTCACACACCTAGTCAGTCATGCAAATAATTAAACACACTGCCATTTACTCACCTAACCAGTTATACACACACCAGCTCACTTACTCATACAAATAGTAGCACATTGTTACGCTCTTATACAATCACTGATACAAGCACACACTCATCCATACAGCCACTATCACAATCACTCACTCTTGCTTATAGCTATTTATATACTCCAACACACATATATACTGCCTTTCACATATGTAGTTACTCACACATGTACCACTGGAACATACATTCACTCACTAACACACTCTTACACACACTTACCCACCCATACAGTCTATCACAGATGCACTCTTGAAACCATCCACCCAGTGAATCACCCACTCACACATCTATGCACAGAGTTGCACACACCCCTCCCACACAAACACTCAGGCACCCATACAGATACTCAGACAAGCATTCAATAACTCATATAGACACTCATGTAGCTATTCACAAACACATGCATCCACTTACACAGCAACAGACAGACGGATACAGACATTCATCCAGTTTAGTCACTAACCCATGCATTCAGTAAGATACGTTAAATCACTCACTTATAGAGTCAGTCACGCACCTACTAAATCATCCATACAGACACTTACACACCCACTCATTCTTCAATACGTCTTTTCCTATATATATTAAAAATATTTAAACTTTACAGAAACACACAGTCACTGGATGATGTCATCAGTGATGTCATCAGTGATGTCATCAGTGATGTCATTTGAGATGTCATCAGTGATGTCATCAGTGATGTCACTGACCATATCATGAGTGATGTAATATGTGACGTCATCAGCAGTGCATTGCGGGGGCGCGAGTTATAGTTAGCTGAACTAACTATAACAGGGGAATTTCACGGGTTTTGTACGAGTGCAATGTCCAAGTAACTATAATTGTCCCTAAAACCTATGGTTTTTCAGTGAATATATATATATATATATATATATATATATATATATATATATATATATATATATATATATTCTCTTCTACCCTTTTACATTACCCCTTCCTACCCTTATGCTTACCTGTACCTAAACATCAAACCCTAAAAACCTCTTACTAACACATACCCTTAGTTATCTTTGATCCATAAAAACCAGATCTGAAAGAGACACGTTAGTGACAGATTCCTTACCTTAGAATATCCGCAGGCGGCAGGCTGGATCCGGAAAGTTTTGCGTAGCAGTACCCTTGCGCGTCGGTAGGCGGCGTCGTGCGGCTCCGCGTCCGTCATCGGCGTTGGGATCGCCGGGATGACGTCACGGGCAGTACTTAGACGCCGCCCCTGCGCGCTGACGTCAGTTCTTTCTTTTTCCGCGCCAGTAAGCGCAGATCCGGGAAGAGCAGTGCCCTAGTCATTTTTTGACTAAGTTTTTTGTGATTTTTATCACTGTTTTTTCTCGAGTCGTTCGACTCCGAAGGTGTCGGTAGGGATGCCCGGCTTTAAGCCATGCGACGCCTGTGGTCGGATGATGTCGATCACGGACCCGCATCGAGTCTGTCTCTACTGCCTTGGGCGCGACCACGACCCCAAGTCGTGCCCCGACTGCCGGGCCTTGCATCCGAAGGCTTTGCGAGAGCGGTCTCGAAAGCTCCTCGAGGTCCGGCAGTCAGCTCCGCGCCACTCCAAGCCCCGGTCACGTGAGAGGTCGAGGGGCCGGTCGCGGAGTCCTCATCGGTCGTCGGGGTCCAAGTTTTCGCACTACTCCAGTAAGTCAAAGCACAAGAAGTCGAAGAAGCGTCATCGCTCGACGACTTCCCCTCGCCGGTCTTGCGACTCGGCTGAGGGTCCCGTCGGCACCGTCCCCGCGGCTCCGGGAGTGCCTGTGGAGCCGCCGCCGCATTACCCGCCTTATCAGGGTTCGGCGGCGACTCCGGCCGAGATACAGGAGTTCCTGTCGACCATGGCCCGCCTCTTCGGGCCTCAAGGTCCCCCCGGTGCGCCTTTGGGCCCCGCTGGCCCTGATGGGGTTCCTACGGCGCCTCCGGCGACTCCGGTCCCGGCACCGCCTGTCACGCCGGCCTCGGTCCCGGCCCCGACCCCGGCTCCGGTGCTGCCACAACCCCGATCGACGCCGGTTGACCAGACGACACCTCCACCGGCGTCGATTTCACCGGTGCCGTTCCCGACGCCGTCCGGGGCTCCGGGCCGCGTCGTACCCCGGATCTCTCCAGATCCGGACACGGCGCCGGACCGACGTCGATCGACGCCGGCGCCGATGAGACCTCGGGTCCCACATGTCCCTCCTCCTTATTTTGAACCAGAATTGGAGGACGAAGAGAACTGGGAGGGGTCTGATGACCCTCTCACAGCCCAATGTGAGTTTGATCAGGACTGGGCTGAGGAACTTGGGGATGCCAGTGGTCTGGACACCTCCCCTGACACTGGCATGCTGTCTCCTCCTTCCGTGGCAACGGAGGAGGGAGCAAACTTTGCAACGGTGTTGCGTAGAGCAGCTGAGGCCTTACACCTCCAGTTGCCTACAGTGGCTGTCAGGACTAACATCCTGACGGAAGTGCTTCAGCCGGCGGCTACCTCCTCGGAGCCACTGCTGCTGTTCAACGAGGCACTTTCGGACGTTCTTTTGGGCACCTGGTCCAAGCCCACCACAGGGGCTCCTGTGGATAGGAACGTAGCCCGACGCCATCGCCCTGCTCCGGGCGACCCCTGTTCCTCTCCCAACACCCCACCCCTGAGAGCTTGGTTGTCCAAGCCTCTGCTTCCCAAAGCGCCTTCCCTACCGCTCCCCCGGATAGGGAATCCAAACGCCTGGATCAATTTGGGAAGAAGGTTTTTTCTTCCTCCAGTGCTGGCTTGCGGTCTGTCAACACCACTTGCCTCTTGGGCCGATATTCCCACTCCTTGTGGGATTCGGTGGCGCAAGTTCTGCCCCAGTGTCCTGAGGAGGTCCAGGCACTGCTTTCCCGCGCCATTGCGGAAGGAAGGGATGCGGCAAAGTACACCATCAGATGTGGCCTTGATACCGCCGACTCGCTAGGCAGATCGCTTGCGACGACAGTGGCGTTGCGCCGTCACGCCTGGCTGAGAACCACTGGTTTCTCGGGCAATGTCCAAAACACTCTTATGGACATGCCCTTTGATGGGGTCGGTCTTTTCGGAAACAAGGCAGACCATGCGCTGGAGCGCTTTAAGGACTCGCGGGCTACAGCCAAGTCCCTGGGCCTTTCTGCTGTGCGCCCTCCGCAACAGTCTGCTTTTCGCCCCTTTCGTGGCCATGGAAGGGGCGCCCAGCCACGTCCGCTGCCCAGCCACCGGCCCGCGCAGCAAGCGTCTTCGCGTGGCCGAGGACGTGGCTCCAGCCGAGGCGGGTCAGGCAACCAGCGTGCGGGTCAGGCCACCGCCGCCGCCCCGTCCGCGGCCTCCAAGCCCTCCTAGTCCTTCCTTTCAGGTCCACGACACGCCAGTAGGGGGCAGGGTCTGCCATCACCTTCACCACTGGCGTGCCATCACCTCGGACAAGTGGGTCTTGGACATTGTCCGAAGGGGCTACTCCCTCCCCTTCGAGACCATCCCCCTAGCCATGCCACCTCAATTCCACCGCATGTCAGGGGATCACTTGGTGCTTCTTCAGAAGGAAGTTGCGGCCCTCTTGGCCAAGAGGGCCATCGAGCGCGTTCCGAACCCAGAAGTAGGGCGTGGTTGTTACTCCCACTACTTTCTGGTGCCCAAAAAAGACAAGGAGGACATGCGTCCTATCGTGGACCTCCGGAACGTCAATCGCTTCCTCCGGAAGGAGAGGTTCAAGATGCTCACCCTCGCTCAGGTCTTGACTGCCCTCGACCCTGGAGACTGGATGATAGCGTTGGACTTGCAGGACGCATAATTCCACATCCCCGTCCTGCCGGCCCACCGGCGTTACCTGCGGTTCACGGTAGGCCTCGAGCATTTTCAATTCACCGTGCTCCCCTTTGGCCTTACCAGCGCCCCTCGGGTGTTCACGAAAGTGATGGCGGTGGTCGCAGCTCATCTGCGCCGGGCAGGGGTTCCAGTCTTCCCCTACCTCGACGACTGGCTGCTGAAGGCGGGCTCGTCCCAGGCAGTCGTCTCCCACCTCCAGACTACGGCCGAACTCCTGCACTCGCTGGGGTTTTCCATCAACGTGCCGAAGTCGCACCTGATTCCTTCTCCACAGCTCCTTTTCATCGGAGCAGTTCTGGACACGACGCAGTTTCGGGCCTATCCTCCCGAACGGCGAGTCCGGGATATTCAGGCTATGATTCCGATCTTTCGGCCTCTATCCTGGGTTTCGGTACGGATGACCCTGAGGCTGCTGGGCCTCATGGCCTCCTGCATCCTGCTGGTCGATCATGCCAGATGGCATATGCGGGCTGTGCAGTGGGACCTGAAGTTCCAGTGGGCGCAGCACCAGGGCAACCTGTCCGATCACGTCCAGATCTCGGAGGGGACTGCAAAACAGTTGCAGTGGTGGCTCTCGAACCGGCAATGGGTCATGGGCAGATCCCTCTCCCTTCCCCAGCCAGAGCACACAGTTGTGACGGACGCGTCCCTTCTGGGATGGGGCGGTCACATGGGAGAGGCGGAGATCAGAGGCCTCTGGTCTCCGGCGGAGTCCCGGCTCCATATCAACCTTCTGGAGCTTCGGGCGATCCGACTTGCACTCAAGGCATTCCTTCCCTCTGTCAAAGGGAAGGTAGTGCAGGTGTTCACAGACAACACCACCGCCATGTGGTACTGCAACAAACAGGGCGGGGTGGGGTCGTGGACCCTATGTCAGGAGGCTCTGCGCCTCTGGACATGGCTGGAACATCAGGGCATATTCCTGATGGTTCAACACCTGGCAGGTTCCCTGAACGCCAGGGCGGACGAACTCAGCCGCAGGTGCATGATGGATCACGAATGGCGTCTTCACTCTGAGGTGGCGCAAGGACTCTTTCTACAGTGGGGAGAGCCTTGGTTAGATCTATTCGCCACCGAAGAGAATGCGCAATGTCAGCAGTTCTGCACGTTGGAATTTCCAAGGCGACACTCGCTCGGAGACGCTTTTCGTCGCGAGTGGAGTTGCGGTCTGTTGTAAGCCTTTCCGCCTATACCACGTCTACCCAGAGTGTTGAAGAAGATTCGGCACGACCGGGCCCAAGTCATCCTTGTGGCCCCGGAGTGGGCTCGAAGAGTTTGGTATCCCGAGCTACTCAGTATGAGCGTCGATCCCCCGATCCGTCTGCCTCTTCGGGAGGATCTCCTGTCGCAGCAGCAGGGGACGGTCCTCCACTCGAACCTGTCCAGTCTCCACCTCCTTGCGTGGCGATTGAGCGGCGGCAGTTGATTCCTTTCGACTTGCCTCCCGAAGTTTGTGATGTGATTCTGGCAGCCAGGCGTCCCTCCACTAAGGTGGTATTCGCCTGCAGGTGGAACAAGTTTGTGGCATGGTGCACAGCAAAGGCTGTGAATCCCCTTTCTGCCCCTCTTTCTGAGGTTCTTCTGTTCCTTCTTTCTCTAGCCCAACAGGGTTCTGCCCTGGGTACCATCAAGGGCTATCTTTGTGCAATCTCGGCCTTCCTCAGGCTGCCTGATCAGCCCTCTCTTTTTAAGTCCCCTGTTGTTAACAGGTTTCTTAAAGGCATTACACACCTCTTTCCTCCTGTTCCGTTTATAATGCCTCAGTGGGACTTAAACTTGGTTCTTACTTTCTTAATGTGCACTCCCTTTGAGCCTCTGCATAACTGTCCTCTTCGTCTTCTCACTTTGAAGACAGCCTTTCTGGTGGCCATCACCTCCGCTCGGCGGGTGAGTGAGCTCCAGGCTCTGTCATGCAAACCCCCCTTTCTGTCTGTCCATCCAGACAAGGTTGTTCTCCGGATGCGTCCGTCCTTCTTGCCAAAGGTGGTTACTGCCTTCCACATTGGGCAGACCATCACTTTGCCCACCTTCTTTCCGCCTCCGCATCGTTCCAGAGAGGAAGAGAGGCTCCACCGTCTGGACCCAAAACGTGCGCTTTCCTTTTACATCAACCGCACACAACAGTTCCGGGTGGATGACCAGCTCTTTGTTGGCTACGTGGGCGCCAAAAAAGGTCGGGCGGTACACAAGAGGACCATCTCCCGCTGAGTCATCTTGTGTATCAAAGCCTGCTATTCTTTGGCTAAGAAGGAGCCCCCTGTTGGGCTACGTGCCCATTCTACCAGGGCAACCGCGGCTACCACGGCTTTAGGCCGCGGTGTTCCGCTACAGGATATATGTCAGGCAGCTACGTGGACCTCGCTGCACACGTTTACCAAGCATTACTGCCTTGACAGCCAGGTCCGGAGGGACGGCTTCTTTGGCCGTTCTGTCCTCCGGGACTTCCTTGTCTGAATCTGTTCGCAGACCCACCACCGGGGTTGGTATTCCTGGGGTATCTATTCTAAGGTAAGGAATCTGTCACTAACGTGTCTCTTTCAGATGCACAAGTTACTAACTTGTGTAACGATATATCTGTAAGAGACAGTAGTTAGTGACAGATTCCTTACCGCCCACCATCCTCCCCGTTCTACGAACTGATTTCTAGGGTTAAGGACATCCCTTTCAGGGCCCTACTATTTTTCAGACACCTATGTCAGCTTCTTGCATGGCTCTGCGTTCCTGGCGCGGAAAGTCGTGTACAGAACTGACATCAGCGCGCAGGGGCGGCGTCTAAGTACTGCCCGCGACGTCATCCCGGCGATCCCGACGACTGACGCGGAGCCACATGACGCCGCCTACCGACGCGCAAGGGTACTGCTACGCAAAACTTTCCGGATCCAGCCTGACGCCTGGGGATATTCTAAGGTAAGGAATCTGTCACTAACTACTGTCTCTTACAGATATATCGTTACACAAGTTAGTAACTTGTGCTTTAAAGACCTTACCAGCCTTAAGCCTTGCCCATCCATTAACCCTCCAACCCCCCTTTTGTTTTTAAATGACAGAATAATTATGCCATCAAAAAAAAAACGTACCTGCATGGTAAAGCTCAAGAGGGGAGTTCACCTCAAGCAAATCCCTGTAGAACACTAGGGAATTGTTTTGTTTTACTGTTTGTGATGAGCAGCCTCATCACAGGGTGAGGGCCTATCGTTCTCCCCCACCCTCAGGCACAGGAGTCTTTCTGTCCCCCAGGGGCGGATAGGCAGTGTTTACATCCAGCCTGTCCCTCCAGGGGACAGAAAGCACACCCCAGGCACAGCAGCCATTGACCCAAGCCAAGGGACGGCTAGGGGATGATTATCCCCAACCCCCGGGGATCATAAAGCCAACTAGACCACCAGGGAATGATTTTATTTGATATATAGGGGAGGGTGCCCTTACTGGCATGGAAAACATGTTCTGAGAAAAAAAAAGAACATGGTGGAGTGGAAGTGACCTTCTCCCGCTGGTCCAGCAAGGCCCAGCTACATGAGTAGGGTACCATTTTAACCGGTAGAAGTGTGAGAACATTGAGCGGTAGCACTTGTGTGGATCTTCATAGATTCCAGAAGTTTCACAAAGTTTCCTTCTCAGAAATGAGAGGGAAAAAATATGAGGTTTTAGCCAGAGTTGTAGGTTTGCAGGACACTATAGCCACAACCTCTGTCTAGTTGCTAGCGCTGGGATGCCCTTGGGTAGCTATGCGCTCTACAAATGCTAAATAATAATAATTGAACTCAGCTGCTAGGCTTATCACAGGATCGCGAAGATTCAAGCACTTTACACTGCACTTAAAACATCTAAACTGGCTCCCATTTGAAGCAAGGGTCCAGCTGAAGATAGCCTGCATGACGCCCAAGAAGAAAACTTACAATCGCTCCTTCTCTGGTCTAGCCCCAAGAATATGGAATGCACTTCCACCTGAAATCAGGTTAAACCCCTTGACTAACTCCTTCAAAAAATAAGTAACATCTATTCTGTCGAATAGATTCCTTTAATAGTAGCCCTCAAGCTACACAGCTGGTCTATTTTCTTGTGGGCACCTCCGGATCCTAAATCTACTTGGCCGGGTGTTATATTGTGTTTTATTGTATCTGTATCGCTGCTTGCTTATTCCTTATTGCATTTCGCCTTGTATGTATAACTTGTCTAGTTTTTTGTACAGGGCTCTGAAACCCTGACGGGTCATGTTCGCGCTATATAAAACTCCTCAAATAAAATAAAATATGCCGATGATGCACAACTCCCATTGCAAATCTCCTCTGCTTCAGACATTCAATGCCTTTAGCAGTGCCTGCACGTCATCCAGACCTAGCTGTCCACTGCCTATCTTAAGCTCAATCCAACCAAGACAGAATTCCTGGTATTTGCCATACAGTACAAACCCGGCTCAGTGACATAAACCTTAGCCGCTTTGCACCCCACCTGTAACTGAATGCCAAATCACTTGGATTCACCCTAGATACACTTTCGGTACACCTGCAGCCAGGACAGCAACAGACTGCAGACTAGTGAAAAAAGAAAAACAAGGCAGCATGCCTTTTCCATCAATGCACCCATGATATAGAAATTTTTTCTATATATTTTTTTAGGACCTATTTTCCATAGGAAATCCGCGACATTCTATTTGAAATAACTCTTGCGTCGGTTGATGAATCTTCGCAAAATTTTCAAACTTTATGGCCCGCTCCGGTCCGCTCCTACCCTGAAAGTTTCAGGGTGATTCGTCAAGCGGGGGCCGAGAAACAAGGGGGGTCCCAAAACGTGTTTTCCCCATAGGAAACTTTAGACACGGCTACAGCCCGAACTGCTGAACGGAATTACACCAAATTTGGCAAAGAGGTAGTTCTTGGTTCAGAAAGAACCCTTTTTGTTAAATGGTGTAAATTCGTTCAGTAGTTCCTGTGAAAATCAAAATGAAAATCACATATATATCTATGGCCGCGTCGGATTCGCGCACCCTCTCGATCACGAGCTGCATGCTAATTGGCTGTCAACACTCTAAATCAGGAAGTGTTGGCAGCCATTTTGTCCCTCGGTAGAACCGAGGGACAGAAACAAGTGCGCAAAGCGCAAAGAGGGCAGGGTAGAAACACCCTGACCCCTAGGTCTGCTCAGGGGTCCCACAAGGACCCCTGGGCAAAAAGCATTTTTTTTTTTTTTAAATCGGCGGGGAAAAAAAAAAAATCGCAAGTGTACAAACGCACAAAGGGGGCAGGGTAGAAACACCCTGACCCCCTAGGTCTGCTCAGGGGGTCCCACAAGGACCCCCTGGGCAGAAAACAGCATTTAAAAAAAAAAAAAAAAAAATCGGCAGGATGCGCTCAGGGTGCGCGGATCCTGCCGAAAAAAATCGAAGCGCGGTCTCCGTTATTGGGTTCCAAGTATAAGCTAATGAGCAAGAAATCACATTTTGAAAATGTCCTCTGAATCACATGATAACATGAGTACCCCCAAAACCAGAGGTGTACAAATAACTAGTTTCCTTTACTCAAGAAAATACATAGGTTTCCTTCATACCCATTTTTTATTTATTAGATTTTACAATATGATTTGTTGCATCCTTAGAGGCCCCCCACATTAAATCTAAACCCCCCCCCACCATGCCCCCGGGACTTGGCCCACCCGGGGGCTATCATCAGACCCCTCATCAGCCCCTACCATCCCGGAAAGTGCCTACGCTCAGCTAGTCTCCATTTTGCAGTTATTCCGAAAATCAGAAGGGTAAGAAGTGGAGGCAGATCATTCTCCCACATCGTGGCCAGACTCTGGAACTCAATGCCCCCACACATCCGTGCTGAACCCCTTTATCTTCCCTTCCGAAAACTTCTTAAGACCTGGCTATTCTAGCAATCTGCTCTATAAACTATAACATTTTTCCCATATCCAACTCTGCGACAGTGTACGGAAGAATTCGAGACCCGTCTCTTTAAAGAACACTACATCAGAATTTATTAACCATCTACAATCCAGCTACTTTTTCTTTCGCTCTTTGGATTTATGTTTGTCTTTGCTGCCTTCCTGCTTCTTTGTTTGCCACAGAAACTCTTGAACTCTGCCCTCTCTGTAGGGTTAACCCCATTCTTTTTGCCTTTACCCCTCAGGGCTCCAAAAATCCACTTGCATTTGCAAGTCAGATTCAATAAGGACGAGCTATTTTTAGGTCCTACTCGCCCTTTCTGGTGAGTAGGAAGACAAACTGACACTTGAACTCTGCCTCCGAAAGCAGAGCAAATGTGACAAGATAGCAAGATTTAAAGGCATCTTTATTGCTCTCAGAGTGATTGAGCAATAAAAATGCTTTTAAATCTTGTTAACTTGTCACATTTACTCAGCTTTCAGAGTCAGAGGTCAAGTGCATTTCAGATTAGGTCAAGTACATGTTTCACGTTACTAGACCTGCAATTCTAGAGCAATTTTTATGATTTTTCGAGCCCTGCCCCTCCTGTTTTTCTGAATTTGTGTTTGTTGGCATTAGGACTCTGTGCACTTTACCACTGCTAACCAGCGTTAACATGCTTATGAGCACTTCCTAAAACATGGTAAATTTGGCCCACACTCAATTGCCACATGTATTTTACTTATAAGTCCCTATTATATGGTACGATATATACTCTGGGCCTGTAAAGTAAATGCTACTAGTTCCCATGAGGCACAGGGTCAGACTGATTTGCATATGGCCATGTCTGAACTGGGGTGGCGGAGTGAGCTAAAGAATGATGATGGATTAAACCCAGATCAGTTGACTGGGGGTGAGTGCTTGTATTGTCAACACTCCGTCCATCATCCCTTTTGGTTTTGCTTTGTTTTCCCTAAGTTGGCAGGGTATGCCCAGACGTGGGTCCCTTGCTCACTTTGCCACTGGATTCAAGATAGCCTGGCTGATGAGGGCTATGAGCCCGAAACCGGTCCCAGGATGCTTGTTTCCGGTCCAGGGAAGACATGGCTTGGGAGTTCGGGCTGGACTGTTCCCATGAGGCACAGGGTCAGACTGATTTGCATATGGCCATGTATGAACTGGGGTGGCGGAGTGAGCTAAAGAATGATGATGGATTAAACCCAGATCAGTTGACTGGGGGTGAGTGCTTGCAATGTTCAACACTCCGTCCATCATCCCCTTTGGTTTGACTAGTAGACCTGCAGCACTCGTTGTGCCACCCACTAAAGTAGCACTTTAAAACTTGTCCCATTGCAGCCCCTAGTGCAGCTTTACACTACCATTTCGACCTGGCAAAATACATCTTTTGCCATGCCTAAAACTTCCTTTTTAATTCTTATAAGTCAACCCTAAGGTAGGCCCTAAGGGCATGGTGCATTGTATTTTAAAGTAGCACATGTGGGTTTAAGTTTGACATATCCTGGTAGTGAAAAACTCCTCAATTCGATTTTCACTACTGTAAGGCCTATCTCTCTCACTGGAGAACATTGGGTCCCTTATCACATTAAATAAGTGCTAACGTTTGATTAGCAGCAGGTAGAAATATCATGTTTAGACTCAAATTGATTGTACTTTAAAATCCTCTTTATTGATAAATTCGAATTTTAAGCCACAATTCTGAAAATACCATTTATAGAAAGTTGGCATTTTCTTTTTCAAAGCATTTGTGCCTTCTGCCAGTGACCTGGGTCACATGACTGTGAATGACTCTGTTGCTGGGCTTTATGTATTCCTCCCAGACAGTGACACAAAATGGCTTGGGTGTGGACAGGATGGGCCATCCTGCCATGGTGGCTGGGGGCGGAGCTGTTCCCGGCCCCACTTGCACTTCAAAGGGGCTTGCCTCCAGCACATACAGAGGAACCTGACACTAGGCTTTTGTCACCCAGGATTTCCTGAAGCCTTGACAGGGGAAGGGGAGACCTTTCCAAAACTCGATTTGGGTGTAATATAGGAAATCCCACTGCCCCCCAATTCAAAGGCTGGCACCAGGTATAAAAAACTGGACCCTCAGAGCAACTGTCCAGTAGACTCCTGGACCTCTTGAAGGCTTCAGAAGGACTGCCTAGAACCCCAGAGAACTGCCCTGCTGCTACCAGATGATTACTGTGTTGCGTGAATGCCAGCCTTGCTGCTTGAAAGAGACTGGACCATTTCCTTGAACCCAGGACCACCAGAAGTGATTCCAAGGGCTAGTTGGCTGCACTCCTGTGTGAGCTACAGGGATATAACAAGCTCCTGATGCCTGGCACCTGGCCTCTGCTGGAGTGAGTCATAACACCCCCCCCCCACCCCCCAAGTGGTGCCCCCCTCCCACCTCCCTGCATGTCCTGAACCCTTGGAAGTGGTGTTAGAGGTGCTGTTCCTGCCTAACCCTAGATCTTGGATTTTAGAAACATTTTCACCAAAAAGTGCCATGAGAACCAACAGAAGACCAGGCCATACCTGCCAGCTAATACACCCAGTGTGCATCGCTGGTCAACCTAAATTCGTGGTAGCTCCCGCTACGTTCTTCGAAGCAGCAAATCCTGTTCAGAGGGACCTCTCTGTGAAAGTATCTGGCCTTGTAGCGCCCTCATTGGCAACAGCCTGCAGCTTTGTCTTGCTGGAGATTTTCAACTTCCAAAAAAGTGACTGAGTCCGAACTTTGAAATCTTCACTGCGACTTCATCGAGGGGTTCCCCAATGACGATGCCTCCTCCTTGGACACTGCCTGCTGCTTTGCCCCGCTGAAATCTACCTTCTCAGGAAGTCTTCTTCAAAATGTCTTCTAAGGTCGAAGGTAAGCCTAGACCGGGTCCAATCCACCTTGTGTATCTGGACTGCTCTCCACCACGGTTGGCCTTAACTTTTGACTATGGTGTAGCATGACCAGATACCTGTGGTTGATGCTTTAATCTTTTAGGTGCTATTTTGCACTAAAAACGTTAAAAATGTATAACTCTAGTTCTACTGACTAGATTTGATTTATTTTGGTGTCCTTTTATTTATTAGATTTTTTGTGGTTTGTTTTTTAACTTTGTTACTGTTTGTGTGCTATGTAGATAATTTACACATTGCATCTAGTTAAGCCTGGCTGCTTTTGTGCCAAGCTACTAGAGGGCTAAGCACGGGTAAATTTAGTGACTTTTGTGGTTCACCGTGACAAGAATTGTGGTTGTTGCTTCCACCCCCTCAACCAATAACCCAATTTCTTACACATACAAATATCTTCTGCATCACAAAGCAGGATGCAGTCTTCTCCACATCTTTGTTAGCTGGCAGAGTATTAATGGGAGTGGGCTGATTACCAGGACTAGTCCTTACTTAGTTCGTAGTCTGAAAGTGTGCAGCCTAAGCAGACTGAATCACTTGTCCCATGAATGGAGCTCAACCATGCAGTTCAGATCGTGTACAAGACCAGAAGCAGCCAGGCTTAGATGCATCTGTGACTCTCCTGAGCATTAAATGGTTCCTGAAAAGTACTGTAGCATTTACCGGGCTTGATGTCTTGTCTGATAACGTGGATGTCCTGGTGGAAGTGGGAAACAAGCTATCAGTTGCAGTTACTGAAGAAGGCTAGTGCTTCTCCTGGGCCTTTCTCATGGGCATCGGCCCTTGCTTGTTCTTTGTGTATGACATTCAGTCATTTGTCATGTACCTGGTGAAGTTAGGCATGCAAGTGGATGCTTGCAAGACTTTGGTGGACAGAGGGTCCATAGATTTGGGTCAGAAAAATCCTCCTTCGCCTCCAATGTGCCCACCTATAAACTACAATTGACTGGTCTTTTGCATTAATTGCTTCCAGTGAGAAGATCCATTGTCGGGTGAGACCTAAAACTTTCCTCACCCATTTTATGCACAGACCTTTCAAACCAATTTCTTCCTGTGGCTTGAAGTGACTTTCATCGAAACGGATATCATTATGGATTATACTTTTACAAGATGTATGAGTGTGTTGCGCACTATGCACCTCAAAACCAAACCCCATCATGCACTCGGACAAGATCGTACTCTAATCGCCCTTGGTTTGTGCCTGTATGAGGAACTCTTGATCTACATTCTACAGCCACTCATCTCAGCTGGGTGGTTGGGAGCACCATATCGAGGTCAGTACACTTTCAATTTATAACTAGATAGAGATGTACGTTTTCCTCGTCAGATTTTTGTCACTTACAGTCGTCTGATTCCGCGAGCCTGGCTCTTAAACCACAAATGCCAGGAATATCTCCCTGATCTGTTACTGGAAACCTTACAGCGGATGCTCCTTCTTTAGAATGACCATAATTAGGGCTTAGGTGGGTTTCTTTGGATTCTCCAGTCGTGTTGCCGTCAGTGAGATATTATTTAACAGTTACATGGCGACTACTCCCCCGGTACTCTGGCAGCACTACCCTCAATGTTTCCTCCCAGAGTGGTTCGGAATTTGACCAAGATGCCTTAAGAAATTATTTTGATTATGCCATTGGATGCCACGTCCTACTGTTTTTCTCCATCTTGTCTTCGATCATCATGTTGTGTAGTTTACCCACAAGGTGGGATTAGGAGAGAGCCATGATATATTTTTATGACTTCCGTACTCCTATTCCATCTCCACTTTGTCAGATTCAAAAGCTGCAGAGAGATTTCATGTTATTTATACAAACACACGCATGCGCGGAAATGCCCTTTTAAGGCTTTTGTTGTCCGTGTCTTCATAAGCAGTTTATAACTGCTTCGCAGGGTGGCAGGGAACCCACAGATGAATAGGAAAAAGCCTAGAGATCAGGAGTAATATTTAATGTAATTTTATCCTTTTTAAAGAAAGCTTCATGTGCTAGTGATATCTAAGAATGATTTCTATATAAATCAGATTCTTAGTTCAGCTGTGCAACCTATTTCTTTGAACTACAAAGGTGCTATAGTCTTGGCTCCCTTTCGCATGAATGGACCAGAATGACCTTTGTGGAGTTCAGGTTAAAATTACATTTACAGAGATACTCTACATATTAATAATCGCTAAAAACCTACCCAAGTCCTCTGTATTTTTAATAATAGCTACAAATATTAACATTTGTAAAAGGGGAAGATGTGGGGGTGCAGAAACTAAGTATATTGTTTCCATTATCATTTGAAAATGTTTCTTTAGTGGAGAATATTTCTTTAGCAGAGTTAAAATGAGTATTAGAAACAGCCTACGTAGGCAATACCACAGATAGTGGGGAGGGTTTAGATCCGAATGGAGCCCCACCCGCCCAGGAGGAGGAATCGCCATCGTCCACAAATCCAGCCTCCGCCTGAGCACACTCCCCGACGAGCCACAGAACTGATGGAACACCTTCACTTCAAGATACTGGCCAGCCCCACCGCCACCCTCCGAGGAACCCTCATCTACCGACCCCCTGGACCCCGCGGACCCTTCGCCAACTCCATCACGGACATTATCTCCCCGCAGGCCATCGCATCCATCAACTACACCCTGCTGGGAGACCTCAACTTCCACCTTGACAACCAACTGGACCCCAACATCACATCCCTCCTGGACAACCTCCACAACGTTGGACTCCGCCAGATCGTGACCGAGCCCACACACTCAGCAGGACACACCCTCGACCCCCTCTTCACTACAGGAAACTCCATCACCTTCAGCCACACCACCGAACTCCCATGGACCGACCATCGTTGCGTCCACTTCACCTTCAGAACACCCACCATCCACAAACACCAGCACCTGCTTCCACGAAGAAACTGGACCAAAATCACCGACGACCAGCTCACCTCACTCAACAACTCCACCCCAACCATCGTGGAAAGCAGCGACCCCAACACCGCAGCCCGAACCATGCATAGATGGATCTCGGACAGCACCAACACCATAGCCCCCTCAAGAAAAACAACAATACCCACGCCAAGAAAGCCAGATGGTTTACCACCGAACTCGAGAGTCCAGACGCACATGCCGCCGCCTCGAAAAGGCCTGGAGGAACACCAAATCCACAGAAGCCCACAACAACTTCAGAGCCGCCACCAACGCCCACCATCAACTCATCACAGAAACGAGGAAAAAGCGATTGAAGACAGAATCTCCACCCACGCGCACAACAGCAAGGAACTCTTCAGCATCATCAAGGAGTTCGCCCAACCCACTAGCGAGTCTACCGACATCCCTCCCTCACAAGACCTCTGCGACAAACTCAGCACCTTTTTCCACCACAAAATCAAGAGCATCTACGACAACTTCGACGAAGACAACCAACACACTGAACCCTCACCAACCACCCCGACACCCGGAAACCAGCGATTGACGACTGGACAGCCCTCACCACCGAAGACACACTGAAGACAATGAAGTCAATCCACTCAGGGGCCCCCACGGACCCCTGCCCCCACCACATCTTCAACAGAGCCGCCGACACCATCGCACCCATGCTCCGCCACACCATCAACCGCTCCCTGGCGACCGCCTCGTTCCCCGGCGACTGGAAACACGCCGAGGTCAACCCCCTCCTAAAGAAACCCTCCGCGGACCCCACCGACCTCAAAAACTACAGACCCATCTCCCTGCTCCCGTTCCCAGCGAAAGTCATCGAGAAAGCCATCAACAGCCAACTCGCCACATTCATTGAAGGACACAACATCCTCGACTCCTCCCAATCCGGCTTCAGAAAAAACCACAGTACGGAAACTGCCCTCCTCGCCGCAACAGACGACATCCGCACCCTACTGGACAAAGGAGAAACAGTAGCCCTCATCCTCCTCGACCTATCAGCGGCGTTCGACACAGTCTCCCACCGCACCCTAATACGCAGACTCTACAACGCAGGAATCCAGGGCAAGGCCCTCGACTGGATCCGCTCCTTCCTCTCCGGCAGGACGCAGCGGGTCAGACTCCCCCCTTTCCTCTCGGACCCCACACCTACCACCTGCGGAGTCCCCCAGGGCTCCTCCCTCAGCCCGACGCTCTTCAACGTCTACATGGCTCCACTCGCCCCCATCGTCAGAACCTACGGACTCAACATCGTGTCATACGCAGACGACACCCAGCTCATCCTCTCCCTATCCAACGAGCCCAACACCGCCAGACGCAACTTTCGAGAAAACATGGAAGCCGTCGCCAAATGGATAAAAAACAGCTGCCTACAACTAAACACCAACAAAACAGAAGTACTCATCATGGGCCCAAACCCCGACGCCTGGAGCGACACCTGGTGGCCCCCCGCCCTCGGAAACCCGCCAACCCCCACGGACCACGCACGCAACCTGGGAATCATCCTGGACTCCGAGCTCAAAATGGACCGCCAGATCAACTCTGTCTCGTCTTCCTGCTTCCACACCCTCCGCCTCCTTCGTAAGACCTTCAAATGGATCCCCCTCGAACACAGAAAGACCGTCACTCACGCCCTGGTCACCAGCAGACTCGACTACGCCAATGCACTCTACGCCGGAATAAACAAAAACCTCACCCGCAAGCTACAGAACATCCAGAACGCCGCTGCAAGACTCGTCCTCAACCTGCCAAAACACTGCCACATCTCCCAGCACCTGCGCACACTCCACTGGCTCCCCGTCGAGGCGAGAATCACCTTCAAGATGCTCACCCACGCACACAAGGCCCTCCACGGCACCGGACCAGCATACCTGAACAGCCGACTCAAATGCCACGCACCCCAAAGGACCCTACGATCAGCCCAACTCTCCTACGCCGTGGTCCCCCGCACCAGAAAGAGCAGATCGGGAGGCCGCTCCTTCTCCTTCCTCGCGGCCAAAGCATGGAACGCCCTTCCACTCCACCTCAGACAGACAACATCGCTCCCCATCTTCGCAAGAAACCTCAAAACCTGGCTCTTCGACAGACCCCCTCCTTGATGGAATGGAACCTGCAACCCCCCCCCCCCCTAGCGCCTTGAGACCCTTACGGGTGAGTAGTCACGCTTTAACAAACCCCTGATTGATTGATTGTTTGATGATCCATGTCTACATTAGGGCATTGGTGTTTTCCAGCCTGTGAGAAAACTTGCTTTGTCCCATTAGATGTGACTATAGGCTGTGAATGTAGTCTTTGGGGCTTATTCAAAGACCAGTAGGAGTTGAGGGCATAGGTACCATTGGTGCAGTAGATGCATTGGCACCAGAGCCCTGAGGGGCCCATTGAACCCTGATAATTGCTATATATACTACTTCAACTGCAGTCAAAGGGGACATTTTCCTTGCTTGCACAAAGGCCCACAGAATCCTTGCTACACAACTGGTTGGAGTATGTAAAAATCACTCCTGTTTGTATTCTTTCACATGTTTGTATATGCTTATTTTGTGATATGTGCGCAGTTACCAAAAAAATAGAAAAGACTTGCACTTTTAGTAACACGGAATTGGGTGTTTCTGGGCAGATTCACATAGGGATGTAAGAGTATGTAAAAGAATTCTCCTACAGTACTATGTCCTTTACTGTTGGACTTGGCCCTTTTTGCAGGGTCATCCCTAAACTTTTTACCTTCCTCTTATATTTTTTCTGACCTGTTGTTGGCTGTTTTATGACTCTGGGCACTTTACCACTGCTGATCAGTGCTAAAGTGCATATGCTCTCCCTATGATAAATTGTGTTATGTATTAGTGACTCCATGATTGGTTTACTTGTCAGTCCCTAGTACAGTGCACTGAGTGTGCCCAGGGCTTGTAAATCCAATGCTGCTGGTGGGCTTGCAGCACTGGTTGTGCCACCCACAGAAGCAGCAGGTAAAATGTGTCTCAGGCCTGCCATTGCAGTGCCTGTGTGCAGCCTAGGGCTGCCATGTCGACTTGGTGAGTGCACCCACTTACCAGTCCCTAAACCTTTCCTTTACTGCATGTTGGTCACCCCTAAAGAAGGCCCTAGGGCAGGGTGCATTGTAAGTATAAGGTAGGACATGCCCTGGTGTGTGTGGCATGTCCTAATAGTGAATTACAGCCATTTTCGTTTTTCACTATTGCAAGGCTACCTGCTCCCCATAGGCCAGAATGGGCAGACTGACTATTACACCTTATAGTCAGAACTGACCCAGGGAACATGGTAGAAAAACGAATTTAGTATGCCTGAACTCAGAATGATAAAATACATCTTTTAGTGAAGTTGGTTTTAACATTCTGTGTTTGAAAATACCACTTTTAGAAAGTGGGTATTTTCTTGCCTAAACTTCCAAGCCTGCCTCTGCTAGGTTGTGTATTCCTTGTCTGGAGATTGAGTGACATGGGCTGGGGGTGGCTACAGGAGACAGGGTGAGTCAGCACAGGGCTGAATAGAAAGATCTGCATCCAGAGTGGAGGGAGGTGTTGCACCTGGGTCTGAATAGGGCTGTGCCTGCCTTCCACAATGCTGGCTCCACCTCCTGCCGGGCGGCTGAGCACTCTGCCCCACATTCTGAAAGGAAAGAAGGAGTCAGAAAAACAAAGTGCTCCAGGACTGACCAGACCTGGTTTTGGGCTAGGCAGAGGCCTCTCTGCCTTCAGAGAACAAAGAGAAACTGTGTATAAAAAGGGGACCCAGACCCCAAGGAAATTAGATCACTTTGGGAAACAAGAAGAAACCTTTGCTGAGGAGCGGAACCAAGAAGAAACTGAGGAGAAGACTATCCCTAAGCTAGAGGGATCTGCCTGCAGTGGTTGCCTGACTGCCAAAGGAAGGAGAAAGGACTTTGTGTGCACTTTTATTCAACTTGTGGAGGATCTCCAAGGGCTTGAGAAAAGAGCTTGCCTCCTGCTGAAGTCTCCGGGACAACAGACTTCAACCACCAGCTCCCCAAGAATCCTTTGGAAGTGCCTGCTGCTGTTTTGGGCCTTCTGAAGGGACTGCGTGTCGCAAGGAGCTGGAAGCGCGACTCAAGAGGGAGAAGCGTGTCGCCGTCGCAGCCGCTGCCGTCGCATCACGGAGATGACGCCGCTGTAGCTGTCGCATTGCACCGCATCTCGAGAAGAGTCTCGCAACGAGGAAGAAGCGTGTCGCCATCGCAGCCGCTGCCGTCGCATCGTAGATGTCGCCGCTGTAGCTGTCGCATTGCACCGCATCGAGAGAAGCGCCTCGCATCCACGGAGAAGCGTGCCGCCGTCGGAGCTGCTGCCGTCGCATCACGAAACAAGGGTGTCGCCGCTGCAGTCGTCTCATCGAGCGGAAGCGTCTCGCAACGTCGGAGAAGAGTGTCGCCGCCAAAGCCCCTGTCGTCGCATCACGGAACAAGGGTGTCGCCGCTGCAGCAGACGCATCGAGTCGAGACTTGTCGCAACATCGGAGAAGCGTGCCGCATCAGGAAGAACTTAGACGTCTTTATTTCTTTGCACCAGAACTTTGTCGCATCTCCATCTCTGCAACACTTTCGTTGTAGAAACGTGACGCATCGTAAGGTACATTGACTCAAAGTGTCGCATTTTAAGAACTGAAGAGAACTAAGCTAAACCTACCATTTTAAGTACAGTATTGTGGATTTTTGTCGTTTATGGTCTTGTGTTAAATCTATATAAAAGATACTTATTTTTATAATACAACTTGTGTGGTGTCCATCTGTAGTGTTGTCACTAGATTACTGTATGTGTTCACAAATGCTTTACACACTGCCTCTGAGATAAGCCTGTCTGCTCGTGCCAAGCTACCAAGGGGGTGAGCAGGGGTTATTTTAGGAGTGTACCCCCCTACCCTGACTAGAGGCGAGGGTCCCTATTTGTCACAAGTACCTACCTGTGCCAACTAGAGACCCCCAATTCTAACATTTAGCAAGGGAGTAGCCAGAAAATTAAAATACCCCCACTTTTTGCCAAAGCTGTGATGGCACCAAGTTAGCGAAGCAAGTGAGCCGGCACCTCCCTAGAAGAGTTCCCTTGTCTCTTCCATCCAAGCATCTATCCATTCACCCTTCCATCCGCCCACTGCTAGCCCCCATTTCACCTTTACATTCTGTCATTCATTAATTCTTCTATCCATCATACATTCTTTCCCCATCCCATCCATCAGCTATTCTATCCATCCATTCAGTTATGTATCCATCAGCAATCCATGCATCAGTCCATACATCCATCCACCCATACGTTCGTCCTTTGACTTACCCATCCATCAATAAAGGCATCCATCCATCCACACTTTCAGATTTCCCTTTATTCTGCTATCCTTCCACCTGTCTCTCTCCATCCACCGATACATTCACCTGTATTTTCACTGACTCATTCATCCACCCACTCATCCACCCACCCACCCACACATTCATCCATCCATCCTTCCTATCACGCTTCCTACCTTTCCCTCTTCCTTCCACCCTTCCTTTCAGTCAGTATTCCTTCTTTCCCTTTTCAATTCACCCTTCTTTCGTTCTTCCTTGCTCCCACTCCTATCTTATTGACACAAGTATGCCCTTAAAAGGGTTGTATGACGGAACCACGCATGCCTTTACCATGCATGCCTTTACAATGCTGGCAACACAACGAACACGTCGTTACCACGCATTCCTTTACCAGGCAAGTTGTTACAACGACTTGCGTTAGGGAAGCGCTGGACTTTGGAATAGGATAACTTACTATTACAACTCCAGTCTGTGCAACAGTAGGGAAAGTGTTGGACTTAAAATCCAACACCGGTCCAACAACGTGTTCCCTAAAGCAAGTCGTTGTAAAGACTTGCGTGGAAAAGGAACTCGTGGTAACAATGCGTTTGTTGTATTGCCCGCGTTGTAAAGGCACTATGTGGTTCCGGCAGCGTGGTTAAGGTTGTTTCCCCTTTAAAAGGTTCATTGTGAGCTTTTGTCTGCTGAGTTGCAGACAGAAGAGGCCCATAAAGAATCTCACCCCCGGTGTAGCTGCTAAAGCGGACGGTTCATGGCGCCCCTGTCCTTTACTCATAAATGCTTGTGTGTTTTGGCCCCATTGTATTTGATATGTTCGGACTCAAGCAAGCTATAGATGTTATTTGACTTCTTTGTTGAGCATGAAGCGAATACATGATGTTGTTTTATTATATGCATTTTTATAGGATTTTTGGCAGGTTGCTTTTTTTGAGTTGTCAGTATGCATCAGTTAACAATCAACAAACATTTAGCCAGAGTATAGTCGATTGTTATGATTACCAAGATAAGTCTTGGGGCCGCATGGCCTTTAATAATTCAACCCCCCCACCCCACCCAAGTGAGATAAGTCCATGTTTTTATCCCATACGTATACCACAGTACTACAACCCTCAATGCATAAGTTGGGAAATGTTCTATAATTTGATAAATAATCTTCTTTGTGGATAAGCCTCAAATTTTCCCATTGCTCTCCACCTTGATGGACATAGTGTGTTCTATCCCACAGTTATAGGAGTTCTAATCAGAAAGATGCTGTTAATTGGTAATTGAAAAGTATATCTGTTTCTGAGATTCATTGTGACACTCATTTTCATGTATTTCTATCAATTATCATTACAAACCTAAGCACGTATTACTAATGTAGCACCTTTTACTATTTTGTTGTCCCAGGTGGCACGTTGCTGAATTATTGAAATAAGGAAAATCACACGGCTGACATGAATTGAATTCTTCAAACAGACCTACTAATGGATTTTGGAGTTATTTGAAACATCCATTGGCGTTGATATGGGGGGAGCAGTAAGCGCTGGGGAAGACAATGATGATTTAATTGACAACCTGAAAGAAGCACAGTATATTCGTACTGAAAGAGTGGAGCAAGCTTTCAGAGCCATTGACCGGGGGGAATATTACTTGGAAGGATACAGGGACAATGCGTACAAAGACTTGGCCTGGAAGCATGGAAATATACATCTATCAGCCCCTTGCATATATTCTGAAGTCATGGAAGCACTGAAGCTTCAGCCCGGATTGTCATTCCTCAACCTGGGCAGCGGGACCGGGTATTTGAGCACGATGGTGGGCTTAATATTAGGTAATGCTGATTATTTATATTCATATATATTTTTTAATATTACGTTCCATTATGTAAAGAGCAGACATTTTTTCTCCGGTGTTGTGACATTACATAATATGTATATAAATTACTGAGAACTGGTGTTGCTGCTTGTGTTGTAAACACAACTTGGATCATGCCGCCGATCTGTTCGGATTACACTCTCCATTTGCTCATACCCAACAGCATTAATTTCGTTACGTCTTTATTTCATTTGTTGCAGCAAGTCCCACTGAGGGGTTAAAAACAAGGAAATAAATAACAACATGAATCACACAAGTATGTGTGTCTGTGTTCAAACGTAATATGTGTTTGTTTATGCCATATAATTGCGTGTTGGTAAATACAAAGTTGAACTTAAAATTTTTCCACTAAATCAATTTTTTGAGTAGCCTTATAACCAAGGTCACATGAACTATATGACGACACAGTAATAAATTAGGACTCTGGGTCTATTAAATTATACAGCAAAGAAATGGTATATTATAAGGCACAGTAGGTGTTGTTATTATTATGGCTATTGTGACTTTTCGTAACTCACACAAGTATTAGCAAAAATGGACCGAAGGCAAAACCAAAATGTTTTCTGAAGGAGAAAGGCCGAAGTGATTTGGTAGATACTGTATATATTATTTCTCGCCCACAATTGTGGATTATCTCTCTGTGGAGTTATATTTTACATTTTATTTTAATAAGACTGCCATCGCTGAATTCCTGGGGAAAATAGTTGGTGCGAAACATACATTGTTGTTGTTGCAAGTACAACACAAAGCTACAGGCACATTAAGATTAGTCATATTTTTTTGCATACCTCGTTGATTGTTTGAGTCACTTTCTCTAGTTTGATATGTTAGTTTTCATTTACCCAGCTTTTACTCTGGTATTAGCTATGGTCAAAAACTACTTTTAGCAATTTTGTAGACTCCGTAAAATATTTGCTCTATCATTAGAAAAACAAGTATTGGCATAGCCAATAGGTCTCGCCTTTGGGGCCTTATAAGTGTTTAGACAGAGCTATTGGCTTTGTTAACATCTTTAATATGTGTTGTAGAGCATTGGGAATGTTGTGCAGCATGTTGAAAAGTTATAAGTTAAAATAAAAAAAGTGGTATAACCATTTTTGTCACCTTTATAAATAAAAAAATTCTTGTAAGCCCCAGAGACTCCCTCCGGACCTCTGGGTGGGAATTTTCTGAGCCCTCTGTGCTCTACAGCTTTAGGTTTGGTTTCAGCTGTTTTAAAAGAGAAGGAAAGAAACGTTAGAGGCGCTGCATAGAGTTACTGCTAATGAAGCAAAATAGCATTTTGGTTTTGGAGCACTCCCTGCATGTTAATCGAAATAAAAGGAACACGCGCAACATTTAATATAACATCACTAATGGTAGGAAGGGAGCCCAACTGAGCTTCGTATTAGCGCAGGGTGTAGCTTTTCCGTAAGATTAAGAAGTGGGCAAAAAGTGGTATTTTGTAAAAGCAAACGTGTAAAGTGCGCTGGATGTGGTAAAGTGCAGCCTTCTTTGTGAGCCCTTTGTGCTCTACACCTTGAAGTTCGGTTTGAGCTGTTTTAAAAGAGCAGGAAAGAAAGATTAGCGGCATAGAGTTACTGCTAATGAAGCAAAATAGCATTTTGCTTTTGGAGCACTCCATGCATGTTAATTAAAATAAAAGGAACCCATGCACCATTTAATATAACATCACCTTTGAGAGGAAGGGAGCCCAACAGAGCTTTGTATTAGTGTAGAGTGTAGCTTTTTCCGTAAGATTAAGAAGTGGGAAAAAGTGGTATTTTGTAAAAAGAGACCGTATAAAGTGCACTGGATATGGCGTGTGACTACATCTTGAGCTGTGCCATGCTATTAATAAAGCTCTCTATTAGCCTAAAGAGCAGCCTTCTTTGTGATATTTCAAAATGGGCAAAAAATGATTATAAGCCCCAGAGACTCCCTCCGGAGCTCTGTGTGGCAATTTGTCTGTGCCCCATGCCCTCTGCAGCTTTAAGTTTAGTTTCAGCCATGTTTAGAGAGCAGGAAGGAAGGATTGGTGACGCTGTATGAAGTAAGTGGTATGGAAGCAAAATAGCATTTTAGTGTTGGAGCACTCCCTGCATTATAAGTATAATTAAATATTTGGTTAATATTTGTGCAAATTAAACAGTAAAGTATGCTTTTGTTACAGCTGAATGCAACTTGTAGGGTTTTATGTAAACTGAAAGTGCGGAAGACGGAGTGTTAAATTATAAAGCTGTTGCATAGCTGTTGGAGGTTTTAACATGCAATAAGAGCTGCTGTAATTTAGTGCCAAGAGACGGTGTATTTGTAACGTTAAATATTATAAATAGCCATTATTTAACTGCGAAGAAGGAAAGGTGAGGGACGCATTGTAGGAGTTTAACAGAAATATAAAGGCAAGTTGTGTGCACCGTTGAAGGAAGGGAGGCCAATACAATTCCTAATTAGCGTACAGTGCAGCTTTTTCCATAATATGACAAAGTGTGGACAAAGTGGTAAATTGTGAGAAAAAAAGGAGATAAAGTGCACTTGATGTGGCATGAGGCCCGTGACTCCATCCAGAGCTCTGAGTGCTATTAATGAAGCTATCTATTAGCGTAAAGTGCAGTCTTCTTTGTGATAATAAAAAATGAGTAAAAAATCATTATAAACCCAAGAGACTCTCTCCGGAGCTCTATGTGGCAATTTCTTTGAGTTCTCTCTGGTCTACAGCTTTAAGTTTTGTTTAAGCTGTATCAAAGCTAATAGGTCTCGCCCTTTAGACTTACTAGCTTTGCTAATGCAGTTTGGGGCGGGGTTCACATGAGGGGATGCACACTATGAAGAAAATATGGTTCTCTGGCTCAGGGAAATCGGAGGGGATGCAACAGTAAGCGTGAGGGCAAGGGTGTTTTCAGGGGAGAAGCGCAAGGAGAGCAATGGGGTGCTTTGGAGGGGAGGGGGGAGCACACGAAAGAGCAACATGAACGCAGGGGTCCAAGGTGATTTTTGGTGAAGAGACAGAACAACATGGAGTGCAGAGGATGTTTTGCATGTGGAGTATCGCATGAGGGAGAAAGCAACATGTAGCATGGGGACAGGGTGTATGCAGGGGCGAAGAGCACACAAGGAAAGAAATAGAAGACAAAAAAGAAGTTCATTTAAAAAAAAAAAAAAAGGAGTAGTGGACAGATACAAGTCAGCCAAAGAATGGTACAGAGGTTGTAAGGAGAAGGGCAAACAAGACAGGACAAGGAAAGTTGAGTAAGAAGCATTAACATTAAGTTCACGAGATCTTCAGAACCATACAGCTACCGCTATCTGGTAGGCGAGACCTACAAAGGAATTACAATGATTGGCAGTGCACAGGAAGGGGTTGATAAACTTCACAAGTTAAGAAGTATGGGGGTGGGTGGAAACTTATGTATTTAAAAAAAAAAAAAAATGTATTTGATGAGTTTTATATAGCGCTGGCTAGACCCAGAGGTATCAGAGCGCTTTACATGAGGTTGAGAACAAAACAATATTCCGTTACATAAGATACTAGAGCAATTTGCGAACAGGAAAAACAGAAACAATGGAGCAGAGGGGTAGAGGGTGAAAGAGAAAAGGGCATAATACAAGAGGATGAACAGTGATTAAAAACATTGCATCAAAATACAGTTAACATCGGTTACTGGAGGAATTTTAAAGGTCCATATGGCGGAAGAGGAGCAATCTGGAAGTCTAAGGCAACCGCAAGATGGAGGGATCAGGTCAAGGACCACATAACAAAATGGCGGGGCTGCAGGCAAGCACATCCGTTCAGAAATCAAAAAGGAACACCTACCCCAGGAGCAGGGCGGAATGAGGAGGGCAAGTCACCTGAAGTAGAAGGGGAAAGGCTGGAAGTCATTGTTCCCTCTTAAGTTTTTTAAAGTGGGGAAGAAATCAGCACAGGCACCAGCTCGGGGGAAAAGCAGCTACGGTGTCCGGAGGAGCGCACAGCACGCAAAAGGGAGAACAAGCTGAAGAGAGAAAAGCAGGGCACCGGCGTCACGGCACTCTGGAGGAAGCTCCGACGGGGAGGAACGATCCACACGCCCCAGCTGCAGCTCTGGAGAGGCACCGCAGGAGCCAGGAAACCGCAGCACGGGTCCGGAAGGCAAGCGTCGATCGGTGGGGCCACCAGGGCAGGAAAGACAGGCATCGGCATCGGACGTCCAAAGGGAGGCAAAACCGGAGGGCTGGCAGTAGGGCAAGCAGCAGCAATCAAGCCCAGAGGCAGAGGGAAGTCCAGGAGGGGAGAGCCTTATCCCCGCTCACCAACAGCCATCCGGAGAGCTCAATCAGGCATCCGCATCGCCAAGAATGACTCAGACGACGCAGGTCATCAAAGACTCGAGGAATGGTGGGGGAGAATGCATGTAAATAAGCACAAGGCATGCAACTGCTAACTAATGACCAGGAAACCAAACCGATTGTGAATTGGATGGGGACATGATACATGGCGCAAAGTAGTAAAACACTTGTCTTTCAATGACAGGCGTACCAAGCAAAACAAATATTCTGGATGGGAACTGAAAAGATAATTGAGGCAAGTACAAAGTGTGGTATCTTGAGGAGAAAATGAAGGTGTTGAAATTATTTCAGAAAATAACAGAAGAAAAAAAAAAGCTTTGATGTGCTACATAAAGCAGTATGCACCAGCAAAGTTTTGACTTTATGTGTGGCAGCCTGGCAGTATCAACCCATTTCATATTTAAGTCTGTTCACTAGCATGTCTGTTATTAACAAAGTGTGCAGCCGTCCAAGGACAGTGAGATGTAAAACAGTCTTACTGCTAGTGTTAACTGTAGAAGTAAGTAGAACGAAGGTACTCTTCATAATGCCCCAATTTTAAGTGAATCAAGCATAACAAGCAATGGCCTCGCGGCCGTGAAACTGACCCGGCCGCGCGGCCGCGAAAGTGAAAGTAATCGCGAGGGAAGCCAGATGGCGAGGGAAGCCATATGGCGCCTGATCGCGCGTGCACGCTCGCGTGAACGCAAGCTGGTCGCCAGCAAACTGCTGTTTGCACTTCCAAAACCCGCTTACTAAAACTCTCGCCAGAGCAGCGCATGCGCTGGCTCAGGCGAGACCTAAAAAAGGCCAATTCTAGTGGGAATAGCATTATTAATACAGAGTTAATTTGTTACAATGTCCCTGCTAAATTGCTAGCTTGGAAATATTAGTTAGATTAGTGTGGGGATTTAAAAAACAGTATTGTGTATTTTATGCTAGCAAAAGCCTCTACTTGACTGCCATTGAAAGCTTTATAGTTGGTCACAGATTAAGCTGCATGCCCTGCACAAGAAAGAAAATTTATATTCCTAAAATAGGCCACTGGCCTGTATAATTGCAAATACTCTATCATTTATGGTCTAGATGGGTCTGTGCCCCTGGAGACCACGCATTTAAGTACTGACGCAAATAAAATGAAAAAGATTCCGAAAGCGAGGCTGTTATGCTGGTTAGACTAGACCAAAGCATCCCGTCTTAGAGGATGTGAAAGGAGCTCCTGTTTTCAGAAACTATACCCTGAGCAGCAGTTTACGTCCTGCAGTATTTGTAGCAGTAGCAACAAGAGGTGAAGTAAAAATGGGTATTCATCAATAACCAACCCAAGAGAACTATCCAAGCCAAACCAATAGCAAGTGCCTTTGAACCTTCCATCATGCACAACTCTGTAATAGAAGACTGGTACAAATCATGAAATCAGCATCTCACAGAGGAACATATACTTTGAATGAATCAGGTGAAAACACAACCATAACCTTATAAAACCAAAATCTGATGTTATCACTTCTCAATGATTCTTGTAGCTTTTGCTACTAAGAGACCTCAAGACACAAAAATAGCCCGTGGAGGAGTTTATTTGCATTACTTTCTAGTAAAGAAAAAAGGTCAAACAAATGCTAGTATTTCAGACGCAAAAAGGCAGATTGCTATTGAAAGGAAAATACAGGATGATCACTATGCCTATCACTCCGACATGTCTTAAAGTAAATTTTCTTTTCTCTTTTGAACTAGGGCCTATCTAAGGTCATATCCCAATATGCAAAGCATACCAAAAAATATATATTTCTAATGAATATTTTGTCCAGCAGAGTCACCATTGTTGGAGCTGTCCCCTGGTGTAAGACACATTTTAGAAATATGTCAGTACTTGCTCACAGAAAGAAAGCCTTAACATGTTTCTCTCTCTCTCTCTCTCTCTCTCTCTCTCTCTCTCTCTCTCTCTCTCTCTCTCTCTCTCTCTCTCTCTCTCTCTGTCTCTCTCTCTCTCTGTCTCTCTGTCTCTCTGTCTCTGTCTCTGTCTCTCTCTGTCTCTCTGTCTCTCTCCCTCTCTCCCTCTTTCTCTCTCTCTCTCTCACACATACACACTCTCTCTCTCTCACACACACACGCACTCTCGCTCTCCCTCTTAGTGAATAGTCCTTGAAGACTCAAGTACACTGTGGACTTCGTCTACTAAACCAAGTTAAATAAGAAAATTATACATATTTCAGAGGGCTTGAAGGAGTCTTTAATAAGCCTGGGCATAGTTCGCGAAGTAGCGCTACGCGAAGCTACGTGAAGTGCAGTTCGCACTACGCGAGCTACGCATAGCACTACGCGAACTGCGTAGTGCGCTGTTCGCAATGATTGCACAGTGCCGGATGCTTGTCCGCACTGTGCAATCATTGAAAACGGCATCTTGCACAGTGCGATTTTTACTCGAGCGGCAGCTTTCTTAACGCGGACTGGTAGTTTCTCATCGCGAGCGGTCGCGAGCATACGCGACCACTCGCAGTGAGAAACCTGACCTCCCCGCGTTGAGAATCTCGCCGGGAGGTTTATTTTCCACGCTCGCGATCGGCAACTTGATGTTGCTGATCGCGAACGAGGAAAAAGTCTCGCCGGGATGTCATTTTGCTTGCTCGCGGTCGCCAACTTGACGTTGAGGACCGCAAGCAAGCAAAAAATGACCGCTGCACTATGCTGCGCTACGCGTGTTTGCACTGTGCTACGTGCAATTCGCGTTGTGCGAAGTAGCGCAAACTTCGCAAACTACGCGAGCGTAGCGTAGTACTTCGCCCAGGGTTAGTCTTTAACATCTTCTTGAGGATACACTCTATTAACAGTTCAGGTACAGGAACAGCAACAAACAGTTTTTCAGAAGGTTCTATAAAAAAAGAAAAAAACAATAAATATTGTAATATCAGACAAAATTCCCATTATGTACATCCGTCAAAGTTATTGGGTTATAATCCATTGTCATGATAAATGCATTAAATTATAGATCATTAAGTAATGTAGAAAAACGTTAAAATTCGTAGTGGGAAACAAGTCAATCTAGTTTCAGTACCATCTCCCGCAAGAATCCATAGAAGGAGAGACCATTAGCAAAACCCATGTGCAGAAACAATTAGGTATTCATTTAAAAAGCATATATATTATATCGGATAAAGAACCCCCTTCCGTTCATTATAAGGGTCTTGCAAGTCAGAGTAGTTCATGAACTTATTGAGGAACAGGACTGAAAACCGTACATCTTTCATAAGGTCATGGAACTCACTTGATAGAAGTCCGTTATATATGTAGTATTCTTAGCAATCTCAATATTGTTACTAGAGAGGAAAAAAACATGTGACCTATATCTTTCACAGACCCTTGCATACACTTGTTTTGTCAAAGCATGTCTTCAAAAGTGCCCATATACACAACATAAGACAATTCCTATTTTCCTTACATATTTAGCAACACCTAGTAAATATAACATGAAGTGTAAAATATATATTACTAAAAGATGCTTAACTCACCTTAACACAGTGCATAGAAACTGTGTTCTTGTTCACGATATAATTAGAATAGTATCTTGGTATTCAGAATCCAGCCTCAAAATCATCTTGGTAGCAGCTATATGGATACATAAGGCCAAAGTAGTTAGGAACCTTCAATAGTTCTTAGGCTTTTTAGTTGGGTACTCTGTATCAGTATAAAAGAGCAACATGTCTGTAACTCACTTGTGAACTCGCGCAGCAAATAGAAACGGGAAATGTTCATGCTATCCTTAACAACAGCTGGCTCCCAGACTTACAGCTGATGTCTGGTGTCCCCATGTAACACATTAACCCAAAGCCGTTGGAAGTTAAAATGTAACTTCCAACATCTAAAACATAATCCAGTTAACATAGGAAATCCTGGCATATGAAGTTTATAACCTGACCCATTGACCGAACCGCCATTAAAAGTAAATGTTGGGCTTCCAATAAAGGAATGAATCCCGGCATGCCTTAAAAGTCAAGCACAATTCTTTCAGCCCACATAGGTCGCTGCTTGCTCGAAAATAGCACTAACGTGTTCCCTTGAGAAAAAATTATGAGGGGTCAGAGTAACAAAAGAGAAGATTACATTCATATTAAATATTGAAGTAACTGATGAAATGATTGCATACTTACTCAAGAGATGGGTGATATTTAAACCTAGTAGAAAAATGCATGGCATAGCAACTTAGCTTATTACTGAACATCCACAGTTATCAGCTACATAGATAATCCAGCAACTGACAACTTTTATCCTTAAATGCAAATACAACAAGCATTTGCAATGCAATAGGTCTCGCATTATTAAAGTTTGAGCTATTGGCATTGCTAAATAATGCAACGCCAATAGCTCAAACTTTAATAATGCGAGACCTATTGCATTGCAAATGCTTGTTTTGTTTTGTTGTTAAGGTGGGGGGGCATCAACAATGTGCTGCCTGGTCCTCCCACCTAATAAATAAAAAGACAGTGGGTGTGGGGGGCAACTGAGAAGCGGGTGGGGGGAGCATGGCAGGGGAAAAATAGCATACGAGCGAGAGCAACACGAGGGCAGTGGGAGAAGCACACAAGTGAGAAAGCAACACGGAGAGTGAGGAAGAAAGGGAGTTTGGCAGGGAGGAAAAGGACACACAAGAAAGCTTGCAACATGGGGGGAGACAGCAACACACAACGTAGTGTGGATATTTGGAGGGGTAGAAGCATATGAAGGAGAGAGCTGGAAAACACAAGCACTCAAGTAAAACGAAAAAATAGTTTCTTAGAAGTGTGCAATGGGGAAGCCGGAAGCCAGCAAATCAGACAAAAGGCAAAGAGGTTATGCTCCAGGGACAAGCAAGACTGACAGGATGGGGCAAGGAAAGCCATCTAATAAGAAACAAGCAATTAGAGTGACAACAAAGCCAATCAACGGTAAGCAATGGGTGGGCTGTAAGCCATTAGACGTTCTTGACGAACCCAAAACTCGTCCTTTGCACCCAGACAACTTGTGCTGCCTAGCAGGCCCAATCTAATAAGGAAAGTGCTACTTCCCTGTCTTCTGGTTTCAAAGCGTCACCTAGTGAATAAAGTCACAATAGGTCTCAAAACTCAATCAGAAGCCATGAAACGAAAGGGCATTCTGCAGTCCTTATTACTGCCGATTTAGTCATCAGAACTATTTTATCGATTTCGTCATATGGCTCCTTTAACACTTCCCTCCAAAATGAAAGTATTAGGGGTAATTAACTCACAGTGCAAGGCGGAACTTAAACACACAATGCGGACAGGACTGTTCCCTTCTCCACAATGATTGTGCTGAGGTGTGTACCAGCATCTAGTAATGACCGACTACGACAATCAAAACAAACCTCTACATTGGTGTCTGAGGAAAAATCCGTGACTTTCTACTTGTCTTCAAATTTTACATTAACCGCATATGACTCGCCAATGAAAATAAATGCAGGCTAATAAAGCATTGTTTGGAACAAGTGTATTAATAAACCGAAAGTTGTGTATTAATACAGTGCAAAAAGTCAAATGCCTAGCTAATACCATCGTTCATAACTAACTATAATGAATGCTTACAAAACCAGTGGTGCGCGCACCAGAGGAGAGGGGGCTAGGGAGCGCGGCAGCAAAGCGAACGCGCGCTGCTGTGCGTGCTGGCCACCAACGGGAATGGGTGGAGCAAAGGCGGGACATGTGCCCGTCTTTGCCCAATTGCGTGCTGGCTTTTTAAAAAAAAGCATTTGCAATGCAATAGGTCTCGCATTTACGTGAGTTTGAGCTATTGACATTGCAAATAACAATGCCTTTTATTTTTGTTTTTGTTTTTAAAACATAAATAAAAGGCATTGTCATTTACAATGCCAATAGCTTAAAGTGGCGTAAATGCGAGACCTATTGCATTGCAAATGCTTGACCTATTGCATTGCAAATGCTTGTTCTGTGTTATTATTAACACGACCCCCACCCACCCCAGCGCAGACCCACCACCTTCTTTTGGCAGCAGCTGCTACTGGTATCTCGCGCAAAGTCATACATTGTAAAGGGGCCTTTCCAGGCATCGGCCGCACGATCACCAGACCCACCCTCCGATCCTGGCGAGAGTATACCTCAATGCTGTTCCACCAAAGCGCACCAACACACCCTACAGTGGGCTGGAACCTACAGATTGTTATCGTGTGCCATATTGTAATAGTTGTCACTCGAACAACACTGTCTTTCTAATAGGTTGTGCAAAATGTTAAACTTCAATAAAAAGAGAAGAGTTTAATAAATAATAATAAAAAAATAAAAAAAAGAACCACACCACCAGGCTCCAGTATCCAAACAGTGCACAACCCCCAAACAACGTGTGGCTGAAAAGATAAAAAAAATACAGAGGAATTTATACCTGGAACCAAAAGCTGAAAGTGACTCCAGAGGACCTGCAAGAAGTGAGGCGAGACCTGTCTGTTCGCATTGTAGAGAGCCATTCGGCTACTCCACAACAATGTATCGCGCAAGCACCCCTCGTGACCGGGCTCGCATCTCTCTTTAACAAGGAAATGAAGAAAAGACAGGTAACACTTGGCACTAACCCGCCATGAACCAAGCGTCTTGTGAAATAACCAAACATGCCGAAAGGTTTCGTTTAATTAACAAACATAAACAAAGGTGCCTGGCAGATGCCAAAATAGCAGGCGTCTGTTATTTCTAGAGAACCAAACAGCCCATCCCATCGTAAAACACTGCATCCACAGTTTAACAAGAAAGCATCGTATGGAAATCAGCGTTTCAAGAATTCGGTGGCAGGGAGCCAAGGCAGGAGGCTGGCTCATACAGTCAGCACTATTTATGTGCGCCACAGTTTAGATTGAACAGCGTAACAGTTGCAAAGTACCATCTTACCTCTTTCCATGTATGCCTGATCTTTTTGTGCCCTTCCTCGCTTACCTGCACGACGGTGCGGGGTCGCAAGGCGAAGGTGGGAAAGTTGCCTCGTCCGTGAATGGGCACGCTCTCCCCCAGGATGGCGTCCAGGCGCTGCACTTGCTCCCAGCTCAGCACGCTGAAGCGGCGCGAGACAAGCCGACGGCTAGCTGCCCGGTGACACTGCAGGGACGACATCACTCGGCGACTCCTGGGGTGACACGTTGCTGCTCCTGACGTAGCGACCGGTCACCTCTGGTGTCCGTGCAAGAGACAAACATAATTAATTTTCTAAGCCTGCACAGTTTCCTTATTTCGGCTCGAGTAATCTTGACGTCACGAGAGTTGTGACGTAAAGTAGCGAGACTGGCGTCGCGAGCCCCTCGGCTGGTGGCAAAGTAGCAAGTCTGCGTGAATGCAAAAAAAGTGCTTAGGAGACAGTATAACACCGCCAGTAGAACGCCGCAAGTAAACGATCCAGTCCAGATGGGCGGGGCCAAAAGGAGACAGGGCGGTAACAAGGAGGGACTAAGAAGCCTTGTTCACAATAGAAAGCCAGAGTTTAGCATGAACTATGACGCAAGCCAATGGGAAGAAGGGCGGGACTTAAAACACCCTTCTGAAATCTGCTCGATTAGAAGAAGTCTCGCAGAGCGAGCAGCGCATGCGCGCTGCAACGCAGGCCTGCGAGACCTAAAAAACAGACAAAGGTTTCGGCGACGGGAAACCATGCCAGGCCAACTCCTTGGAGCTCTGGCCTAGGGACTGCTTCATATGTCTCTTACTAGCTCATGTTTTCTAAAATATTCCTAACAAGAAAACATACATTTACACACACATGAGTCTGTGGTCGCCTCTCTCCATCCACTGATCTCTAAGTGTCACCCACATTTTGCTCAAATCTCCTACAGCCTGGGGCAGTGGGTCTGCCTAATTCACCCATTGGCTGTCTTGCCCCTTGAAATACAGCATTTCCCTGCTCTCATGTGTGCTACTGCCTGGAAAGAAGTGCACTTCAGTGCAGGGCTGGTGGAGCAATACTTTAGTCTGCCAGTCCCCCCACCCCTCATCTTTATTCTCAATATTTATCCTATATAATTTTTGGGTCACCCATGAGTGTTTAAACTACGTTTTCAGGTTACAGTAATCCACAGCCAATGGCACCTCTTCTATGCCAAAATAAGTCACACTTTGCACCGATGTAGATTTCTAGGAAGCACTCGCACAGTCTATTAAAATTAAATGCTGGGGTGGACCGAAGCATAATATTAGTTACAGGTTAATGAAACAATACAGGAAAAGGACTAATCCAAAATGTTGTATTTATGAATTATTTTGAATACATTAGGTTGGAGGGGCTAAAAATAAAAACGGAAAATAAATATTTTTTGTGGAAGAAAGAGGGATATCATAGGAGACTGGAAGGTGTTGATTACAAAGAAAACCATTCTTTATTCATGAAAGAGGCTACCAGTGAGGGCATGCATCAACAACAAGCATTGGCAAAGCCAACAGGCCACACCTCGCCTATGTAAAGCATGCAGCCATCTTGATTGAGGGCATGCTCACTGCACAGTCCATAGTCCGCACGTGCTTGTTACAATCCTTTGAACAGTGGGAACATCAATGATGCACTGGTGGTACGTCATCACTTTGGAGGTACTTTAGTCAAGGATTTGCCAGCACCGGTGAATGGGAGCAGGACTTACAGCTAACATCCAACACTAGGGAGGAAGCAACAACTTACTAAGGAGCCACAGGAAATGGTCATAAACGCCTGACTATATGCTAGCCGGAGTAATACTGCTGGATAACAAATGCATGATTGAGCACAGTAAGAGCCACAATACAACAAGTGTTATCTCCACCCCAGTGGCGGTTTTATTTAAGTCTACGGGCCACAGTGTCCTGGTCCGATGATTGGTCGGCGTTATGTGCCCCAGAAGTGAGTGTCAGATGCTCTTGGGCCAATAACAATATCCCAACATGGAAAGCAGTTCCAAATATTTACCACTCTTTCTGTGAAAACCTTTTCTCTCCTGGACTTTGCCGCAACGGGTCTGACACCGTTCTTCGTTCTAGAATGACACGCCTACTGCAGCATGCTCCCATCCCCCTAGCGCTTTATTTAAAGATCTCGCCCATTTCTCTCGTCCCTGCAATACCATACAGATTTTATCCATAGCATTCATCGTCACAGGCTTCGTGGTCAGGCTTGGCAACCATCTATGCTGCTCTTCGAAGCAGTGCACGGATATTAGGAATTGTAGGTGCAACAGGAAACATGCAGAAGAGGATTTAACTAATGGATACAGCTGGTGTTAGCGGTCGTCTGCAGATGTACATACCCATGTTCACAATCAACGAAATCAAAAGACATCATAGACAAGAAGAACAAAGGTTAAGCGGTCATTTGTAATCGAAAGGTGGAACCCTCTCAGCTACTGACAGCTGCCAGGCTACACTGATAGAATCCCCATAATCCCTCCCTCCGGCTAATCCCCTGGAAGAGCTGTGCAGATGGAGGGATCATGAAGAATCCACACACAAAATGCCCTCCTGCACCCTTCCCCCTGCCCTCAGGCTCCCCCTCTTCTCATACACAGAAATCCTGGTGCCTGCCACCTTCACCCCACTCCCTTCAGCTTTCCCTCTCTCGCTCACCCAGAGGGCTGCAGGCAGCATTTCTGTCAGAGTTAGTGCATTCACAGAGAGGAGATAGAAGGGCCATATGCCACAGGCCTGCACTGACCGGCAAAGCGAGACATTGGATGCGGATGGGAGGGCATCCCTCCTCATTCACCAATCGCCCTCAGTCTGCAGAGAACCGAAGGAGAAAGGGGAATGTGCGTGAAATCGCCAGCCAGCTAACGTCATTCAACTGCCAGCTTCTGATCTCTGGTGGGAACAGATTCAGTGTCCGCCCTTAGAGCAAATCACCTGGACCTGTGTAGACCAGGAGACCTTTGAGAAATCAGTGCACTGAAAAACTTTTACAGTTTCCCTTCTGTGCTTTCACAACAGTGAATCAAAGAGAAACTTTAGAAGTAGCTAAAAATCGACAATTTAAGCAAAAGGTAGCCCAATATCAAACACTGACCTTCATGTGGGGAAATCAGAGCAACACCACATGTCCGAGCAAGCGAGAGCAGCCCCCAGAGTCATCTGATCAGGATGAAACGTGTTTTTGTCACCACTCTTCGACATCAGCGAAATAAAGCCCTGCTTGGAACATCCAGCCTTATTTTAGTCCCTCCACTGGAACCGGATAGTTCTACACAGCGGCCTGCTGGACCCACCCTGGGGCTGGACTGCCACTGCCGAAGCTCACACACTGCATCCAGTAGAGTTGCCGCCTGATGAGGTTTCGTCACAAACTCTACACGCGTCAATTATCACCTGAAAACGCACAGATCTAAACATACAGAATTCTGCAGTTATTCATGATTTGGGAGCTTTTGGTAGTAAATGAAATACAGGAAATCTAGGCATGAAAAGATCACAGGTGTCAAACAAGTTTTCGATCTAGAAGGCAGCACAAATTTGGATGCACTCACCACCCGCTAGTCTAATTGTGCAGTATTTACTACGCTTCGCTCCCAGGAGCTCCAGTGCATGCACAGTTAAAGCCTCGCTAAGTGCCGCTCGTGATAGCGAAGGATTCCTGTATTCTAGTCCTAGTTTCGGCACTTCTCTAAACCAGTGGTGCGCGCGCACCACAGAGGAGCGAGAGCCAGGGAGGCGCGGCAGCGAGGCAAACGCGCGCTGCTGCGCGTTCTGGCCACCGTCGGGAATGGGAGGAGCGAAGGCGGGACATGCGCCCGCCTTTGCCCAATCGCGTGCCGTTTTTGAAAACAACGCACGCTACAGCCAATGAGGGCTTCTGAAAACAAAACCACACGCACGAGCGTGTAGGTCGTTTTCAGAAGCCCTTTCTAGAGGTCTCGCGCTGTGCGAGCAGGGCTGCGCACTGCAACGCTAGGCGCGAGACCTAAAAAGGAGTAAATCACCCAAATATTGTAAATGAACTTTCCCATAAGGTCCTTTCATTTAAGCAAGATTCATACACCCGATAAGTAAATGCCATCGATTCCTCAGCAGTTCTTTTTTTTTCACACTACCTTTGTTGTTTGTCAAAATGTCCTCAAGAATAGTTTTAAATCCGTCTTTGTTTGTTCCAACTCAAGACCAAATTGGACCAAAGTAACACTGTTTTTTGGTTCATATAGCTAACTAATGTTCATTAAACATACTGTCATCTCGCAGCCATTTTCCCTTTCGTAGCTCCTATTGTAGGAACAAATGATGAGGTAAACCAGTTTTGTTATCTACTACAAATGCTTGATGTGCCATTGAATTCCAAGTAGTCAGTAACCATGACAGATTTGTATGCTTGGCACTTTACATGTCTATGGTTATTCTTCGCATTGAGCAAACTGTCAACGGTATTTTGCACATCCTTCTTAATTTTTCTACGGTCAGTGTGCACTAAATGTTTTGTCAAATTACAGAATACTTGGAGCTGTCTGTAAACTATCTTCTGCTCGTACCTTTAGATTTTGCCAGTTGGCACTGATCAAGTTCTTGATCCTATTATTGATATGTGAATCTCCTGTGACATACCAATCTGTCATCCACATTTCCCATCTTATCGGTGATCTTATCGGTGATGAAAATTCAATCAATCAATCAATCATATCATTTGTAAAGCGCACTACTCACCCGTGAGGGTCTTAAGGCGCTGGGGTGGGGAATGCTGCTACTGCTCGAAAAGCCAGGTCTTGAGGAGTTTTCTGAAGGTCAGCAGGTGGATGGGGAGGGTGTTCCAGGTCTTGGCGGCGAGGTGGGAGAACGATCTGCCACCGGAGGTCGCTCTTCGGAAGCGGGGGACAGTGGCGAGGGCGAGGTCGGCGGAGCGGAGCTGGCGGGTGCGGGTGTAGAAGCTGAGTCGTCTGTTGAGGTACGTTGGTCCGGGGTGTTGTGGAGTGCCTTGTGTGCGTGGGTGAGGAGTTTGAAGGTTATCCTCTTGTTGACCGGGAGCCAGTGCAGGTCTCTCAGGTGGGGTGTGATGTGGCTGCGGCGAGGGATGTCGAGGATCAGGCGTGCAGAGGCGTTCTGGATGCGTTGGAGCAGTCTCAGGAGTTTGGCCGAGGCTCCTGCGTAGAGGGCGTTTCCGTAGTCCAACCTGCTGCTGACGAGGGCCTGGGTGACCGTTCTTCTCGTTTCAATGGGGATCCACTTGTAGATCCTGCGGAGCATGCGGAGGGTGTTGAAGCAGGCGGAGGAGACGGCGTTGACCTGTTTAGTCATGGAGAGGGTAGAGTCGAGGATGACCACTAGGTTGCGTGCGTGGTCGGTGGGTGTTGGGGCGGTTCCCAGTGCGGTCGGCCACCAGGAGGAGTCCCAGGCCGAAGGGGTGGATCCGAGGATGAGGACCTCCGTCTTGTCCGAGTTCAGCTTCAGTCGGCTGTTCCTCATCAATTCAGCGACGGCCTTCATTCCTTCGTGAAGGTTGGTTTTGGCGGTGTGGGGTCCTTGGTGAGGGAGAGGATCAGCTGGGTGTCATCGGCATAGGAGATGATGTTGAGGACGGGCGGCGTGGGCGAGCGGTGCCATGTAGATGTTAAACAGAGTTGGGCTGAGGGAAGAGGCCACTGGGAGTGCGCCGCAGATGATCTCGGTGGCTTCGGAGCGGAAGGGGGGAAGGCGGACACTCTGTGTTCTGCCGGAGAGGAAGGAGGTGGTCCAGTCCAGGGCCTTCTCTTGGATCCCGGCGCTGTGGAGGCGTGTTCGTAGTGTGTGGTGGCAGACCATGTTGAAGGCGGCTGACAGGTCCAGGAGGATGAGGGCCGCCGTTTCTCCGTTGTCCAGCAGGGACTTGATGTCATTGGTGGCGGCGATGAGGGCAGTCTCGGTGCTGTGGTTGCTGCGGAACCCGGACTGGGAAGGGTCCAGGATGTTGTTCTCCTCGAGAGTAGCGGGTCAGTTGTTTGTTGACGGTCTTCTCGATGACCTTTGCCGAGAGCGGAGCAGGGAGATGGGCCGGAAGTTCTTGAGGTCCTTGGGGTCCGCCTGGGTTTCTTGAGTAAGGCGTTGATCTCGGCGTGCTTCCAGCTCTCCGGGAAGGTTGCTGTCTCGAAGGAGGTGTTGATGACTTTCCGGAGATGGGGTGCGATGGCTGTGCTGGCTTTGTTGAAGATGTGGTGGGGGCATGGGTCTGACGGAGATCCGGAGTGGATGGTGTTCATGATCTTGATGGTGTCGTCGTCGTTGATGTTGGTCCAGGAGAGCAGGTGGTTGGTGCGGATGGTGGTCGTGGGGGCGGAGGTCTCAGTGGTTGTCGGGGCGGTCGTGGCGTTGAAGCTGTCGTGGATGTCTGCGATCTTGTGGTGGAAGAAGGTGGCCAACGAGTCGCACAGGTCTTGCGAGGGTGGGACGTCGTTCGTGTTGGAGCTGGGGTTGGGGTTGGAGAGTTCCTTCACGATATTGAAGAGCTCTTTGCTGTTGTGCGCGTTGTTGTCTAGGCGGTCTTTGAAGGAGGCCCTTTTGGCGGATCTGATGAGGTGATGGTGTCTGCGGGTGGCGTTCTTGTGGGCTGCGTGGCTGTCCGGTGTTCGTTCACGGAGCCAGATCTTCTCCAGCTTTCGGCAGGTTTGCTTGGAGGCCCGGAGGTCTTCAGTGAACCAGCTGGCTTTCTTGTTGGTGTGACTGTTGGAGGGTTTCTTGATCGGGGCGAGGGTGTTGGGCGCAGTCGTTGATCCACTGTTTGAGGTTGCGGGCGGCGGTGTCGGGGTCGGTGGGGTCGGCGGGTGGGCTCTGGGCGAGGTGGTGGTTAGCTGGTCTTCGGTGACTTTGCTCCAGCAGCGGCGGGGCATCTGTTGGGTGCGGTGGTGGGTTTCTTGAAGGTGAAGTGGATGCAGCGATGGTCGGTCCAGTGGAGTTCGGTGGTGTGGTTGAAGGAGACGTGGGGGCTTGCGGAGAAGATGGGGTCAAGCGTGTGACCGGCGGAGTGGGTGGGTGTTGTGACGAGTTGTCTGAGTCCGAGGTTGGCTAGGTTGTCGATCAGGGTGGTGGAAGTTGGTGTCGTTGTTGTTCTCGAGGTGGAAGTTCAGGTCCCCGAGGAGGATGTAGTCCGTGGAGGCGAGGGCGTGTGTGCTGACGAAGTCGGCGATGGAGTCGCTGAACTGTGGTCGGGGTCCGGGGGGTCTGTAGACGAGGGTTCCCTTGAGGGTGGTGATGGGATCGGTGTGGATCTGGAAGTGCAGGTGTTCGGCGGTGCTGAGGGTGTCGTCGGTGTTGGTCGAGACTCTGAGAGTGTTCCTGTGGACGATGGCGATTCCTCCTCCTGCTCCGTTGGTGCGGTCCCTGCGGGTGATCTTGTAGCCTTCCGGGACGGCTATGGCTATGTCGGGTGCCGAGGCGGGGTTCAGCCAGGTCTCCGTCAGGAAGGCGCGACGTCTGGGGAGGTTGAGTCGAGTAGGTCCCAGAGTTCAACGGCGTGTTTGCGGGCGGAGCGGGTGTTGAGAAGGATGCATCTGAGGTGGTTGGGTTCTTTCCTGGTCGGCGGCATGGTGGGGCGGATGCTTGTGAAGCTGCAGTTCCGGCAGGTGAAGGCTCCGTGGGTGCGCTTCGGAACGGCCAGGAAGCAGGTGTGTGATCGTCCGGTGTTGAGTGCGTGGAGGGATCTGGCATCGTAGTGGTGTCGGGCGTCGTGGCGTTCGCGGGGTCCAGGGGTTTTGGCGCTGGGCGCGGTCCAGGCGCGGACGGGCGCAGACGGGCTTGCCTTAGGCGCGCGGCCTCCATATGAGGGGATGTGGGAGGGAGGAGCAGCTGGGAGGCGGGAGCGGGGCGGCGAATGGTATTGCAGGGGGGCGGGGCCGCAGGGACGCAGCGGCGGGAAAAACCGGCGGGGGCCGCGGGAGAACTGGGCACGGGAAGGAAAAACAAGTTTAGGCAAGAAAACAATTACACGCACAGAGGAATAAAAACAAGTCTGGGCAAGAAAGCAAGTTAGGCACAGGGGGATAAAAACAAGTCTGGGCAAGAAAGCAAGTTTAGGCACAGGGGGATAAAAACAAGTCTGGGCAAGAAAGCAAGTTAGGCACAGGGGGATAAAAACAAGTCAGGGCAAGAAAGCAAGTTAGGCACAGGGGAAAAAAAACAAGTCTGGGCAAAAAAGCAAGTTAGGCACAGGGGAAAAGTACAGGATTAGGCAAAAACAATGCAGGCAGAGCCGTGCAGCAGCGTGGGGAGCGACCTGCCTGCGAGCTCTATTGTAGAATCTTTTTTTTTTTTTTTGCAGGAATGTCTCACCTGGTGTTAGCCTCTAAAGGTTGCAAACTCTCTTTCTGGCTGTAGCAAAGTATTTCGAGAGATTGTCTTGGTATTTAGTTAATCTTTCAGATTTTCATTTTTGTTCACTTTCTTGTATGGAACCTAAGATTCTCATTACATAGATTCAGCATCAGGTGTGTTACTTATTTGTGCAATATCTTTGAACTTCTTTAACAGGCAAGCCTCTAAGGTCAAATCTAATTCAAATTTCTGTATTCGGCACGAAAAAACGGCTATAAAAGATCCACAAGTAAATACAGCACCAGAATCATATATAAAATAGCAAACAGCTTAAAAACGACAGTAAAAAAAAAAGGGAGTTTAATCAGATACGCTAAACAAAAGTCTTCTCCAGCCTTCAACCCCCCCCAAGATTTACATAGCCATCCTATTGCACCTAGCCATCCATCCACTTTCTGCATCTCACCGCTGCTATGAAAAATGCACAAACACTATAACAGACATGATGACCATTTAGATGTAAAGGAAGAACACAGTATCTCTGCATGCATGAATCCTTAATTTTAAAATTGCCTTAATAAATAAGATGAAATACATTTTATAAAATTGACAAAAAAGCATAAAGTGCATTATGGTCTGGTCTGATGATCCATCACAGGGACAAACCGGAACTGGTGACCTCGAGGACCCACCAGTACCTGAAAAATTGAAAAGCTGCACCACCGTGCCAGCCCTAAAATGAAATATTAACGATCTCTCCCACCAAGATAGCAGGTTTGCAAAATAGTGTGCTGGTTCCTCAGGAATTTACAGACTGATGTACTCCCTGATAGTGCTTTTGCTAGACTCATTTTTAAGCCTCCGGGAGTGACAATTTTCTAAGAAGTGGCGCTTTACCAACAACTTATACCCTTTTTTTTTATAGTGCAAGGCGCATCAAAAAAAATTGGTAAGATTAATGCTTTAAAATTATTTATGACATAAACCAACCAGGGAATTGTTAACCCCTTATCTAATTTAAGGCAATTTAAAAATATGTCTTTATTCCAGTTAGCCTCAGTGTTGGCCCCCACACTCACCCAAAGTAAGAGGGATGCTAATTTTACTTTGTCAGAGATACTTTGAAGCTTTAGCGCTGAGTGCATAATGAAATGTGAGCTTGTTGGAGAAAAACTCGAAACCTGTCTGCAGATGCGATTTTCCGCCGTCTGCAAACTAGAGTCATCCTGAAAACCCCATATTCCTGCTCCATAAAGTGCTGCTGAGGCACATTGGGAAAATAAATATTCATAAAGGGTAAGAGCGTCCCCTTACCAGCTACCTGTGAAAGGTTAAATAAGGCACCTTCTGTTCTGCCCTTCTGATCTTCAAATGTGAATGATTAACCCTTTTGCTGCCAGGGCCCCCCTCCCCGTGCTACACCTTTTTTTGTACTATTTGGGGTAGTTCACGCTTAGGTCCCCATAACATTTTGTCCACATAAGGTATCCACGCTAAATTTGCGTCCTCTTCTTCCAACATCCTGAGGATTCAAAGGGTACCCAGGGTTTGCGGATTCCCCTGGAGGGAACTGAGAAATCAGGCAATGTTGCGTGGTTACTAAGAGAAGTTATCGACATCTTTAAGTTAGCATGATCCCGGTAGCCATCATGCTGCTTTTGCGCACGACACTGCATGTCTGTATTTTGCATGACTTTGTTTATGCCTTTCACATGAGAACTCTCTGCTGTTCTCGTTCTCTACTTGTTCCTGGTGTTTCGTCTGAACATTGTGAGCAAGGTCGATAAACACTGCATCTTGTTATTCTGTTCTGGTTAGGCCCTAGCACTTAGACAAAACATGCCAACACAGCTGTTCTTGCTGGAGAATTGTACTTTGATATATGAGGATGCATGTTTAGGTAACACACACTTGGAGAGGGACCTTTCCAGGGAGAAAGAGCAACACACACCTGTGATGTAGAAATACGATCTATGTCCTGAGGTATGGGGTCTGCTGACAAAGCCCAAAGATCTTCTATTATATAACAATACTTCTGCTTACCAAGGGGAGGGTGGTTAGGCCTTATTGTCCTTTATCCACTGTCTTTATAAAATGATATCTCCCTTTAGGATATATGGCCTTGCCACAATGCTAACTGTATTGATATTATGCATTTTGCTGCTGGTGGTGGCTCGTATACTGCATTTTAGAGCACGATAGTTGAAATAATAATTTTAAACTATTTACATGTTTGTCAGATCTTATTGTGGACAAGTACGAGAATGTGAGCGAAAAGGTGTGTCTTGTTACCGCAATTCCTGAGAGATACAGGAGTGTTGTGTTCTGGGGTGTCTAATCAGTGGTTTCTCCATTTGTGAGTAGGAGAGCGAGTGAGACACTATAGATAGTCAGTCCTGGGTTCGTGGGCACTAAGGTGGTGGGAAGGCTTAGCCCCTATACACTGAGGTACCATTTTCCTGCGCATAGTTCTGTGTATGTGCAGAATCCCTGCAACATGGCGCCACCAACGTTTGGTCTTGATCTTATTCGCGAGACCCCTGAGTAGCGCTTGTGCTTGTCCATAATGCCCTCACACCAATTACCGGAGACATCTGTGGTGCGAGGGAATTACCTCCTATATTAGAGATTATAGGTTTTTCAAGCTTGGATTTTAAAAGGTTTTGTTTTTTGTATTTCTTACCCTGTGTTGTGCTACCGTTTTTCCTTCTTTTCCTCTCTGATAGGTAATGGCTATTGCAGTCGCTGCTCATAATCGGGCGGCACTAACTGCTCATTTGACTCAACATGGAGTCCCGGTTGCGGGAGCAGACATTATCTTTGTAGTTGAAGCGAATGCTGCTTTTCGCCTCAAGGTATTTTACTCTTGGGTTAAGTTTCCGGCGGTGGATGGGAATGATAATTTCTTTCATGAATATGAACATGCTTCGGTTCCCCGAGATTATCGACCCTATCAGTCACTTGAAGTTCCGTTGTCGGCTTGGGAACACACCATCTGGTTTAATGGCGCCCTACCTCACCCTGTTACAAGAGTCCGTTTAGGCCCTTTATCGGTCGACTGAGCCAAATGACCCGTGTTGGTGGGTTTTACACCACACCCAAATTACCGTGGTGTTACGCAGAGCTGCATCAATTACATGAGACTTTAGTTCATATACATAGAAGTGTGATACAATATGTGTCTCGCATGGTCCAGGCGGCTCCGGCTGGGGCCCCTCCTCAGCAACCAGGTCATGGAGGAATGGTAATTAGCCCAATCATGATTAATTCAGTGATGGGAAGGCGTCCACAAAATAGAGACGAATTGCCGTTCTGGTTAGCTGAGCGATTTGAGCAACTCGAAGTTTTATTTCCCATTACTTCTCCTTTGGATAAACATAGAATCCTTACAATGAGTTTACCAAAAGTTCTTATTCCCAATTTGGCTGATTGCACCACCTGGGGTAAGGTGTTTGCGCCACTGTATTCTCTCTGCTTTGGCACCCCCTCCATGACCATGCTTCCGACAGTTGTTAAGAAAGTTCAAGAAGAACACGGGTCGGAGGCCGCCCTGGAGTTGCGGATGAGACTGGTGGGGGTATTCCCTATAGTCTCTGATATGATACTTGCCAATATAAAGGGAGAAGCGGTTAGTTTGCAAGTGAGTCAGCGCCTTGAGGCAGTAGCAGACGTTGATAAACAACGCAAATTGCCTAAGATTATCGCTAAGGTGTATAAACCGTTAGGGCGTAATAATTTGGGGAATAAACCTTTTACTCAGCCACAGAATAAACCCCCTCCCGAAAAGGAGGGGCGTCCATTCTTTCCTAAAAAGAATTGGAACAAGAATAAACAACAACAACAACCACAACAACAGAAGCAAGGTTCGCACGCTGGTTCGCCGACACCTGATGCTTCAGAGCATAGGTATGATTTGCGTGACCGCTCTAAGCTTAAGACGCCAGAGAGGTTTCAGGTTCCTGATCCTCGTTCCTTGCAGGACTCGTCGGATCAACAGTCCAGTGGAGGGGTACGTCAAGATCGTAGAAAAGGCGAGACCACGCAACAACGACGTGACCCGCCACGCCAGTTTGACGTAAAAGCCAAACCGGAGGGACAGCTGCCTTATCGTGCCCCGTTTCAAAAGAAAAAAGTTGCCTCTTTAACAGCGAAGTATGCCTCAGACGGTGAGAACCCTGCTCCTGGATTGGAGATGGGCTGTGACCCTCCTCGACAGCGCGGAGGAAGTTACCATAGTATGAGAGGTTCTCTGTCCTTGTCTGGAGGCGAGAGCAACTGACACATTCATTACAGTGGAAACAGCTGATACCCGAGTTGCACCCCCAGATAGACTTTATGAGATAGTCCTCCAAATTGAAGGTGATATACAACGTACAATTAAAGGTACCTTTTGGGATAACCTTACCTCGTCTTATGAAATTTTGTTGGCGGAGGCGTATTGGCCTCCTCCATTTGTTTTAGCTTCTTCTCGAGGTGAAGACGTGATGCTTCCGAGTTTTTCGCGTTACGTCCCTGAGGAGACTAAACAGGCTTATGCATCGGAATGGGCTTTAGCCCTAGCGCCAGCTGTGTATCGCAATCAGGTAGACTGGGATAGAGATTCACCAGCACATGAGATTCCTTTGCGATCTATGCCACAGCCTCAAGTGCAATATCCAATCAAACGCGAGGCGAAAGCGTCCGTTAGTGAAATCTTGGCCCAATTGGAATATCAGGGTGTAATTGAACCCTGTGTTTCATCAATGAATAATCGTCTCTTTCCGATATCTAAACCAGACAGTTCAAATCGCATTGTTTTGGATTATAGAAATGTAAACAGTCATGTTCGCACGTTTGCCGTACAAAACACTCGTAGCTCTGCGTTAATAAACAATATTGTCCGTAAAAAGTATAAAACCACTTTGGACATTTCCAATGAATTTTACAGTCACAATTTGGCTCCTGAGAGCCGTGACTGGACCGCATTTACTGCGATCGGCAATCAGAAAAGATTTAAAAGATTGCCTATGGGCTATAAGAATAGCCCCGGTGCGTTTGCTGCGCGTGTTGTCACTTTTGCACAACATAGATCCTGATGCTTTCTCTTACGTCGACGAAACTTATTTGACTGATGACGAATTGATACCGCATCTGGTGCTCGTTGACGGCATCATCTTGTCCTTTGCAGACTTAGGGTACAAATTTAATTTAGCTAAGTCGCACATCGCCTATTTGGCGGTTCTCTTTTTGGGTTACGAACTCAACAATGAGGGAAAAGGGTTGGCCCCGCACTTTCTGGAATATTTTTCTCAAATACAGCCTCCTTCCACTCTTAAGAAGTTATAATCTTTGCTGGGTTTTTTGAATTTCGGGAGGACATATATTCCTGATTATGCTCAGCGTATCAAACCGCTATATGCATTGATACAACCCTCTTTTTCGTCTTCCAGCTGGCTTGTGGAACATACAGAAATTCTTCGGTCCTTGCAGTCTGATCTGCTTGCGACTTACTTCTTGTTTACTCGTGACAACACAACTAACTTAGTCATACGGATTGTACCAGGTACAGTGGGTTTCACTTACCTGACATTCAATGAGGGAGATACGGTCCCCATTGCCTACAAATTGCATTTGTACACCTCTGCAGAGATGCGTTTTTCACCCGTTGAGAAAATTCTTACAGCAGTACAGATGGCGATCCTGAAGGAGCGCTCATTGGCTCAGGGTAAACACATTCTTATGGTATCGCCGGTGCCTACTCTAGAAGCAGTAACAAAGGCGAGCGTACCCAATTCTAAAGCCTAACATCTGCGTTGGATTAAGTGGGCGAGTTCTTTGACATCGACTGATGTCACTTTTATCTGTGACCCATCTTTGCAGATGCAGGGATTTTTACAGTACGAACAGGTTCATCCTGCGCGCAGTTTTTGCTTCCTCTTGACCAATACAAATGTATAGTTTATACCGACGGATCTGCGCAGCCGGCCGTTGGTTCCAAACACACTTACTCTGCCGCCTGTGCTATTGTGGCGGGCTCTATGGTTGACGGTGTGTTTAAGTCTTCCTTAGTCCACACACAGTCTCTTGGGAACTGCACAGCTCAGTTGGCTGAGCTGCGGGCTTTAGTATTGGCTCTCGAATTTGCTGATCCAGATGTACCTACACTTACAGTGTGCGATTCTTTCTATTGTGTGCAGTCCTTTAATGACAATCTATACTTTTGGTCTCAGAACGATTATCAAGACTCTAAAGGTAGCGCAATCAAGCATAAACCGCTTTGGGTTCGAGTGGCAGCTCTTAAGGAGAGTCTGCCGCTCACACATGTTATTCCTACTCTTGGCCATCAGCGTGTGGGAGCACATGCTGTTGGTAATTCTTTGGCTGATGAGGCAGCCAAATCTGCAGTTGCCACATGTTCAGTAGCGGCAGTTACAAGGTCCATGACTAAAATTGATAATGAAATTCTGGCAGCTGTTGCTTCTACAAGGGATCTTATCTCTGGAACAAGTTCCCTTTGCTTCCATTCCGTCCTGTGGGGATCGGCTGATTCCCAACGAGGACCGCAGGCTTCCTTTCATCATTGCCGCGCATGAAGGAATGGCATCTGCTCATGCTGGAGTTTCAGCGACAGTGTCTCTTTTGCAGCAGCGATATTGGTGGCGTGGTCTCTATAGACAAACTCGTCATTATGTTCTTTCTTGTGACATTTGTCAACAGATCAAACCATCTACGATTGCACGTCCACCTCACACGCAGCTATACGTCTCAAATCAACCATTTGGATGTATTTATATTGATCACTGCAGTCCTTTGATGTCAGACACTGCCTATAAACATATTCTGGTTGCAGTGGATTCATGCACTAGATTCCTTTGGGTTTGGCCACAACATAGTGCTGACGCTCGAAATGTCATTAGAGATTTGCGTGTCTTTATTGGAACATTTGCGTGTGGTACCTTCCAATCTGACCAGGGTTCTGCGTTCGCCTCTAAGGCTTAGAAGGATGCTTTGAGGTCACTGACGGTGCTATTGCAATTTTCGTCTCCATACAGGCCTGAGGGCAATTCTATAGTGGAACGAATGAACCGTGACTTAAAGCAATCTTTGACAGCTAGAGTCTTAGGTACTGGCAGGTGTTGGCTGACTCATTTATATGGGGTTTAACGTGCACTTAATAATCTCCCAAGAGGATCTCTGGGTGGGCGGACCCCATACGGAATGCTCTTTGGCATCAAAATGTTTGTGTCAGACCTTGATGGTCTAGACGTTGTGGCGGCTGCTGCAACATTTGACGTAGATAACCATTCTGCTATGTTACAGGATCTACAAAAGACTCGTGACACTCTTGCTAAAGCTGAGTTGCACTCGTCCGAAGACACAGCGGTGCTGATACCAGTCACAGGGTGGCTTCCTAAAGTTGGAGATCTGGTCCGGGAGAAGATAGAGAACAAAAAAGAATTTGGTCCCTCTTACCGTGCGCCAGTCCCTGTTCTTGGCTTAAAGGGCACCCGAACTGCGATCTTGCCTCCACTACCTGGACGCAAGGAGAATTGCTACAATTCCATTGAACATGTCAAGTTGCACCATTTGGCCAATACTAAATAGTATGCCTAAACCCGTCCCGCGGAGAGATGTTCGACTTCCTGTGAAATCTTTGCCGACTGCTAACATACACCAGGAGGGTGAAGTGGAAACCGCAATTGATGTGCTGCCTGTTTTGCCCTCATCTTCGACGGCTACACCTCAAAATTATGAATCGCCATCAATGGAGCTTACTGTGGACATTCCTACACGTGCGCTCCAATCATCTTTTAATGCTGATCGTCCACCTCTGTATCGACTAGGAACTGTTGGTCATTACATGGACAGAGACAATTTTTCTTTACCTTCATCGTCTTCTTCATTAAGTTCTACCACGGAGTACCTACCCAGTTGATTTTCCATTTTGTTTTGCTGGTTTCGCAGAACTTATCTGGTTCCTCCTTGGACCTACATTTGGATGGTACTTACAGCGGTGTTTCTATTTATGTGGATTGGGTTTGTGACTGTATTTTTCCTTTTGATTAATGGTCATTATTTGCCTGAACGTTCTACTGTACATTTTGTTGATGGTGTTTTGGCCCCACACACCTCATCTCATATGATGAAAAGGGATCGATCCCACATTAACATTTCGGCTGTGCCTGTAGTAGATGGCATTGTTTGGGATAAGGTTCAGTACGAAATTTACGGCCCGACTGAGATGATTAGAATGCCATACGTCTTTCGTGTTTCCTTAGGTGATGTCATCAGACCTTGACCACATTCCAATGACTGGGATGTTAATGCCGTACATTCCTTATTTTCTGATTTAAAATATTACACTGCTTTTGAAACTGAGGATTTGTATTTGAATTCTGCCAATTATGCTAATTTATTCTGTTTCCAACATTATGGTCATCATTTTTTACATAAGTCAAATATAGTACGTAATCGGGTTAATTATACTCAATGGGAGCATTATCCTGCCCCATTTCAGGTTAGTTCGCAGACACAGAAAAATAAGTTTGTCTACTTTTCGCATTATAATCATTTGGACCCGAGATCCTATTATTATAAATTGACTGCACAAACACACACGAAATTCATGCTGACCCATACTAAATTGGTATATTCTTCGACTTTCATAACCGATTTATTGTTGAAAGGTCATGATTATTGGAAAGACACGATTGATTTGAAATCGATTTGGGGTACCAAGAATTGGCAGGTGCAGGGAACTGAATCATTGCATCGTGCATGTTTGGTACCATCACAAATGTTATTTTTAAATCAAACAGTGCAAGAAACTACATGTTTTGGTTTGGCTACTGCTAAGAATTTGAATTTTCCCTCGTTTCCTTCGTTAGCCCAATAGTGACAACTGGCAACAATATGCAAATTATTCTCTGGAGGAATTACAAAATATGGTCCAGAATGGTAATCTCAATTCAACCAGTATTGCACCCTTGGAATGGTTAATTTGGCCTCTCAGTACTAATGCTTGCCAGTTGCGTTTTTTGAATTCAACGGGAGGGTTTATCCACAGTAGACCTGACCCTCGTTTTCCACAATCACATACAGTTACTACATATTCTGTAGGAAATTGTGTCAACAATAGTTGGGACACTCATCGTTATCATCTGTGAAACAACATCTCTCACGTTTAAATGATGACATTGATCTGGTAGATTTCCTTTTAGGTCCCAGGTCCCCTCGTGCCAAACGTTTTGCTTATGCAGCATATAAGGAAATCAGGAAACTGTCCCAAATGATAGCGGCTTTCAGGTTGCGTCAAGTAGATCAGGACAATTTGCGTAAGGTTTTGGATGTGGTAGACAACAGCATCAATACTTTGTCTTCTCGTATTTACACTTTGGAGAATATTGTTTCATCTGTTATTGACATTGTGCAAAATGATGTCTGTTTTATATCATGGTCGAAATCAGTTGCGTTCCGTAATGCAATTTGGCTGGACTTTACAAACATTGAAAAGTGGGAAAGTACCTTGGGATTATTTGAATACAACTGCCCTGTTTTTTCCGTTTAACTTGACTGATAAACAAAAGCTTATGTCAATGAAATATTCCACATACACCTTGTTACATATTGAGAAGTTAGAACAACTACCATTTTCAATAGCGGAGACTGATTCCTCGGTATGGTTAATACATGGGGTTATTTCTTTACCTATTTCCCTCTTTCAATTCATGTATGAAACATTTTCCTACCGGGAGGTTTGAACCCCTGGGTAGCCAGGTTCAGTTGCACGGCGCTTGCAATGTATCAGCGCTTAATTTAGCCTGTTTTCTAAAAGGAATACCAGTTTTCTCAATAATTCCCACACTCACTTTGCTTTCTAACTGTAGTTATCTTATCCTAAATAACCACAACTGCTGCGGGTTACGGGCAGGGATTCCGTATATAGTAACGGTTTCCAAAAGAGTAACTTGTTGCAGCAATGTTCTTTTTCCTCCTCCGCATGGGATCGTAGATAGCTCGCTGTGGCCTTCCATTCCCACTTTGAAAACAGACTTCAATAAACTAAGCAGACTCAAAGCAGTATTGTTTCAACAGGAAGTCGCTCTCACTTCGGTTGCAGGTGGCTAGAACATCTAGTGAAATCCAGTCACTGCTGAGTACGAATCTCCCACTACATTTTGCAGAACTGATTCACCAAATCTTTAATGCGTCTGATACGGAAGGCCTTGCACATTTTTTTTAAATTGTGGGCTCCGGCCCTGTTTAATTTTTTCAAACTATTTTTGGAGTAATACCGGCCTTTATACATTCTATTATTTCCAGCGCCTTTGGTGGTTTTCCACTAATTTGAATTGTGTATTTATAAAGCGCAAACTGTCACTCCCAAAGGAGCATCCTGGCGCTGAGCGGGTGGAGGTCAGAGTGTGCAGGACGAGGTAGAGACCTATATGGGAGATCGACAGAGTTCATCTGGGGCTCGAAAGATCCACGTCTTCAGTGCCTTCCTGAACTGTGTTTCTGTTTTCAGGAGCCTCAATTGAGCTGGCATGAGATTCCATGCTTTGGCTCCTAGAGAGGCTACAGCTTTCCCTCCCTTGGTTTTATATCTGAAAGAGGGAGGCTTAAGGAGGTTTGCTGAAGAGGATCTGAGGGTCCTAACCGTGGTGTATGGGACGAATCTGGCTGACAGATATGTGGGGCCAAGTTTTAACACTGCTCTGAAAGTAATTAAGAGAATTTTAAATAAAATTCTCTTATGTAGAGGCAGCCAGTGGAGAGTTTTAAGCGCCGCTGATGCAGATGACCTGTGAGGGAGTTTCAGGACCAGGCGTGCTGCCGCGTGTTGGACCATCTGTAATCTCTTAAGTGTTGATTTGTTTACCCCTGCCAAGAGACTATTACAGTAATCCAAGCGCGAAAGAATCAGTGCCACGGCCACTGTCTTCCTCGCAGAAAGAGGGATGAAGTCAAAAAATTTCTTTAATGTTTTAATTAGACTGAAGCAGGTCCCTGCTACCGTCAAGGCGTGTGGTCGGAAGGAGAGAGAAGTGTCAAATTGCACTCCCAGGTTTTTTGCTACTTCCACAGTGGAAAGGGGGGCTGTAGCATCTTCCGGCCACCAGACACTTGGTTGGAAAGGGTTGTCTTTCCCTATCAAAAGGATCTCTGTTTTATCTGTGTTGCACCTGAGATGGTTGTCCTTCATCCACTGGATGACCTCTGATAAACAGAGTTTAAAGTTTGATTCTGCAATGGAGGAATCTTTGTCCAGGGATAAGATCAACTGAGTATCGTCGGCATAGGACGTTACTTCAATCTCAGGGAAATGAGGGGAGCCATATATAAGTTAAACAGCAATGGGCTGAGAGAAGAGCCCTGTGGGACTCCTGAGGTAATAGGTCGTTCAGCAGAGAGGAAAGTCCCAAGAGCGACAGCTTGCCCTCGATTGGTCAGGAAGGACTTAATCCAGGTCAGCACAATGTTGGAGATGCCACTGGATTCTAGTCTTGCGAGAAGAATGCCGTGTCAGATGGTGTCAGATGCGGCAGACAAATCAAGCAGGATAAGCACTGCCTTCCTGCCTTTGTCTGCTATGGATTTTAATGTATCTGATATTTCCAGTAGGGCGGATTCTGTGGAATGCTTAGGGCGGAAACCTGACTGCCGAGGATGGAGGATCCCTGCAGATTCAAAGAATTTAGAGAGCTCTTTATTAACTAGTCTTTCTGTGATTTTACCCAAAATTGGTAAAAGTGATATAGGGGAAGATTCGAAAGATTAGATGTATCTGCATTTGGCGGCTTCTTCAATGGTTTCACTATGGCTAGCTTCCATTCATCTTGGACTGTACCGGTAAGTAACAAAGAGTTTACTATATGGTTAATCACTGGATTGACGATGTTTATGATTTGGTGAAGGATCAGGGGGGGAGGGCAAGCGTCTAGTGGAGAGCCCGATTTACAGGCAGCAATTGCTGCCTGTGTATGCTCCAACGTAACCGGTTCAAAGATTTGGAGAGAGGGGCTACTGCTGTTGGGGTCCGGTCGCTGATTGGTGTCAAATTCTTGTATAGTATGTATTGCAAAGTCTTTTTGAATATTCTTGATCTTGTCTTCAAAAAAGATCGAAATTTCATCGCATAGGGTCTGAGAAGCGGGAATTTCTCTACACAAAGCTTTTGGCTCGGTAAAAGACTTTGATTGAGAAGATAGATTTTTGATCGTGTTTGGCCTCGACTATTTTAGCGGAGTAATAATCGTTTTTTGCTGATTTGCTGAAAGTATGGTATTGTCTCCTGCTTGTTTTGAAGGCTATTAGGTCTACAGGATCATAGGCCCTTCTCCACTTACGTTCTAACTGCTTGCAGTGGAGATGATGTTTCGCTAAATCGGATGTAAACCAAGGGGCTTTATGTGATTTAGCTTTTACTATCTTCTGGGGGTGTTTTGATGGAATTAATTCCTCACTTATTGATGTTATCCAAGCATGAAAAAGATGGGAATCTTCTGTGGTATTACCGGTTAAGACTGGAGTGTAGTCATGGGCAATCATGGGCATCTTGGGATTAGTGGCCAGTTGTGACCACTTGCACCTTGGCTGTGCGGCGGAGCTTTCTTGGATGTAAAACCAACACTTGGCCTCTTAATGTTGAGAGGGATAAATTTATGGTCTGACCATATCTGAGGCATGTGATTGCAAGGTCAAATTAGAGCAAACCCCGTCCAATGTGTGCCCTGCCTGATGTGTCGGGGCCTCGACTAATTGGTGCAGTCCAAGGGAGTCTGTAATTTCAAGGAAAGTGACTGTCCCTGGATCATTGCTGCATTCCAGATGGAGATTAAAATCTCCGAGGATGGTAAAATTGGAGTATCCAAGCAGTAAGTGGCTAAGGGTTTCCCCTAGCGAGTCTAGGAAAGTGGCATTAGGGCCGGGTGGGCGATAAATGAGGGCTCCTGTAAAGGAGAGGGAGGCATTTATTGTGAAGCAGAAGCCAAGACTTTCTGCTCCCTTAAGTGAATGAAGATCAAAGTTTTTGCATTGAAGTGAGTCTCGGAAAATAATGTCCAGCCTCCCTCCTCTTGCTTCCCCTCTGTCTTTCCTACAGATCGTATAATTGGGAGGCAGTGCTGGCGCAATATCTGGGTTACACCACTCTTTTAGCCAAGTTTCAGTAATGAATAAATAGTCGAGTTCTTCTTCTGTGATTAGATCTCTGATGTCGATGGCATGCTTACATACAGAGCGTGCATTGTTTAGTCCCCCTTTTATCATAACATTGCTAAGTGTTGAGGTTTTCCTTCCCGCAGTATTGTGCTCTGTATCTATGAAGGGCAGACTACACAGTTTCCGAGCACCACAAAATAAAGATATGTCCAAGTCTTCTTATATCCAAAAAGTTTATTCCTTCCGGATTCTTCAGTTTTCAAGTGTTTTCATCTTCTGGTATAACCTCCAGAAATAGCCAACACGTGTTTCGTCAGTCAATCTATGTTCTTACATTTCTGACTTCATCAGGGCTATAAGTAAACAAACACAAGAGTCCATACTCCTATTTGTACATCACATCATTCCTCCACCATCACCCTATTTAAGTGATAATCAGAAAGTACAATCCTTAACTATGTGATCTTGTTCTATAAAGAGGGATTCATCTATATGCTAAAAAAAGGACATAATGCTTTATGTAAGAAGGTATTCTTGACAGTCTAACCAACATTAATACATATATCTCTTGTGAGAATATAATTCTTGCATTCCTCAATAAAAAGGAAATGTCTTCTGGGCATGCCAAATTAAAAAAGGAAAAGAGAGAAAAAGAGAAACGCCGTGTTCAGCAATAGACATTTTGAGACCCAGTGTGTGTCCAATTCAAAAATACAAATTGATGGTCGAGCTCACCTTCATAAATAAGTTATAGAAAATTAGTTGCAAGTAGTAATGTCCTCATCCCATCTGCTTCCTCTGTAGTATCATTTAAAGGACTTAAACTGCCTATAAACAATCAAGCCATTAGCTCCCTACTCAGTAATGTGCATCCTATTACGTTCATAAACATTTAAAACTACCGATGTCTACTTATTTAATATCTACTGGCAATGTAATTCGTAATGGACATAGTGTCCAAAATTCGCAGTCCACAATACTGCCAAATTTCTAAATTGATAAAATCACGCATCGTATTTAAACAACTAACAAAGTAAACATTCTATAGCCCAGACACTGTACCACAGTAAACGGACAGTACACTGAGGCTCTCGATCCTTAAATCAACATAATGTCAACTCACTCGGATTATCGGAGAATGCTCAATACTGAGTTGCGAGTTGCGTAGTAAACATGTGCCATTTAAATTTAACCTCAGATAATCCGTACATTTCTATAATTAAAAAACATGCTATCGAAGTCATATTACATTCGCTATTCATATATTAGCAAAGTTGTACCTTCGAGTGGTCCTAATTATTAACCTGCACAATCAAAGCAGTTAATCAATATTCCTTAATGAGTTCGTTGATCGTTCTCTCACGACTATTCAAATGTTACCGCCAGTGTTTACCTTAAAGTTTAACATGACATTATACCGTAATATGTCATCCCAACGCTAAAATAAACATCATGGGGCAAAATAAACATCATATTTTGTCTTTGCTCGCATGCTATTGAGCACGTTAGACGCAGTACACTCAAGTAAAGTTTGAGAAGCCGATGGCGGCCATATTGGAATAGTCGGGTGAGAACGATTTGCAAACTCGACGTAAACATTGTATAAATATTGTTTTAACTGTGTAGGTTATTACCTAGGATTTATCCAGGATTTTAATTTGAAAATTTTTGTTGAGCGAATTTAATATGATCCGATAGTCCGCTTTCAATTGCAAAATGCGGACTATATAAGGATAAACAAAGATGGCGCACGCTCACCACTCCATTCGAGACGAAGTATGGAGCACTCTCCGACTGTCCGAGTAAGTTATAACTATGTGTATAATTTAATGTTAGGAATTCAGAGCTTTATAATGCAGTCCTTTTATTGCGGCAAGGTTGGATATTGGATGTTTATTTTAGCGTTGGGATGACATATTACGGTATAATGTCATGTTAAACTTTAAGGTAAACACTGGCGGTAACATTTGAATAGTCGTGAGAGAACGATCAACGAACTCATTAAGGAATATTGATTAACTGCTTTGATTGTGCAGGTTAATAATTAGGACCACTCGAAGGTACAACTTTGCTAATATATGAATAGCGAATGTAATATGACTCGATAGCATGTTTTTAATTATAGAAATGTACGGATTATCTGAGGTTAAATTTAAATGGCACATGTTTACTACGCAACTCGCAACTCAGTATGGAGCATTCTCCGATAATCCGAGTGAGTTGACATTATGTTGATTTAAGGATCGAGAGCCTCAGTGTACTGTCCGTTTACTGTGGTACAGTGTCCTGGGCTATAGAATGTTTACTTTGTTAGTTGTTTAAATACGATGCGTGATTTTATCAATTTAGAAATTTGGCAGTATTGTGGACTGCGAATTTTGGACACTATGTCCATTACGAATTACATTGCCAGTAGATATTAAATATGTAGACATCGGTAGTTTTAAATGTTTATGAACGTAATCGGATGCACATTACTGAGTAGGGAGCTAATGGCTTGATTGTTTATAGGCAGTTTAAGTCCTTTAAATGATACTACAGAGGAAGCAGATGGGATGAGGACATTACTACTTGCAACTAATTTTCTATAACTTATTTATGAAGGTGAGCTCGACCATCAATTTGTATTTTTGAATTGGACACACACTGGGTCTCAAAAATGTCTATTGCTGAACACGGTGTTTCTCTTTTTCCTTTTTTAATTTGGCATGCCCAGAAGACATTTCCTTTTTATTGAGGAATGCAAGAATTATATTCTCACAAGAGATATATGTATTAATGTTGGTTAGACTGTCAAGAATACCTTCTTACATAAAGCATTATGTCCTTTTTTAGCATATAGATGAATCCCTCTTTATAGAACAAGATCACATAGTTAAGGATTGTACTTTCTGATTATCACTTAAATAGGGTGATGGTGGAGGAATGATGTGATGTACAAATAGGAGTATGGACTCTTGTGTTTGTTTACTTATAGCCCTGATGAAGTCAGAAATGTAAGAACATAGATTGACTGACGAAACACGTGTTGGCTATTTCTGGAGGTTATACCAGAAGATGAAAACACTTGAAAACTGAAGAATCCGGAAGGAATAAACTTTTGGATATAAGAAGACTTGGACATATCTTTATTTTGTGGTGCTCGGGAAACTGTGTAGTTTGGTACAGGACTGGGTGCAACCCGTCCATATTTGTGGGCAATAGTGGCAGCCCACTTCCTTTGAGCACCTACTTTTGAAATTGTTCTTTAATGTACAGGAGGGAATAAGTAATGAGTTTGCGCAAGTGACCCTGCCACTGTTTCTGGTCTATAATCTATGAAGGGCAGCTCAGAGCGACAAGTGTAACATGTAAGAGGGCCTCTAATTTTATCAGGTACTAAATGGCATCCACAATTTCCATTGATGTTTAGTTTTTTTAACAAGGTTGATGAAAGCGCAGTATCTGGCTTGAGTGAGGCAGCATATCTGGCGCTGGCCGCGGTCTGGATGCGGACGGGCGCAGACGGGCTTGCCTTTCGCGCGCCGGCGGCACGCCGGCGATGCTCCCGCTGCGCGCGCCCTCTGCGCGTCCGGTGCAGCATGTAGTTTAAATACACTCGAGGATCCCACCTCTAGCCCGGCAGCCGGCCGGAAGTGGGTGTGACCTCGGTGGGTGGGACTGCGTTCCTCTGCTCAATTGGCAACTAGAATGCTGCGGCAGACCGGCAACGCAGATTTCAAGAAAGTGCGAAAACAACAGTGTCCAAAATACGCCGTGTGCAGAGAAAAATGCTCTCCCTGACTGATAAAATACACAAGTAAGTGCCCACAGTTAAAATCGAAGTACAAGAGTTTAAAACTAAAGAGCGTTAGAGAAATATTAAAAACGTCCCTATTCTATTATTGGCGTGTGGAGTGCTGGTACTTCTGCTCCTGTTACGCAATGAATGTCCATCCTGTGGTTCTGCGCAGACCAGGCCTATTGCGACTGTACCGTGAACGGATGCAGCAGCTTTTTGGATGTCTGCCATTGGCAACACTGAGTGTGAGCTATAGGCTTACCTTTTGTTTCGCTTACTTCACTTGCGTGCAACCTGTGTTCTACTGTCGACGGTGCCTGTTCTACTGGGCCTTGGATATCTGCCTCTCCACAACATCAAGCAGTGACCCGGATTATGATCCGTTGGTGGGTCCCTTGCAGGCCCATGACCAGGACTGTTCTGGTGACACCCGTATGATGCATAAACACGTCCTACACCACACGGGTCGACACTCCCCATGATGCCCTCACCCCTGCCCATGACACCATGGCGCAGCGTCTCACTTCACTAGAAAACCAGCTAGAAGCAATTTCCCGGGGTCTGAGAGAAATCCTCACCAGCCTCGACAAGGCCCGAAGGCCCCATCAATACCCTCCTAGGGTACCCTCCCCATTCAACTCCAACCACCACCAGCACCACACTAGGCCCGTAACAACCCCGAGACACAGATACAAAGACCCTCAAGAACAGACACGGAGGACTTGACTCAAAAAACCCTAAGAAACACAGTCACCATCACTAGGGCTCAGAATCGCTCAAACACCGGCATGGAGACCTTCTCCTCAAGACCTACTAGGACCAAAGCCGCGATGTCTGACAAAGAAGCGACTGATCTAGCCTCGTCATACGACGCACCCCCTCTGACTCCCTAAATCCAAGATCCAAGTAATCACGGGTTTCGGAAGAGACCCTACGTGCACAAAACTCCCTAGAGCGCCTTTCCTCACCTCCCTTTCTAGGGCGCCCAAAGAAAAAAAATCCTAACAAAAAGAGCTATCCACTAACTGCATGCTCATCAACTGCAGATCGGCATCCATGCATGCAACCGAACTAGCAGAAGCTATTCTCTCGCAGGACGTTGACATTGCGTTCATCACGGAGACCTGGCTCACTGAGCTTTCCTCACCATGCTTAGACATGCTTGTGCCCCCAGGTTTTTCCATTATTAACAAAAACAGAAAAGACCAACGAGGGGGTGGGGTAGCTATCATCCACAAAGACAACATCGCCATCTTGGAAATAGACTCATACAAGTATAACGCCTTTGAATGTCTTACCGCCAACATAAAGACCAAAGATAATGGAACCCTAATCTGTCACCTTATCTATCACCCACCAGGCAACACCTCGGCATTTGGGGAACAACTATCTGACCTGATTGCTCACTGCGCTCTCAGAGACTCCAACAACCTAATTCTTGGTGATCTTAACCTACGATGGAACGAAACACATAACCCGCTTATTCAAACGCTATCCAATCTCCTCTGTGACAATAATCTAACCTAACACTGCACAGAGGAGACACACTACAAAGGAGCTACATTAGATGCCATCATCGCCCAACGAGACGCAATCTCGATCGATCACGTACTCCCCATGGACTGGTCGGACCACCACATGATCCTATTTCATATCAACCAACAAATTCTCTCGCAGCCACCTCTGCAAGACCCCCCAAATGGGTCAGAAACTCTCTCAGATTCCTATGGAAGTCTTCGAAGAAAGGATAAGCTCGCTCCTTCCCTGCACCAATGACCACCTTTCCACTACCCAACTCACCACGCGATACAACTCTAACTTGGTGACTATGCTTAATCAACTCGCTCCTCGTAAGTTGAAAAAAGCCGAACCATTCCGTCCAGGTCTTGGTTCAACACCGACACTAATTCCGAAAGGAGAAAACTAAGAGCCAAAGAGAAGAAGCTGGAGGAAGAACCCTACCTCCTCCCTCCGCGAACAACTCAAAACTACTCGCAAGAAATACAACAACCACATCAAAAACAAGAAATCCGCGTTTTCCACTCTGCGCTGGACAGCGCAAAAATAGACCCAAAGAACTCTATAGCATCATCAGGCAACAAACATCCAAACCCGCGACCTCCTCAATACAGGAGTCCAAAGAACTCTGTGACAACTTCGCTAACTTTTTAACGACAAGATTACTAAGATCGAACACTCACTGGACTCCGTCAACACTCGACCCACTAAGAACACCACACCCGGGGCGGTCGTTATCGCTCCCTGCTCCTCCCCCAAACCCTGGCTAAGCTTTCGCCCCATTCAAGAACATGAGATAATCACGATGATCTCCACCTCCAAACCCTCCTCTCATGTCCTTGACCCCATTCCGCCCCTACTAACTAAAAAGCTGAAGCACTCTCTAGCACCGGTGTGGTGCATGATAATTAACAGCTCCATGAAAAATGGAGATGTTCCAGACTGCCTTAAAGTAGGACAAGTCACACCCCTGCTGAAAAACCCGGCCTTGACTCATCGGATTTGAATAACTTTAGACCTGTATCTAACCTTCCCTTTCTGTCCAAAATCCTAGAAAAGTGCGTACTCCATCAACTAACCCAACACCTGGATAACATCAACCTCCTTGACTCCCACCAATCTGGCTTCAGAAAAGGCTGCAGCACAGAAACCGCGATCCTCAACATCATCGACGATATCCACAATTCACTAGACTCTGACCAATGCTGCCTCCTCATTCTCCTTGACCTATCGGCAGCATTCGACACAGTAGACCACAAACTCCTGATTAGGGCTCTCAAGAAAGAGCCGGTCTTGGGGAGGCGGTCCTCCAATGGTTTTCCTCCTTCCTGCACAATCGCACCCAAAAAATAAAAATAAAAAACTTTGCCTCTGACTCTCACCCTGTCAACAAGGGAGTCCCTCAAGGCTCAGTGCTTTCCCGCAACTCTTTAACATCTATATGGAACCTCTCACCAAACTACTCAAAGCAGCCAATATCCGTTTTCATCTGTACGCAGACGATACTCAGATCTATCTGGAAACCACCTCCTCAGTGACATTCAAAGACTCAATGACGTACTGAGAGATGTCCAACACTGGCTGTCTTCAAATCTACCTTAAACTAAACCCTGACAAAACTGAGATACTTCTCATTTCAAACAAGGAGGAGAACCCTCAAATCGTTGAATGGCTAAAGGCCCTGGATGCGCTCAATGGGAATCTCACCTAGCTGACTCTGTTAAATCACTAGGTATCACTCTAGACCCGAAACTAAGCATGACCAGACACATCAAGAATTCGGCCAAGAGCGCCTTCCTCAACTCTCAAACTACTGAACAAAAATAAAACCTTTCATTCCGCCCAGTGACCTCAAACAGGACACTCAAACTCTGGTGCTATCAAGACTGGACTATGGGAACGCAGTCCTCTCAGGAATTGCAAAGTCACACCTAGCCCCCTCAAAACTACTCTGAATGCGGCAGCCAGAATGGTCACCGGAATCAAGAAATTCGACCACATCTCCCTGCACTCAGAGAACTTAAATGGCTCCCAGTTGAAATGCGGATCAGCTTCAGAACAGCCTGCCTCACTCATAAAGCCCTACATACCGGCAAACCCGAATACCTGGCGGCCAAACTCAAAAAGCCGGTCAGGCCAGGAACCTCAGAAGCTCTAACTCCCTCCTACTCATCCCACCGAAAACTCGAAAACTAAAAGCGGTGGCCCGTTCCTTCGCCGGAAGCACCCAAAATCTGGAACTCCATTCCCCTCACATCAGAATCATTCCCTCTTTCCCTAAATTCAAAAGCCAACTCAAACTCCTGTTCCTCAACCGCTCCCTAGGGAGCCGATAGGAGCACTCGGAGCGAGATACCAGACACCCCGCACTGCTCCAACAACATGTCCTCGAGACTACGATACAGATGTCCCATGACTACGAAGCAGACCCATCAACAATTGTCCAGCAAGTTATTGTATTCGTTCTTTTGTTTTGTTTGTTGCCAACCTTTGCAATGTATCTTCTGTAAAGCGCTCCGATACCCTCGGGTCAGGCCAGCGCTATATAAAACTTCTAAATAAATAAAATAAATAAATGCATGCCGTGCAGCTGCACTTGGAGTGTTAGCATGTTGGAATACCTGTGAGGCGGCCCAGCGTCTCTTGCAGGAAAGTTTCATCGAATATCACGCAAGTTGCCCCATTCTACTGCTGGATGCACTGGATTACGAGGAACATGAATGTTCATTCGCACTGCTGAATTGGATGGCATCTCTCTTTTTTCATAACGACAATGATGTCCTTTTGGAGCGCCTTGCGTTCCACGGTGCACGTAATTTTTTGAATCTTTTTGACCAAAACTGCAAAAATAATAATTTGTTTTTTAATTTTGCCCCATTTGTTGATTGACTCAATTTTGAATGCAACATAATGCAATTTGGCTCTGCTTATCTTTGTAACCTGTTTGTCTATGCACTACAACCTGGCCAAGGGGAGGGTGACACGTGATTACTAAGAGAAGTTATCAACCTCTTTGTTAGCATGAGTCCTGTAGCCATGATGCTGCTTTTGCGCACGACACTGCATGCCTTTATTTTGCACGACTTTGTTTATGCCTTTCACATGAGAAAACTCTGCTGTGCTCGTTCTCTGCTTGTTCCTGGTGTTTCGTCTGAATAATGTGAGCAAGGTCAATAAACAATGCATCTTGCTATTCTGTTCTGGTCAGGCCCTAGCACTTAGACAAAACATACCAACACAGCTGTTCTTGCTGGAGAATCGTACTTTGATATTATGAGGATGTATGTTTAGGTAACACACACTTGGAGAGGGACCTTTCCAGGGAGAAGAGCAACACACACCTGTGTTGTAGAAATACGATCTATGTCCTGAGGTATGGGGTCTGCTGACAAAGCCCAGAGATCTTCTATTATATAATAATACTTCTGCTTACCAAGGGGAGGGTGGATAGGCCTTCTAGTCCTTTATCCACTGTCTTTATAAAATGATATCTCCCTTTATGATATATGGCCTTGCTACAATGCTAACTGTATTGATATTATGCATTTTGTTGCTGGTGGTGGCTCGTATGCTGCATTTTAGAGCACGATAGTTAAAATTAATATTTTAAACTATTTACATGTTTCTGTCAGATTTTATTGTGGACAAGTAGGAGAATGTGAGCGAAAAGGTGTGTCTTGTTACCGCGATTCCTGAGAGATACGGGAGTGTTGTGTTCTGGGGTGTCTAATCATTGGTTTCTCCATTTGGGAGTAGGAGAGCGAGTGAGACACTATAGCTAGTCGGTCCTGGGTTCATGGGCACTAAGGTGGTGGGATGGCTTATCCCCAATACACCGAAGTCCCATTTTCCTGCACATAGTTCTGTGTATGTGCAGAATCCCTGCAACAGCGAAATACTGCTAAATTATGTTTTTGGGGGAAAAATGGTAATAAAGTGCTGCAGAAGAAAGCACCTTTTTTCCCCTGCAAATGGTATCAATGAAGGGTTTGTGCTCCCAAAATCACCTTCTTCCTAGCTTTCAGGAACCGGCAGACTTTTGTCAGAAACACAACATTTTCTACACAGTTTTAGCATTTTACTTGGACATAGCTTATTTTTCCTATTGTTTTTTTGCTTTCAGCCTCCTTCCAGTTAGTGGTAAAACTGGGTGTGAAACCAATAATGGATCCCAGGAAAGCTATACATTTTAGAAAAGTAAACAAAATTCTGAATTCAGCAAGGGGTCATTTGTGTAGATCCGTCAAGGTTTTCCTTTAGTTGAAAAAAACAGCCATTTGTGCCTACATTTTCACCTGTAACTTCTTCAAATTATGGTAGATTTTTTAAAGCAATATGCCGTTACGTCCGTGGGAGCCATCTGGTTTCGGGTTTATATAGGGCTTGTAGGTTCACCAAGAACCCGAGGTACCCATAGCCAATTACTGAGCTGCACCTTGCAATGGTTTTTTTATTCTGTACTGGGTATACAGCAATTCATTTGGTAAACTATAAAGAGTGAAAAATAGGTATCAAGGAAAGCTATGTATTTCTGAAATGGGAAGAAGATTTGGAGTTTAGAAGCAGTGGTTTTGCTACGTGAATCCTTTTCTGGATTCACATGCTGTGCATTATTCCGCCATCTAGTGGTTTGGTCTGGAATAGTCTTTGTTGCTTTTTCTTTCTTGTTTTGAGCGTAGTCGACCACCGTTCGGTGCTAGGTCCATCGCCTGTGTGACGTCAGACGGTGCCCCGGAAGTTCCTGTGCGTGGTAGCCATCTTCACTATTCTTTTTTCCGCCATTGGGTCTCGAAGCAAAGGGAGACTCTCTGAAGATTTGAACAAAATCCCCGAAAGAATCACAGAAATCAACTACATACCACTGATCATCGACTACGAACACACCGGAGAATAGAAAGAACCTCCGGAGACCACCTTTTCTCGTTGAGTAACACTGACAAAAACGCACATGGATCGACAGGGGGCGAGGTAGGGGCCATGAAAAATACCCCTTTCAAATTCTGCTCTAAGTGTCACCACAAATTTGCCCAGCGCGATCCACACAACATCTGTAACCTCTGCCTACCAGAGGATCACAAGGATAAGGACTGCGAGGTGTTCGTGTCGAAGACACTCAAAGCACGCAAAAGCAGAGAGAAGAACACTACGCAGCCATGTTACAGAGCCGGAAACCACTTTCGTTGAGGGACTTAGGCCTCTCAAGCGACGAGGACGAACAAGGTGTACCCCCAGAATCGACGCACGGAGGGTCGGACGGCGAAATACTCAAAGGAGACACCAAAAAGAAGCGTACCACGAAGAAAGCGGCAAAGGACACTGAGAAAAGGACGGACAAGGTAAGAAACCCACAACCTTCGGAACCCAAGGGCCATGAAAAGAAGGCACAGCAAAAGGCAGCCCAGGCGTCGAAGATAACGACAATCGAGGGTCAGCCGCGATCAAAAGAACCCCACGGATCCCACCCCTGGGATACCAACAAGGGAAGATCGTTGAAAACGCCTAAGGTAAATGTCGAGCGAGAGCCTGCGAAGGGCAAGACTTCACCCTCGAAGCAGGAAACCACCACGCCAAAGAAGAGGATCTCCCCGGCCTCAGATGCCGAAAGTGTCCTCGAGGTGGAAAAGAAGAAGAGATTCCTCGAAGCCGAAATGACGGCACTCCTTCAAAGAAAAAAGGAGCTAGATGAAACACTGAAGGGATTCCGTATCCTTGCGACACCTACCGTTGATGCTGAAGACGCCGAACAAAAGGAAGAAATCCTCAAATCGCCGGCAACCCCCGAACCGCACTGGAAGACGTCGAAGACTAGCTCGACGCACCAGAAGAGGAAGAAGTCTCGGAGACTTTCGAGGAGGAATGGAAAGACCTCGACACTGAAAGCCCTGAAGAGGAGATCTGTTGCTATCCCTCGAAGGTTTCACCACCGGATGACATGGCCTTCTACAGCATCCTCATCAAAAGAGCAGCTGACACTTTCGGTGTCCCCCTAGAAGAGGAAAAAGGAGACTCATGCTTCGTCCTAGAGACTCTGACTTCTACCAAGGGGACACAATATCTCCCAATGCTACCAAGCATTCTAGATCAGGGCAAAGAAGCCTTCCAAGAACCACCCTCAGCCAAGGGGGTAACACCAAGGGATGAAAAGAAATATAAACCCTCCACAAAAGACCCTAAATACATCCGGAGAAACACAGTGCCAGGCTTAATCATCGTCACTACAGCAAGAAAGAGGGGCAATGCCCACTCTGCCACTGACCCACCCCCTGAAAGAGAGAGCAAGAGAATGGACATGGTGGGGAGAAAAATGGAAAAAGAAGCAGCAACACAATGGCACATTGCATATTCCAGTGCTCTTCTTAACAGGTATGGCCATCAACAATGGGATAACATTGAGGAACTCATGAACAAGCTCCCAGAAGAAGACCGAAAAAGAGCAAAATCCATTATACAAGAAGGTAAAAACATAGCCAATACCTGCCTGAAATCGGCCCTTGAGGCAGCTGATACAGCCAGCTGACAAATGTGCACAGGTACCACGTTACGAAGGCATGCCTGGCTACAAATATCAGGCTTCAATTATTAACAGACCTTTCACAGGGGTCGCCCTTTTTGGAAAGGAAGTAGATGAGTCATTACAAAAGATAAAGATAATGAAACGGCCAGAGCTATGGGAGCCCTACAACAGAGAGGCACCTTCAAAAGAGGAGGTTTTAACACCAGAAGACCCACAGGAAGAGGAGTGTTCTCAGCAGGCCAGTGGCACCAACAACAACAAAATCAAGGCAGCGGACAGCAGTCAAACCAGCAGTCCGGGTACCAAGCCTGGCAACAGCAGCCAAAGCAGCCCTTTCGAGGCAGAGGAAGAGGCAGGGGGCAGCCCTCGAGAGGTGGAGGAGCAAATTCAAAGTGACTTGCCTACAACAGAGGACCCACACTCAACATCAGTGGGAGGCAGGATAGCACACCACCGGCAACAATGGCAAGACATAACAACAGACAGTTGGATTTTAAATTTGATACAACACAGATATCGTATAGAATTAACAAAAAAGCCTCCAGCAAACCCTCCAAAGAAGAAAAAGGTCCTCAAATCAGAACTCGTACAGTTAAGATTAGAAATAAAGGAACTCCTGCAAAAACAAGCAATAGAACAGATACCAAAAAGGAAACACTACAAAAGAAACTACTCACCATACTTCTTAGTCCCAAAGCAGGACCTCACACTAAAACTAATCTTAGATCTCAAATTCATAAGCAAATTCATTTGCACGCAACATTTTCAAAATGACGACATTGCAGGAAATAATCCCACAACTACAAAAAGGAGACTACATGGCAACAATAGATTTAAAGGACGCCTATCTACACATCCCCATGACCCAAGCCCACAGGAAATACCTCTGGTTCTTCCACGAGAACACTCACTACCAATTCAAAGTCCTCCCTTTTGGGATACAATCAGCACCACGAGTTTTCACAAAATGCCTAGCGGCAGTTGCAGCATCCCTAAGAAGAGAGGGGATCCACGTCTAACCATATCTAGACGACTGGCTAATAAAAGCAAGATCAAAGCAAACATGTTACGCACATGTCCATCAGGTAATTAACACACTCAAAGACTTGAGGTTTTCAATAAACCACAAAAAATAATCCACAATGCCAGAACAAGAAAAAACCTTCTTAGGTGCAAGATTATCTTAAAGCTTGCTCGGGCATACCCTACATAAAAGAGAATACAAGTCATCAAACAAGAAACTCGCCTGTACCAGAAGGGTCATTCTCTGACAGTGAGGACGATCATGAGACTCATGGGCATGATAGCATCATGTATCCCCCTCATCACTCATGCACGCCGTCACATGCTCCCTCTGCAAGAGTGGCTTTGCAGCAGTTGGTCACAAGCCACAGGGAGTTGGGAAGATCTAGTGGTTGTAACACAAAAAGTTCAGGCAGAAATGCAATGGTGGGCATCCAAGAACATAAGACTGGGCAGACCTTTCAAGACTCCAACTCCCTCAGTGACCATCACAACAGATGCGTCCCACAAAGGTTGGGAAGCACATTCAGGTCACCTGAAAGTGCGGGGCCAATGGAACGACCCAGACTCCAAAAACACATCAACTTCCTATAGATGAAGACGGTGTTCCTGGCACTGAAGGCATTCCAAGCACACATAGGGAAGAAAACCGTTTTAATTCAAAGGGACATCACCACGACTTTGTTCTACCTCAACAAACAAGGAGGTACAAAGTCATTCACACTAAGCAAACTAGCACAAGAAATTTGGAAATGGGCCACTTCAAGGAAAATCAACCTACAAACAATACACCTGCCAGGGAAATACAACACAGATGCGGATCAACTGAGCAGACAAAACAGCAGTTCGCACAAGTGGGAAATAAAACAGAGAACCCTGCAACACATCTTCAACCTCTGGGGTACCCCCGCGATAGACCTATTCGCAACAATGGAGAACAAGAAATGCCAATTCTTCTCCTCCAGGTTTTATCACCACCTATCAAAAGGGAATGCCCTGTCACTAAACTGGTCAGGGACATTTTCATACGCTTTTCTGCCAATCCCTCTAATACAAAGAGTCCTAGAAAAAGCCAGACAACCAGGAACAAATCTAATACTCATAGCCCCTCAATGAACAAGGCAAGCCTAGTACTCAAGCCTGCTCGAACTGTCCAGAGGACAAAAGATCAAGCTCAAAGTAGACTAGGACCTCCTCACGATGCAAGAGGGCCAAATCTTTCACCCAGAACCAGTGACCCTCAGCCTAGCAGCCTGGCGCCTGAGTACATAGAGTTCGGACATTTGAACTTACATCGAAGAACAATGGAAATACTAAAAGAAGCAAGAAAACAAAACACAAAACAATGCTACGCAGCAAAGTGGAAACGGTACACCACATGGTGCACAAAGAACAATACCCTAAGCTCAGTCTCCACGCAGGAAACAGTGCTCATATATCTGATACACGTGCTTGACAGTCACATCAACTATTCAAGCCTCTAGATGCACCTAGCGGCAATTGTAGCTTATACTGGGGAAAATCATGCAAAAGTTTCTTCACAGCACCAGTCATCAAAAGATTCCTTGAAGGGTCTAAAAGGATTGCACTCCCAAGAAAGTCTCCAGTACCTATGTGGAGCTTAAACACAGTCCTAACACAACTAATGACAGAGCCATTCGAGCCCATGCACAAAGCAGAGCTCAAATATAGCACCATCAAAACTGCCTTTTTAATAGCCGTAACGTCCTTATGAAGAGTAAGTGAATTATAAGCGTTAACTATTGAAGAATCATACATGCAAATCCATAAGGACAAGGTTATCTTAAGGACAATCCCTCAATTCCCACCTAAGGTAGTGAGCAAATTCCACTTGAACCAAAGCATACAGCTAGCAGTTTTCTTCAAGGATCCACAAACACGACTAGAAAGAAGCCTCCATGCCCCAGACGTAAGGAGAAGCTTATTGTACTATATACAAGAAACAAAACAAATCCGTAAAAACAATCAGTTATTCATTTCTTACTCAAATGCCAAAAGAGGAGCACCTGTGACAAAAGGATTGTAGAAACAGTCCAAATATGCTATTCCGCAGCTGGGAAAGCCCTGAGCACACGGCCAAAAGCACATTCAACAAGAAAAAGGGAGCAACCCTAACGTTCATGGCCAACGTGCCAATAGACACCATATGTGCAGCATCAACATGGGCATCGCCACACACATTCACCAAGCATTACTGTGTGGATATACAGATGACTAAGGATGCGCAAATAGGACAAAAAGTACTTCAACACCTGTTCACAAAGTCTTCCTCATCTGACCACAGCCTCCCCAAAGAGTGAGAAACCGCTACATAATCTAATGCACAGCATGTGAATCCAGAAAAGGATTCACGCTGCAAAACGAAATGGTTACTTACCAGTAGGAGTAGTTTTGCAGCTTGAAGAGTTTTCTGGATTCACATGCGACCCACCCACCTCCCCTATAACGAGGAATACTAACAGGTGGGAAGTTATAACACAGAAACCAAAGAAGTAGTATGTAAAGACAACAGAATTGAAAACATTCCCTACAATGGAAAAGGGGAAAAAAAGAATATGAAGATGGCTCCCACGCACAGGAACTTCCGACGCGCCGTCTGACATCACACAAGGGATGGACCTAGCACCAAATGGTGGTCAACGACGCCCCAAACAGGAAAAAAAAAAGTCACAAAGACTATTCCGGACCAAACCACTAGATGGCGGAATAATGCACAGCATGTGAATCCAGAAAACTCTTCAAGCTGCAAAACTACTTCTGCTGGAAAGTAACCATTTTGTTATTTGTGCATCTCTGAATTTGTGGGTACCCATATTAGCATGTGAATTGGAGGGTATTTTTCAAAATGACTTCTTTTTTGCACACTGTCTTACATTTGGAAGCTGAAATGCATAGAAAGACAAATGTAATAACACTTGTTCTACGATTCTGTGTTCCCGTAAGTCTCCGGATAAATATGGTACCTCACTTGTGTGGGTAGGCCTAGTGCCCGTGACTGGAAACAGCCCAAAACGCAAAGTGGATATATCACATTTTTCCACAGAAAACTGACTCTTTTTTTTTTTTTTGCAATGTGCCTACCTGTGGATGTTGTGCCCTAGCTCAGCGGATACCTAGGGTAATCTAGCAAACCTGTACATTTTTGAAAACTAAAAACCTAGGGGAATCCAGGATGGAGTGACTTGTGTGGCTCTCACCAGGTTCTGTTACCCAGAATCCCTTCAAAACCTAAAGCTTTGTCCAAAAAACATATTTCCCTCACATTTCTGTGATGGAAAGTTCTGGAATCTGAGGGAAGCAACTAACTTTCACCCACCCAGCATTCCCCAATGTCTCCCGGTAAAAATGGTACCTCACTTGTGTGGGTAGGCCTAGTGCCCGTGACAGTAAATGGCCCAAAATGCAACATGGACACATCACATTTTTCCACTGAAAACTGACTCTTTTTTTGCATTTTGCCTAAATGTGGATTTTGGGCCCTAACTCAGCCGAAACATAGGTAAACCTAGCAAACCTGTACATTTTTTAAATTAGACACCCAGGGGCACTCAGGATGGGGTGACTTGTGTGGCTCTCACCAGGTTCTGTTACCTAGAATCCCATGCAAACCTGAAACTTTGTAAAAAATAAAATAAAAAAAACCACATATTTTCCTCACATTTCTGTGATGGAAAGTTTGGGAATGTATGGGGAGCCACAAACTTCCACCCACTCAGCATAACCCCAAGTCTCCTGATAAAAATGGTACCTCACTTGTGTGGGTAGGCCTAGTGCCCGCGACAGGAAATGCCCCAAAACGTACTTTGGAGACTTCAAAATTATCGATCACAAAAAGACCTGGTTTTGCAAAGGAATCACCTGCATTTTTGGTCGCTGGATTGGCGGGCTTCTAGGGAAACCTTCTAACCCAGACATTTCTGAAAACTAGACTCTCGGGGGAGTCCAGGGAGGTGTGACTTGCGTGGATCCCCTAACGTTTTCCTGCCCAGAATCCCCTGCAAACCTCAAATTTAGCTAAAAACAAAAATTCCATTTTTCTCACATTTCTGTGTGGGAAATTGTGGGAACAGCGGGCGACACAAATTTCCTACACCCCAGCGTTCCCCCACGTCTCCCGATAAAAATGGTACCTCACTTGTGTGGGTGGGCCAAGTGCCAGCAACAGGGAAATGCCCAAAACGTATTGTGGAGACATCAAAATTATCTATCACAAAACAACCTGGTTTTGAAAGAGGGGCACCTACGTTTTTGTTCCCGGCCTCGGTGGCCATGTAGGGAAACTACCAAACCCAGATATTTCTGAAAACCAGACACCCGGGGGAGATCAGGGCAGTGTGGCTTGCGTGGATCCCCCAACAATTTCCTACCCTGGATCCCCTGAAACCTCACATGTAGCTAAAAAGAAATTAACATTTTCCTTAAGTTTGTGTCTGGGATCACCACGCCAGCACAAATTTCCTACCACCCAGCGTTCCCATTGTTCTCCCATTAAAAATGATACTTCACCTTTGTGGGTTTCCCATGCAGAATCAGGTTAAAACATATATAAAAAAATATAGCGCTTAGAGCTTGCTGTGCTATCCCCTCAATTTCTACATTTTGGCCTTTCCCAGTCGCAGGCCCTCGGCCCACTAACACAAGTGAAGTATCATTTTACTCGGGAGACTGAGACGAACCCTGGGTGGTAGGAAATTTGTGCCGGCATGGTGATCGCACATAGACATGTGAGAACAATTAGATTTTTTTTTTTTTAGCTAAATTTGAGGTTTGCAGGGGATTCTGGGTAAGAAAACGTTGGGGGATCCAATCAAACCACACATCCTTGGACTTCTCCGGGTGTCTAGTTTTCAGAAATGTCTGGGTTTGGTAGGTTTCCCTAGATGTCCGCAGAGCCTGGGACCAAAAACGCAGGTGCACCCCCCCTCTTGCAAAACCAGGTCATGTTGTGATAGATAGCTTTGATGTCACCACAGTATGTTTTGGAACTTGGCCCACCCACACAAGTGAGGTAGCATTTTTAACGGGAGACCTGGGGGAGCACTGGGTGGTAGGAAATTTGTGGTTCCTTTCTGATTCTGGAAGAAAATCTCACAGTAATGCAAGGAAAATGTGTGACTTTAGTCACATTTTGAGGTTTGCAGGGCATTGTGGGTAAGAAAACTTGTTGGGATCCACGAGAGGCACACCACCCTGTACTACCCTGGGTTTTTAGTTTTTAGTTTACGAAAATAACTAGAATTGGTCAATTTTCCCTAGAAACAATGTACACCTTGGCAGAGAAAGACAAAAAAGACAAATATTACTGACCATTCATCTATTCCTCAAGTACACACACATACTGGTTGGATTTGGCACGCAGATTCCAGAACTTTCCCACACAGAAATTTGGGAAGAAAGTGATTTTTTTCAGCTAAAGTTGAGGTTTGCAGGGGATTCTGGATAGGAAAACGTTGGGGGACCCACGCAAGCCATACCTCGCTGGACTCCCCCGGGTGTCTAGTTTTCAGAAATGTGTGGGTTTGGTAGGTTTCCCTAGATGGCCGCCGAGCCCGGGGCCAAAAACTCATGGGACCCCCCTTGCAAAACCAGGTTGTTTTGCGATAGGTAATTTTGATGTCGCCTCAATAGGTTTTGGGCCCTTGCCTGTCGCGGGTACTTGACCCACCCACGCGAGTGAGGTACCATTTTTATCTGGAGACCTGGGGGAACGCTGGGTGGGAGGAAATTTGTGGATCCACGCAGATTCCAGAACTTTCCCACACAGACATTTGAGAAAAAAGTGATTTTTACAGCTAAAGTTAAGGTTTGCAGGGGATTCTGCGTAGGAAAACGTTGGGGGACCCACGCAAGCCATACCTCGCTGGACTCCCCCGGGTGTCTAGTTTTCAGAAATGTCTGGGTTTGGTAGGTTTCGGGACCAAAAACGCAGGCGCGCCCCCCCCTCTTGCAAAACCAGGTCATGTTGTGATAGATAGCTTTGATGTCTCCACAGTATGGTTTGGAACTTGGCCCACCCACACAAGTGAGGTAGCATTTTTAACGGGAGACCTGGGGGAACACTGGGTGGTAGGAAATTTGTGGTTCCTTTCTGATTCTGGAAGAAAATCTCACAGTAATGCAAGGAAAATGTGTGACTTTAGTCACATTTTGAGGTTTGCAGGGCATTGTGGGTAAGAAAACTTGTTGGGATCCACGAGAGGCACACCACCCTGTACTACCCTGGGTTTTTAGTTTTTAGTTTACGAAAATAACTAGAATTGGTCAATTTTCCCTAGAAACAACGTACACCTTGGCAGAGAAAGACAAAAAAGACAAATATTACTGACCATCCATCTATTCCTCAAGTACACACACATACTGGTTGGATTTGGCACGTGGGTGAGTGAAGGTTCAGAGCGTAAAAGTTTATTAACAAGAGTTTTCACAGAAATTAAAAGCACGGTTAATAACTTAAAGGTTGAAAACCTGAACCAAAGACTCACAGCTCGTGAGCTGTAAATCCGCGGCAAGGCACCAACCTCTTTACAGGCCATTCACACACCTTTTATACTTGACACAGACCATTCACAGTGCCAGCCGCGGGCCCAGCACATTACAACATTCACATCAACAGACATTACCATTCAAGGGCCCATCACTTTCATACGTCCACATGACTGACATAGTAATCACACCAGCGGGCGGTTGATGGAGTGTGTGCACTGGGTGTGTAGTGACCGACAGCAAGTCACTTCTCGCACACCAGCAGCCAAACGCCAGTCCACACACACCATCAGTCAAGCGCCAGCCCACACACACCACCAGCCAAGCGCCAGTCCACACACCGCCAACCAAGCGCCAGTCCACACACACCGCCAGCCAAGCTCCAGTCCACGCTCACCGCCATCATATTTTTTATACAAAAAAGAAAACCCAAATCAATTGGCAATAGATAAAAAACTATAACTACAAACACACTAATGCCAACCATGAAATCTGTACAAAAAATGTAAAATGATACAGACCAGTCAGTTTACTTTTACGCTCACGGTTGCAAACTTTGTTCCGTGTGGTACAATTTAAAACATGTGGGCACACACAGCCGAGGCTTAGAAGAAAAATAGGGGCAATACATATGACTCTCCTTCCAGATACCTCTTCGGTAACAGACTCTACATTTCTTAGCGGTAAAGTTTTTTTTGATCGTGGGAGGCATGTGATCAGGAAAGTGGCAATTTTTCAATCAAGCCACATCCTCCACCACTGCTTCTGTAGGAACTCTTGCCAGTTCCACTACAACAAGGCTGCCTATCATAGACTGCTGAAACTGAACAAATGTCATCTTTGATTCTGGCGAGCAATATTTAAATACAACAAAAGTATTGATGGTTGCTAAATGGAATAAATCAATAGCCAACTTCTTATACTAAACGTATGCCTTACGAACAGCAGTGTAAGGTTTCAAACTCTGATCTACACCACCCATGTGCTTATAGTAGTCTAAAATGTACACAGGTTTGCTCACTTCAGCAACCTGACTCCAAACAGTCACAGGTGAAGTACTTTCATTATGGATGGTGGTCAGCATATAGACATCTCTCCTGTCAGAAAATTTCAGAGCTAGAAGTTCATCACTATGCAAGGCACTGCACTGTCCCTTCTCAAGTTTTTACAAACCAGCTCTTTTGGGTACCCTTTACGGTTAGAGCGGCTTATGCCACAAGCAACAGTGTCCACTTTGAATAATTCCCTGAACAATGGCACACCAGTGTAAAAGTTAACTACGTATAAATTGTGACCTTTGTTAAAAAGTCCTCTACCAAATTCCCACACAATTTTCTCTGTAACTCGAAAAGTGGACTGACAACCAGAGGGGTCATTATTGGAATCCCTACTGGTGTAGACCCTGAAATTACAGCCCTATCCAGTACTACTATCAGACAGCATATCCATTTTAATTCCATAGCGTGTCCTCTTGCTAGGAATGTACTGCCTAAAAACCAATGTGCCCTTGAACAGGACCAAAGACTCATCCACAGCCATTTCTTTCCCTGGCACATAGATCTCTGAAAATCGATCTACAGAGTGATCAAGGACCGGCAAAACCTTAAAAAGATAGTCACAATCAGGGTGATCTCGTGGCAACGCTAAAGCATTAGCAACAAAATGCAACATCCAAAGAAGAACCAAATACCAAGTATGACTCATGGTTGCAGGAAATATAGCCGTTGCCATCAAGGGATTAGTAGACCAATATGAAGACAGTGACGGCTTCCTCATCAGGCCTATCAATAAAGTTAAACCCAAGAACTTCTTCCTCTCATCCAGATTTGTGGGAGTCTGCTGGGTAGCTGTAGACTGCGGCTTAAGTCTTGCACTGTTGTCCTTCGAATACTGTTTAGCATAAAAATTAGTCTGCTCAACAATCTCATCCAAAAATACATCGTCCATAAACAACTGAAAAACATGTATAGGCAAAAAAAATTCACAATTCACTCTACACCCTGCAACACCACTAAAGGCAGACAACACCAGCTGCACCATGTTTGTGTCAACCCAGAGTCCAGCACTTCAGTAGGACGCCTTGCAGCCCCAGGCTGCAATCCAGATGCTTCTTGCTGCACTATAGGCACATCAGTGTCTCCCTCTAAAAGCGGCACTTCATCCGCACTCAGAGTGGCTTCATCAACAGGTGATTCCTCTACAACAGAAAATTCACTGCCAGAACCCTGGCCTTCCTCCTCTGCCTCAGATGCAGAGTAATTCTCATAATCATGGTCAGAAAAAGACTCGAAAAGCATACCAACAACCTGCTGAGAGGTCATCCTGCGGCTAGCCATAATCCTTGCCAAGAAAAGTAACTTTGCAAACAAGTCAACAGTACCCAACACTGTGAAAAGTAAGTGATAAAGTATGGATTTCTAAAACAAAAAGTAAAACTGTGGCATATAGCAATTGCAAGGTAAAGTCAATCAATACAAAGCACATAAAGACCTATGTCCTGTAAAATAATACCACTCACTTGCTAAAGACAGCTAGACTCGCCATCACCTACTCAGCAAGAAACATCAAGCACCAATGATATCCCACTAGAAAAGAAAATTACACACAAGGAAACACAATACACGTGCACAAATACAAGGAACATTTCACTCAAATTCAAACAGAAGCTAAATAGGCTGCTACTATTACAGGATTTCCAAAAAATATATTCATGTAGGTCATTGATACTCATTTGGAGTAAACAGTATAAAAAGTGTTTTCTTACAAAACACTTGCAACTACACAAACTGCAGATCTACCAGTGCTGAAACCGCAAGCACGAGGAAAACAAAAGCTTTGCACTAGAATAAAAAGGAGAAATAAATCTTACAAATGATGACATAAAATAACAATCAACATTATCAAACACTGAAGTCTGCCCATCACCATTCAAATGCCAGCCACCCCCACCAAGTGCCAGTCCACAAACAGCCAGCCAAACGCCAAAACATTCAGACTTGGGGGCAAATGGGCCTACAAATATGGCTGATCTGCCCCTGCGGGGGCAGAAAACTGCCTAAACATTCACCTCAAAAAGGGGAGCGACCCTTGGCCTAGGGTCCGTCCCCAAAACATTATGCACCAAATATAATACAATCCCTGGCGGTCTAGTTAGTGGCTTCTGCCCCCCTTGGAGGTAGATGGGCCTAAAGAAACAAGGCTGATCTGCCCCCAATGGAGGCAGAAGTGGTCAAAATATTCACCCCAAAATGGGGAGCGACCCTTGTCCAAGGGGCCACTCCCGAAAGCAGAATGTGCCATATATAATAAAAGCCCTGGTGGTCTAGTGGCTTCTGCCCTGGTTGGGGGCAGATGGGCCTAAAAATATATGGCTGATCTGTCCCCAAGTGAAAGACACACAGATGATGGATGGAATGCAGAGCAAATCAAACATTCTCCCCCAGTCAATAGATCTGGGTTAAATCCATTGTTCTTTACTCACCATGCCACCTCAGTTTAGACCCAGCCATATGCAAATCAGTCTTGACCCTGTGCCTCATGGGAACTGTCCAGACTGAACTGCCAAGCCAGGTCCTCCATGGACCGTAAACAAGCATCCTATGACCGGTTTCGGGGCATCACCCCTCATCAGCCAGGCTAGCTTTAATCCAGTGGCACAGTGAGCCCGGGACCCATGCCTGGGCATACCCTGCGCACTTAGGGCGAGAAAGCAAACGACACACAGATGATGGACGGAATGCAGAGCAAATTAAACATTCTCCCCCTGTAAATAGATCTGGGTTAAATCCATCGTTCTTTTGCTCACCATGCCACCCCAGATTAGACCCAGCCATATGCAAATCAGTCTTGACCCTGTGCCTCATGGGAACGGTTCAGACCAAACTGCCATAAAAGAGCCTGTCAATTCTCCCGACAGGCCATACCAAAACGCTCCCGTATAAATATATGTAAAATGAATACCTGGGGCCTAGACGTGTGTTTGGAACCACCCGCCAACCACCCTCACGACCCCCTTAGGGCAGATTGGCGAAAAAACAGGGGGAGGTGAAACACGGATCAAATATGCCCCCTGGGGAGTGACCCTTGCCTAGGGGGTCGCTACCCCAAATAACACTAAAAACATCCCTAGTGTCTAGTGGTGTGGATTCCTGCTGCTGATTGTGGAGCAGGAATCCACTCTCTACAGATGCAAGGGAAAAGTCCTTCTGTTTTCCTGGAACCCCCCCCCCCTCTTCACCCCCCCCCCCCCCAGGAGACAGGCTCACCAAATAACACTTTCTCCCTGGACGCACTGGAAGCAAATGGCTTGAGGACGTCAGCACGCTGTGAGCGTGCCGACGTCATCAGATCGCCGAGGGGGGGTCAGGGGTGGCAGCGGAAACGCTTCCGCTGCCATCCCCAGTAGGGGCATGTGGGTGGGTGCCCCACGGGGGAGCATCAATGCTTCCCCAGTGTGTTGGTGTCTGGACATAATGGTTACGTCCTCTGCACAGGAGCTCCACGGCCGAGGACGTAGCCAATATGTCCAAGGCACAGATGGGGTTAATCTGCGGCTACAAAGAACCAGCATGACCAAAAACAATCCCCAGATAATGAAAATCATTCACACAACGCAGAGTTTGTCCCTTCACCCTTAAGGTAGACCTATTTTTCTTCCCTGGTCCACACGGTATTATGTGTGAGTTTCCAAAGTTTGTGCACAAATCAAAATTACTCAGAAAAGATATAAAAGATTCCACCAGAAGGTGAAGAGCCCTTGGTGTTTGTGCCATAAGCACCGTGTCATCTGCGTAAAGCAGCCCCGGTACAAACACTTGAGAAATCCTGGAAATGTTGCTAGAGGCTTTGACCAAGGCAGACACAAATTATTAATATAAATAATAAAAAATATAAAGGGGCCAGATTGCAGCCTTGACGCATTCCATGGGTTAGCATAAAAGAGCCTGTCAATTCTCCCGACAGGCCATACCAAAACTTAGCTTCCAGGTTCTTGTGTAGTGTGTACAAAAAGTTAACCTGTGACACCTACACACCTAGATTCAGCAGCAACAGCCATAGCTTGAATCTATTAACCTAGTCAAAGGCTGTTGACAAATCCATGAAGGCCAGAAACAGCGGACATTGCTTAGCTATTGTGTATCTACCGATAAGCAAGTTCAAATTTAAGCACTGTTCTACTGTGAAACTGTGTTTCAGCAGCAGGAGTCCCATTATCATTATGCACAGAGCCACTACTCGCACATGGAGAAACAATGGATGATGGTCCTGGTGTGGTAATAGGGTAAAAAGCTGCATTAGCACTTGGGGCTGTACCAGAGCTAAGAGAGAGTCTTCTTTCTGTTAGTTCAATTTCGGTGCTTATCACCCCCATAGCCCTCTGTAGTATCCTTTCTATTGATTTGTTTTTTTGCAGGAGGGGTGGAGATGGAGTTACCTTCTACAACTTTTCTCTAGCTCATTCCCTCCAGTACAATAGATGACAAGTCAGGAAAAGAAGAATATGAATAGATACCTCCAAAACACAAAGACCCACCTGATGAAAGAGTGCACAGCTCTTTGTAGCACCTGCAGGTAATCAGCACTCCTCCCCCTGATGGCAGCTGGCACCTCCTGGCGCTTAGTTCTCTGGGACCTGGAGTCCTCCAACGAATTCAGAAGCAGGCACGGCATTCCGCACGTCAGGAGCGTGCGCAGCACTTTGTAGCACCTGCAGGTAATCAGCAATTTTCCCCCTGATGGCAGCTGGCGCATCCTGGCGATTAGTCCTCTAGGACCTGGAGTCCTCAACGAATGCAGCAACAGGCAGGGTATCCTCTAAGGTCATTGTTGACCTCCATTACTGCTGTATGTGATACCTGATCTCAGATTCTGCACATTAAACTTCAATTGCCAAATTTAGTCATTGATGATACAGAAAAGGGAACAAAGCTGAGCATTTCACTGCTTATTGTGTGGCTCTTGGTCCCTTTCCCCAAAGATGATTCAAATGAAACACTTTCCCAGATGTTGTCAGGAGGCCACTTGATGAGAAGAGTAATGCCGTTATGATTCGTTATGAAAAAAGTAAAGGATGCTCTTGAGGTCTTAGGCCCTTTCATCTTCCTTCAAATCACTGTTCACAGCATGATAGATTTAGAGGGTTGGGGTTGCCCTTTGTTATATTCCATATAGGTACCATAATATAGGCCCAGGTAACTTCATAATCCTTCACCTATATTCTTCCCTACATTACACTCATAACGGTTTAAAGGGACTGACCTTTTACCTAGATACAACACTGCATTCAGAACGCGGGTTTTCCCTAGTTCGAAATCTCATACATTATGCATGAAGATTCTTGGAAGCACAGCAGGACTACCATCTCCTGTATAATATATATGTATAAAGTTCATGCCCGATGTCATCCTTAGTCAGACACACTAATACAGCGAGATAGGACCTCTGGGGGGACCTGTGGGTATATATACATCACATCTTGCTAAGATAGCCAGAGGAGATCAGGACTTCCCGACAGACACACTGACCAGAGTCGCTGAAGTTCCTGCATGCAGACACTCCAGCTCGCAGTGTTCCAGTAGCTTTCGTGATTGAGGCACACAAAATCATTTAAAACAGAGGTATTCTATTCATGGGTTACGTTCCCAGTTGCAAATGCAAGAACAAAAACATTTCACTTCTACACAAAAAGGGGAATACTGGAAGAATATTGTCCCTATGAGGACATTGAAGTTCCACTAACCTACCAGGAATATTTATACTGGTTTAAAGGCGCCCTCCCCCACACAAGAAATAAAGTAAGACTCGGTCCGCTCGGAAGAGAAGGAGCGACATGGCCAGTATTAGCAGCCTACACACCACATCCTGACATTGAAACAATGCCCGGAGGAGACTTACTTATACTTCACAAAGAACTGATAAAACTTTACAGAAACTTGACACAGTTCGTCATGAGGACACTTATGGTCCAGCTAGCAACGGCTTTAACAAACACAAATACAGGTCAAAATACAGCAACTAAAATCACACCACAAACTTTACACGCAGTAATGGGTAAAATGCCCGCAAAAAGTGAACAAATGCCATTCTGGGTAGCTCAAAAAATAACACAGCTAGAAGCGGTATTCCCGAAAACTAGCCTGTATGAAAAACACAGAATGCTGACAATCTGCTTGCCCATGGGGATAACACCACAGATAGAGGATTGTACCTCTTGGGGTACAGTTTTTGCTGCCATATTTACCAGAACACATGGTATCCCGTCATTAGCAGTAATACCAGATGTATTAAGACAAATGCAAAATGAGTACGGAGCAGAACCGGCTCTGAACTTAGGGATGAAATTACTAGGTAATTATGCCCAGGTATCAGCCATAATATTAGCAAATATTAAAGGGGAAGCAGCATCAGTGGCAATCTGTCAACGCCTAAGGGAGTTCAGTCCTTTACAACAGGAACATGAATTACCAAAAATAATTGAGACCGCCTATGCAGAATTGGGGAGAGGCAGTTTGGGGGGGGGAAAGCATTAAAACCCCAACTGATTGGTAGTCCCGAGAAGGACACCGGTAAGCAGACACCTGCTTCTTCGAAAAAGAAGTGGGAAAATATCAAAAACAGAAAAATAAAGAAAACAGATCTCAATCCAGAGGTAGATCGCCTCCACAGGAGTCCTCCGAAAGGAGGTATAACCCTAGGAATAGGGACAATATTAGGAAACCTGACCGGTATCAGGATACTGATAAACGTTCCTCTCGTTCCTTTCAGGGTTCGACGAAAAACTCCGAGAGGGAAGGACGGTCAGACAGACAAGAAGAGCGTACAAAGTCAAGGGACAAGCAACACGCTCAAGACTGTACTTCCAAAAAAGAAGATAAAGCCAAACCAAAATCTCAGTTCAAAAAGAAGAAGGTTGCATGTCTGAAGATCAGACATGCCCAGAATTCTGAGGACTCAACTACTGAGCGGGGAATGGGCTCTGACGATGCTAGACAGTGCGGCAGAAGTAACAATAGCTCGCCAGAACCTGATGGAATTTCTGGTGACAGCGGACTTGAATGATTATATCACGGTGGAAACAACTGATACTAGGGTAAGTGCCCCACATAAGTTATATGAGATAACACTCCAAATGGAGGGGGACAAACCCAGGAAAGTTAGAGGTCTCTTTTGGGAGAACCTGACGTTTGGTTATGACATTTTATTAGCTGAACAAGATTGGCCGCCAGCATTAGTCATGGACTGCCCTATAGGAGAAAACATAATATTACCAGCCTTTTCCGACCCTGTTCCCAAATATCTAAAATATACATATGCACAGGAGTGTGTGGTAGCCCTGGCCCCGGCATTATATAAAAACCATGTTGGGTGGGATGAGGATTCAACCCACCACATAATTCCATTAAAAAATACTCCGACTCCACAGAGGCAGTATCCAATAAAGCAGGAAGCTAAAAAACAGGTCAGGGAGATCCTAGATCAACTTGAATACCAAGGGGTGATTGAAACTTGCACCTCTCAAATGAATAATCCTTTGTTTCCCGTAAGGAAACCTGACAACTCATATCGTCTAGTTTTAGATTATAGACATCTAAACACTTGCACAAAGACATTTGCAGTACAAAATGCACACAGTGCCGCACTAATGAATAACTGTGCGGAAAAAATACAAAACGACACTAGATATCTCAAATGGATTTTTTTGCCAAAATATAGCGCCTGAAAGTAGGTATTTAACCACATTTTCCGCGTTAGGCTCCCAGCGCCAATTTTGTAGACCCACCCCCCCCAGGGGAATAAGAACAGCCCAGGGTTATTTTCGGCCAAAGTAACTGAATTACTTCAAAATCTGGATGAAGAGGCATTGTCCTACGTGAATGATATTTATCTAACGGATGGTGACCTGGAGGAACACTTGAACAGAGTAAATACCATAATATTGGGATTTGCATCTGAGGGCTACAAATGTAAATTTAAGAAATCAAAGATAGCCCACCTCAATGTCCTTTTCCTGGGATATGAGCTTTCCGGTGAAGGGAAAAGTTTAGCAGCTAACTTTTTAGAAAAGTGTGCACTGCTACAACCTCCGAAATCATTAAAAAATCTACAATCAATACTGGAATTCCTGAACTTTAGCAGAACATACTTTTTGGATTATGCAGAAAGAGTTAAACCTTTCTACGATTTAATAAAACCTGACTTTTCAGTTAGACAATGGACACAGGAACACACAGATATCCTTTGTTCCCTACAAGCTGATATGATAGCTTCAAAACACATACAGACACGCGGAAATGTACGCAACTTAGTGATCCGTATAGTTGCGGGTCAATCAGGATACACCTACCTAACATATAATGAAGGTGAAACAGTACCAATAGCGTACAAATCACATTTGTACACAAATGCTGAGATGCGCTTTGCATCAACAGAAAAGATTCTTACAGCAGTACAGAAAGCTGTAGTAACAGAAAGAGCACTGGCTCAGGGAAATCAAATATTTGTCGTAACCCCAGTACCGGTTTTAGAGGCGGCTACAAAGGCTAGCGTTGCAAACGCAAAAGCCTCACATCCGAGATGGATACAATGGGCTAATTCTCTTACTGCAACAGATGTAGAATACAGGTTCGACCCAAGTCTAAAAACACAGGCATTCCTGCAATACGAACAAGAATATCCTCTCCCTAATGAAATATTGCCTCTAGATCAGTATGAATATATAATTTACACTGACGGATCTGCTCAGCCGGCCATTGGGAGTAAACAGCAATACAGCGCCACATGCGCAATCGTTAAAGGTCGCATGCAGGATGGAAAGTTTCAACCAAGTTGTACAAAAACCTAGTCTCTAGGAGACTGTACGGCACAGCTGGCAGAATTAAAAGCTCTGTTACTGGCACTGGTAAATACAGATCGAGAATTCCCCACACTAATCGTGTGTGATTCCTTTTACTGTGTACAGTCATACAATGAATACTTACACCACTGGGGACAAAATGGGTTCAAAGATGCAAAAGGTGGCACAATTAAGCATAAAATGCTATGGGAACAGGTAGTTGAGTTGAAAAATAAACTACCAACGGCTCACGTGATACACACACTGAGTCATCAACGTGATGGCGTTCATGTTGAAGGGAATTCATTGGCTGATGAAGCCGCAAAGGGGGCTCGACGCACGGCTTCCGTAGCTGCAATAACCCATTCAAAAACGAGAATAGACGGTGAGATTATGGTTGCAATTATTGCTACACGAAATAAAACGGCACTACCAAAAAGATTTCCACTCAAGTACTCCTACAAGTTAGATGCAAATAACGTTCCATTTGCTCAGATTCCTGGAGTGGGGGATAGAGTAATACCGAATATGGATCACAGGTTAGGTTTAATTCTAGCAGCACACAAGGGTATATGTTCTGCACACGCAGGAGTTACAGCGACTGTTTCCTTACTGAAACAACGCTACTGGTGGCCAGGATTAACAAAGCAGACTAAGGACTGTGTCTTGAAATGCGACATCTGTCAGCAGATGAAAGGCTCCACCGTAACACGTCCAGCGCAGACACCATTGCTAATATCAGACAAACCACTTGCGTGTGTTTATTTGGACCACTGCAGCCCCTTACAAACAGATGGGGCTTACAAGTATATCATGGTTGCAGTGGATTCCTGCCGTAGATTCCTATGGGTGTGGCCCCAGCGCTCGGCTGACGCTCGAACTGTTATAAAAGATTTGCGAGTCTTTATAGGGACATACGCAATTGGCACATTACATTCTGACCGTGACCCCTCGTTTAGCTCTAGGGCTTACAAGGACGCCATGGGAGGTTTGGGTGTAGCATTGCGGTACTCCTCCCTGTACCATCCCGAGGGAAATTCGGTAGTGGAAAGGAAAAACCGGGACTTAAAGCAGTCTTTAACAGCTAGAGTATTATGCTCGGGTGAGAGTTGGGTAAAACATTTGTATGGAGTTCAACGAGCATTGAATAACATGCCAAGAAGTTCTCTAGGGGGTGTCACTCCTTGTGAGGTCCTATTTGGGACGAGAATGTGGGTACCTGATCTTGATTGTGAAGGCACAGTGGCGGATTAAAAAGATTTTGACATCCATAAACGTTTGGCTGTTTTACAGGATCTGAATGAATCCAGGACAAAACAAAGTAACGTCCACCTGAAACAGACCGCCACTGGGGAAGTCAAATCAGTCACGGCAAGACCTGTCTGGATCCCAAAAGTCAGGGATCTGGTCAGAGAGAAAATAGCAGACAAGAAAGAATTTGGGCCATCCGACAGAAAGCCTGTACCTGTCCTGGCCAAGAACTGTACTTCTGCCACCTCTTGCCGGGAAAAAGGAGAAAAGATTTGTCTCAATCGACTTAATCAAACCACACTATGTGGCCGATACTGAATAGTAGGCCTCGTGGACTCCTGAGTAGCCGGCGCCCTCCTCTCGCTACCATACAAGAAGTTCAAACAGAAAGACTCATCACGTTTGAAGAGTCCCCTGCACGGAATGATGGACTATGCAATAATGCCATGGAACTCGTTCCTCTCGAAACTGAAGTTATTAATGCAATACAATCGATAAGATCCCGATTGGAAGGGATGGTTGATTTGGCCCACAGACACCAATAGATGTCAGGAAAGATTTATGGGTAAAACCAAAGGGTTTAATATCAACAGGCCAGATCCATGCTATGTACAGCAGGGGTGTGGAATTTTCCAAATAATCTAGTTGTCCAAGGGACAAAATGCCACTGAGATCTACATGTCCTGTAAAATCCACTTGTCCCACCTACTCCCGTCCCACATCAAACATAAGGGCTCCGGCTGACAAACATTAATCCCAATTTCCGTTTTTATACACATTTAAAAATAAATACAGATAAGAAAATAAATGGTTTTCTGTCTGTATGTATCTGTAAAAATCAGTAAAAACGGAAAACAGGGAGCCTTAATTATGAAGAAAAAGTTAGCTTTGGTGAAATAAAACATTTGCCTAAGATCACACAATTTAAGCATGGAAGCCATGTTTTTAATTTATCAAGCAAGGTTCTCTTTCACAAAGAGTATCTAAATAGTTCCAGACCGTCAAGAATTCTGCAACATCACAAATAGCAGATAACTACTGTAAATAAACTCTGCACTCAAGAAGGATGTTGCACAATGTCACAACTAATGCACAACTAATTGCAACCAGTACTTACTTAACTCACTGCTTAAAAAAAAAAAAGATCATGATCACTAATAATGAACATCTGTCGCCAACAAGCCACACCTATCCAGAATACTGGACTATCCCAGAGCATGCAGACATATCACAAATAACGGACAGACAAACAATATCCACCTGCTTCAAGTAAGACTGTAGATACAATAACCAAAAGAATCCAGGACTATGATTAAATAATATAACGTGAACGTGCATTTGCAGAGCTATTTGAGGCAGAACTGAAGTGCATTGCAGAGCTATTCATAGAGGCCCGGCCCCCCTGTTTCACACAAGTCAGAGTGATCTAGTTGTGTGTTCATTGGCAGAGGCTCTGCATATGTGTATAAACTAGTGCATACTAAATTAACACAACACCAGATTTGATGTACTGCTGCCAAGTGAATTCAGCATTTTTTCTTCTTTAATGATAGTACCCTTCATATCTTCCTCACCACCTCCTGATTTCACTTGTTTCTAAATATCCTAGCCCGAGTTATTTTAACACTTGACTACACTTGCATATGACCTTGAGACTGAGAGTGCATTTCTAATGAAAGAATGACATTTTTTTTGCAGTTTAATAGCGCAAACTCGACCTGAACGTATTGGAGTGCTTCACATGAGCGCCAGTTATATTACACAACTTGGACACGTTCATTTATTTCTAACTGTAGCACTATTTGCAGCTGCACGAGAAATCATATTAAATGATATGTGAATTTATGCAGAGTCTGCAGAGGGGACATTATTCTGGCAGACGCCGATACAATAATAAGACGATCATTGTAGTTTTCAGAATGAAAACCAAGGTTTCTGCTAGAGGTAAATCAGGTGCCTCCCTGTGACCCCGTCACCCGCCTTAGGCATTCTCTGCTATGCTCGGAGCGCGGCGCGGCTGAAGTTGCAAAGTAAAACGATGTGTGGCTCACTGTGACAGTGCTCCTTGCACTCAGTTAGGCAGCGCCCTTCCGTACCACATAAGCACACGCCCGCAGTTAACTTTATGCCAATGTAGATCACTCAATGTCACTGCATGCGCTTTCCTTTCCTCGCGCCTCCACCTTCGCGTTCTACGTCTGAAGTTTTTAAACAGCTACTGTAGGCGCTCTTCCTTCTCCCTTCAGTGCAGCGCTGCCTCACTTTATCGCGCCGGTACATACAAAGCTGATTGCAGCCAAAACACAAGCACCCCTAGAGATGCCTCCTTGGTGGTGGAATTGGAGAGCCTTTCGTGACCATCATCAGCAGAAATACGGACTTCTAACGTGACATCTAATCCCGGTCACAAAGAGCTTTTTGCCTTCAGCACAGCGAGGCGGCAAATTTCACTTTCGTTTTTCAAAAACAAATGTATTTTTAACCCCGCATTCAGATGAGTCTGAAGTCCTGGCATTGATGTGGTGCAAGATATGTGCCTTGCCCATGCCGCCCGCAATGAACTTTGAAGGGAACAGTTCTCCTGAGGCGCCGCTGCAGCTTAAAAGAAAATGCGCACAACGGGCTAAATTAAGCCCGAAAAATAGGCACTGGCCAACTGAGCATTTTCTCACACAAATGGGAAAGATATCGCCCTTTTGTGAGGGAAATTGCCCAATCTGTGTCACACGTCTGGTGTGAAAGGGAGTTTTAATCCACTCTGCACACCAATGGAAAAGTGCGGTCGGCAATTAGCAGCAATGAGAGCCCGCGCTTTCTGCAGCCACACTGACGCCGCATTAGACACGGTCCATCAGCAGGCAGACAAGTTCTATTTCAATATTTCAGAGCAATCTGCATGCAAGCTCAGCAAAATAACACTCTAGCAGTGCTATGGCGGGCGCTATAGTGCTTATTTTACCTGAATCTATAATTGCCTCACTCGCGGCAGTCCGGCAGTCCCGAAGTTCAACTGCTTGCTGAGACTGGGGTGACGTTTCACTCCCCAGCCAATCACTGGCTAGAGCCCAGTGAAGTCATGGGCTGCTGGCCAATCAGTGGTCTCCAAAGGCTCTCTGCAAGCTTTTATGATTGGCTGTGAGCCCCAGAGTGCTCGCAGCCTGTTTTATTTCCGTGATTTAATGTCTACTTGTCCGTCGGACAAAATAGACATTAAATCTTCTTGCCCAATGATAAAAACAACATGGTTCGGGCGTCGGGCGATATGATTCCCCCACCCCTGTACAGAGAGAACATCCAGGGGTAGTGACATCATACAGTGTTGGGAAGTTATGCCTCGATTGGCTAAGAACCTCGACACTATCACAGGTGAAACAACACTTATCCTTACTTATGAAGGATGTGGATCTATTGGATTTTTATTAGGTCCTGGAAAGCCACGTCACAAACGTTTCTATTATGCTGTCTATAATGAAATTTGGAAAATATTACAAGAAGAAGCCGCGGAGAGGTTACGCGAAATAGATCGTATAAACCTAGAGAAAGCTCTAGCAGTGGTTGACAATGGGTTAACTACACTAACCTCCAGGATATATTCACTGGGCAACATTGTATCTTCTGCAATAGATATATTGGAACAGGATTTGTCCATATTACAACACGGGCAATCGCAATTGCGTTCTATTATATTGTTAAGCTGGATGCTGCAATCTTTGCGCGCAGGCTATGTGCCTTGGTGTTTCATCAACAGTGCATTTCTGTTTTCTTCATATAACCTAACAGAAAAACAGATAGAGATGGCACAAAGGGGTGCAAAATATACAATGCTGCATATTGAAAAACTCGATAGATTAGCCTTTACAGTGGCAGAATCACCATCCACAGAATGGTTAATCCATGGCCACATAACTCTACCGGTCACTACTTTTCAATTTCAATATTGCCTTAAACAAAAGCAGGCAGGCAGATATGAAGAAATGGGTAGGGAATTCATCAAGGAATCTTGGGAATTACCGTACAGATTTCGATGCCGGAGTGGGGATAGAGAAGTGTTTTTAAGCGGTACGAACTGTGAGAACACTTTAAGTGGATCACTCATATGTCAGGATATAATGCTGCATGGGGCGTGTAACGGTTCAGTAGCAAATTTGTCCTGTCACTTGAGGGGTACCCCAGCTGCCGTGATCACTCCAGTGTTCAGGCTACTTTCGAATGGGAGTTACTTGATGCTGAACGATCAAGGTTGCTGTGGGATGCTTCCGGGCATCGCATATCTGGTAACCGTGAACTCCAGGGTTACTTGCTGTATGCAAGTATTGTTTCCACCAACACATACAGTCAGGGAGGCGCGGTTATGGCCTTCGCTAAATGTTTCATTAATACGGTTTGATGCTTTGAGCAGAATGAAAGCCATGCTTTTACAGAAGTCTGTGCCCTTAACCTCTGCTTTTGATCTCCAGATCGCAAGGTCCTCAGCAGAGATACAGGCGCTCATACGTACAAATTGCCCCTTCCATTTCACAGAAATGGTAAATCCTATCTTTAACATGTGTGATACGACAGGCATCGTCCACCTATTTAAGACCATAGGTTCTGGACTATTAAGCACCTTTCGGACGGTCCTCGGAGTTATACCAAACTTTATACACTCCGTATTTGGAAGCATTTTTGGAGGACTTCCGCTGATCCTGTTTCTAATAGCAGGTATCCTGATCATAATTTTTCTGCCATGCAATGGACGTCCCAGTCACCAAGGAGATGGAAACAGTACTCCCGGAGCGAAAATACCGTGAAAATACCGTGATCGTATGGTACAACATCTGGGCACATCTCGCCTGAGAGAACTAAGCGCATCTTGGTTCTTGTCATTTAGACCAGTCTGGATGGAATGCATCTTACCTGTCCTCCGATGCCTGTTTTGTGGAGAAGAATGCGTGTTGGATCTCTGTCTGACACTCCCATCATGTGCGCACCCGGACGTTGATGCTTTACTGGACCCAATAACGGCCCATGTTCTGCAGTGTCCCCAGCGTATTCCAATGTTGATGGCGGCGTTCCTAGAGCCTCCACAGGTAGTCACAGCTCCTGTTGGTGTGGACACCGTCTCCTCCTCTGACAACCAGGCCTTGGATGGTGCACAGGCTGCCCCAGCGTCAGCTGTGGACAGCACGGAAAATCATCTGTGCTCAATTGACATAATCTGCGTGGTGTTACAGGGACCGTCGTCTGCGGAAGCAGGCAACGATAATGTTGCATCTACCAGCCAGGACACATACACATTTGACTCATTTGGCCCGTCATGTGCTGGGAGAAATTTGACTTTTTGAAAAACAAAATGAAAATTGGAACTCCATAACAAAATTGACATTCTTTTGAGCATGCATGGCTTTCAAATGCTTGTAGTAGTTCGAACTATACCTACGGACACATTAGAGCTATGGCTTGAGTGACAATTTCCTTTTTAAACTTTTTAAAAGCTTTTTAGAACTTTTTATTCTTTTTAAACCGAAAACTAATGTTTTTTTTGGTAAACTATTAGCGTACCAGTGTCTAGTCAACCTAGTAGAACGTGGAGAACTTAACTATGTCGTCCATTCGGAAGAGTAGTGGGTGTTCTATTCCATATAGGTACCATAATATAGGCCCAGGTAACTTCATAACCCTTCACCTATATTCTTCCCTACATTACACTCATAACGGTTTACAGGGACTGACCTTTTACCTAGATAAGACACTGCATTCAGAACGCGGGTTTGTCCCTAGTTCGAAATCTCATACATTATGCATGAGGATTCTTGGAAGCACAGCAGGACTACCATCTCCTGTATAATATCTATGTATAAAGTTCATGCCCGACGTCATACTTAGTCCGACACAGTAATACAGCGAGGTAGGACCCCTGGGGAGACCTATGGGTATATATACATTGCATCTTGCTAAGATAGCCAGAGGAGATCAGGACTTCCCAGCAGACACACTGACCAGAGACGCTGAAGTTCCTGCATGCAGACACTCCAGCTCGCAATGGTCTAACATCCCTTGTGGAGTGTCCACCTCGAGACCAAGACGGGGTCCCACAGTCTCTCGCTTCAGGTAATGGGGTTGACTTTATCCTAGAGGCATTCTTGGCTTAACACCTACACACATGCTAGGTACACTTAGGTACATCTAGTTAGGGAGACATCGTAGGAGTACGCATCTTTTTAATATCATGTATTTTATGTACTTGTATGTATTCATGATTACTGCAAGATGGTAGAGCTTTACCACCAGTTTACTTTCATAGTGCTTCTAATCCTATATATATGCTACTGTCTAACGGTTGTTGCAGCTCATCTATTTTACACCAGAATAACAACTGTTCAATAAATAATTATTGAAAACGCCCAGCCTGTTTATTCTGTGTACCTCTCTGAGACAGACTAAGTAAGCACGAGTGACTGAGCGAAAAGTAGTATATTGTTTCCACGGCCCTGAGGGGTCAGGGTTGTCATGTTCGATGGTTGCCAAGAACTATTCTCTCCTTGGTAAGAGGAGAATTTAGTGGCACTGTGAGCTAGCTGGTACAAAAGGCCAACATACCCGGTGGGGGTGTTCAGAATCAGTCCGACACCAATCCAACAGTGTATGCTGTCCGAACGCGCAGATCCTGTATAGGCTTTATAGGAACTACACAACACCTTGTGCCATTTAATTAATTGTTGTTTCTTCTTTGCTGAACTAATTTTAGCCTCAGAGAAGGTTTGACCAAAGTAGGTACCTTTTCCCTTTCTGAGTGCAGGCACCTCACAAATAAATTATTTTCAGGATGCCATGCTGATACAGATATGACTCTTCCAAAATAGCCAGCCTGTTATCTAATGAAGCGTGAAATGCAATAATCTTTTTTCCATCCTAAAGAATTCTTTTTACTTTTTTTTTTTTGCTTTTGTGAACAGGACACTACACTTTATAGTTAAACATTATTACGCAGTATAGGTTACAGAGTCATTACAATTGGTTACAATATCGGCTCCTGATGTAACATAGGTCATTTCTAGTCAGCATGTCAGACATAGCAGGCGTAGATAAGAAACACAGTACACATACAGTAACTCAGGAGATGGAGACATAGATCAAGTTAGCGCATTTGTACTTACCAGGAATGTGTGGAGAAGAAACCAGATGTTTTGTGCACGAGAGGAGGGGGGTTGATGCATGTTATGTTTCTAGATGTTCATTACAGGTTAATTCGTTAAGCCATTGGTCATAGCTCAAGAGAGTGTTACTCCGCCAATGTAAAGTCATCCTGCATCTGCCCAGAAGCAAGGTTATAGCCACAAATTTGTGGTAAGGCTTGGAGACAACCTTCACATACCCCAAATTGACCATGAGCGGGGTTACATCCAAATTTGCTATATTCATGGTACTTAAATAGTCTAAGAGTTTTTGCCAGTAGTGACGCTGTGCAGGGCAGGCCCAGATAATGTGCACCAAATCAGCATTGAGACATTGCACCTCTAGCAAAACCCTTTGTCAGACAGTCCAAATCTCACCATACATAGAGAATTTATATCTAGGTGATGCATTTATTGATTATTTGTAGTTTGCAGCAATGCCTACCCCTTTCCTAGTTTGTTTTTTTCCGTTTTTTTTTTATTTATTCTTATTGCTTTTACAACTGCAAGCAAGGAAAAACAACAAGGTACACATGCACATTGCGATATGTAGGCATATCCTTAAAATAACACGCCGACATATCAGGCGATCCCCGCCCAGCCTCTTTGGTTCTCAGCGGTTTTAAACTTGTCCATCACCTTAGATCCGATCCCAGTTTGCGTCAACCTCCATAGCATGCTATAATATCCCCATATCCTATATCACCTTCTCATGGCAAGCCGTGTCCCACAATACTGCCTTAGTCCAGCCTAGTGAGGAGTTCATCATTCCATACATCTGCTTTTGCTTTCAACAAACCTGAGTAATGTCCATTATAATGGAGTAATGTCCCTCGATATAAGTAGCAATAGTGCATTGCAACCCTCTGTTTTACCCCCGTTCCAAAGTTTAGGTGATTGTACTTTTACGGGGGCCTGGTACAGAGCGGGTCTGAAAGGGCCCATATCAGATCAGTTCATTCTGTCAGGCCGTCTGCTAGTTTATTGTCTCTCTGAGATTTTTGCATGTGTAACTCCTCTGCTGCTGCTGCCCACTCCAGTAAATGCCGGATCCAGGCCTCTCCCGGAGGTGCAGTTGGACTTGTCCAATGGATAGCAATACGTCCCTTTGCCAGTATTGTACCCAGCCTAAAAAACCTTGTTTTATACATTTTCATCTCCCCACCCTCGAGAGAACTCCTAGTATATAATGCTTCGGAGTTGGAGCCGCCCTCAGATATGCATGCACTAATCATGCGGGCTACCTTATCCCATAAAGCGTATATAATGGGGCAGTACCAAACCATGTGTAGTAACTCAGCTTGGTGCGGCCACCTTTGCCGCAGCTCGCTTAGCTGGAGAGTAGTATGTCATGTGTATATAACTGTACTCAACAAATTTAGAACGTGCATTACTAGACATTGTCTTCAGCCCCTTGCAAGCTCTTGCCCATTCCTTTTCTGTAAGTCCCCCCGCCTCCCCCAAAATAAGTTCACCATCTGTCCTCTACTTTCAGTGTCTGTATTGGTTTTTCTGCTCGCAATTAGTGATATATATGAGAAACCAGATGTCTACAGTGGGGTAGGGCCAATAGCATTGTCAGTGCCTGTGAATATAATTAAGTTTCTGCCAAGCTTGGCCATTTGGGCTAATTTAGCATAGTGGAGGAACTATCCTGGCTCCATCTCAAAATTCCTTGCGACCTATTCTTGGTTTTACAGGTCCGAGACCATTAGGCAGTCCCACTTTTCCAAAGTTCCATGGACATGATTGATGCTATCTGCGCAAGGGAGGGATCTGTCACAAGGCATCGCTACTGCAGAGGGCTATCTTTTGATTATGTTCGTTATCACTCTGTCCCAAACCCAACAAACATGACAAATCATATACAGGAGATACCCCAGGGCCTCTCCTTATGAAGACAGGGATGGGGTTGTCACCATATGTTCCTTAAGGAGGCGCTTCTTCCAGGTAGCCCCTTCATCCAACCAATAGACTGAGTGTTGCAGTTGGGCTGCCATATAGTAAAGTTCTAAGCCTGGGACCTCCAGCTCGCCCTGCTCACATACCCTCTTCAATGTATCAAGTTTCACTCTGCCCCTCCAGCCTACCCATATCAAGTCGCCCATGAGTCTATCAAGGGCCGCAAACACCTGTCGGGATCAAATATGTGGCGCCCTGCAGCACCTAAAGACACCTGGGTAATAATACCATTGTAGCCACTACTACCCTGATAACTGGAGTGTCTTCCAAAACTATGGACGACTGCAGACTGTCCACAAGCCTACCCATATTATGCTGGTGACTATGATCCTTGTCTAATCTAATGGAAACGCTGCGATACCGGAAATCAGATGGTCCCCAGGGGATCACTGGCCAATACAGGTAATAGCTATTCAAACCGCCCAGCCCTCCCATCAGGAACAATTTTGATCTGTTATGGTTAATATGGAGGCTCGGTACTTCCCCCATATTACTTCAAGGCTTTTGATAGGATCGTAACAGTGTACTCCCGGTTTTGCAAAGATATCAGTCTGTCTTCGGTGTACATAGAAACCACATGTGTGCTGTCTCCCACTCGTATACCCCAATGGCGAAGCACACTTCTGAGCTCGCAGGCCAGGAGCTCCATCGCTAGTGCGAAAAGCAGGGGTGATAGCGGACAACATTGCAGTGTTCCGTGCTCCATCCGAAACTGTTCTGAGACCAGTTTACCAGTCCGGACCCGGGCCAGTTGCTGCATGTGCAATAGCTTAATCCATTTAATATAAGATTGCCCTAAATCTATTGCCTGCAGAACTTCCCATAGGTACCTCCAACAGACAGAATCAGAGTCCTGTTCGATATGCAGAAGTGCCAGGGTCTAATCCTGGCCAGATCTACTGTTCTCATCAAGTGCATGTGTTATTCGGCGTATATTCTGGATAGTGCTTCTCTGCGGTAGAAAACCGCATTCGTCCTCATGCACCAGCCCCGGAAGCACCTCAACAGGCGATTGGCAAGCACTTTACTTAATATTTTAACATCCATATTTAGCATTGAGAGTGGACAATACGATGTGACGAGGGTTGGCTCACTATCTGGCTTGGGGATCAAAACTGTTTGAGCTTCTCTCATTGAAGCTGGTAGTAGGCCCACCTCGTAAGCCTCATTATAAACCTTCAGCAGTTTATCAACCACCAGGGTTTAGTATTGTTGGTAAAGTCCGCTGGTAGCCCGCCCCCACCCCGGGTTTTTGTTTTTTGGCATCTCCTTTATGACTGAAAAATCTCTTCTCTACTTAAAGGGACCAAAATGGCCTCTTTTTGCTCTGCAGTCAGCAGGTGCAGTCGAAGACCTGCCAAATAGGCAGCCACATCCAGCTCATTTGCTTTTCAGGGTCTCTTCTATAAGTCATTCATATGCTGGGTGAACATCCTGTTTATGCCCTCTTGGGTTCAATATTCGTGTCAGTTTGCATCTCGGAGTTCCAAAATGGGCACCCAAGAGGTCTCCCTTTAAAGCAGCCATGCTAATAGTCTGCTAGACTTATCATTTTCTCTATATAACTGTTGCCAATACATCCTGCTTTTGTATCGTTCATATGTTCCCAAGTTGCAATTTGCCCATTCTATAAAAATATGTGTCTGCATAGTGAGTTTCGCTTCCAGGGTTTTAAATCTTATCTCCTTTGCACCCAGCGATTGTTCCAATTATTTGGTTATCTCAAACATCCAGGACTTGCATTCACCGCGTACCACCACCTTTATGACCTCCCATTCCACTGCCCTGCATCTAGCGGTGTCTTCATTTGTCATGAAATAATCTTGGATGAGCTCTACAAGCCCCTCAAAGAATGCAACATCCATCATTGCCTATGTACGGAGGTGCCATAATGGTACTCTAAGTAGAACCTACTCCTTTACAAGCTCCATTATTAATGGGGAGTGATCCGACAGATATCTGGCTAAATAGGTCACGCCCTCGTATTTATAAACATGACTGGACTGGACCACAATATAGTCCAGCCTACTGTGTGTACCCTTGGCATGTGTGTAACAGGAGTATACTTTGGCCGCAAGGTGCAGCAACTTATATAGGCCCACCATACCCAATCCAGACATCGTCTCTACCAAGGAACTGATCATGTGTGGCTTAACAGCATGTTTAGGTGGATGTCTTTCCAGGTCCCAATTTATTATGCAGTTAAAGTTACCTGCCCAGATGATGTCTGCAGCAGTATAGCGGGAGAACTTTCTCACTACGTCAGGGAAGAACCTCGCCTCATCCACGTTAGGGGCATACATATTTACCACACATAAGTTGTGTAGGTTTAGTGTTCGATCGCTATCCAGTATCGGTCCTCTTCATCTAACACCTGATCTTTCAGAAGAAATGGAACACCAGGAATCACCCAGAAAAGCACCCCTCTGATATATCTAGTGTAAGTAGTGTATAGATGCCTTTTCCATTATTTATGGACCTTGGGAACATCTTCCCCCACTTAAGTGCGTCTCCTGTAACAATACTATGCCAACTCCATAGCACTTGAGGTTTCAATTTATCCAGTTGTGCATAATATAATGTTTTGTGCCCCTTACATTCCAGGTAATCATTTTATTTATGCCCGCCACGGTGTTAGTGTGTCTGTTGCCCACTGAAATCTGCAAAACTTTAGCACTTTGTCAGCTTACCATAAACAGTAGTCCTTGCAATCTAACTGTGGATTGCACACAACAAAAAACTCCCCAACTCCCTGTACCCACCTCTGAGTGGCGTTATGATCCCCCTTTAATCTCCCAAACCAAACATAGAACAACAGGGCCAAACATAGAACAACAGGGATAACAGTAACGTGCCCTCCCCCTGCCCCCTTGACATCTGAATTGACATACCCTTCCTGGGAGGGCTCAACAGAAACCATTTGGTTGTACTGTGGAGACCCTCCATCAGTTGCCACTCCAGCCGCCCCCCCTACCCAGCAAGTACTAAGAGTTTAGGTGCGCCAATCTGGGTTGTATTTCAATCATCCTTCCACCCACGAGACATGCTTCTTACCAATCCTTTCGAATATACATTTTGCTCAGTATTAAATCAGGAACCTTCAAGGTCCCGCACTGGGGCCCTCCAACCTCATCCTCTCAGGTATATCAAATATGTCTCTGTGTTGTGGTCCAGCGTGCTCCTTCCCCTCGCCAACAAGCCATATAATTGCATATATTCTTTTGTCAGTATCTTAGTGATGCGCTGCCCCATCAGGATTCCATGTCATGAGCTATTGGTGAGCTAAGCTTCTCAGCCTGTCTGCTCTCCTGAGAGCTGGTCCCCCTCTGAGTCTCTGTCCGTCCCTCTCACTGTGCCATCCGCCTGCACCGTGATTCGGCATAGAGTTCTCCAGCTAGTCCACACTTTCGATGATCCTCAACCTCTAGGGCAACGAGCATTCCTCACTGAAGATTGTGAGGGTCTTGACGGAGTCCCCCCAGTTGTCCCCGCACTAGATTCCATCCACTCCCATGCATCCTCTGACACAGTAAAGAAGCAGGCCCTAATATCATGCTGCACTCAGAGCTTCGCTGGTTATATTAAGATGTATTGAAAATTAAGTTCTCTCAGCTTTCTTTTTATAGCGAGGAACATATTCCCCTTGTCTTGGACTCTTTGTATAGTTCAGAAAAACTTGTATTGCTACATTTTTGTATCGTAGCAGCCCCACTTTCCTGACTTTGTAGAATAGCTTCCCGTTCTCTGTAATGAAAGAGTCTTGTGATCAATGCCCTGGAAGTGTCCCCGGAGGGGGCGGCGGGACCTCTACATTGAAAAGAATTTAGAGAGCTTGGGGGCCGCAGTGTTTCTGTGATCCAGTCTTCCAAGAACATCTCAATCAAAGGGCCCTCCACTCGCTCCGGAAAACCAGTGAACTGAAGATTACTGCGACTTGATTTCCCTTCCATGTCCTCTAGGTGCTCTCCCATAGTAGTTGTTTCAGTCATCAGTGAAGTGACAGCCTTCTTCAAGGTTTTGACCTCTTGTTGCAGTGATTCAATCTAATCCTCAGCTTCTGACTCTCAGTCGACTACTTTCTCATATCCGTTCTCAATAAATTAATCTCATTTGTGACCGTGTACATCTTTTCTTCGGATGCCGTCTGCATTTCTCTGATGGCAGCCAAGATGTTCACAGGAGACTGTTCCCTGCCCTTCTCCTGTCCATTTCCACTGCTTCCCCTCTGCCCCATGTTCGTGTCGATTCTTGGAGCGGTGTACTGTAGGATATTATTCGACTGTAAGGGCCCCGACAACTTAATCTGCCCCATCTTAGCTGTCCAAGTGCAAACAAGGCTGAGTGTCGACTCCGGGTCGCCCGCTACCAGAGGTGTCACTCTGGCCCCACTACTGTCTGTATCTGCAACCCGCCTTTCCATTGCCAAGGGACCTCTGGGTCACCGAATACCTGCTTGGGGAGTCAAGACTCCTGCCTTCTCCTTGCAGGACAGGGGCCATCCCCGCTGCCACTCCTGCACGTGTCCAATTGCCCCCCATAGTAGGGTCCCAGATGAAGCTAACCGCCTGTTTAATCCTGGAGGCTATGCAGTTAAACAGTCCCAGGCCGGTTCACCAGTTTTCCCAAACTTCAGTCAGCAAACCTCCGCAGCTCCTAAGGTGTGGCTGCAGGTGGACAAATCCCCATCTCCTGCAACCAGGGCACTGATCAGTCCCTCCTCGATCGATCCAGCCGTTCACTATACTTTCTCGCTCCAAGATCTTGCCTATGTTCAGCTGGCCCTCCCCGCCTCTCCCGGAGCTTGAGCACACAGGGCTGGCTCTTGTGGGCCCCGGGCGCATGCCCTCTACTTCGGTGCTGCTTATGGTAGCCGCTCCGCCCCTCTCAGAGGACTCCCCTCTTGTCATGCCTCTGCAATGCATGCAGGCACCAGACGGATTCTTGTTCCTTCCCAGCTAGCACCTGCGGCAGGAACACTCTGTGCAGCCAGTAGGCGGGCCGTTACCACGGTCCGTGAGAGGCCTTCCTGAAGTAGGATGTTCCCTTCCACCGCAGCTTCCCCTCCAGCTCCCACACCACACCATGCCACAGCACAGACAACATCTCCAGCGCTTCTCTGGATGGCAATCAAGCAGCCCCCACACCAACAGCAGCCACTCTGCCCAACTCTGGGACCTATAGATAGTGTCTCAAGCACACAGGCAGCAGGAGTTTTCCAGGATATTTGTCTCACTGAGCGGAGCTCTGGTGAAGACGTCTACACGGTCATCTTGCCAGACCTCGTCCTGTTTTTTCCAGTTTTGTAAAGATTGTTGAATATTGGAATAAGCAATGGGGAAAGTAGATCACATGGTTGCAGGTCACTTATAACTGCGAACTCTCAAATGAAAAGGTTTCTGAGAGCCTAACAAAAAACTCCATCATGGCTACTTAAAGGGTGTCGGTAAAATCTCCATTTCTGAATCTAAACATTGTAACCCCGATTGTAAAACTGATCAATTGATCGGCAATTCTGTTCTGCTCAAAAATACTTATTTGCATCATGAAGATATGACCAGAAGGAAAAACGCCAGATTGCGTTTAAGTGGGATATAGGTTCTCAGAAAGCTGCAGTGTTGTTCAGCTGCTAGACAACGCCTAGAAGCTGGCATTTGTAACTCAAACAGTTTATGTACTTTTAACCATACAACCAAAAACTGCACTTAGGCCAGTTTTGGCAGGTTTTCTAATGGATTCTCAAGCTGTGTGTGACAACTTGTTTTAACCACATCTCTCCAAAATATCAATTAATATTCCATGCAGCAAAACTGTTAATCAGAAATGTTGTCTTAGGATAAGTTAAGATTTTGATGGAAACTAACCCGCTGTGAACGTACGAGCTTTGAACTTGCTTCAGGATTTATTCAGAAGAAAATACATTGTCGTTCTGTTGTTACTCTCCTTACATCCATACTTAACAATGCCACATTCAAAAATTGCAGGAAAATAACTTTATATACACGTAGATACATGTGCACCAGGCCAAAATTGGAGAGAGACCTCTTATGTTGCCTCGCAGACGATGCTCCAATTGCAGCTACAGTTGCCTCTTGGAGCCTCACTTGTGTACTCACCTACACACATTAAGTAAATAATGCAATCATGCTCTTTCAAAAAATCTTGAAAAAGTTAAGCAAAGGTTTATGTGAAATTGCTTAGGTGACCAATGACAACTTCCTTCCACTTCGTAGCGTTTCTAAAGCGATTTATTAAGCGCATTCACAAACATTTTACCAATCTGTTTTATCGTATAATGCAAACACAATTTCAACTCGTATGGAATACATTTCCTTACATTTAGATATGTATAAAACTTCAAACCCAGACAAAGAAAAAGAATGGTTGTTTATTCGATTTGCTTTGCTAACTTGAGACTTGAGTGTCTTTCCCTCTGTTGTCATGCAATGAGCATTTTCGTTTAAAAAGAAACCATGGGGAATAACGATATGAAGGGAATAGATTTCTTGACTCTCGTCTGGAGAAAGGAACTGCAAGATGGGCTTCATTAGGGAATCTCCATTCTGTAAATAGTTGTCTATTTATTTCTTAGTGAAAATCAGTTATCGGACTTTACGTATTCAGTGAATAACATTAAAACATTGTTCAGTTTCTTATGTCAAAATAATGAAACTTTAACTGCATGCTCAAACTGTTTTTATTTGAGTTGCATATAAAAACAAGCATTGGCATAGCCAATAGGTCTCGCTTTTGGGACCTTATAAGTATTTAGTTATGCAGCACAATATCCTTGGTGCAACAACATCAGCTGTTGCATGGCTAAACCTTGTACCTTATAAGTGTTTAGCCATGCAACAGTTGATGTTGTTGCACCAAGGATATTGTGCTGCATAACTAAATACTTATAAGGTCCCAAAAGCGAGACCTATTGGCATTGTTAAAGCGCCAATAGGTCTCGCTTTTGGGACCTTATAAGTATTTAGTTATGCAGCATAATATCCTTGGTGCAACAACATTAACTGTTGCATAGTTAAACACTTATAAGGTCCCAAAGGCGAGACCTATTGGCTATGCCAATGCTTGTTTTCACTGAAATGCATGCCAGATGGCATGGCCGGACTGGCCATCCTTCTCCTTTGTCATTTCCCTGGTAGGCAACCGACTACAGCAGTAGTTCTTAACCTGTGGTCCGGGCACTCCATAGGGTCCGCAAAGCGTACTCGGGGGATCCGTGACTCTTCAGAAAATTTTATATTAACAGATACATAAAGTGTATAGAAAGGAAAAAGCAAAATGTACAATTGAAAATTTTAAAATGTCCTGTAAAAGGAAAAGAACCTGAAATTGGAGGCCAAAAATTAAGTTGGTGTCCTCCGATTGATTTGTGGGAGCAGTGCAAGTTCATCAAACTGAACATAGTATGGATGATGAGTGCCGTCAATTGAATTTAGAAAAACCTAGAAAACCTTCCTATTAAATTTTTTTTTTAATTGTTTGTGAATTACATAAAATATTTAATTATTTTTGTATTTGTTGATGAATGTTTCTGTATATTTTGTGTACGATCTTGCAGTTCAGATCATTGAAAATGCTTAGGCCGTGGTCACCGGCTACCAGTAACGGCTCAGTGGAGTGTCCTCGGATTTCAATAATGATTCGGTGGGGGCCCCAGGTTCCAGACATGATTATGTGGGGGGTCCACGCAAGTCAAAAGGTTAAGGGGGATACTTTCAGAGCAACTTGGACTGAAATGACCCATCCATGCCCCCTTTGGCCCCTTCCAGACTCCAGCAGTGTAGAGCAGATTGGAACATTTTTGCCTGAGCTGATTTTGGTTTCCAGTCTGAATCAGGTAGAAACTGTTTGATTTTGCAGACATGAGATTGAAGGCTTTGAAAGAAACGAAATCTATGGTTTTCTTGTGAGGATTAAGAGGTCCCGGATAGCGGTCAGATCTTGCAAAACTTAGTTCCATACAGCTCTTAGAATCGAGATCTGCGCTGCTGACATCTTTGTTTGATTTGCAACTCATAAGTTTGAATCTTTGGCAGTGCTGATTCATTCCTTAATCCTTCCCTGGTCAATAAATTGACTATCGATACGCTGTATTTTAATAACGCCTGGTATAATATTTCCCCACCCGCGTTAGTAAGTGCTATATAAATGCAAGTAATGATAATCGATTAATAATCATTGTCCTCATCCATAGTGTTATGATGATCGTTATTTTTTACTATTTCGTTTTTACTTTTATTTTACTATTATTGTTAGTATTGTTGTTGTTACTATTATTGGCATTGTTGTTTTTTTGTTGTTCTCATTATTGTCATGGCATTTAATGACAGTGTTTCTGACCTGCTGCCAGTGACGGATGCCCCAGAAGAGACTGCTGAGTCAACCCACTGGGGAGTGGCAGACACCCTGCACTCTAGAGTCTGCAGTGATGCGTAATATGCAGTATTACACACACCTGCATGGGCCCAGCAGGCCATCCCGGCTCATAGTGTGCATCAGCAGGCAGAATTGGCATAAGCCTGAAGCTTAAAAGGGATCTCGGATTTAGACAGTTGTTAATTTAGTTCTGTTTGATGAAGCTGGGGTTTTAGCAGGTGGGCCTCTAAGGTTTGAGCTGGCCTCGGCCTCTCTGGACCTCAGAAGGGCCAGTAATGCCTCTGCTCATAGCCACATTCCTCCTGTCAGCTGGCAGCCCCTCTCCTGTTGCTCACATCTGCGACTTAGCAGCGTCGCTGGAAATGGCGCGCAGCTGCAGGAGGGTCGAAAGCAATACTTTGTCCAATTGAATCAAAAGGGAAAAAAGACACTCCCTGCTAAGAAAATGATTGCTTGTCGAGGAGAGTGCAATCTCCGGCTTAATCTAAACTGTGACAATAACGTCCCTTTCACTGCAAAGAAACAGGCATGAGAACACGGTAGGACTAGGAACGGTGCAAGCATTATCAGTTCTACCCGCAACACTGCATGTAACCCTCGCCAAGACCGTGCGTCACCAACGACGTAGTATTTGCGGCCCCCAGTTGCAGTATTTACTCTGCAGTGTCTGCTGGTGACACTCTGAAGCATTAACTTGCTTTTGGACATAGCGGTCCTTGAAGGACAGGAAAATGGGGTGTCTTCAGTGAGTGAGTTTACACAGCTTCCGGGGGTATAGAGATGAGTGAGTATAGCGAGCCAAGTCTCCCTATACATGGAGGGGGTGTTGTCAGGGTCACGCGCTCAAGAGTTTTAGAAGAAGATCAGTAGTGCATTAGAGTTCCTTAAGATATGGTGGGTAACGAGTCATAACTTTTAAATGCAGTTCAAAACAGAAACTCATGAGATATTCTAATACATCCTGTCGACGCAGTACCCAGCAGCATTAATTCTCTTTTATTATTTTTTGTACAATTTTATTTTATTATTATTCCCTTTATACCTTGTTGGCACCACTTTGTTACTAATGGAAATACCATTTCACAGAAAATCCCACTACTTAGGAAATGCTCTAAAGTAGCCTTTTTCTAAATGTAGCAATAATAAAAATAAAACAAGCATTTGCCACATGGGGACTCGCAGGCTAACGTCTCGGAGTGGCGGCGATGCACACTGAACACATAAGGAATCTTCAATCCTCCTAAAGTGATAACCTAAACTGCTCATTTAAAGATCCCAGCGAGATCGGCGCCGGGGCGGGGTCTGCAATGAGCCTGACGAATTGTTCCGTTAAAGGGGCAGGGCAGGATGCCGCAGTGTGCAGGTTACCTTGAGTGCGCCATTCACTGCTGCTGGCACCATTGTTATCCGTGTCCCCGCGTTGCATTGTGGGAGCACTTGTCCGTGCATGCCCACAGGTGGACAAAGAGCAGTGAAAGGTGCCCGGGAGTGTATTCAAGGAACTTTGCCACGCGTATGTGAAATGTCCAAGTACAGTATCCAGGTAATCACCATTAAAGCATTAGTGCCCAGGTGAGAGGTCTGTTGATTGTGATAATTGCCCGGTGCAGGAGTCCGAGAGGTCGAGGAGCTAGACTTACTCTTTGAATGAGGGGAATAAACGCTCGGACCTCCCTGCCCCATGGAGCATGTCATACTTGTAAAGTAGAACAAGAGAGGAGCGGGGGCGAGCGAGTGCGGCAGCCTGGGCTTTTGAAAGCTGACCATACGCTCGTGCGTCATGGCCTTTTCCCCGCACGGCCGGCATGTGTTTCCGATTATCGCGCCCGCGTCTGGGCACAATAATTGGAAACAGATGTCTGCCGCGCGCGTAACCGCAGGGAAAAGGCCATGACGCACGAGCGTCTGGTCAGCTTTCGAAACCCCCTAACTTTAAGTCTCGCCAGAGCAGCGCTTGCGCGCTACTCGAGGCTCGACCTAAAAATGTGTGAACTATTACAGGCTGCACAGCTACCGGGCGTGTTCAATTTCTATTGCTGGATGCCCAGGACATATTGTTTCGTATCAAATGCAACATGTTTCATGTTTATTTGGTTCACTGGAAAAGTAGACCCAACCTTTTGCAGTACCAATTCTGTGGCTGCCAATTTACAGTGTGCAGCATTGGAATATGAATACGATATTCAAATTGTATATATGGTTCATAAATGCTAATTTACTGTTAGAGCCACGCTATCTAAGGAAATGCATTCAGCTGTAAGCTTAGCATACAGTGGTTGCAAATCAAAAACATGTACAAGTTAGTAAAATGTAACAATCTATGAATATTTATAATGCTTCCAGAATGTTTCTTGATTATTTACAGATACATGCAGAAGAATGGAAACAAGATATTTGATTTGTTTTAAAAATAAAATGTACCAAAACATTATTTGCTACTTGATTTTAAAAAAAGACAAAAGTTACAGGCAGTTTTGCTAAGCTACTATGCAGTTTTTAGGGCAACTGTAAATACAATTTCTCTACGGCCTCATTTAGTAAAACATGTTTGATACAGACCTGTTTAAAAAAAGAATAAGAATGGTACTGGCGACTCATTGTAAAAACCATTAAGGGCAACTTTATGGGCAACATATAAACATTAATTAGGAGCTCTATTCTTAAAGAAAGTCACATTTAAGTTCTCTGAATTTCCATTGGTGTAAATGTATGACTTACTACAAAAGTACTTGAGTTTACTGAAGTAGGCCTAGAATCCATCTGGGCTCCAAAATGGCTGCCGAGCTGGAGCTTCGCAGAGGCGCTCTGGGGGCTTGGGATCACCAATCGGTAAATATCCCTGGATATACCCTGCCATCCACCCCACTGCCTTACAGCATCATTGTGACAATGGCATGGGAACAAAGCTGATGCCACTTACCTTTATTTTTTTTCTCTTTCTCGGCTCAATCTCGATGCATGGCTGACTTGATCTCCATTTACCCGCAGCAGTTGAGTTGTGCTTTCTCGCTGCTGCAGTGGGAGCCCTGATTGCTGCACTGGCTGCACTAACTGCTTGCCCTTTTCAACTCTGGGTGGATCTGTGAGGCACTGCTCAGCCACGCCGTCTGTGAGACCCTGCGAGCGAACAGTGAGGTGACTGAGACTGCGATGATTACGGTGTACTCTTGGCCCTACTGCTGACCCTCCCGCTTTGCGTCTTGCCATCCGGCCAGCAGAGCTCTCATTGATGAGCACTGCCTACTGCGGTATGTTAGGGAATATGTGTGTTGAGTGACTCTTTTTTCTGGCGTGCCTGCCGTACCCTCGAAGCATGCAGCCACCTCTGAGAAGTGGAGACACCCCTGGATGGGGCCGTTTGTCGGTTGCTAGGTGGTCCCTGTCTGCCTGTTACTCACATGGGATGCACTGCTGCCGCCTCCTGGAGCCAGCGTGCAGCGAGCGGCCGTCCGTAGCAGAAATCCACCATGCTAATGGCCACTAACTCTGTGAAACGGTTTCATTATTAAATCGACTTTGCCCTTGATACCGCGCGTCTCACACAGCCGATACAGGCCTCGAAAAATCTACTCGCCCACTCGCAATTGCGAGTGAGATTTTATCAGGTCGAGCAATTTTTAGCACTTACTTGTCCTTGCTGGCTAGTAAACTTAAGCTGGAAGAAACACGTGTTCTGTTAATTCAGAAAGTGAATGAGCAATTAAGATGCCTTTAAATCTTGTTTTTATCTTGACACATTTGCTTACTGCTCAATGACAGAGGTCAAATGTCAGTTTGACTTTTTACTAATTGTTGCCTATCTGTTCCTGGAAAATTATTTTTACTTTTCTTTGACTTATTACAGTTAATGTTTTTTGTTACGTGAGCTGACAAGTATTGTGGAACAAAAGGATGTTAAATGTCAGGTTTTTTCTCTCCAACAACATTTAAACTGTTTGTAAATGAATAGTAAAAGTATTTCAAAATATAACAGGCATTATGAAAGAACTTTTTTTTGTAATTCAGAAGTGTGATGCAAACAAAGATTTAAATAGGAATAAAGTAAATCAGAATACTTTACTTGGTGATGTGCAAATGACAAATATTTGCAGACACTTTATTTCCAAATATTGTACAATATATAGTTTTAAAATCACGTCTGTGACAAATTATGTGGCCATTTCATTGTAAAAGCTGCTGATTGCAAATGACTGCGTGTTGCTACTTTATGCTTTAGTTATGTATTTATTAAAAGTGATCGTTTTTAAACATGATTTGAGAAACATTCCTGCTCCCGCCCTGATGACAGTGCAGTTAATGAACTAACAGGCAAGTCAGCAGTCATGTGTATCCTTTATGTGGCTAGATTTGTATTCTATATGGAGCTAATGTTTAGTTTATTAAATCAAACAAAATAGTTTTTGCACAGCAGACATGCTGAAGTCATGTATTTGAAGGTGCTGTCATATGTGATAAAGAAGAAAATGGCCTCAGTGAATTAAAATACTTGCCCAGGATCACATTATTTGAAACCAGTTTATGGGTCAAGATGTTTATAATTAGGTCAAGTAGATTATTTAAGTCACTAGACCTGCAGGTCTAGTAACATTTTTAGGATTTTTGGAGGCCTGTGATATCAGGGGCTGACTTATGGGGCTGCGCCTTGCAGAGTCACTGTGATACCTTGATAAATCACCCGAGACCATTTTTGTTCAGAGACAAACACTGTTTGAGCTGTATGCATTTCTCCCTCTGATTTGGCCTGCTAGGCCTGCTTTCTAGATTTCTCCACATGACGACACCAGATCCCTTTGGGCTGGGGTTATTTTAGGATTCCTTGAAGACAGGGGGCTGGTCATGCTTGGGCACTGGAGTTGCCTCCAATTTGGGTCATCTCTTCCCCCACTTAATGCCTCTATCCTCAAAATGGTGTCCACATAAGAAATGGCATAGGACCACAACTCTCTTCAAGACATAGAAACAAAAGAAGGACTGCTCTACATGTCAACTCAAATGTTGCCTCTAATTGTTTGGCCATCTTGAAACGGCACTGGGCCTTGTAATAACTATAAAATTGGATTGGCTTGAACCCTATCATTTATTCTGACGCTGTGGGAATTAAGGTAGGGCTAGATGACAAAGGGCCTGTGAATTACAGTGATCCCCCGATCACTCCTGGGAACCGAAGACACCATTTTGGATTCCTCCCCACCTTCCTCATTGTCCTAATACCTGACCTTGGTCACACAAACACTAAAAAAGGACTAGCCTCACCTGGTTGCCCCTGTATTTCCACATCCAAACTTTGCAGTGCAGTTGTCTGAAGTCCCTCTCCTACCTCGCAATTTTGAAAGTGAAGGAGGACTACCAGAAGCCATGCTTGTCTTCCATCTATAGATTTGGTGGCCGTCGCCTCGGCTGAGCATGATCAGTGCGGTGCTTCTGGGTGCCCCATCACTGGCACCCTACTCTTCCAAAGAGGTGCCCCCCACTCCTCCACTGAATGACCCACTGCTGCAACTGGCAACCATCTCGGAAGATCCCCTTCCCCAAGAGTGCCCCTAGATTGCTGATACTGCAGTAGGATCACCCACCGATGTCCCTCTTCAACGTTACATGGAAAAGTACGGCCCCAACTCGTACTGCATTAAATTTCCACGAAACCTCTCCAAAAATGCTGCAAAAAATTTCAAGCACAAAATCCTCAGGAAACACCCAGAGACGCTAATAACAGACATTGTCTACAGTCCAGGACACTGAGACCTAAAAACTGACTTCATATTCTTCAGTAAGTAAATCAACCTTAATGGAGAGAGAACTTCCTACAACACCTTCGCGTAACAAATACTACCAACGTCCCTTATGGAAATAAGCTCACTATATCCCCATCCTAGAACTGTAGCGGAGAACTGCTAATAACCATTTACAGAAATGGGAACGTTCTAGTGCAAGCCTTTGAACAAAACCTACCCATCTTTGGTCACCACATCCCTGTGTCTCCATGCCATCTGGCACCACTTCCACCACTCCTCCCTCTCCTGGAGAACCAACCTCTTCACCCTCCCTCAGAGAACCATTACATGCACCCACACCTCTACTCCTTGATCCCTCTACTCCCAATACCCTTCGCACTGTCTCCACCTTCACCCCCCTACAGCCTCCGTTACCAGACACCCTAACGCTACAGTTTAACTTCCAGCATTACTTTCCACCTCTCTAAGGCACACCTACACTGCCCAGCTTTTGAGCTTTCTATCACACCTGTATTCTCGCAGTCCATTAACCTCAGCTGGCTGGAATACCTTAGTCTCCACCCCAGACTCCAACAAACTCCAGCATGCTCCCCTCCCCACTACAGACCCAACTGTCTTTCAACTGATCCCTATAATAGCCCGTCTAGAACACAAAATCAGCACTATTATGGAAGAAATTTCATTACAAAGTATGGACGCAAAGATTAGTCCTATCCCGCCCCAACCCCACGCATCTGTGGTGAACACCAATCCTGCCACAAACACTCACTCTGACCTCCCCATCCCTTACCCCTAGCTAAATCATCCCCCACATTCATCACCACCTCAAACCTAGATGCACCACAACTGGAATGTCGCAACAGGAAGCCGAAATGCTGAGCAGCACTTATGACAGTGCCCCCGGCCAACCCTACCACCGCAAGATCCCAGTCATTCTTGGCACAAATAGGCCCTGGAAAACCATTCCCAGGCCTGCCCGTCCAACTAACTACCATCCAACCCAGTCAGCCTGATCCCGGGATCGTTCTCTACGCCTTGCTGCATGCTACTAAACTGTCGATCATCAGTCAAGCATGCCACTGAAATAGCTGAATCTACTTTACGATACAATATTGTCATCTGCTTTCTAACTGAAACCTGGCTAAACGGCCACTCAGCCCTTTACATCGACCTCCTCACCCTGCCGGGCTTCTCAATCGTTCGATGTGACCACAAGGATTGCAGGGGAGGTGGAGTAGCCATCATACACAAAATGATCTTTGCATAATCAAATACCCTACCTTTGAATACTTAGCTCAGTTCTCCCCTAAAGGTCCCAACCCCATCAAACTTCATGTCATCTGGCACCCTCCAGGTGATAACCCACAATTCCTCGAAGACTTAACAGACCTAATATCGCAAAACTCTCTAAAAGGAGGCACAGACATCATAATAGGAGACCTAAACCTGCACCTGAATAATGCTGGAGATCCCACAGTACAAGCCCTATCCACCCTCCTGGAAGTGAATGACCTTACTCAACACTGCAAAAAGGAAACTCACAATAAGGGCTTGACCCTGGATGCAATCCTCTCTAAGCATAACACCTTATCCCTCCACTCCATCCGACTGGACTGATCACCATCCAATTCTTTTCAATCTCAATACCATACAACCAAAAGCCCACCACCAATCTAGCCATCCCAAGCACTGGGTGAGGAACATACATCGAATTCCCAGGCAAAGTTGGAAGCATTAGTCCATTCCCAAACCCTACCTCCACCGACCTATCCTCCGCCGATGACCTTCCTTCTTGGTGAGCTGCTTGAGGTCCTCTTGCGACTTCTGTGCCTTCGGCCTGTGGGTCCTCCTGAGGGTCTTCTTCTGCTCCAGTGGACTCCTGTGCTTGCTCGGGGCCTGCTCTGACTCTCTTGCTTGCGGTGAGTCCCTTGGACCTTGCTGGTCCCAATGTTGCTCCTTCACTTTCCACGCCTGTTGCAGCTGCCAAGGCTTGTTGGTGCTCCCACCAGACACCGACTCCCTGGTTCTCGACTTCCAACATGGGACAGCTTGTGCACAGCTCCTGGTCTTCCTCAGCGTTGTCTGGTCCTCACAGCTGCAGCGACAAGGTGACCATCAACTCTCCTGAACCGTCCGTCATAGGTGGGCATTGCTCTTCTGTGCGTCCTGGTCTCCTCTGACTGACATAGACACTGTCCCCTCTGCTTACAGGTTCTTCACTTCAAGAATCCACCCTTGGATTCCACTGGACTCTTGCACAGTCTTCTCCAGCGGCATCTTTCCTGAAGTCCTTCATTGTGGTCTATAGCGGTTTACGATGTCCCTTCGCAACTTTGCACCTGGCCTCCCTGGTGTAGGTATCCTGGTTCCTGGGGTATCCACAGGTGGGGGTGACTCTCCAACCTTCTGTCTTCCACCTGGTTTCTTCATGGTCCACTGGGAAGGGTCCTTCTTCTCGAAAACTGTAACCGCGGTTTCCCCGTTGACTTCTATTGGACACGCGGTTGTATTTCCACTCTGCCCATAGCCTCCGTGGAGTTCCTGGGTATGTACCTTGGGTGGTTTCTTGTGTCCCCAGCTCCTCTGAGTCTCCTGGTCCAAGTCCTGGCTTAGGTCGTAGTTTGCATTCCACTTTTTTAGCATATGGTTTGGTCTCCCCCTGGAGACCACTGAATTTTGTGCTACTTAACTTGTTTGCAATTGAAGTATTATTGTGTATTTGTGTTTATATCTCCGGGTAGGAGATCTCCCAATGTGTTAGTGAGTGTTGTGAAATAAATAGACATAGTTTTATATATACACTGTGTGGTTTTTTTCGTTTAACCTACACTACATGATTAGGACTGGTAAAACAAGCTGCTTAACACTCCTTCGGGATAATCCTGAGAGCTGCTCTCAACAGCTACTACTTTGAGAGCTCTCTATGGTTATGAAAGACCACTTAAATCACCATACGGGTTGCCTGGATTAGTGGAAGGTGCTTCACTTATGTAAGTGTGCACCATATACAAAGCCAGCCTCCTACAGTGTTCCTTGCAAATGGATAGCCGGTTGTCTGACAAAGTGCCTTGAAATAGACCCTTTCCTTTATGCGCAGACGGTGAAGAGAGTGGATTGGCCTGGGTCCACATAGGCCCAAATTGTATTGTCCAACTAGATTCACCATTTTGAAAGAATTGGATTTATTTCAATAGCTAGTGGGAAGTTGCAAGTGCATTATGTATAGTGTCTCCCCAAGAGACAGCTGGTGCTGACACAGTCTCAGCCTTACAGGACAAATTGAAATGCAAAATAAATTTTCGAAGGCTCTTAAGGAGATGGACTGTAGTAGGCCTTTACCAAGTTAGAAATGTCAGCTCCTTATCCATCCTAATACAGAAATGATTAATGTACGTCCCTAGGAATTAACGCTCTCCCATAACTTCAGGCCGGATATTGGGTATCCAGCATGATGCTTCCACAACCAGAATTTTGATTTTGTTATATTTATTTTAAAATAATTGTGCTTCATCATATCATTAGCCAGCTGTCAGACTCAGACCATTGTGTCAGATGTGAAAGTGAGGTTAAGAATTAACTGAATTGGTCTGTATATTTAAACATTTATCACAAAGGAACAGATTAGTTATATTGAATGCACCAAATAGATGTTAAAGAAATGTGGCAATAAGGGAGTACCGTGAGTGACACTTGAAAAAATCACTTCAGAGGGAAAATAAGAAGGTGGCATGGCAACAAGTTGTGTCCCCTCCGTCCAAAAGGATCTGGTGAGGTCCGGTGTTAAGAGACACATCCCAGCTTGTTGAAGTCTGCTGATGGCTATTTTCTGTTAAATAGTACCAAAGAACTGTGATGCATCGCTTAGGATCGCAGCCCAGGGATCAGTCAGGGCATTCTTTCACCAATGTAAGCTCATCCAAGATCGTGACGACAACAGTGTGTGTTGCTAAATTACAGACAAGTTGCATCTTAGCATTTAAAACTAAACTTGTTTTTGAAGTTAGCTACAATGTTTTAATGAACGCAATCAGAAATAGGTCATCCCTAAATACAGTGATTTTGCAATAAATACCTGTATTTTACAGGGGCGCTGTTTTTAAGGTTGTCACATCACTTCATAGGAGATCCAATTTGTACGCACCCAGATTTTTAGACCCGTCGACCAATCTGCACCGAACTTGGCTAAGCAGTATTTTGGAAGACATCAGTGTGCCAAATTTGGCAATGATTGGACAAGAGGTTCAAAAGCTATAAGGTGTTGTACCCAAAATGTTTTCCAGTCTACAATAACATTTTAATTTCCCATGGAAAATGTTTTTGCGCATAACTGCACAGTCAATGCATTTTTTATGGAATTTTGACCTTTCGTCTTTTGGTGCTTTTCTAGGATGTTTTAAAAAATCTTTTCAGCAGTTTTGGAAATGTGAGGCAGAATGCTGCGGTTCAATTCACATGTCCAGGTGTGTCTCTTTTAAGGTCTCGCAGACCTGCGTTGCAGCGCGCATGCGCTGCTCGCTCTGCGAGGCTTAATGTAATCGAGTAGATTTCAGAAGTGGAGTTGAAGCCCCGCCCATCATTCTTATTGGCTGGCATCATCGTTTATGCTAAACCCTGGCTTGTGATTCAAAATGAGGCTTCTTTGTTACCGCCCTGTCTCCTTCTCGGACGGCCCATCCAGACTCGATCGTTTACATGCGGCGTTACACGGTCCTCGATATGTAGGCGGTGAGCACTATTTTGTTTCAGGCACACACTGCTCAGCAGCGGCGCTTCTTCCCCCATTGGTGGCCGGACACGCACGCTGGCCGGAGGTGCGCTCGCTGTTCCGGCTGCACACAGTGCGAACAGGCGCGCTGGTTGGGAAATAAAAGCCTTGCATTGTCTGTACGACTGCTATTTTCCATCCTCAGCTCCAAAGAACTTGCCTTTCGAGTTATGTATTGGTACATATCGTGCATTCCGAACTTGAATAAGCGTTCACTGGAACCAGGGCTTTAAGTGGAATGAAACAACTGGAGGGTCTCTCAAAGGGGCGTGGCCAATGTAATTAAGGGCGTGGCTTAAAAACACGTAAGCTAAAAATCTGTGCCTAGTATAGTGTGCCGCCCGACTTGTATTTTGCTGTTTCTGTCATTGCATCTAGATATTTGATACAACAAGTAACATCATACCTACAACAAGTCAGAACTATTGGCTTTGTCAGTGGTTGTTAGTTGCATAAGATAAATAAGCAGCAACTATGGCTTGTATATAATATTAAAAAAGCTTCCACTTAAAGCCCTGGTGACACCAGGACAATGTTGCTGCTCCCAAGTTACAAAAAGAGAAGGGAAATCCAGAGAGAAAATTACTCTCTTTAAAGGATTTCCCTTCCCCTACAACGCTCACCTGGCACGACGTCATGCCGTAACTTCTCCACTTGTGAGAAGTGAGCAGTGTGAGCACGCGCACATCATGTGCGTGCTGTCACTGCAGTCCGGAAAAAAACGGACCGCCAGTGCCAGGGCACAAAACAGAGCCCGTTAGAGACCCGTTTCGAGGCCCCTTTAAAAAAACTGCCGGTGCTCAGACCCGGTGAGACCCGGCCCACTTAAAGTCCTGACTGGAACAGATACACAGTTTAACGTTTCAGAGCACACTAATCTGACATGTTCCGTTGTTTAACTCAAAAGTTACTGCTGTCTTGAAGCAAAGTCGGAAGACGTGGTCTGGAAAGTCAATAATATCCTTTCGCTCAGTTAATATTCCAAGCGCCATATGTAGAAATGCAATCTGTGTCTCCCTTCGGCAAGTGCCAGTGCCACAGAAATGTATATACTTCATGCATATTTTTTTAAACTTTTATTTTAAATTTAAGAGATGTTTGTGAGAAAGTAAAAAAGAATAGTATTTATTCATCTCTAGTTTCAGTCGCCTTTGGCAAGGGCGGCCGCGTGTTTATTTTTGCATCGCGCTTTCACTTAAAGTGAAAGCGCGATGCAAATATAAACAAGCGGCTGCCTTTGCGCAATGGCGAGAGCTTGTTACAAAGGGTTCTGAGGCGTGTACTTATAATGAGGTGAACAATTGTTATTGAATATGTATCTTCTTCTTTTGAGTAAATGCATGACAGATGACTGATCGAGTTAAGTATTTGTTGCTAAAATATGTGTGTCTTCTAGGTCACAAACTCGTAACCAGTCAGAGCTGGCACAGCCTTTTATCCTTCTTAGGTCAATTTATTGTGTAAGTACTCACTGCTGAAACGCGTATGCCATGCAGGCCACTTGTTCGTTTTCTCTCACAGAGCTGACTCTGCCTTTCATCTTTGGAAAGCTGATTTATTGAGTAACTATGCTAGGTAATATGAACCTCCATTGTTTACCATGCTTTGAAAAGGCAGCGCTGTGTCAACAAGCTCTGTAGAAAAAATATATCAACCAATATTGTAAAAGCGAACAGTCTAACCCTGGCACTAAGACGCCTAGCACCCCTCCCCAAGGGTCTTCTTTTTAGGACAGACAGGTCAGGTACGGGATATGAAAAAACCACGTTTTTCGTTTCCTTCTCGGTTGCTTTGCTTTGGGGTGCTGTGTATCGCGTCCTCCTACAATTCCGATGTTGGGCGGGACGTTGTCATGGGCCTAGCAGAGAGGAGAAATCTAGATGAACATAAGGCTCACTCAGGGGAGACAGCTCACGCCAACCAACTGCGAGAAGCGGGTTGCCAGGGAAGGCACAGCAGGCACATGCTGTGAAGGGAACAGCTCGTCATCTCCATGGGTACAGTGACAAGCGTGCTATTCCCAAAACCAGGCCCAGCGGCACGCAACCGCAGCTGCGTCTTAGTTACACAGGCCGCGTGGCTGAGAGAAAAGAAGAGTCTCCCACAAGTTGAACCAGCTCCAGTTTTAACTTGCCTGGGAAGCAGAGGAGAGGGCAATGAGGCCAGACAGAGCCCCATGCAAAGTAATAATCTAGACTCAAGCAGAAGCTCTCCGGCCAAGCTTGCACCCCCTCGCACTGCGGGGGGGGGGTAGGGGGGGGTGTGTTACGCTACTGGCAAGTGTGTCTTCGTCCTTACTGTAAGAAAATACACTATTTTGATAGTACAACAACACTTTTTGGGATGACATGGGCCACATACTCTTCTGGGCCTCAATGGGGGGGGGGGGGTGGGGGGGGGGTGTGTGTGTGTGTGTGTGTGTGTGTGTGTGTGTGTGTGTCTGTCTGTCTGTCTGTCTGTCTGTCTGTCTGTCTGTCTGTCTGTCTGTCTGTCTGTCTGTCTGTCTCCCCGTGTGTGTGTGTCCGTGTCCCCCCCTTGTGGGGACTTGGGTGTGATAACACACTCACGCTGTGGGGACCTGAACCCAGGTCCCCACAAGGCAATGTCTTTTAAATGATCAATAATGGCTTAAGGAACATCTGTGTCAATTTTTACAACTTTTTAAATAATTGCCTTGTGGGGACCTCTGTTTCATCAAGTGTGTTTAATTTTCTGCTCAGCTCTGCCCCTGCAGACAGGAGGTGGCACTGCAGTCTTAAACACACTTTGCATTTAAACACACTTTGCTCACCAGAAACACACATTAGCAGCAGAAAGGACAGACATTTCAATGGGAAAGGTGCATAACACCGTCTTTATCCAAATATTTTTCATGCAATTAACCTTTTCTCTATTCATTAAAATAAAACTTTATTTACATGAAGTATTTAATTTAGACGTTTTGCGTCTGGAATATTGCTATTGGTTTTTAAATATTGCTAAAAGCAAAATGAGCACAGAATACTTCACTATTGTAATTTGATTCTTAACTGCAAATAAAGAATGATGGTGCACTCGCTGCGATAAATAGAAATTGGTTTTATCGTTTTTGGCAAATGACTAGAGGCATCAATGCTTATTGTTACATTTGAATGCTTGTACCAGGAATTCAGAGTCTTTATGTTGCCTTGGTAATTTTAGCTTCTTTTGGGGGTAGGTAGTGGTAAAGGGTGGGCAGGGTAATTTTAGTGTTTAGGGGTGGTAAGGGTATTTTTAGGGTTTAAGGGTGGGTGGCAAAGGGTGGTAAGGGTAATTTTAAGGTTTAGGGGTGGGTAGTGGTAAAGGGAGTGAAGGGTAATTTTAGGGTTTTAGGTGGGTATTATTAAAAGGTGGTAAGGGCAATTTTAGGATTTAGTGGTGGGTATTGGTAAAGGGCGGTAAGAGATATTATAGGGTTAAGGGGTGGGTACTGGTAACGGATGGTAAGGGTAATTTTGGATTTAAAGGCTGGATATATATATAGTTTATTATTTTACTAGTAAACTAGTATTAGTTTACTAGTTTATTATGGCCATGCTGCTGTAATATATATATATATATATATATTACAGCAGCATGGCCATAATAAACTAGTAACCTGAAACCACCTCTGGAGTGCGCGTCTTACTGGCGTCTCATTGATTCTGAGACACGGGTGCTGCTGTGATATTTTACAGGGTCCTGTGTCCTGCAACTCGGCACCGGCCTCGCGAGGTGGATGTGGCCGGGTAAAGTCCACAAGGAGAGTGAGAGGCACATATATATATATATATATATACATATATATATATATATATATATATAGAGAGAGATTTACTTACCTTAAATATACTTATCATTCGAGGTAAAGGCCTCTGCATGGTAAAGACATGCGTAATAAAGGCTGCATGGTAAAAGCATGTGTGGTAAAGGCATGCGTTGTAATGTCATACAACCTGGCTAGATGCATTTTACACAGCTTGCTCCTAGCATCGCTTTAATCACAAATTTTACAATTTGTGCCTATCAAATGATTATTATTCCCACTGAAGCTGAGCTTGACAGTTTCTTAGCACGTGCAGACACTGAGTAGATACAGTGTATCTCTCAGTTATCTCCTTCTCATTGGCTCTACGCACTTTAAGTGACATAACATTTGTGTCAGAGCTTCTGGAACATTGCTGCAGTGCAGCACAAATTCTGATTCAGGGTTCACTAAACTGCATGGCATAAAAAGGTACATTATACACATAGATACACACAGGCTCAGATTTACAAAACTGTCACACAGTGCAGCACCCAAAGTTGCTGCACTGCATTGCATTGCATGAGAAGGAGGGAGCAGGAAAGCACCAAATCTACTAAGATATGGTACTGTCCTACTCCCTCCCTAGTGTTGGCGCACAATTAGGCTGCCGTGCGCCATGTACACACCTTTACATCATAGTGCAATGTTGTCTGTGTGAGTCTTGCATAGGTTTTGTATTGGAAGGATATCCTTCTAGTACAAAATACTATGCCTAGACAAACTTTAAAAAGTTCCCACTTGTGTGCAAGTACAGTGCAGTACATATGAAAAGTGGGAAGTTAGGATAAATAAAAGCATTTCTACTTTTTAATGCCTGCTTCAAAATGTGCTCTGTTTTGGTGCAAAACCCTGTCTATTCTTGTTTGTAAGCAGGATTTTGCATAAAAACTGTGGGTGGTTCCATGGGAATGCCCATGTACCACCCATGGCACACCCCCTTGATGCAGAGTAATACAAAGCAGCGCCTTGCGCTGCTTTGTTTTATTTTGAGGCAACTTTCCAAGACAAAACAAGTTTTGTGCTGGAAAGTAAATCCATGAAAAAACATTTTGTGCAGGTTTGTGTCACTTTTCTGATGCAAATCCAGAGCAAAATTTTGTAAATCTGGGCCAAAATATGTGTAAACTCTGCATCTAAATTGAAGTTTTACAGCACAATCTATAGCATTATTTCTAGCATTTTTGCCATTTAAACATACACTGTTATAGGATTCCAGTGTCGAAAATGAAAGCTAAGTACATGTTCAGCAAATGATAATCAAAATTTTATTTACCAAGAAAATAGTTGGTTTGTTGTGCATGTGTGTACCAGCACGCCAATTTATTACTCTGAACATCCCAATTACGTTTTAAATTGTGTCTTCAATATTGAATGTACCCTACGTTCTCACTACTCGGCATCGGTAAGCATCTCTTCCAAATAGGAAACAGGCCTGATAAACTGTACAGTATATCATTTATTTATTATAGTTATGTCTCGCAAGGGAGCACATTTAAATTGAAGCCATTTAATTTTAAAAGAGAAATGTACCATGTTCGGGATTCTTCTAAAACCTCTTGAAAAAAAGTTCTTTATTTACAGTAGAATAGCGCATGTAATGTAAACATGGATTTCCCACCATATAAAACAAAACAATTTCATGACAAAGAAGAATGCGCTTTCGTTCAGACATCCTTGGAGTTAATACACTGAAGTCCTGCCTTCATAGGAACCTCAAGGCAGGACTTAAGCGGGACAGGCAAGAGATGCAATTCTTCCTTGCACATAACAAAAGGGCCATTAGCATCACAAGAGACCTGTGTGCTCTTAACCCTAGAAGTCTGCCACCTTCCCAGACTGGGGGATGGGGCTAGCACCTGACAACAAACCTTCCTGGTAGGCCGCATAGGATGACATTGACTTGAGACTCTGATAGCAACAAGGATGGGGCCGAGGCGCTCAAACAAAGGCTATATCTCCACAAATATTTGATCCCCCAGCAGTTTTATAATAGCAACAATAAAGAAAAGTGTTTGATTTCCAAGGGCAAGGGTTATTTTAATATGCACTTTCTTATATTTTTAATTAATAAACTTTTTCGTGACTTTGGTAAATCGAAAGGTTTCAATGTCTCATAGAGCCCTCCACAAGGCGAACGCTAATAGTTACTGTATTGCGTTTTCCTAAGCTGCTCACATCTTCCACAATCTGCAATAAAAATTGAGATATTTGGGGAACGAAAAAATGACCGGGCAAGGAACCTGAACATATAAGTCGGAGATCATAGAGAGACATGACAGAAGAGAACATGGGATGTTCGGAGTGCGATATGACAAGGGTGAATGCGTGGGAAGTGTATGGAACTGGATGAGTGCACGGAGTAAATAGAAAGATTAGAGCAAGGAGTGAGTTGAAGGGCTGAAGCAGAGAGAGAATTACAGGAGTGGCATGGGAAATATGTAAGACGATTCAGATGGGGAGCTTTGGGGTGATTTTTTAAGGGGAAGAGGCACCTTACATCTAACATTTGCAAACACCCAAGAGGGAGATTGGAGATTTAAGAAGGCGATGTATTGGCAAATGGAACTGCATATTGACGGCCTCATTATGAGTAATGGGGTCTAGGGAGTTCAGGAATACTGGACCAGAATGTCCATTTCTGGCTGGTTATTTCTCCCCTGCACCACAATATTCTGAGTTCTTAGGCCCGGAATAGGAACTAAATGCATGGACTATAATTACCAATCCATTTTTTACTTGCAGATGAGTCATGATTCTAGTCCAGTTTCCATACTCATTTTGCTCTGCTTTGAGCAGGAATGAAACATGCATGGAAACGTGGTTTTACTGAGTGCATTCGTGCACCCGGTAAAACCTTGAATCAGACGGGGTGGTATCTCCCTGCGGATAACGCACTACTTGATTTTTAATTAACCCAATAGTGACTTTTTAAATGAGAGAGAAAAAAATCCCAGAGGAAGAACGTCCATAAAGATATCAAATATCATCAGTTTAAATATATAGAGTCATCCTCTATCAAATGGAGAGAGCAATGGAATAGGTAAAAAAATCTCAGGAATGATAAAAACTCGGACTGATTTTGGTAAGGGGTAGGATGACCTCATAATTTTTTGTTGGCTATATATGTTTTTATATGTATGCATGTATATGGTACTGTACAGGGTCGATGACAAGCATAAAGGGCCTTATTCAGATTTCGGTGGATGGAATAGTCTATCACAAACGTGACATATGTTTTGTCCGTCGTATTACGATTTCTATAGGACATAATAGGATCGTAATACGGCAGATGGGATATCCGTCACGTTTGTGACTGAGTATTCCCCTCCGCCAAGATCTAAATCTAAATCAGGCCCAAAGTCAACAACTCATAGGAGAGACAGCTGGGTTGTAAGAGTTAAAGGAGTGCGATGTAGTGTTTCGTAAAGAGGTGAGTCTTCAACTCTTTCCAAAACTGAAGCAGCATTGGTGCGGTTCTGATGGATTTGGGGATGTTGTTCCAAATCCTGAGTGTATACATGGAAAAGGCATAATGCCTTGTGTTTCTTCTTATTTACACTCCTTATTCTACAGTCTGATGGTGTCCTGGCTGTGCATGTGCTAAGAACCACCAGAGATAGAGAGCTTGTCTGCAAAATAACCGGGGGTGCCGGTCGATTGGCTTTGTAAAAGACGCCACTAGTTTTGAAGATGGTGCGGGCCAGCAATAGGACCCAATGTAATTCCATTAGGATGAAGGTGATGTGATCATATTTCTTCAGGCCCTGGATGAGATGTGCTACGGTGTGTAGGATGCTCTTAAGGGGTCCCAGTGGGGAGTCCAGGAGGCCATGGAGCAGGGCTTTACCACCATTCATGCAAAAGTACGAAGGCTTCAACAGCAGTTTTGAAGTTGCTTTCTGGAGGACGTGATTTCTCTGTTGTCCCATGTAACCATAGAGGAATTAAGATTGCATTTCATTTTTTGATCCTAGTTCTTAGCACCCAGAGAACGTACTGGACACCCAGTTTACCTGGTAGTTTGGAAGTTGCTTCTTGCTGTGTGTTGCATCTATGCACCTTCTTGGTAGAAATCATAGACTCTTGGTTTCCTTTTAGACCTCTAGACCATAACGTGCCTCTGTGGACCAATAGATACCTAGGTACTCAGTGGGTTCTGGAAGCAACATTTTTCAGTGAGTTGCAACTTTATCACATCTGGACCCTACAGACTCTCTAAGTATTTTGTATTTGTTCAAAACAGCATCATGCTTTTAGCATGGGCATGCTGGACCCAAGCCCAGGGCGCTGAGGTGAAGAGGGGTGCAAAGGGCTATCTTCATACAGATTATGCAGCAGTCTACCTATGACCAGGCTCCAAAGAAAAGTGTGCTTTGTCAGCTACCACTGTACAGCTCATCTCTCAGTTCTGCACTAATAACTTGAGGTATGAGGAAATGCAACAGTTAATCACACCTTCAAAACAAGCAGAGGACAAGAGGAATATTTCTCAGTGAAAAAGGGGGAAGGTAGGCACCAAATTGGGGTTTCCTAGGGAGCTATCTGCGCAAAGGTGAGCCCTGGCCAGTCTCTATGAAGAACATCAGCTACCGGATCAACAGGCATTCAAACAGCTGCTCAAACACAATGATGTCGATGTCCACCAATGCAAAAACGCTGTGCATCTAATCTTAATGATTCTCTTCTGACCCATCCCTCCTTACCCCTTTAGCTGCTCTGTCCCTCTTCCACCTTGCCTACTTCATTCTACTGTGTCTCCTTCCTACTTTTGCCCTCTCTAGTCACCCATCTCATCTCACTAACAGATCAGTCCACCTTCTACAACAATCTAATAAAGGTTTGCGATACATTGGCAATGCTGTTCCATAGAGGATTCTAGCCAGCGCAAACCTTTGTTGTAGCCGTAGTTATAAAATTCTTGTAGCTTATATGTAAGAATTATCATGAAGTAAATAATATTTTTTCTACTGCAACAGTTGGAAATTTTGAGAAATCATTTGAGTACCTAACAAAAGTGGCATTTCATATATTTCAAGCCATTATATTCACTGTACTGGGACCTTAACACTAATACAACTGATATACTATATGAGTGCTCCACTATTCTCTTTTTTTCATTTGCTGGGCAGGAATGCTCTTTGATACAGACATACAGTTCTTGGCAGCAGTGGTGTTGTAGTGTTTTGAGCACCATTCGTTCCCATCACTTCTCCAACAATAGAGAAGTGCGACTATTGTACCACTGTGGCTGTTTCTTTTCTATCTATACAAGCAGGTTGATCAGACTAGAGCATCATTCTTATCAAAGGTGGTAACTCCATTCAATGTAGGCCAGTCTATCACTCTGCCTGCCTTTTACACCCCACCACATCCTACTAAAGAGGAGGACAGACCCCACCACCAGGACCCAAAAAGAGCATTGTTGTTCTACCTTGATTGTACCAAAGAGATCCAGGTGGACGATCAACTCTTCATAGGATATGTCAGTGCCAAGAAAGGGAAGGCAGTGCAGAAACGTACCATCTCATGATGTATCGAATTGGCCAAAAAGCAGCCCCCTGAGGGCTTGAATGATCATTCCACCAGAGCCAAAGCTGTGACTACTGCATTAGCTTGTGGAGTCCCTGTCCTGGACATCTGTCAGGAATGTGGGTGTCTCTGCATGGCACTGTGCCCGTTTGGTCCTGGAGGATTTTTTAGAATAATCTGTTTAGCAACCCCACCTCTGGGAAGGTATTGCTTGTGTATCTATTCTAAGATAAGGAATATGTGGCTAAAAGTCTCTATCAGATGAACAAGTTAATTACCTTTGGTAACACCTTATCTGGTAGAGACTCCATTGAGCCACAGATTCCTTACCAACCCTCCCATCCTCCTCGCTCTGAAAATGGATTACAGTAAAATGGTTACCCTTCTTAAGGGCCCTAGACATGCACATCACTGGTCAGTGTTCTTCATGGCTCTGTGCTTCTGGCGTGGAAAGTCGCGAAAAGACACTGACATCAGCGCACTGGGGTGGCTCCTGTATAGGCACTGCACACGTCACTTCTGATGCGGATAATGTCGAACACACCACGAGGAGCCTAACTATGCCACCTACTTACACGCAGGGTTATTGCTCAAAAAAGTTTTCGGCTCCAGTCTGATGCCTGAGGAAAAGTGTAAGGAAAGGAACCTGTGGCTAGAAAGAGACTCTACCATATAAGGCATTACTGAAGGTAAGTAGCTTGTTATTTTTGCTAATTCTGTTCAGCATGCACAATAACCATTTTTTAGGTCGAGCTTTAGCAGCAGCGCGCAAGCACTGCTCGCTCTGCGAGGCATGCAGTAGTAGAGTATGGTAAGCAAGCTTTCCTCACTCTCCGCCCATATTTTTCATTGGCTTCTGTCTTTGTCCTTCGTAAATTCTGTCTTCTGATTGATTATGAGGCTTGTTAGTCCCGCCTTATTACATATCGTCATTTGTACCCTCCCATGGCTATTGGCCCCTTTACTTGGAGTGTCACACTGTACGGTATGAGTTATTTATAAGCACTATTTTTCCCCGCTTCCCCGCCCGCACTCCCGTTGTCCTTGCCTTCTCGCACCCCCCGCCCGCACTCCCGCTGTCCGTACCTTCTCGCCCCCCTGCCCCCGCCTGCCCGCACTCCCGTTTCCAATGCAATAGGTCTCGCGTAAATGCAAGTCCTATTGCATTGCAAATGCTTGTTACTGATGTACCCCATCAGGGATGCACTTGTTGACAGATCTGGGCTGTGACATCACAATCAATCAATCAATCAATCATGTCACTTATAAAGCGCACTACATACCCGCGAGGGTCTCAAGGCGCTGGGGGAAGAGGAGGGTGGTGCTGCTACTGATCGAAGAGCCAGGTCTTAAGGAGTCTTCTGAAGGCCAGTAGGTCTTGGGTCTGTCGGAGGTTGGTGGGGAGGGTGTTCCAGGTCTTGGCGGCGAGGTGGGAGAAGGATCTGCCGCCGGCGGTCGTTTTCCGGATGCGGGGGACTGTGGCGAGGGCGAGGCTGGTCGAGCGCAGCTGGCGGGTGGGGGTGTAGAAGCTGAGTCGTCTGTTGAGGTAGGCTGGTCCGGAGTTGTGGAGTGCTTTGTGTGCGTGGGTGAGGAGCTTGAAGGTTATCCTCTTGTTGACAGGGAGCCAGTGCAGGTCTCTCAGGTGGGGTGTGATGTGGCTGCGTCGGGGGATGTCGAGGATAAGACGTGCAGAGGCGTCGTGGATGCGTTGCAGCCGTCTCAGGAGCTTAGCCGTCGTTCCTGCGTAGAGGGCGTTTCCGTAGTCCAGCCTGCTGGTGACGAGGGCCTGGGTGACTGTTTTTCTTGTTTCGGTGGGGATCCACTTGAAGATCCTGCGGAGCATTCGGAGGATGTTGAAGCAGGATGAGGAAACGGCGTTGACCTGCTTAGTCATGGAGAGGGTGGGGTCGAGGATGACCCCTAGGTTGCGTACGTGGTCGGTGGGTGGCGGGGCTGTTCCCAGTGATGTTGGCCACCAGGAGTCGTCCCAGGCTGAAGGGTTGGAACCAAGGATGAGGACCTCCGTCTTGTCCGAGTTCAGCTTCAGGCGGCTGGTCCTCATCCATTCGGCGACGGCCTTCATTCCTTCGTGGAGGTGGGCTTTGGCGGTGTGAGGGTCTTTGGTGAGGGAGAGGATCAGCTGGGTGTCGTCGGCGTAGGAGATGATGTTGAGGTTGTGCTGTCGGGCGACGTGGGCGAGGGTGCCATGTAGATGTTGAACAGCGTTGGGCTGAGGGAGGAGCCTTGGGGTACGCCGCAGATGATCTTGGTGGCCTTGGATCGGAAGGGGCGAGGCGGACGCTTTGTGTTCTGCCGGAAAGGAAGGATGAGATCCAGTCCAGGGCCTTCTCTTGGATCCCGGCGTCGTGAAGGCGTGTTCGTAGTGTGTGGTGGCAGACCGTGTCGAAGGCGGCTGATAGGTCCAGGAGGATGAGGGCTGCTGTTTCTCCGTTGTCTAGCAGGGTCCTGATGTCATCGGTGGCGGTGATGAGGGCGGTTTCGGTGCTGTGGTTGCTGCGGAAGCCGGACTGGGAAGGGTCCAGGATGTTGTTCTCCTCGAGGTAGCGGGTCAGTTGTTTGTTGACGATTTTCTCGGTGACCTTCGCGGGGAACGGGAGCAGAGAGATGGGTCGGAAGTTCTTGAGGTCCTTGGGGTCTGCCTTGGGTTTCTTGAGTAAGGCGGTGATCTCGGCGTGCTTCCAGCTTTCCGGGAAGGTTGCTGTCTCGAAGGAAATGTTGATTATTTTCCGGAGATGGGGCGCGATGGCTGTACTGGCTTTGTTGAAGATGTGGTGAGGGCACGGGTCTAGCGGTGAACCGGAGTGGATGGTGTTCATGATCTCGCTGGTGTCCTCGTCGTTGATGTTGGTCCAGGAGAGCAGGCGGTTGGTGGTTGTGGGGGCAGTGGTCTCGGTGGTTGCCGGGGCGGTCGTGGTGTTGAAGCTGTCGTGGATGTCGGCGATTTTGCGGTGGAAGGAGGTGGCCAGTGAGTCGCACAGGTCTTGCGACGGCTGGATGTCGTTGGTGTTGGAGCTGGGGTTGGGGTTGGAGAGTTCCTTCACGATGTTGAAGAGCTCTTTGCTGTTGTGTGCGTTGTTGTCTAGGCGGTCTTTGAGTGAGGCCCTTTTGGCGGATCTGATGAGGTGATGGTGATTGCGGGTGGCGCTCTTGTGGGCGGCGTAGCTGTCCGCTCGTGGAGCCAGATCTTCTCCAGTTTTCGGCATGTTCGTTTGGAGGCCTGGAGGTCTTCGGTGAACCAGGTGGCTTTCTTGCTGGTGTGGCTGTTGGGCGGATTCTTGAGCGGGGCGAGGGTGTTGGCGCAGTCGTCGATCCACTGTCTGAGGTTGCGGGCGGCGGTGTCGGGGTCGGAGGGTTCGGCGGGTGGGCTCAGGGCGAGGTTGTGGTTAGCTGGTCTTCCGTGACTCTGCTCCAGCAGCGGCGAGGCATTTGTTCGGTGCGGTGGTGCGTGGTGGGCTTCCTGTAGGTGAAGTGGATGCAGTGGTGGTCAGTCCAGTGGGGTTCGGAGGTGTGGTTGAAGGAGACGTGTGGGCTTGCGGAAAAGATGGAGTCTAGCGTGTGGCCGGCGGCGTGGGTGGGTGTAGTCACGAGCTGTCTGAGTCCGAGGGTGGCGAGGTTGTCGATCAGGGTGGTGGAGTTGGTGTCCTTGTTGTTCTCGAGGTGGAAGTTCAGGTCCCCGAGGAGGATGTAGTCCGTGGAGGCGATGGCGTGTGTGCTGACGAAGTCAGCGATGGAATCGCTGAACTGTGGTCGGGGTCCGGGGGTCTGTAGATGAGGGTTCCTCTGAGGGTGGTGTTGGGATCGGTGTGGATCTGGAAGTGCATGTGTTCGGCGGTGCTGAGGGTGTCGTCGGTGTTGGTTGAGACTCTGAGGGTGTTCCTGTGGACGATGGCGATGCCTCCTCCGACTCCGTTGGTGCGGTCCCTGCGGGTGATCTTGTATCCGTCCGGGATGGCAATGGCGATGTCGGGGGCTGAAGCGGGATTCAGCCAGGTCTCCGTCAGGAATGCGACGTCTGGGGAGGTTGAGTCGAGAAGGTCCCAGAGTTCGATGGCGTGTTTGCGGGCGGAGCGGGTGTTGAGGAGGATGAATCTGAGGTAGTTGGGTTCTTTCCTGGGCGGTGGTTTGGCGGGGCGGGTGCTGGCGAAGCTGCAGTTCCGGCAGGTGAAGGGCCCTTGGGTGCGCTTCGGGGTGGCCTGGTAGCAGGCGTGATCTTTTCCGGGGTTGAGTGCGTGGAGGGTGCTGGCGTCGTATCGGCGTCTGTTGATGTGGCGGGCGCGGGGGATGCCCGGACCAGGGGGTCTGGCGCTGGGCGCGGCCACGGCGCGGACGGGCGCAGACGGGCTTGCCTTAGGCGCGCCTTCGGCGCGCCAGCGGCCGCCATAAATGGGGAGGTGGGAGGGAGGAGCAGGGAATGGGGCAGCGAATGGGCAGTGAGGGGGCGGGGCCGCAGGGGCGCAGCGGCGGGAAACAGGCACAGAAAGGAAAAAACGATCACCATCAGGGGCAGCAAGGGGGCACAGAAAGGAAAAAACGATCACAATCAGGGGCAGCAAGGGGGCACAGAAAGGAAGAAACGAGCACAATCAGGGGCAGCAAGGGGGCACAGAAAGGAAAAAACGAGCACAATCAGGGGCAGCAAGGGGGCACAGAAAGGAAAAAACGATCACAATCAGGGGCAGCAAGGGGGCACAGAAAGGAAAAAAACGATCACAATCAGGGGCAGCAAGGGGGCACAGAAAGGAAAAAACGATCACAATCAGGGGCAGCAAGGGGGCACAGAAAGGAAAAAACGATCACAATCAAGGGCAGCAAGGGGGCACAGAAAGGAAAAAACGATCACAATCAGGGGCAGCAAGGGGGCACAGAAAGGAAAAAAAACGATCACAATCAGGGGCAGCAAGGGGGCACAGAAAGGAAAAAACGATCACAATCAGGGGCAGCAAGGGGGCACAGAAAGGAAAAAACGATCACAATCAGGGGCAGCAAGGGGGCACAGAAAGGAAAAAACGATCACAATCAGGGGCAGCAAGGGGGCACAGAAAGGAAAAAACTATCACAATCAGGGGCAACAAGGGGGCACAGAAAGGAAAAAACGATCACAATCAGGGGCAGCAAGGGGGCACAGAAAGGAAGAAACGATCACAATCAGGGGCAGCAAGGGGGCACAGAAAGGAAAAAACGAGCACATTCAGGGGCAGCAAGGGGGCACAGAAAGGAAAAAACGATCACAATCACACAATCGGGGGCAGCAAGGGGGCACAGAAAGGAAAAAAACGATCACAATCAGGGGCAGCAAGGGGGCACAGAAAGGAAAAAACGATCACAATCAGGGGCAGCAAGGGGGCACAGAAAGGAAAAAACGAGCACAATCAGGGGCAGCAAGGGGGCACAGAAAGGAAAAAACGAGCACAATCAGGGGCAGCAAGGGGGCACAGAAAGGAAAAAACGAGCACAATCAGGGGCAGCAGCAGGGCACACAGACGGAGCTGTGTGGTGGGGGAGCGACCTACCAGTCAACCAGACAACGTTGCTTAGTTTCCCACAGATGTCCTCATTGGAAATTGAAAATTTCCTTTGTGTCGGGAGGTTTAGGGGCGTGGCTATAATGTGAAGTGCTGGGTTACAAGACCGCGCATGCTAGAATGACAGGGTTGGCGAGGTCTCGTCTCAGTTGTACTGACGTTGGCTTAAGGAGGCGGTGCCTCGCTGCCTGTGTTGTGCAGACATGAGAGGTGTGGGCTGGCGATGGAACGTCAGTCATTGTAGGCGGTCCCACGCCTTGTTGTGGAGACTAAGTGACATCACCTGTAAAGTGACCCTCCATGTTGTGGTGACGTACCAGGCGCGGCATTACGCGTTGACGTCCGGCGCGGGGCTAGGGCTAGAAGAACAGGAAGCGCCGCTGCCGCAGCTCGCACATCCCAGGAAAGGCTGCTGTTCCCCGGTTTCACAATCCTTCGCCATCCTCTCCCATCCGGGACCATCCTGGCGCACCCTGAGCAAGGGGCCCCAGGGGAGGAGCGTAGGACCACCCTTATTTGGGGAGCGAGAGAGCCACTGTGGCGGTAGGGGGGCCGGGGAAAGTGGGGCAGGGGCGGAGCTAGTGTTAGATCCTGCCGCCCCCTCCTTGAGCGTCAGATCCGGGGAGCTAAAACAAACGCTCCCCCCTTCATAGCGACATCTCTCGTCCGGTGGAGAGAGAGCAATTGCACCTATGGAAAAATAATCAGTTTAGCAAAGACAGCCCCCCATTTTATCCGAGACATAAGCCCCAAAACGGCCACCCCCCACTCCCCCCCCACACCATAGCCAGAACTTCTGTAACAAACATATCTCCCATCCCGGGGAGAGACCGAAACATCTCAATTCTTACACAGATAACCTTTCTGTCCGTGAGACAGTCGGAATCCCTGTTGGCAAGAGAGCCCCTTTCAGAAAGAAATAAGTATAGTTAACAGATAACTCTCCATTACTAGAGGCCGACCCCTTGACCAGAAAGTATCTACCTGTCAGATAGAACTCCTCCGCCGCACCATAGTACTTCATACTAGAGATACTACTGCTGTCAAAGCCATTCCTCTTGCGCATCCCTCCTCCAGGTTGCTCAAAACAGTCGGAGACAATGGGGGGCTGAATTCACTCCTGATAAGTCCGTTTGCAAGTTAAGGCTCATTTTGGGTGCTAGACTGACTTGGTAGTCTTAGGCCTTGAAAATAGTTGGTACCTGTGCTTACTACCTACAGATGCTACGAAGAGTTACTTCCTTTGAGTCCTCAGTGGAATATTATAATAATCTATGCCACAGCACAGTCTAGACTGCACAGTGTTTGGTGCTTGTGTTTGGGTTCACTGAGTCTGTTGTGAAGTGAATTCCACTGCCTAGTTAGTATTGGGCGTAAAGACGTAACGTCATCTATTAGGTGGGCATGCTTGAGTTCACTGACTGCCTATAGGTAAAAAAGCGGAATTAAAAACCTTAACCATTGTGCACAAGGCTTTTATCAGCAGTGCTCTGAACTGATGGCAGAAAATACAGATGGAACGTACCCAATACAGTCTTGACATCTGTATAGTTAACCTAGGTGGGGAAATCTGCTTCATAACTGTTAAGATGGTAGAGCATGCCTTATATATGGATATGGCTAAACTTTGGAACTCCATGCCCCATCTTGTGCAGGTAATCAGTGTTTGTAAACAAAAAAAAAAATCAGAAAAGGTTCTTAAGCCAAACTGTATCTATCCTTTAATCTAGACTTAATAGCTGTGTAGTGGTTATGTTAACTGTCTGAGTGTTAAAACGCTTCATTCATAGTGTGCTATATACTTACCGTGTAAAGTAATAGAGTGAGAGTTCATCTACTGCAATGAAATCCACTTATTCTGCCACATAGAACCCTCTGAGAGAGAGTTCAGCTTCAAAGGATATCCCTCGTACCAGATAGATGTCAGCTCCTGCAGAGAACCTCGTACCAGCGAGAGCTCCTCTCTGCCGCAGCTAACCCTTCAGCAGAGAGCATCCACTCTGCCACAAAGAACCCCTTCATCAGAGAGGCTGAGACCCTCACTTACCAGTTGGAGTTTTACTGCCACAGAAAACCTCCTTCATTGAGATACTTGAGAGCCCTCTTGCTAAAGAGTTCCACTGTAAACAAGACCATTCACCCCCTCCACTCCTCTCCCCGATTTACCAGAGAGAATTCCTCTCTGCCACAGCAAAACCCTTTATTAGACAGGTCTGTTCTGCCATGTAGAACTAGAGAGAACACACTGCTTCAGAGATTTACACTACGATAGCGAAAGTACTTAACAGTGAAAGCCCCCATCCTGAACCCCCTTGTTAGAATGTTTTGACTTACAGACAACCTCTGCCAGAGATTGTTCCTCTGCCACAGAACTCTGCTACCAGAGACAGACGGAGAACTCCTTTACTACAGAGGGAGCTCAATTGTCAAGGAGAAGCACCTTAGCAGAAAGAGCTCCCATCTCTCCGAAGCAATCCAGTTACCAAATAGTACCCCCCTCTCATTGCTGTCTCCTCTATCAGACAGAGAACTCTTATCAGAGAGAATAGCCCTGCCACAGAAAAACTCCATTCCAGAAACGCTGTGCTATGCTGCACGGAATCTGAGACAGGAAATCCCCTACAGAGAGGGATTTGTGCCAAGGAGAACTCAATGCCAGATATCTCCCTTAAAAGACAGAGTATCCCCTTATTAGCGGGCAACTGTTACGGAGAACTCCACCAGTAAACTCCCTTTTCAGAGAGTTTGCCGTCACATCGAACTCCCTTTACTAGACAGAGCTCCAATCTGCACTCTGCTACAGAGAACATCTTTGTAAGAGAAAGTTTTCTTCCCATAGAGTACCCTTTACCAGAGAGCGTTTGTCAGCCACTGTGAACCCCTCTACAAGAGAAACCCCTTACAAGAGATCGTTCGGTTGCCAACGAAAATTATCTTCCCCGAGAGGGCACCCCAGTCAGTACTGTTTCCCACACTAGCACCCCGTTTACCTGCCCTCTTTGTTATTGCAGTGTCTTTCTTTCTCCACTTTCTACGTTTACCCACTTAATCATATATCTGCTTCCAATATTTTATAAGTTGCTGCTAGATGTACATTCCATTGAATCACTATTCTCCCATCGTGAATAGTAACAATGAGATAGGACCCAACCCCCCATGTGGTGAAGGAAAATACGCCCAACTTGGAATGACCCAGAAGATCTTAAACGAGCCTTAAAACTTTCATCCTAATGCTTTAATCTTCTTCTCTATGCTTCTAAATGTCCACCAAGAGCTTATGGTATTACTAAATGGATGAATCATCAGTATTGTATAAGTCGTTGGCTTCTACATGCATAATGCATATACAGGACTGTACATCATCACAAATGAGGAGAGAATATGGTCTGAGGGCTAGATCGGTCGACCTTGAAGCTGGAGAACAGGGTTTGAGTCTCGGCCGGGACGTTCAACATCCTGTGATTCTGGGCAAATCACTTAATCTCTCCCTGCATAACAAAAATATTAATGTGTCCGTCTGTAACGCAACTGGTGCTCATGTAAAGTGCTCTGATACCTTCAGGTCGAGTTTGTGCTATATAAAACTAAAATTAATTTGCACCAAATTCTATCAAAGCAGGATGTGTACAGCTAATAACCAGCTATTGATGTAAGTTATAAGCCTGATCTATTTATTATGAAAAAGTATGACAAAGGCAGTATGCCTAACTTGTTTATTGTGAAAAGTATATGTTGAAGTCAATACGCCTTTAAGAGTGGATTTTTAATTCTGTGCTAATGATTGAAGGCATGTATTTCGTTACAAAGGGTGTCATGTATTGGCATACTGTGCTACGGTTTTGCTGTTGGTTACACCCTGTGACAAATCCTAAGGGTAGAATATTTGCATTTTGAAAACCCCTGTTATGTCATTTTAGGAAGGTTGATACTGTTTTGCCACCTTTAATTTTATGTATATTTATAACTTTATACCTGAGCTCTGACTTGTGTGAATACTTATGCGGAATTCAGTAGGCCACCTCCGCATCAGTGCACCACCAGCAGCGCAGCCCCACCTCAGCAGAAATTCAGCATCAGCGCAGCAGCATCCCTGCACAGCACCGCCTGAGCACCAGCACAGCCCCATCTAAACATCAGCACAGCATCACCTCCGCAACAGCGCACCACCACCTCAGTGTCACTAAGCACCACCTCAGTCTGTCCTCTGAATATGGCATCTGTCAATTCTCCCCTAGTGCCCGTCCCCTGCTCGTGTTGTAATTTAGGTACTATTTCCCAACCTCAACCCTTACGTTGTTTATACCCCCCCCCTCCGATAACAAAAAAAATAAATAACAAAGGAGCATTTGAACAGGCAGGAAGAAGTTGCCAGCATTTAAAGGACAAAAACTAGAAGACATTTTTTATGTTCATTCTTTATTTAATAGGGTCGTTCAGTTGTACTCAATGTCTTGGTTATATTTAAGGTAGCAACAATGCTTATAAAACGTTGTTATTATAACTTTTCAACATGCTGCAAAGCAGCCACAATGCTCTACAACATAGCTTAAAGATATTGGCAACGCCAATAGCTGTGGCTAAACACTTATAAGGTCCTAAAGGCGAGACCTATTGGCTATGCCAATGCTTGTTTTTCTTCTTGATGATCACCAAAAGAAGAGACCTATTGCCTTTGCTAGTGCTTGTTCTTGTTTGGGGTATTTTGCATTGTGGCTCTTGTGATCCTATATTTGTAACGAAAAAATAAAAATACAAGTTTCAGATGTGTTTATGTGCTAATCTAAGCCAATGCAGATAAGTTATGCCTGCAGCATAGGATGGAAAATCACACACATTTTACCTATAAAGTTAAAATTAGGTAAAAAGTTCATACTCATACAAAGTACATTACATTGTGAGCATTTAAAAAATACTGCTGCGTTAGTGCATGAGTAGAAATAGATCTGTTTTAAAAGAACTGTTTAGAGAATTTAATATGAAAAATGTTTCTTTCACACGGGATATGCAATTCGTTTTTATATGTGAATTTCATTATATTCTTGAAAGTGTCTTGCAGATGCTAGTAGAATTTTTCATTGGGTTTCCAAGTCAATTCATTAAGGTACTGAAATGCCCAGGAATGCAGGTTCCCACTCTTCATTCTCGGCTAACTCTCCTAACCTGAAATATGCAGGCACGGTATTCAGTGCCCCAGCCCTCCCAGCTCACCTGTCATATGCAAGTTGGGAGCCTCTCCTGGGCCTCGGTTGTCATGGCGATGGCCCAGGGTTAGGTGCGAATGCGCTCTGACCCAAGTTCAGCATAACAAAGGGCCGAGAGCTTGACGCTCTCCGCTCCTTTCAGGCCTGTTCACACCCTGGCACCAGCGCCTACACAGAGTGAGCATTCCTGGGGTACACCTGCAGCACGGGGCTGTAGTAGTGGGGGAGGAGATCCAGTGGGGCTGATGTGTTGTGCTGATTTCTGCCTCTCAAAGGAAGCTGTCTGCAGATGAGTTTAGCAGACAAAAATGCCGGGTTTTAACTAACTGGAATAACCGTGAATTAAGGAGGGCATGCAAGATTACAGCACGCTCTTTAGTGAAAAACGAACTTTTTACAGAACTGCATCTCTTCAAATCTTTAAACTTTTACTATTAGAAAATACTATGCGTACTTCAGAGGTAAATGTTCAAGGAAAGGAAGGGAGCTGTTCCCAGGTATACAACACTATTTTATGTTTTTCTGTTTGGAGACAAACTTTAGTGCTCTTTCTCCACATGTAAAATGCTTTGATGTTTGCAAGCTGATGCTATCAAAAATTAAATTTTACAATAAATATCTTAAAATTGTAAAAATGGTTATTGATCTGATGATGGGCGATGACATCAGCAATTTGAATTTAATAAACCTAAACCAGATCATTTGCAAGAAGGTTGCGCATTCACAACCGTAGCATACGTAATGATTTCATTTGCAATTCTATATGTCTTTAAAAAGTCCATACAGAAAGAAGCATTCAAAGCTATAAATATAGATGGCGAAGAGTGAATTATTAATTTTGTTATGAAAATTTAAGTTAATGGTTTTGAACCAAAACACTTTGGGGCTCATTTATGATAAAGTGACGCCGCGCAGCAAGTCACCTTGCTGCATGCACTGCGTAACAGGGAGAGGCCAGGAATGGCCGTATTTAAGGCAATACGGTGCATTCCTGGCCTTTCCCCTGCGCTGGCACTGCCTGTGTTGTCCGCAGTATTGTTGTTTATGCCAGAAGGAGCACCTTCCTGCACAAAAACAATATCAGGAGACATATTCCTCTTTCTATGTGTGCTGCACACCTAGAAAAAGGAAGAAATTAAGAGAAATAGAGATTTTTCCTCGTCATACCTCTCGTGGAAAGGCATAATGTTTTGGCACATTCCCAGGTTTAGAACGACTGGTAAATCTGGGAATGCATCAAAAACCATGGGAGTTGCATGGGAACATCCATGCAACCCCTTCCCAGGGCAGAGTAACACAATGCAGCGAATTGCGCTGCGTTACTACAGATTTTTGGAGCCACTCAGAGTCATGCAAAGTGGCTTTGCATGGCTTCAAAAATCTGACTTAGAGGTTTGCGTCATGCATGTACCATGTTGCGTGGTGCAAACGCAATGCAAGTCTCTCTTAAATGTGTCCCTTTGGTTTCAACAGTGCCTTCTGTGCCAGACTAAAACATTTTGCAGATCTGAGGAAGTCTCTTTATCTCCATTGGTGACTGTCCTTATGTTCTGCACCTTCCTATCAAGTCCTTGTTTCTGTAATAGTCACTACTGGGGCTGCCCACATTTTATTGTGCGCAGCACCTCATATTCGAGATGCTCCTGCCAAAATAAAAGTGTTCCCTGTATACTGGCCTGCTTTTCCTGAAAAGTATAGGTCTGCCCTTCATTGAAGACAAAAATAATACAAAGTGGGAAAGCTTCCTTTTGCTGATGTTTTCCATTCAGCCACTGCAGATAGACACTTAGGCAGAGTTTAACACTCTCTGTCTGTTATCATTCTGAAAATTTCACTAATACTCAGTAATGCTGTCCAAGCGCTGGGTGGAATCCGCACTGAGAGATGTTTTGTAACTGGTTTTGTTTTCAGTACACTTGCAATGGTGATCCTACTGGGTTCTCAATAATCTTGCTCAATGTGAGATAACATGGTATGGGCCAATAATTATTAGGGACTTTAGGATCTAAGTTGGGTTTTATTATCAATGGTGTGATTGTTTACCACAAAATAAAAGGCTATGGAAAACCTAAGTAGCAGAGATCATGGAATAGGGTCACAGGGAAGTTCAGTAGGTCTTTCTTTAAACAGGTGATCAGGTCCTCTTTGGCGCAAGATTTGAAATAAAAAGGTGGTAGTAAGGTGGTTGGGCTCTTTTGACATAACGTGGTGTAACACTTGGTATTTCTTATCATGAAGACCTTATTTCTTAAATGTGAGGTAATCTCACCAAATAGTCCTTGTGAAGAAGCTAAGGCAATGGTAATATGGTGATTTTGCAAGATGATGAACACAGACTTCAACGATGTTTTTCACAGTACTTATTTTTTTCTCCCAGTATGCAATTTTTGTGATTACTTCTGCTCTGTGATAGATTTACATGCATCCTTTATTGTGTGTTATTCCTGTCCTCTTATTTCATCATAATTTCTGTTTCACTACTTTCCATTTTTTTCAGATGTTTAAGCTTCCAGCATGTGTTTGCATTTTTCTTGGTACTTCAGTGAGCTCTCAATGCCACAGGTGTATTCTTCGGTTGTGCTGTCATTTTATGAGTGACACTGCATTTTTCCTGAATTCCTAGAGATTTCTGGGTTGCTCATGTGGATGCGCAAGACTTGCTAAGGGAAGGTCACAGGGCCAGCAGGGGATACTGGGCTGCAAGTCTGGTGGTGTGGTAATCTGCCTTTGATGTCCTGTAGTTCTTCACACTATTGATCAGCAAACTGGGCCAGGCACACCTCTTCCACACTGGACTCTCATGGTAGTGAGGGCCAGCACTCAAAATCTTCTAAGGGAAGTAGTGTAGAACTAGGGACACAGTACTCAAGTAGTCAAAAAGCAGATATATTAATTCACTATCCAGTTCAGAGCTTGTCTTATTAAAAAGAGAAGTACTTTCATTTCACAGCAAAATTATATACTGTACACATCACTGGGAGTTCAGCAGAGACCAAGACACAATCTCTCAGTTTCTAGATTTGGGCCTCTTGTTACCTGTTGCTGAGATGCAGAACAGCACAGGAGTTAGTGGTGCACCATTCACAGTCGCACAGTCAGTGCCTCAGCCTGTGGGCATGGGATTGAGGGCAGCAAGCAGACTCACCTCTCCATATGCCACCAAATTCTTGGGTCTGCACTATATCGAGCAGTGTATTGTTGAGAAATCACATGATGGCGAGCTCTATTGTTTGTGATATCCAAAATATTGCAGAACAGGTTGAAGTCCACCCCATATTATGGTACTAGGCTGAAGGCGAGTACAGCGTGCCATGACCATGCAGTAGAAATTTGGGTCATCATGATTGGGTCCATAGATATTGATAATGGTGAGATGAGTATGTTGTAGGGTACCCTGGAAATCAGATAACGCACCTCTGCATCAGCACCACCTAGGTGGGTCTGAAGCGCTGAGTGCAATTAACTACAATGGCAACCCCCACTAGAATAGGTTGAATACGTAGCAAAGAATCAATGTGAGCTCAACTTCTTGACAACATGCTGACTTTTATGGGGTAATAAGCAAGGGCGGCTTCTCCATTGGAGCGGAGGAGCGTTGCCTGACTTAAATGCCTCCAAAAACCCCAGAGATGAAAAATAAAATGGTACTTTATTACCATTTTATATTTCATCATCCCGTCCTGAACCGAGTGTCAGGACAGGGCGGGCCTGCTGAGCGGCAGCAGGGAGGAGTGGTGGGCAGAGTGCTGCCTGTGCACTGTTTAATAGGAACGTGTCTCTTTGGCCGGCCGTCTTGCGACACCCCGCCAGACATGCGCACTTTAAACCTCTCAACCCAGCAGTCGTAAGGCAGCTGGGTTGAGAGGAAGTGCAGGCCTCCGATGCACTGGGGAGCGCCTAGAGAGGCTGCTCCCTCCAATCAGGGTGCTGCTCTCATGCTGGTTAACAGCATGTGAGCAGTGCCTGGATTGGTCAAGGGAGTTTGCTGGGGCCCGCACTGCAGTCTCAGCAGAAGAGGTCTGGACCAAGGAGGGCGTCGTGTTGTCTGGATTCGGTAAGTGTTTTAATTAATTTTTTTTATTTTATTTGCACATGTGTGCACCCACCCATTGCCCGCCTCCCAACTCCATAGATGCCAGTCACCACTGGTGATAAGTGTGTCTCCTGAAGTAGGAGAACGTCAATCAAGTGTCTCATAGCATAGGCCAAGACCTGAAGTGTCTTTTTAGGATTATATAGGCCTCGCACGTTTCACGTCATACATTTTACTAGAAGGGGTTTCCTCTCGAGGGCCAGCATGCATTAGCGTGTGTCACAGAAGTTGTCATTCTTTGTGTGCAAGGGTTACTCTCAAAGCTATGCAACTGTTTTGACCACATCTCCCCCATAAAACCCCCTTCCCAAACTGAAACCTATCTGGTCAGCGACACATCCCAACCACCCCCAGCCATTTCCCAAGATCCTTTTTCATTCCCAAACACAGGGACTTATTTATGAGGCCCTTGTGCCGCTGGAGTGTCACTTTTTGTGATGCTCCAGCAGCGCAAACTTCGAAATCATATTTATGAGGTCACGCAAATCCACTTTGTGTGGCTTTGAATGGCCTCATAGATATGGAGTAAGGCAAGGCAACACAAATCACTGCGTTGCCTTACTATGTGCTAAGGAGGTGTTGCATGGGCATAGCGGTGGGCGTTCCCATGCAACACCCATGGATTTTGACACTTCCCCATATTTACAAGACCATGTAAACCTGGAGATGTGCCAAAACCTTACGCCTCCCCAGGAGAGGCGCAAGGAGGAGAAATAACTATTTCTCCTTGTTACTTCACATATATATTTTCTCTCTCCTCTACACTTTTACATTTACCCCGTACTACCCCTTATTCTTACCCATGCCTAAACCTTAAAAAAACTAATAAACTCTTAAAACTCTTACAACCCTGCACTACCCCATACCCATTACTAACCCATACACTTACTGTAAGAAATTGCGTTACAGGTTGAGAGGGGTGAAATCCTACTCAAGCAGGAACCACAATCCTTGTCAGGCTGAAGTCACCAGCAAACCCCAAATAGCCTGTGCTCGACCCTCTGGTAGCTTGGCATCGAACAGTCAGGCTTATTTAGAGGCAATGTGTAAAGTCTAGGGCCTGGAAAACCACTATAATCACACACTATCTATGTGGAGACTAGAACATGCCAATATAATTACATTATCTCTTGATATGAACATTATTATCCTCACACACTATCTGTGTGTGAAATTCAGCCCTGTCTTTACAAACAATTACACTGAGGATGTGAACACAATTTTCTTCACACACTATCTCTGTGGGTGCTTGAAAATCACTATAATCACACACTATCATTTTGGGGGATTGAACATCACTATAATCACATACTATCTCTGTGGGGTCTTGGAAATTACTATATTCACACATTATCTTTATAGGTACTTGAAAATCACTCTAATCACACATTATCTCGAGGGACTTGAACATCACTATAATCACGCACTATGTGTGTGGGGAATTGAACATCACTGTAATTGCTCTCTGTCTTTGTGGGAACTTGATCATGATTGCCTTAATACACTATCTCTGTGGGGACTTGAAAATTCCTATGATCACACACAATCTATGTTTGAACATGAACATCATAATGTGGATTGAAAATAGTCTTGACACACTATTTCAGAGAGTATGTGAACACAATTGGCTTCACACACTATCTCCATTGGGAGTTAAAAATCACAATAACCACACACTATTTTTGTGAGGACTTGAAATCGCACACTATCTCTATGGGTATTGAACATCACTACAATCATAAACTATCTTTGTTGAGACTTGAAAATCACTATAATCACACTATCTCTGTGGTGACTTGAACATCACTGTTATCACACACTATCTCTGTGGGGACCTGAACTGTCCTATAATCACATACAATTTTTATGTGGACTTCAACATCCTGATCCTCACATTCCACTTGTTTGGACACTTGAACATTGTCTTTATACACTATTTCAGTGGGGACTTGAACAATATTATCTTTACACACTATATCCGTGGGGACTTGAGCATCACAGTAACCGCACACTATCTCTGTGGGGACTTGAATACGTCTATAATCACACACAATCTATGATTGGGCATGAACATCATAATGCTCACACACTTCTTGTGTGGATTGAACATTGTTTTTACACTCTTCTTCAGAGAGGACATGTTAGACTTGGCATCTTTTGGCGTGTTTCCCCTGACTTTTTGCTTTCTGACCTCCCGGTTTTGACTTTGTTTTTGCTGGTGTAATGATTCTGCACACTCTCCGCACTGCTGTCCAGTGGGAAAGTGCAAGTGCTCCTGTATAAAATGTGTTATGGATTGGCGTTTCCATGATTGGCCTATTTGGTTTATGTGTCAGTCCCTTGTAAAGTGCACTGCGAGTGCCAGGGCCTATAGACCAAATGCTGTTGGTGGGCTGCAGCACTGGATTGTGCCACCCACGCAAACAGCCCGTAAAGCGTAACTCGGGCCTGCCATCGCAGAGCCTGTGCGCAGCCTGGGGCTGCCATGTCGACTTGGCAAGTGCACACACTTGCAAGTCCCTAAACCTTCCCTTTTCTACATGTAAGTCACCCCTAAGGTAGGCCCAAGGTACCCCTGTGGGCAGGGTGCGTTGTATGCGAAAGGTAGGACATGCCCTGGTGTGTGTGGCATGTCCTGATAGTGAATTACAGCCTAGTTCGTTTTTCACTATTGCAAGGCTACCTGTTCCCCCTAGGCCAGAACGGGCAGATTTGATTATTACAGCTTATAATCCTAACTGACCCCGGGAACATGGTAGAAATTCGAGTTTAGTATGCCTGGACTCAGAATGATAAAATGCATCTTTTAGTGAAGTTGGTTTTAACATTCTGTGTTTGAAAATACCACTTTTAGAAAGTGGGTATTTTCTTGTCTAACCATCCAAGCCTGCCTCTGCGGGGTTGTGTATTCCTTGTCTGGAGTGTGAGTGACAGGGGCTGGGGGATGCCAGGAGACAGGGTGAGTCAGCACAGGGCTGAATAGCAAGATCTACATGTAGATGGGTGGGAGGAGTTGCACCTGGGCCCTGAATAGGACAGTGCCTTCCCTCCACAATGCTGGCTCCACCTCCTGTGGTGCGTCTGATGTCCCTGGCCTACTCACTGAAAGAAGGGACTGAGACTTGTCAACAAAGTGCTCCAGAACTGGTTTGGACTAGGCAAAGGCCTCTCTGCCTTCAGAGAACAAAGGAATTTGGGATATAAATATTGGGGCCCTGACCCCATGAATTTAGATCTCGCTGGAATCAAGGAACCTGCCAAGACGAAGAGCTGGAAGAGCTGCCAGGAGGAGTACTGCCCCTTTGCTGTGTTGTTGCTTTGTTGGGTTGGCCTGCAGCTGCTGCTTCTGCCTTGGGCAGTGAAAGTTCTGAACTTTCTACAAACTTGTGCTGAGTATCTCCAAGGGCCTGGAACTGAGCTGGCCTCCTGTTAAGAAGTCTCAGGGACTACAAAGACTTCACAAGCCTCTGGGTACCGCTTCTGGAACGCTGTTTCAGTCGCCACAGAGGAAGGGAACTGCAACCGACTCCGTCAACCGAATCCATCCCTGGCCGGTGACCTGTTTGCACCGCAGACCGCATCGCCCCGCTTCGCATCGCAACCCTGGTCTCACCGTGGGCGGCGTCCGATGCCGCCAACACCGAGCCGCTGCTTGCACCGTGACCTGTGGGCACCGCAGTTCGCATCGCATCGCTTCACTGAACCAGCCGGACCCGACCGACGCGGACGCTGCAACTGGCTCAAGAGTTGTGACCGCATCGCATTTGGGGCACCGCTCGCACGTCTGCGACGCACCGCTCCGACTCGCACCGCTGTCCGACGCCAGCTCCCGCACTCCGGCTTGGTCGCCTGCATCGCAACCTGTCAGCACCGCATCGAGCATCGTCTCACCCTGCATCGCACGCCTTGGACTCACCGATTGTCTGCACGACGCTCATCGAGCCGCTGCCTGCACCGCATCGAGGGACACCGCACCTTGCATCGCTCCGTCTTGCACCGCAACCTCGGCGAACGCCGACCAGCTCGTACACTCCGTACCAGCCACAACGAGAAAGGTACTGTGACCGAGTCTGTTCACGACTCTGCTGGCCCGTATCGACGCGGTCAGCTGGAACTGTTAGACTCTGTGGTTTTCAGCATCGCGGTAGGCTCGGACGGAGCTACCGACTCGTACGAACTTTGTTTTTGAACTATTCCTGCAAAGAAGAAGTTACCTTATCAAGCATTCATTTTTAAAGTATAGTATTGTGGATTTTTGTCATAATTGGTCTTGTCTGAAGTATATAAAAATATTGGCTATTTTCTAAACTGGTGTGGTGTCCGTTTGTAGTGCTTACACGGTATTACTGTTGGTTATGTGCAAATGCTTTACACACTGCCTCTGAATTAAGCCTGACTGCTCGTGCCAAGCTACCACGAGGGTGAGCAGGGGTTACTTCACGAGTGTAACACCCTTACCCTGACTAGGAAGAAGGGTCCCTACTTGGACAAAGGTGCGAGCCCTTGCCAACTAGAGATCCCATTTCTAACAGGACATGAACATAATTGTCTTCACACACTATCTTGATTGGGAATTAAAAATCGCAATAACCACACGCTATCTTTGTGAGGACTTGAACATCACTATATTCACACACTTTCTCTGTGGGAACTTGAACAGTACTATAATCATGCACTATCTCTGTGGGGATATAGACATTACTATAATCATACACTATCTTTGTGGGGACTTGAACATCACTATAATCACACACTATCTCTGTGGGAACTTGAACAGTACTATAATCACGCACTATCTCTGTGGGGACGTAGACATTACTATAGTCACACACTATATCTGTGGGGACTTGAACACCACTATAACCATGCACAATCTTTGTGGGGACCTGAACATTCCTATAATCAAATACAATTTATCTCTATGGGGATATGAACATCACTACAATCACACACTATCTTTGTAGAGACTTGAAAATCACGATAATCACATATTTTCTCTGTGGGAACTTGAACATCACTATAATCACACACTATCTCTGTGGGGACTTGAACACCACTATAACCATGCACTATCTTTGTGGGGACCTGAACATTCCTATAGCCAAAAACAATTTATCTCTTTGGGGATATGAACATCGCTAAAATCACACGCTATCTTTGTGGAGACTTGAAAATCACGATAATTACACTTTTTCTCTGTGGGAACTTGAACATCACTATAATCACACACTATCTTTGTGGAGACTTGAACATCACTATAATCACACACTATCTCTGTGGGGACTTAAACATTACTATAGTCACACACTATCTCTGTGGGGACTTGAACATCACTTTAATCACACACTATCTTTGTGTGGACCTGAATATTCCTAAAATCAAATACAATTTATGTGTGGGCTTGAACATCCTTATCATCAAATTCTAATTGTTTGGAGACTTGAACTTTGCCTTTATACACTATTTCAGTGGGGATTTGAACAATATTGTCTTTACACACTATCTCTGTGGGGAATTGAGCATCACAATAACCACACACTATCTCTGTGGGGACTTGAATATGCCTATAATCACACACAATCCATGTTTGGACATGAACATCATAATCTTCGCACACTTCTTGTGTGGATTGAACATTGTTTTTACACACTATTTCAGAGGGGACGTGAACACAATTGTCTTCACACACTATCTCTATTGGGAGTTAAAAGTCACAATAACCACACGCTATCCTTATGAGGTCTTGAACATCACTATAATCGCAAACCATCTTTATGGGGATATGAACATCACTACAATCATACACTATCTTTGTGGAGACTTGAAAATCACTATAATCACACACTTTCTCTGTGGGAACCTGAACATCACTATAATCACACACTATCTCTGTGGGGACTTGAAAATTACTATAATCACACACAATCTCTGTGGGGACTTAAACCTCACTATAATCACACACTCTCTCTGCGGGGACTAGAACATCACTATAACCATGCACTATCTTTGTGGGGACCTGAACATTCCTATAATCAAATACAATTTATGTGTGGGCTTGAACAACCTTTTCCTCACATTCTACTTGTTTGGAGACTTGAAATTTGCCTTTATACACTATTTCAGTGGGAACTTGAACAAGATTATCTTTACACACTATCTAAGTGGGGACTTGCGGGTCACAACACCCACACACTGCCTCTGGAGGGAACTTGAACCTTTATGTGGGGCCACTCCTATATTCACACACAACCTCAGTTTGGACTTGATCATCATCATCATATTTACACACTGTCTGTGTGGATATTTGAACATTGTCTTCACACACTATTAAATTTGGTACTTGCAGAAGATTACCTTCACACACTACCTGTGTGGGGACTTAAACATCACAATAATAAAACCATATCTTTGTGGGTACTTGAACCAGTTTAATTTCATCTCTGTGAGGGCTATAATCATGAACTATCTATGTGGAGGCTTTAACATCATTATATTCACACACTCTTTGTGTGTGGACTTGAGCAATGTCTTTATACACTATTTCAGTGAGGATTTCAATACAACCATCTTCACACAATATTTCTATAAGACATGAACATCATTTACTCACACAATATATTTGTGGGACATGGGCATGATGAGCACCATTTCTGTGAGGACTTGAACATTCCTATAATTATACACTATCTCTGTGGGGACTTGAGTATTATTATCTTCACACTTTACCTCTGTGGGTACTTTCGTCAATATTTTTGTAGACAGCATCTCAATAGAAAGTCCATGGTGATACTGTGATCACAAATCACCTCTATGTGCATCATATCACACCATCCCTTAGCAGACATTAACATTACATGCCATTTCTAGGAAGATGTGGCTAATAGCTAGTTTGATAAAAATGTAAGTAACCAAACAAACTCTTGGTTCCAATTGACCACTGCTTTATTACATCAATAATTTCTCTATGTAATGAAATGCAGGTTTAAGAGTAATTCTTCTGTAATTATGATATATATTTTCTGACACATTATTAGCATTATTCATTTTTTGTATACCCCTAGGAGATGTGCCGCACTACATATATGAATAGGTGATCGTGTTAATTTTGTATAATGCTGTTAAAATAAACATTTAGTCATGTGCTTTTGACTGTATTCAATCGCTAATGAAGTTTATTCAGTAGGTCCCCACAAGGATGGTAGCACATGTTCAAGTCCCCAGAAGGATGGTTCTGTGCGCACGATTAAATAACACTATATTTGCAAATTTGAAGCAGGATCCTATATTATGAATTTTTTCTTAACATTTTTCTGTTATTAGCATGTTTTAAAAACATTGGGATAGGGTAGTCCCCACAAGGCAGGTATCCACACATAGTCCCCACAAGGATGGTAACGTGTGTGTGTGTGTGTGTGTGTGTGTGTGTGTGTGTGTCCGTGTGTGTCCGTGTGTGTGTCCGTGTGTGTGTCCGTGTGTGTGTCCGTGTACGGCGAGTTTTCTTTGCAGCAAGCAGTATACCTATGATTAAGGGCGGAGGCCCGAAACGCGTCAGGGAACTGCGGACGCGGGCAGTCCAGGAATCTTCCCTGACCCGACAACGCCGCACTGAGAGTGCGCTTCGCTTTGGGAGCTTTGTGGAACGGTATATATATATATTTATATATATATATATATACACATTTAAAGGTATAACATTAGCTGTTGATTTAACTTCCACCCTAAGTCCCCCCTGCCCTCCGCCCCACTTTCTCTGTCTCCCCTCTGCTGGAAGCTTGCAGCTGGCCTCCTCCTGCGCTGCCTGAAAGAAGTAAATAAATTATTTTAATTAGTTTGGACTTTAAAGGCGTCCCGTGGAAAGGAAAGCATACCTTTAAATTTTGCTTTCCTTGATGACTTGACCTTTGTCCCCAAAACCGGGACATGCATTTAAACTTTAAAAAAAGAGTTGAGACGTCTGGGACAGTCCATTAAAAACCGAGACTATCTGGGGAAATCCGGGACCTCTGGTCACCCTACCGATGGCACTGCACCTGCTGCACTATTAGCTATGCTCTGCTGCAAAGCGTGGCTCAAGTCTTCGTCATACACTAGCAACAGCCAACAACAAGCATTTACAATGCAATAGGTCTCGCATTTGCGCAAGTTTAAGCTATTGGCATTGTAAATGACAATCCCTTTTATTTATGTTTTAAAAACGAAAACAAAAATAAAAGGCATTGTTATTTGCAATGTCAATAGCTGAAACTCGCGTAAATGCGAGACTTATTGCATTGCAAATGCTTGTTTCAAGTAGTTTGCATGTGTCTGACCAGGCATGGATGGACAGTAGGAGGACACTGCTTCTGCAAAACACTCTGTGAATGTGCTCTAGAGGTTTAGAATTATTTCCCTGCCAATCTTCACTAACACTGGGAGGTATACATAAGAGAAAGCAACAGTGGTGGGAAACTCATTGCTTTATTATATATAAGTGGGCGGGTTAGAGTTCTCCTGATCTCCCCTTCCCCCTGACTTGCCTAGGACGACGGGGACTAATCACAGTCTCCTGTCTCACCCAAGGGAAGGGGCAGTTAACCTACTCCCTCCTTGGCCTTCGCTAAAGGCTGGAGAGAAGAGGATGGTGCCCATGTCCTCCCGCTTTGCCCAAGGGCAAGAGTACATTTTAAAGTTGCACCAGGGCACCAAAAGATTGCTCAAAGTTGAGGGGGGTGGGGGGGGGGGAATAACACTCCTTCCTTCGCCTTGCTAGAGGGCAATGCAAAGGCCCCCTCACCATGCCCAATGACTAGGAGGAACGCCAAGTAAACAAATTGCATGCGACCACCAGCTCTTCTGTTTCTTACATACAGTAAGAATGTAAAAGAAAGTTAAAAGTATAGTATTGCTGTATTCTTTTTTCACTATCGTGTTTAACCGTTGTTGGGGTCTGCATATAATTCTTTTTGGACAATATTCATTGCAGTCAGTGACAGGCATATTTGACAAATATGGAATTATGTCTTTTTTTTTTTTAATTATCAGGCCTTGGGTGGGAAAACCGTTCAAAGATAAGCATCACTATTTAGTCAAAAACTATGTATTTACATTTTAATAATGTTGATCATCCTTATTCTTTTTCCTATCCTAACCTGTTTTATTTAGTCTTGCTAAAAGACAATTCGTTCTTTACTATGGGCATTGTTCTTCCTGTTGAATTCAAACATACTATTTTGCTCTACTACTTTCTCCTGTTTTCATCATTCATGTTTCTTGTCTGTCATCTAGAACATCTACTTCATTTGTTTGAACAGCAATGTCTCAGACCACAGGTTGATTACAATTAAGTACTTTCTAGCATTTACAGAGCTGGACTGTTTGCAGATATGTTTAAAGTTGTACTATTTGATTCTGTGTTTCCTATTTTTTATTATATGTATTAATAATTTGTGGTTTTTGTAAACACGTTTGTAAGTCTTTCTAGGTTTTCCCACATTTTACGAGAGTCCATTTTCAGTTTCCGTTATATTCTCTATCTTTATGGTAATCTGTTCTTTTAACTTTATTACTTATTGAATTCAATTTTTTTGTCTATAACCATCATTTTTATTAAAAACGCTTTTCTTTTTCCCAAAGTGTTTATTATTTTCTGTACCTTAGTTATGTTTTTGTTACATTGTAGTTGCATGTACTTCCTTTGTCATTGTATTCAAAACAATCTACTTGTTGTTATTTATAGTGTAGGGGCATATCATGGGTGGCATTGCTTTACAATTGTTTTCTCTAGTATAGTTAAGAGATTAGTCAGTAATGATAAAAATCTCTGCGTGTAACATTCCTGCAGGTAGAACACGTATACCATTAGGATGGCAAGCCAAAGGTGTCCCTTATGGAAATGCGTTCTCTGTCTAAGACTTAAATAATAGCCATCAGGGATTAGTGGACATCTTCACAAGTCTTTAAGGCGTTCTTAACTTTTCCAATACAACAGCCCACATTGTGTCTATTTGCAGAGGCACATTTTGGTTATGCTGCACACACTAATGCTAACTGGTAAATGTACCACAAGGAGTTTGTGTGTGATTCTGAATTAGCAATTGAGACTTTATTTCATTTCAAAGAGTGTGTTCATGGTAACATTGGTTTAACAATTCCCACCCTATTCCCTTGTGATGGAACTCAGTAAGTTTAGGATTTGTCTTCATCTTTGAAGTAGTCATTTGCTTCTGCTAACTTTCTCTATTTCTATCCTCCAACTTTTTTCCTTCTTCAAATATGCAATTTTTTTTATCCTCCAGCTATTTTTCTTCATGCAATAATGCAAAAGATTGAAAGGATAGAGATATATGCCTCAATGTACAGCTGCAATATTAGTACACATGACAGTATGGTCCTATATCCTACCAGATGGAGCGAGACGGAACTCAGTCCACTTCAGAGAAAGAGGAAGTTCCCCAAGAATGAAATATGTGAACTTTGTTGTTTACTACTATGGTGAAAGACATTGTCTGCTTTCACACACCCTCAATGAAATAGAGAAGGTAGCCATGTGGTAATTTATCTCTGACAGAGTGAATGTTTTTGGGGGTATGTGTGCATCCTAGGGGACAGCAAGAAAATATGACTGGATAAGCATAGGTGGGTAAAGTATAAGTTTTCAAGGATACGCATAACAGCTGTAAACTCTTATGCTGAACCCGGATTACATCTCTGTCTCTCCCCTGACGACCAGTATATTCTCTCCACCGTTCATCCCCACAAGCTGCATGACCTGCCTGTTCAAGAGGGAAACATCGTCAAGTCAGGTCAGGTAAGCTGAACACATTCTTACACATAGCAATACATCAGACTAACTACTAATATCACTGTGTCCACACACGTCACCTGTGGCACAACCCTTGTCCCTGTCCCTTTTTCAGAACACATAACCAGACAAAAACAAGACATGCACTTGATGGCCTTTGTCTCTTTTCCTCTTCCCAAACCCCATGTGTGCACAGTTGCAAGGGACAATCGTAGCAAACCCACATATGGTAGGAGCCTAACCAGGACTGGCATAACATTTCACACTGGCCAATCAGATTACATAGATGACAGAGCCTGGTAAGTTCACAACTACATGAGCAAGGAAATATTGCTCATTTCAGAGTTTTCACTAAGTGAAACTCACAGACGATCTCAAAGTTGCTATTGTATCTCTACTTCCCTCAGCCGCTGCTGGGGGAAATTGACTCCGAACAACAGCGGGATGGATTTGAATACAGTCTCTTGGAGTGATGACTCCGGATTTTGTTACACTTATTTACCAAGTTCTATGTAGGCAAATGTACACTGCATAGATTCTGAAAAAGCAACAAAAATAGGAAGACAGAAAGGAGGACGTATGGAACAATGCTTTACTCAACCACCACTTGTAACACACTTTTACCTAAAGACTGTTTATCTGGCACATAGGTGTAGATTTTCAAGAAGTAGGTGATAATCCTCACACGACATATGGAGTGAAATTAACAAACCATGGGGAAGGGGACAATAAAATTGTAATTTGTAAGTGAACATTTAACAATTGCTCATAACTATGTAATTGAGATGTGTTCATATATGCTGTGGGTTAATAAGGCTATGTGTGGGTATTACACCATGGTGTGGTTCAAAATGGTTTTCCAGGATATTAAATGTGGACAGTGACATGGTCCAACTTTCATCATAGACTGAACCCTTCCCCTGCCGGAACTGCAACCGCACCTTCAGCCACGCCAACACACCAGCTCCTCTCGCCGCCCAGCCTACCAACAGCACACCTGTCCGGCTCAACTGCATTCTCCTCAACTTGCGGTCCCTCCACAAACACGCCACAGAAATCTGGGACCTCCTTGACGCCACCTCTCCTGACATTGCTTTTTTCACGGAAACCTGGACCAAACCCTGCTCTGGACATTGCCATCCCCAGCGGCTACATAATCACCAACAAGGACCGCCCAGACCACTCTGGAAGAGGCATCGCCATCCTCCACAAAAGTACACTCCGACTGACCACGCACTCCAATGACCCAATGACGACCATGGAACACTTCCACTTTCAGATCTGGACCAAACCCAATGGCACCCTCATCTACAGGCCCCCCTGGCCCCCGACCCCCCTTCACCGACTCCATCGTAGACCTCATTGCACCCCAGGCTCTCGCATCCACCGACTACATCCTACTCGGAGACCTCAACTTCCACGAGGACAACCCCAGTGACCAGAACACCGCCTCCCTTCTGGAGAACCTCGACAACATCAGACTCAAGCAGCTAGTCACTGCACTGACCCACACAGCCGGACACATGCTTGAGCCGGTTTTTTCCGCACATCAGCTGCAGCACACCCCCGAACTCTCCTGGAACGACCATCAATGCATGCATCTCGCCTTCACCACGCCCACCGTACACCACCATCATCATCGTCCCTCGTCTGGATCAGGGCCACGGAAGAACTTCTCGTCAACTCCCTCAGCACAACCACTCCGCCAACGGACGCAAACATTGCAGCATGCAACCTCCACTGATGGATCTCCAACTGCGCCGACACCCTGGCACCCCTCAAGAAAAGACCAGGCAAGCAACACTCCAAGAAGGCCAGCTGGTTCACTCCCGCCCACCACGAGTCCAGATGCACCTGCAGACGACTCGAGAAGAGATGGAGGAACAACAAAACCTCGGAAACACACGCAACCTTCAAATCCGCCATCAACGCACAGCACCTCCTCCTGAAAACCACAAAGAAAACAGCCCTCCAAGTAAGAATTAACGCCAATGCACACAACAGCAAAGAACTCTTCGCCAACGTCAAGGAGTTCGCCAGGCCAAACAGCGAGACCACAGATGTTCCCCCCCCTCCCAAGACCTCTGCAACAAACTCTGCACCTTCTTCACCACATGATCCGGAAGATCTACGACAGCTTCCACACCCTAGGCCCAGCCACTATCTACGCCACCATCGCACACAACCAAGCTGCACCCCAACAGACTGTGCTCTGCTGGACCCCGCTCACAACCGAGGACACGTTCAAGACCATGAAGAGCATCCACTCTGGAGCCCCAACAGATCCCTGCCCATACCACGTCTTCCACAGTTCAGCCATCGTCATCACCTCCCAGCTTCGCCGCACCATCAACTGCTCCATCGAAACCGCCACCTTCCCAGACGACTGGAAACAAGCCGAGATCAACCCCCTTCTGAAGAAGCTGTCCTCTGACCCAACAGACATCAAGAACTTCAGACCCTTCTCCCTCCTCCCCTTCCCAGCAAGGTCATCAAGAAGGCCATCAACTCCCAACTGTCCGAGTTATGACATCCGCTCCCCCCTCGACCGGGGCAAGACCACAGCCCTCATTCTACTAGACCTCTCGGCCGCCTTCGACACTGTCTCCCACCGCACCCTAATCACTAGACTCCATGATGCCGGCATCCGTGATGAGGCTCTGGACTGTATCCACTCCTTCCTCACCAGCCGGACCCAGTGAGTTAGACTATCACTGTTCCTCTCAGAACACACAGAGATCATCTGTGGAGTGCCCCAGGGTTCTTACCTGAGCCCCACCCTATTCAACGTCTATATGACCCCCCTCGCAGCCATCATCAGAAGCCCCGGACTCAACATCGTCTCATAGGCCGACGGCACCCAGCTTATCCTCTCCCTCACCAATGAACACACAACCGCCAGAACCAACTTCCACAGTGGAATGAAAGCCTTTGCTAACTGGATGAGAGACGGCTGCCTCCAGCTCAACTCGGACAAGACCGAAGTACTCATCCTGGGACCCACCCCTTCAGCTTGGGACAACTCCTGATGGCCAGCCGCTCTGGCATCTCCCCCCACCCCACGGACCACGCATGCAACCTCGGCATCATACTGGACTAATCGCTCACCATGAACCACCAAATCAGCGCAGTTACCTCAGCCTGCTTCCACACCCTCCGCCTGCTTCGAAAGACATTCAGATGGAGCCCCACAGAATCCAGAAAGGTGGTCACCCACGCACTCATCACTAGAAGACTCGACTACAGCAACGCACTCTACGCCGGCCTCACCCAGAATCAGCTCAAGAAATTACAGAACGTCCAAAACGCCATAGCCAGACTGGTACTCAACATCCACCTCCGCAGCCACATCGCGCAATACCTCCGACAACTCCACTGGCTCCCAGTCGACAAGAGAATCACTTTCAAGCTCCTCAGTCATGCCTACAAAGCTCTACATGACGAAGGACCAGCATACCTGAACCACCGCCTCACATTCCACGTACCCGCCAGACAACTCTGATCCTCCCAACTCGCCCTTGCCTCTGTCCCCAGGATCCACAAGACCTGAACCGAAGGAAGGTCGTTCTCCAACTTCGCCGCCAAGACCTGGAACACCCTCCACGTCAGGCAATCCGCGTTGCTGACACAATTCTTTCCTTTTTAATATATATGTTCTCCCTTTAGCCGACATTGCTGAGAAGTCGGGTCTGACTATTTTTTCCTATGCCGACGATACCCAGATTGTCTTCTCCCTTTCTGCTGCCCAGCATCAAGATCCTTCTCTGCTGCAGCTTGGTTTGAGGAATGTTTCCTCGTGGCTAACCAGTAACGCTCTGAAGCTAAATAGCACCAAAACCGAGGTGCTTATTCTGGGTAATAATCCATAGCTTTGGGGAATCAAACACTAGCCTGATAATCTGGGCCCTGTACCTGCCTCTGTCCCGATAGTCAAAAACCTGGATTTTATTATTGATAAAAAGCTCTCCCTTAAGCCTCGGGTTTCCAGGGTAGCGGCATCTTGCTTTGCTGCTCTTAGATGGATCAAAAATATCCTCTGGCTAATCCCACCGCCAGCTCAGAGAATGGTTCTGCAGGCTTTGGTGATATCCAGGCTGGACTACGGCAATGTGCTGTAGTTGGGCGCTGACAAAGCCTCAAAACATCGCTTACAGGTCATTCAAAATGCTGCTGCTCGTCTTCTTTTCCATCTGCCTGGATATGCTTCTGCGTCTCCTCTGCTCCACCAACTCCACTGGCTTGGAGTAAATAAGCGCATTGAGTTCAAGGCCCTCTGTTATATGTTTCGTGCCAAATGTGGCCTTGCCCCTTCTTATATTCAAAGTCTGGTTACACCTTATGTTCCGGCTCGACAGTTGAGATCTTCCAGCCTCGCACTGTTTTCAGTTCCCAGGTTTTGACTTGTCCGTACGAGGGGGCGTTCCTTTTCCTGTCTTGGCCCTAGGCTCTGGAATTCTCTTCCAATTGCCCTTAGGAACTGTCATTGCCTGCTATCCTTCCGTAAAAGCTTAAAGACGCTTCTGTTTAGTGACTCGCCTTGATCTCTGTGTTTCCTTTTTGCCTGCTATTTAATTTGGTTCTGCCTCTACATGCTGCAGCGCCGGGAGACCCTGCTGGGTAGCTGCGCGCTTTATAAGTGCAATAAATAAATAAATAATAATTCAGGAAGGACCTCAAGACCTGGCTCTTCGAATGATCCACCACCAGTCCGACCAGCAGCCCTCCTCCCCCGGGTGTGTGGCTGTGCTATACAAACCCTGATTGATTGATTGAACTCTGTCCTGCTCCTGTACCTTTGTGTGTAAAGCCCCATCACAAGGCGATGTTCTGCAGCATGCAGGAGGCAAGAATTATCTTACACCAGACTTAAGATGAATAACTTTGCCCCCTGCATCACCTGCAATACAGACAAGTAGAATGATTTCAGTTGGTACTAATGAATATTACTGATAGGAATGAGATCAGATTGTCATCATGGATCTTTTGGAAGGGAGGTATAATATATAATATTTTTTTGTAAAGCAATGCCCCAGCTGCCTAGCCTATCAATACGTTTGCAGTACTTACCGAACCGTCACATGTCTCTGTGATCTCCAGCATTTTTCCGATGTTAAGTCATTGACTGGAGCTATCACGTGCTGAACCAGGATACAGGGGCAAGATGTGAACAAGGTAGTCCCTTGCATCGCAGACATCTTGCGTGTTAGAGCACTAGCAGTGTTTGTGACAATAGTGTTCCCTGTGTCATGATTTATGCAATCAGTGGCACTCAGCACATGGGAGAAATGGGCAATGGCACAGATGTGCCTTGACACACATGGTTTGTTTTGCAGTGACTGTGGCAGGGTGGCCAGTGATGCATGCCAACTTGTAGTTCAGGTGCTGTGTTTGGTTTACATGTGAGATGCTAAATGTGGCCCCACTAGTCCGCCTTAATGATCTAATGGCAGAAAGTATTCAGTACTAAAATTTGAGCCAGTGGTTGGCGGTGGCGCCCACGAGCACTTATTTGTGGCGACCTGCACTTACTTTTCCCCATCATTTACTTAGAGCAAGAGAAGAAAAACACAACGGGGGAAGGGGGAAGAGAAAGAAGGAAAATAGCCTTAAAAGAAGAAAGCAGGGAACCTGCAAGGGTGAGACAAAGGGGAAGAGAGTTCCTGGCTGGGGATTATAATTATATGGGGTTGATTCATGACTGCACAGCCTTGGTATTCGGCGCGCCGCCATTTAATTGTGCCAGCCGGGGCTTCTGAGCAGAGGCTTGCGCACCAGCACTCATTCTTTTACAAATTAGCTCTGCCAGGGATGTCAAGTGAGCAGGCTGTTTATTAAGCGAGCACCTACTAGTATATCCAGGATCACAGCTGGAGTAAAGTGGTATCTTTCTACTGCCTCCTCTTCTTAAGACTTACCAAAGAGAGTGATCACCTGCTTCTGTATTTGATCTCTCTCCTCCCGGCCAGAGTGAGCGATTTAGTTGTTTGTCTGATGAGGCCTAGATAGTAATGGGTGTAATGCTTGTCTAGTCATTGCCGCTATCATTAACGTTTGTCTTTTACACAAAATGTGACTTTAGAAAGATTTTAGCACTGCGAATCAGATGAATTTTTATTTCTCTTCTTTCTGGTCGTTTTATGTCATGACTGTGCTCAGTTTGGGGTTTTGGTGCATTGCCTCCGAGTGGCTTAGTTTGGTATTTGACTAATTTCAAGACTCGGCTAAAGTTGATTTGAGCCTCGTTAACGTGTAGCACTGTTGATGAAGATGTAACTTTTTTTTTAATGTTTGTCTGATTTTTAGGTCTCGCAGACCTAGCGCTGGAGCGCGCATGCGCTCCTCGCTCTGCAAGGCTTATTGTAATCGATACACTTTCAGAAGGGGACTTGAAGCCCCGCCCATCATTCCTATTGGCTTGCGTCATAGTTCATGCTAAACGGTAGCTTTTCATTGTAAAGGAGGCTTCTTAGTCCCTCCTTGTTACCGCCCTGTCTCCTTTTGGCCCCGCCCACCCGGACTGGATCGTTTACTGGCGGAGTTACACGGTCTCATTTATAAGTTTGTAAGCACTCTTTTCTTTTCATTTTCAGCGCGGTCCGCTTCGGCTGCGCTTGTTGTGTTTTGTTGCTCAATACACATGTTTTCATGGATCAGAAGGGCGCCCACTCCTCCATCCAATGGCGGACATCCAGGTGAGCTCCTCCGCTGGAGTATCTCACTCACTGCCCCCACTGCTTCGTTGTGCCATCGCACCCGGGCAGACCAGATCGTACCGTGAGAAGGGGGCGCAGCCGGGGTTCGCAGTTTCAGGCAGTCTGCGGAGTTTACTTCAGTGTAGGAGTTGCCCTTGGCCCCGATGAAAGGGTCTCTCTTCATTTAATATGGCTTAATTTGAAGCTGGTCGCGCGCTTGGTGCCGTTAGTCGTGATGACTGGGGGGCGCGAGCCGCCGCCCGTGGCTGGAGGTCCTCGCGGGGCGGGCCCAGGAGCCTGAGTCCCTGCAGTGGGGACGGGGTTGTTAAGGGCTCCATGGGCAGTGGGGTACCGTTCATGGCGGTTGCGAGAGATGTCTTATAAGACTTAAGGAGGGGGCAAACGCAAGTTATACCCATACAACCCTCATTACTCTTCAAGTGCTCCTCCATCCCCAATGTTCAAATATAACACCCCGTCCATGTGATGGCGAGGGAGGGCCCTGGGCGGGTGGGAAGTGCTAGGAGGCGGTCGTGAGAGGTCCACGAGTCAGAGCCCCGGTGAGACAAAGAGGCTTCTGGTGAACTGTGGTGCACCGTGCCCCCCCACCTCTCCCGAGTGAACGGCAACTAGCCTAGGGAGTTGGAGCACATCAGGTATGTTAGCATACTAACTACCCAGTATCGTACAGCGCATATAGACTGGCACATACATGCAAAAACATTATCGGCGTAGTTGTCAAGGTATGAGCTCTAACGAGTGAGATGGCCCATTTATTTCAGGCGTCAGGATCGATTCAAACTTTTGTTCCTTTATGCGTCTTGCTGATATGTTATGTTGGTTCTCTGTTAAGTTGGGTCAATAGTGCTGTCCGGTGCTTCCCATGCAAGCCACGGCCGGGCCGAAGTGCAGCCCAGGCGTTCACAGATTAACTTTATATACTTTCATTGTAGGACGAAGCAAAACTTTCGGTAAAATTCATTTGTGTTGTTTAATACATCTGTTGTTCTAGGGACTTTAAATACACCACCCTTATTTTAGGGTAAACACATTGGCGGAAGTTTGTTCCGGGAGTGAGCCGTCCAAAATGTAAACAAAAAACAATACCGCTGCCACAGTAACAATCACAAAACGAATATTGAATTTGTAATACGGAGGACCAACATTCTAGGGCCCCGTCAACTTTAACTACAAACAAAATGCGATACCTATTGCATTTCCAACTTTTTCAGCTCGGAGTAAACATCTGCTTGATATCAATTCTGGCCCCAATACTCATTGTCGTTTCTTAGTAGCGTGTCTAGTTTCCAGCACTTCAGTACCCCCTGCTGCAGCACTCACCCCCGTCCCACATCCCTGCCTTCCTTTGTCCTGGGGTCGTCAGTTCCTCGCTATACTATCACTGCAAATCAAAGTTGTTTTTCTCCAGTGTAGGCTGCAGTGCCCGGCGCTGGCCACCGGAGGGCGCTGCAACTTGTTTAATGCAGCGTGGAGAACAATGGGCTCCTTCTGCAGGATCCGGGGGGAGGGGGAGAAGAGTCAGAGGAGTGGGGGTGGGGAGGGGGGAAGAAGAGTCAGAGGAGTGGGGGTTGGGGGGTGATGGGGGTTGTTTGTCACTTCTTGAACTCTGTTTTGCATGGTGTGTATATTATCCGGACCCGGTGCCCAGCCTCCCCTTGCTACATTCATGCACACGGCTTCCTTGGCGTGGGGAGGGGGCAAAGTTAAACGCCCCTTAGCCCGTTTTGGGTTATTTTCGTAGTTGCAACCGCGTCTCTGCTCGTTTCCTGGGCTCCCCGCGGATCGCATAATGTTAGAACAGATATTTTTAAAATGTTGTTTTAATCTATCGATGGGTTCATATTTAATCAGCCGCCGATCGCCGCCCCAGGACTTTAGGCGACAGTCTTTTCTTTGTTGGCCATTTGACAGCAACTAAAACCTTTAGACGTTTGCGGCATCTTTATTTTTTGTGACTATTTACTGTGTACTATAGCAAAGTGCAATAAACGGATAAACACGAAACGTCAGGATTTCAGTTTCCCCTCATCTGGACCTGCATTCATTTCTATTCTGTTTTCATGTTCCTGTGGTGACGCTGCAAGGGGTTCTTTAAACCCTTTCTTTACACGTGCTCGCTCAAAGTGGACATTTTGGATACCAGTAGCCTCTTTGGGAGAGCTCTGAGGGACCCCCACAAAGACTTTATCATGACATTTTACCAGCTCAGTGGTACTCCTTTTATTTACTGGGAAAGAAGAAAGGCAGAGTAAATTGTCAGGATTGTGCCCTGTGTTCTTCAAATTACAAACACACCTCTGTAGCAGGCACACAAACCCACTGGGCGATCGTGGTGGTTGTTCCCCTGTAACAGACGACGTTTCCCAAGTAGGCCAAGTTTTAAACGTTGTACTTTGGGAAGAGCTTGACAGCGAAGGGTTAATCGTCATGGTCTTTCATTTCAAATGTTTGTATGTGATAAAAGACATCGTCATTTACAACGCCATTTACAACGCCAATAGCTCTACCTTAAGCAAATGCGAGACCTATTGCATTTCTAATGCTTGTTTTATTTGGGAGTGACACTTTTGTAAGGGTGTGCTTTTTTTCATGGCCCTCTGTGTGCCACTTATTTTGGAGGCGATATTTCCCATTTTTGGGTTACTCTCCTTGCTGCTGCCACATTTAGACACCAGTAGTAGGTTCACACGTGTTAATTAATCCGCCCACGAGGTACATTATTCCTTCATGGAGGCATTTGTGCGTAGATGTATGCCTGTGCTGTGGAACAAGATAACAAAAATGACAACGGGAACAATTTGGGCATTGATTACAGAAACGACTAGCAGCAAATGGTTCCAACTTGGTTAATGGGAGGGATGCCTTAAGAGTAAGGCACGCACAGTACTACCTAGAGAAAATGCGATAAAAGGAAAACACACGAGCGTTGATGTGAAGGTATAGTGCATTATCCAAATGGTTTATGTGAATCGGAACCATATTGGCATTCTCACGCCACTGACACTTCTCGAGAAAAAAGTAAGAGCACTTGGGTGACCAGAGATTACATTTTTCTTGCTTTTATAACTTTACTTCACAACTGGAAATATATTTTTTTTGTATCGACATTTTCATTAACCTTTTTTATAATGATAGATAATCTAAACCGAGTTTACTATCTTTTTGTCATGTGCCAATAGAGGGCAGCAGTACAGCATGATGGATAGGGCTTGGTATTTGCTCATTTTTGCTGGCAGAATAGCTCAATTGACAACAAACAGCCATGCGGCATAAAAATCTCCACTGTTCTTTAAAGAAAAATAATAGCTATGAGATTTGTTTGAATTAACACATACACCCCCTCAAAGTACACCCTACTTCAATTACACCTACCTTTAAGTACACAGCAAATCCAAATCGCAACAGCCCCGCTGTATCAAAGTGCATATGGTGCCCGAATAAAGATCAGTCAGGTTTTGGTGTGGGAATACTGGGTGGCCGGAATCACTGTTTGTGGGTGATATCCTTACACCCAAATCCATCAATTACCAGCTAACATGTCAACCCATTTTTACCCGGTCCGAACTTGGGTGAGTGGAAACTTCATTCAGGTAAAAGAAAACTGCTTGTTTTCTTCCTCCTTTCCTCTTGCTTCAAGCAGGAGGTAAACAGGATCCGAATCACTGTCTTTTTAGAAGCGGATTTTGCTTAGGGCTGTAAAGACCAGTGGAGGCTGTGGCCAGTCCAGGGGATGTTTAAAGTGGCTCAATGCTCTCCCCTTAGAATTGCAGGCATCAGGTGTGCCAAGAGTTATACTAATGCCAATAGGCCCTGTAAAAGATTTTATGGCTTGCATGTGTGAGTCCAGTGTTCCAACACCCAATAATTTTGAGTGTGACAACAGTGTGCCCGTTGTGATTCCCCCAGTTTGTAATTGGGCCCCTTCTGGTAAGTATCTAGACAAGACACTCATGTGTTTCAGATGATGCAAATAAAATGCCCTTTTCTGCAACCAGTGAAATCCGATACCCAGAAGTTCTGAATTCGCCGAGTGCGATAAACATCACCAACCACGAGTTTGCCCGTAAACAAAATGGGGCACAGTATGCAAATTTTGCGCCAAAAACAGCATTCCACCCCTAAATTTCGCCGTTTTTACATGCTAAAATTTCAATAGGGAATAATCCAGAGAATGCGGGGGGTGCAGTTTAAGGAGACTCGCGGGGAGAGATTAAGTGATTTGCCCAGAACCTCACGATGTTTGAGCCGACACCATACTCCAACCTGGTTCCTCAGCTTTAAAGTCGGCCGCTCTAGCCTACAAAAGTAAGTTAGGCTTAGCTGAGGAACCAGGTTGGAGTCTGGTGTAAAATCACTTAGTCTCTCCCCGTGGCCCGTGCCTAAAAATGAATTTGTCAGTCTGCATGGTGCTTATAAAAAGCGCTATGATCTGCAATACTCAATTGCGTGTTGTTGAACACTTACCTTAAAAGTGAAACTGTCGCCAACGTCGCCAAGCCGAAAATGGTTTCCTAGGTGACGGTGTAGGTCGTAGATGCCACGGAAAAGCAAGGCAGGTCAGGCAGCAGGCGAAGCCAGGCAGGAAGGGAAGTCTCCAGCAGGTCAGGCAGCAGGCGAGGCCAGGAAGGGAGGGCGAGCCGCGTCGATATCTGGATCCGGTCACATCTAAAAAGGGAAGGAGCCAGAGCAAGAAAAGCCCGAAAAATAAAGGGCATGGAGCACGAGGGCGGGACTGCTGAGTTGCAGATACACCCATCCAGTGACGTCTGCTATGACCACTGATTGGTCGCAGATCGTCTCTGTTCTACTGGTAGGTCCGAGTCCCCGGCAAGGTTAAGAAGGGGTGGGGGCAGGTTCAGAGCAAGAGCTGCGATAGGCCGTAGTGCTAAATATAGGCGGGCAAGTTACCTAACACCTAGGTGCAGGGCGTGGTGATCGGCAGTCCGAGGCAATCACCCAGAAATGCGTGGTTTGGTCAGTGCGCGCTGTGCGCGCTTTATCGCATTTTGAAGGAGCAGCGCAGGGTGGACGGCGTTTTGATAAGCAGGGGGGACGTCGTCCACCCTGGAAAATAAGTGGGGGGACGCCGTCCACCCGCGTGGTACCCCGACTCGTGCCCTGGATAAATTCATGGTCTGCAAGGATTCATAGATGTGATGTTGAAGGGTACAAAGGATTCCCGAAATGCATTGGGCAGTATAAAAAAAGTGTAATAAGAATTTGGATGCCTGTGAGAGGCTATATATGTTGAGCGCTTGTGGTTGTAACTTTTAGGAACGACCAATAACTATAAAGAATTACATATGTACCTCTGTGAATTACTATTTATGATACCTGACATTTTTTCTACAGCTGTTCTACTCTTCTTGCTCATAATTGGCTTTATGTTTATCAAATTTCCAGTTCTTTGCCTCTCCTGCATTATTGCTAAATGAATGCCAACACAAGTCTTGATATTACCCCCTTTTCAATGAAGGCATTTAACGCTCAACGGACCTTGTTAATCTTATAAGCAGCCCCGCCTGGCAACTTCTGCAATTGCTATTTGTTGTCATGCTCTACTGGTTACTTTAAAAGGCAATATAACAAAACAAATATTAGGGGCAGTTAAACGAGTTGGTGCTATAATGACAAAGGATACAATGCAGACTTGTTCATGGTGCAAATATCCGATTATTGGACTTCTAAGTAAAATCTTGCTGGTTCCTGCCTGGCTACTGACAATATGAGGTTTGAATTAAGAGCCATAGAAGAGTTTTTCTGATGGATACTTCCAACTGCAGATTCCTCACCAGACTGGATCTGGAGATTTTTCTCGGTAATTCCATTGCGTGCCAGTAGGTGGAGTCATGCGGCTCTGCATCAGGCTCGTCCTGCTCTGGAAGAGACACTGGGGCCACATAAAACTGCTACCTCAGTGCGTTCACATCAGTTCCTTACTTTTCACGCCTTCTGACGTGAATCCGGAGCTTGCCTTTGGTTTCTTTCACTTTACAAAATATTTTTTCCAAAACAAAATCTTTCTCAGTGTTCAAGAGACGTCGCCTCCCAAAACAGCAGGTTTTAATCCTTGAACAGATGCAGGTGACGAACCCCCATGAGGTCTGTCTCTGGTCTGGGCTCTTTGCATTACTCGTAATCATGTGGTGACTGTGCTCAGATAAATCCAAAGGCCATCCGGACCGAGAGGCTATGCTCTATGTTGCTGAGCTTTGCAGGAAAGCTTGCAAGGCATGGTTCTTATCGAAGTAGAGGGCTTGGACTAGTGGCGAAACTCGAAACAATGGGCCTCCCTGCAGAATGTGATGAGGGACCCAGCGTCTCCCAGATCGCACAGAGATTCATTGGTTTTGGGCTCAGAGGGGCCCCCTGAACTGTTGGACCCCCCTTCGCTGCAAGGGCCAGCTTGAGAAAGCAGAGTGGCTTTCCCAAGTGTTTAATTATGTCTCATTCCATGCCATTGCACGCATTTCTGCAAGGCATTCAATGGCATGGCTTAGAGGGTGAGGGTTCCTCTTCAAAACAAGAAACTCTGGGGTCCCCACGCACTGCAGGGGATTCAAGGGGGGGGTACCGTTACACCCCTGGCTTGGACATGTTCTCATTCCTGAGGCCATTCCTGGAGATGATGTTGTCCCACTCCAAATCTACAGCAAGTCATAATCAAAGAAAAAACATAAGCTGTTGTAGTGTGACTCCCTTTCTTCCTGCCACTCTCATCAACAGAGTTCACATGGACATCAGGGTGCCTCTCAGTCTCAATCTGTGACCACAGAAGTGATTCCCAAATTAGTTCTGATTCAACCTGAGTTCCTGGTTTATTGGAGATGCCGCAGCAGATCCAGACCATCAAAGAAGCAGTGTTGTGGATTTTTGGTATCCTACTGGATCCTTCTGGTAAGCCTTTAGCCCTGTGGATGTGAGGAGGCCTCCAATTGGGTTACCATCAGTGGATCCGTCCCTGATGTCAGTTGTTCCTCTTGACCTCAATCAGGGGTCCCCCCCTGACCTTTAGGCCAATTTGTCATACTGCGCCGAGACATGCGCCACGCCCTCGTGCATCGACACCGCTGGACGAAGAGCCTGTAGTCCTATCAGTCTCAGAAGTGAATCCCATGCAATGTCAGCAGAAGTTGTGCCTATCTCGACCCTAACCGCAATCAGACTCAGAAGGAACACTTCCATTAGCTCAACATTTCTCAGACTCCGAGCCACACGATGATGAGGACTACACTATATCTATACGTTGAGGAGAATTTATTTTATAACCTCCATGAATCCAGAAGCCTGGACACTTTTCCTGACAATGGCCTCAACTGTCCTCCTGGTACCTCCATGGAGGAATGATTATCCTTTACAATGGTCTTCAGGAGGATGACAGAAGTCCTTGATATCCAGCTACCTTAGTGGAGGTAAAATCCATGTCCTAACAGGTTCTGCAGCCAGGGTAGACCTCTTCATCTTCAACTGAGTCCTCACGGACATGATGTCCAAGCATCATTAATGGACATGCCATTTGATGGCCTTTGTCTCTTTGAGGACAAGACAGACATGGCCTTGGAGCACTTCAAGGGGAGTAAAGCTATGGTACACTCTCTTGGCCTTGCACCACACGTACCACAGTTTCTCCTACAATATCGCCCCTTTCTATGCTTCATAAGAGGCATCCAGCAGAGGCAACCTTAAAATCTGCCTTTTACAGTAGAGGTCAGGGCTCTGACTGGAGCATCACTCTACCAAGTCACTCCACTGGTACTTGCCACTTCATCTGCAAAACACCTTTAATTTACCCTCAGTGGCGCACTGCTATCATGCTGGAAGCCGGATATGTTATTACCGCCAGAGGCAATCCAGCACCTACACAACATCGGCTTTCGGAAGACCACTTGTCCGCCCTGTGGATAGAAGTCCAGGCTGTCACTTACAATGGAGCCCTAGAGCGGGTGCCGTCATCAGAGGTCAGGGCTGGCTGCTACTCCCTGTTACTTTCTGTTGCAGAAGAACGTAAGACTTTGTCCTCTTTTAGACCTTCGCCTTCTGGACCACTTCCTCAAAAAGGACAAGTTAAAGATGCTCATTCGGGCCCAAGTCGTTTCTGCCCTGGATCTAAGTGGCTGGATGGTGGCATTGGATTTGCATGATGCAATTATTTACATTCCCGTCCTGCAATGGCACAGGCTCTACCTGTGGTTTAAGATGGACCTTCAGTTCTTGGTGCTCTCCTTCGGATTCAGCAGTGCACCTTTGTTGCGAATGTAATTGATGGTGGTGGTAGCTGACAACTTCTGAGGTTGGGAATACCAGTATTCCCATACCTCAACCACTGGCTTTTGCATGTGGGCTCCCCTCAAACAGTCGTCAATCACCTCTAGACAACAGTCAACCTGTTCGCATCACTCGGATTCTTTATCACTGTACCAAAGTCACACCTGACTCCTTCGCAGAGGTTCCCCTTCATCGGACCCATCCTGGATATGGTGCTATTCCAAGCTTTCCCTTTGTATCAGTGAGTCCAGAATATTCGGTCTGTAATCCCGATGTTTTAATCTTTGACCTGGGTCACAGTGAGAGCAGCTCTAAGGCTTCTTGGCCTCTTGGTATCCTGCATCCTGCTAGAATACCATGCCAGATGATACATGCGGGCTCTGCAGTGGGGCCTGAAGTTTCAATGGGCTCAGCACCAAAAGAACCTCTCAGATTCCAACCAGCTGTTGGAGGAGACTGCAAAAGATTTGCAGTAGTGGCTGCTGGACCGCAGTTGGACAGGTGGCAGACCCCTCTCTTTGCTCCACCTAGAACTAATGGTCGTGACTGATGCATTGTTGCTGGGTTGGGGAGGTCATCTTGGAGGGCTGGAGATCCGATGTCTCTGGCGGAGACCCGCTTCAATATTATTATGTTGAAGTCCCTGGTGACTCGCTTGGCACTAAAAGCTTGCCTCCCATCCATAAAGGAGTATTGGGTGCAGGTCCTCATGGTCAAACCCATCGCCATGTGGTACTCCATCAAGCAGAGTGGAGTGGGGTTGTGGGTCCTGTTGCAGGAGACTCTGCAGTTGTTGAATTGGTTGAGTCATCAGGTCATCTCCCTGGTAGTACAACACCTGGCAGGTTCTATTAACACCAGAGCGAACAACCTCAACCAGCGTTGTCTTATGGATCTGTAATGGTTACTACACTCAGAGGTGTTGCACAGCATCTTCCAGCAATGGGGAGAACCCTGGCTCAATCTTTTTGCACGGGTGAGAACGTGCAGTGTCCAAATGTTTGCGTGTTGGAGATTCCAAGGCTAATCTCCCTCTTTTCAGTTGGACTGAAGCTTGCCACTCATGTAAGCCTTCCCACTTCTACCTTTACTGTCCAAAGTTCTGAAGAAGATCAGGAACGACTGGGCCCAAGTCATCCTAGTGGCTCCAGATTGGGCCAGGAGAGTGTGGTACCTGAAATTTCTGGACATGAGCATCTGCCCTCTGATCCGGCCACCTCTTCATGAGGACCTTCTGTAACAGATGCACTGCATGGTCCTGCACCAGAGCCTACGCAACTTACATCTCCATGCTTGGGGACTGAGCGGCAACAGTTGATTACTTTTGATTTAACAGGTAGCAAACACCATTCTAAACGTTGTTCTAGCAGCTAAGCGTCCCTCCAACACAACAATCCGAGGGAGGCTAGGAGAAGTTTATTGTGTGGCGTTCCTCTAGGAATAACCAGCCTCTGCAAGCCCAGTTATCTGTCATCATTCTTTTCTCCTGATCATTAGCCCTTCAAGGCCTTGTTGTGGCCACAGTTAAAAGTTGTCAGCCTTATCAGCTTTTTTTTGGTTACCTGATCCTCCAGCTCTGTTTAAATCACCTTTTGCGTTTTCTAAAAGTGTTGACCCACATGTTTCTAACTTCCATGTTTCTCCATCTTTTGTGATGCCCCAGTGGGACCCGACTTTGGTTCTCGCATTTCTTATGCACACCCCATTCCAGCCAATGCTCAGGTGCCTTCTAAAGTTGCTCACTTTGTTGACAGTGTTCCTCATAGTGATCACAGCAGCTCATTGCTTGAGTGAGCTACAAGCACTCTCTGTCCAGCAACCATACACCCCCTTCTTAACACACAAGTTAGTGCTAAGGACTAAAGAACCATTCCTTCCGAAAGTTATCCCACTTTTTCACATTGAGCAGTGTGGCGCCCTGGGGTGTTCTTTGCCTCGCCTCATCCATCCAATGAGGAAGAAAAACTACTTCTCTTAGACCCCAAGAGAGTAATCATTTTCTACATTAATCGCACCAGGATCCATCGGGGGAATGACCAGCTCTTCGTTGGCTTCTCTGCGACAAAGAAGGGTAAAGCAGTGTAGAAACTTACCATCTGTAGATGGATTGTCCTTTGTAAAAAGATCTGCTACAGACTTGCCAAGAAACAGCCCCCCGGAAGGCCTACAGGCTCATTCCGCTATAGCAAAGGCTGCTACTGCAGCATTGGCGCGTAGAAAGTCTGTCTTGGACATCTGCCAGGCTGCGAAGTGGGACTCCGTTCACATGCTCACAAAGCACTATTATCTGCATATCCAGGACAGGTGGAAGGGGCACTTTGACTGTTCTGTCTTGCAGGGCTTCTTTGTCTGAGCCATTCCACAGACCCACCGCCTGGGGAGGTACTGCTTTAGTCTCTTTTCTAAAGGTGAGGAATCAATGGTTAGCAGTATCCATAAGAAGAAAAAGTTACTTCCCTTTGGTAGCTCTCTTGCTGGTGCATACTCTAACCACGGATTCCTCACCAACCTTTCCACCTTCCTGTTCTGTGAAATGGACTCTTTTGTGCTCCATTTTCAAAAGGTCCCATGCGGAGATCTGCACACTGTAAATCTGATTAGTGAGGGCTCTGCATCCAACAGCGCAGACAGTTATCAGAAAGAAACGGACATAAACATATGAAGGTGGTGGTTATATGTGGCCCTGACATCACTTCCACAGAGCCGTAGGACACCACCTACCAGTGCAGGAGGAACTGCTGAGACAGGTCTCCAGATGCAGAATGACGTCTGCGCGTATTCGCAAGGTGAGGAATCTGGAGTTAGCGTATCCACCGGAAACAGCAATACTGAACACAAGTAATTTTTTCTTTTATGCTGCACGCCAATTAGCTTCACAAACCTCACTTGCCAATAAATGCTAATTTCAATTGTTTGTACCCTTTCAAATTCACCATCCCTTATTGTTTTTTAGATCTCGCCTGCGACACTGCATGCACACTCTTGCAAGAGATATTTGCATACAAGAAGGGGCTTGCACCCCACCCATTGCTTAACATTTGTTGACTTCATTGCCAGTCTTATTTGCTGCTTTCCAATTGGCTAGCGGTTGCTGGCTACACTTGCTCTTCTTTCGGCTGGGGCATGGATCAAGTACTGATTCTTCAGCTTGATTGCTGTCCTTCCGCTGATCGGCCTCTGATTGAGGTACTACTTTACATTTTTTTCTTCTTCCCTTTCATCCTTGTTGAGCCTCTTGCCATTTGCACCTTTTATTTAATATGCCACACACACTTCAAAGAAGCCCTTTTTCCTTTGAAATAGATGTTTATTGTGACAGCAGATATTATCTGCTTCCAAATGTAATTTCACTGAGACAGAGATATGGGTGCAATTGCTTTCTTTATGTGATAGGATTTATTTCCAGATGTCATATTTTTTTCTTTTTCAGGCATGGGGACATTAACTGATTTGCTGAGAATCACAGGAGTGTTGTCCGAGACCTAACGAGCATCGGCAAAACCAGTAGATTGCACCTTTGAGACTGCTGGCTCTGCCTTTGCCTTTTGTTCATTCTGTACAGCATGGGCATTGCCGACTGTGGCAATGATTTGTAGCCATGCTGTATAGAAGCATGGCTGCTGTGCAGCACGGCTAAAACATAATTATAAAAAAGCACTATGATACATCCAGCGCTAATACACTGGTGCACTCACCTGGCTGCACCATAACTCTTTTTAGGTCTCGCAGACCTAGCGCTGGAGCGCGCATGCGCTCCTCGCTCTGCGAGGCTTATTGTCATAGGTACGCTTTGAGAAGGGGACTTGAAGCCCCGCCCATCTTTTTGATTCGCTGGCGTCATCCTCCATGCTAAACGCTGGCTTCCGATTGAAAAGGAGGCTTCTTAGTCCCTCCTTCTTACCGCCCTGTCTCCTTTTGGGACTGCCCATCCCGACTGGATCTTTTACTTGTGTCCTGACACGGTCTCCTTCATAAGTGTGCAAGCACTCTTTTATATTTATTTTCAGCGCGGTCCGCCTCGGCTGCGCTTGTTTATTTATTTTTCCACGCGGGGCAAAAGGGAGCGTTTCTCCTCACTAAAGCAGTGTGCTTTTATTTTCTGCTCGGTCCGCCTTGGCCGCGCTTGTTTATTTATTTAATTATTTTCGCGCAACGGTGCTCTGCGATTGGGGCGGGATTACAGGGCCTTGTTATCTTCTCCACCTCTGTAGTGCGGACTCCAGACTCTTGGCGCTTTGTGATGGCTGGGCTTCCAGCTCTAGTAGTCCTGCTGCTGCTTCCTGTTGGATGGACCCAGTTCCCTCGCCAGCGTGTGACCCCGGAATCTCTCCGGAGCGGTCGGTGCTGCCCTAGCCTCTTCCCGTCACTGACTCCAGACCCGACGGACAGCTGTGGGGCCTCAGTAGGCCGGGGGCGCTGTGCACCGCTGAAAATAGATTCCCGGCCGCACGTACCAGCACGTTGGTATCGATGACCGCGAGCTCTGGCCGACCCACTACTTCAATAGCTCCTGGGTGGACGGGGCGCAGCGGCAACGAACGGGTGCTGACAGGTAAGTGCCACCGAACTCAGAGTGGCAGGTCGGGACTGGCTCACTTAAATAAATGTTAACAAGCGTCCCAGGTTTCCCAGTTTTACACAAGTAGCTCGTTCAATCAAGGTGTTTCTGATAGTGAATTTGTAATGGCATAAATGAGACTTCAGGTACCAGAGCCCCAAAAACACTGGCTGAGCTACCCGCATGTAAAACTTGAGAAATTCGTTGACCCCACCCCCCAACCTCCCCCCCGGTTCCCATTTTTTCCAGGAGTCTTTATGTCGAATATGTTCATAGCAGTAAGCCATGTCCTATTATGGAGAATAATGCTATCCGTGGTAGTTACTTACTAATCCGATCACACAAGCAACTGCTTGAAAAACCACCAACATGACAACCCTGTCTTAGTACTTTCGTAGCATTCCTCTGCATCTTCAGCATCAGCCCATCTGATTCTACACACCAACCCTCCCTGCAACAGTTAACAAGCATTTGCAATGCAATAGGTCTCGCATTTGCGAGAGTTTAAGCTATTGGCATTGTAAATGATAATGCCTTAATAAATAAAAGGCATTGTCATTTACAATGCCAAGAGCTCAAACTGTTGCAAATGCGAGACCTATTGCATTGCAAATGCTTGTTTTAAATTAGTTTTAGCCACACTGTGAAGCAACTGCACTGCTGTACAGCATGGCTGCAAAACAATGCCAAAGGCATGGTCATATTGACTTTGCCAATGTTTGCTTTCTTTCACTTTTGCTTGCAGACCAAATTTCTGTTTACTTGTCTATATCAATATGTGTACTAGTACTCATTGTTCTTATTTAGGTATATTAGCACTTTTTCACTTTTGCAAGATCTATTCTTAAAACTTTTCCTGTCTTATGTTGGCAATACTTTTATGAACAACAATAGAAACTGTTGAACGCGTGACCCACTGCAAGTGTTTCCTTATTGTCTATGTTGTCTCAAACCTTTCATCAATTCTAAACTTATTAGTTTTGAGACCTTAGGTTGCAACCGCATGTACTGTTTGTTCTATAATACAGCCATACAATTTCAACAGAGCTGAGGCAACACAAGACAATTTAAGTTTGTTTCCCTCTAACTCACAACGTTTTCGTTTTCTGTCTAATTAGTAGCTGCAGCATAGTCAGAAAATCTGTATTTTTTTCAGCTAAATTAAACTTCTTCCGCAACAAATACAATCCATCTTGAATATTCAATCTTTGGACCTGATTATGACCCTGGTGGACTCTTTGCCAGCCTGCTGCGGCGGCGGTTGGGAAAACGCTGCTGTAAAGGTGAATCCCCTCATCAAGCACTGCAGGAGGCACAGTTCAGTGGTAAAGATGCTTTAATAGGACACGTACATGCAGAGACCCCATCCAGTGACAGGCTCAGGCCAAATGCCAACACCAGCAGTTCCAAACCCACTCCCTGGTAACCTTCCCCACATTCCAAAACATAGAGAATGTGGATAATAGGAAGGTACAGGACATCACACCTCCTCCCCCCTTACAACCTGAAAAACAGTTACAAACTTTGCACAACATTAGCAACAACATATGCCAGAAAATAAAATAAAAAAAACACTGCACTAAAAGAAAATGCAACAGTACAGCCTGAAGGCATTTTAGGAAACATAATCTTGCAAGTGGCGGGGAATGCGCCTTAAACGACAAGACCTAGTCCCCCCCTTCCTTTACAATTGTCTCCTCTGAATCTGATCTCGGGGCAGTCGCACAAGTAGTAGAGGTAGAATCACGAGCAGACCTAGCTCGACATTTTGCCACTCTACCCAAATTCCAGATTCTTTGGTCACTGGTCTTTATTGCATTCTTGAAGACCTTAATCACCTCAAAGGGCTCACTGAATTTGGAACCACCCCCACCTTTCCTGGGAGATCTAATCTTAACCCAGTCACCAAAGTTGATCACCGTATTCTTCACAGCCTTTCTTTCATCATACCAGGCCTTCCTTTTACTCATCATCTCTCTCCAGCCCTCCGTGCTTCCTACCTCACTATCTACTAAAGCCCACTTGGAGGTTACCCACAACGGGACAACTTACATGTTGGTGACCCTTCCTTTAAACAAATGAAAGGGGGCCTCACCAGTGGGGGAATGGGATGTGAATCTATACTCTCGTACCTGTTTCCTTATGGCCAACTCCCAGCTTTCACCACAGGCAACGTCTTGTTGCATGGTCTCCTTGAGCACCTTGATAAACCTCTCCACAATGCCATTACTCTGTGAATGATAAAGAGCAGCCTTCTTGTGCTTAATTCCCGTAGAGCTCAGAAATTCTTCCATGACCCTCGACTTGAATTGGACACCATTGTCCGACAACAGCGTCAGTGGGAAACCCTCTCGCTCGAAGAGTTCTTCCAGGAACTCGATCACCACACTAGATTCAACCGAATTAACCACCTTGATGTCTGGCCACCGGGAGAACATATCAATGCACACAATGACATAGCGGTCCTGAGTCTTCAGTTTCACAGGTCCCAAAATGTCTATTGAAATGTTCATCCACGGACCAGCAGCCTGTTCTCTAATGCCCATGGGCTGTGCCCTGCATTTGAGAATCCTATCGGAACATGCACACTGTCACGGGGCCCACATCCCGGGTACCCAACCGAAGGAAATGAAAGAGTGGTGGCATACTCCTGACGGAGGCGATCCTCTCATCTTTCCATAGCCGGAGGACTCCTCGGATTGGTTTGGGTCACCATGCCCATACCAGGAATCATACATGCCCTCATCCAGGCAGGGCCCCTTTAAGTCGGAACTGCAAGTAGCGGAACACGCCCCCAGGTTGCGCGTCATCAGCCCCTATCCTATTGAAGAGGAAGGACAGGAGGAAGAGAGGACGGACTACGGAAGACGCCGGGAGAGAGCCGACGCCGGAAGCTGACCCCGAGTACTGGAGAGTGGAGTTACTGGTGAAGATACTCCGGTGCTCCTACTGACCGCGAGGGAGGAGTGTCCAGACCCCACTGAGAAGCCGGGAAGCCAACGTCCCCATGCTGCGCCCAGCCACGCTCCAGGAGGAGCGTGGCTCTCACAGGTGCGTGCACGGTTTGCGGGATGGGCTGGGAGGCGGAAGAAGGTCACTGTAGGAGAGTAGGATCTGCCTCTTATGTTGCCCCCACTTTTTTTCTGATGTTAGCACTGGTTTCTGGCTATAGTCTGGCTGGGTCCCTGCCAATCAGGGCCCCAGCCTCTCTGGTCTCTCTAAACGACATGGAGTGCACTCTAGGTGCACTAGTGATTGGATACTGTGGTGCCTTATGAGTCCCTAGTATATGGTACCTTAGGTGCCAAGGGCATAGGTACTTCACAGGCCTACCAGGGGCTGCAGCATGTGTTATGCCACCCCTGGGAAGCAGTCTAAATCTGACACCACAGGCCTGCTACTGCAGCCTGGGTGAGGTGGTGCTAGCACCCTCACTGAGATATAGGTTTCCTATATCTCTCCTGCACACACATATAAACCTATCAGTCACCCCTAAGGCAGGCCCTATCAATCCTGAGGGCAGGGTGCTTGGCTTCTATGTGAGGGGGTGCCTCTGCATGAGCAGGGCCCTTCTGCAGTTCTCAGAGTCCATTCTCTGGTGCTGTTTGTGGATGCGGTTAAACCATATACTATTTAAGTGCATTATACCCTCGCGGTAAATGCTAACTTTGGAATGGCTGCATCAAAACATGTCGTGTTTGGTGTCAAACATCTTGGAATACTACCCCCCCCGCCAATCTTGGCGGCGGGGGTAGCATTCCACCCTTCTAGAGGGATAAGACATGTACCTGCTGTGGAAACGCGGTAGAATCCTAAAGAGCCCTGGCATCACAAAATGGATGCCACCAGTCACAGACACTGGGCTGCCCTCCTGCTGATGACCGAAACTCGCAGTGGAGGAAGCCCAACAATAGGCATCCTGTCACAGGGAGGTGTAACCACCTTCCAGACAGGGTTTAGTGTATTGGGGCTGGGTGGGTGCACTCTTAGAGTGCTTTGAAGTCCTGCACTGGGGGAGCAGAAGGCTCCTCTGTGCATATGCCAGTTCAAACCAGCTCAGGGGCTACCTGCCCCTGCTCTGGCGCGAAACTGGACAAAGGGAAGTGGGTGTAGCCACCCCTCCCTTGACCCTCCCATAGGTGGGGTCATAGAGCTAGTCCTTCCCCTCTTTTTAGTATAAGAGGGGGAACCTTGCCATTGCAAAGCAGATAACCCCTGGACGACGCTCTACAGAAGAATCCTGGCCCTTCGACGTTCCACTACCTTTGGAAGACAGAAGAATCTCCCTTGGAGTCAAGGAGTGACTCCCCTGCTTGGCAGGCACCAAAAACGACAACGACGGTCGCAAACTACGCCGCTCCCGCCGGAGTCCGAAGTCCCTGCAGCCCAAGAAGTGGATTTCCTGACCTCTCCCAGGCCATCGTGAGTCCCCAGCGAAGCTGAGGCAAGTGGACCCCACGAGTAACGAGGAACCGCGACCCCTGGGTACCGTGCACTATTGTCGAGTGCAACCCCTTCACAACGTTCTACGAACTTGTGCTTTGGACCACGTGTGGTCCCGACCTCCAGCAGGAATCCCTCCGAAGATCAGAGGCCTACACCGTCCCGAGTGACCGTGGGCCCCTGTTGAGTGATTCCGCCCGAGGTGTCTTCGCGATCCCTTGCCCGCTGGCTTGTGGGTCCCCAGAAGACTTCTTAAAGAAACCAAAGGGCTCCCCTGGTTGCTCCAGGCCTGCCCTGACTTACCCTCGCTGGGTGAGTTCCACAGACCTTGCTGGTCTGCGCCATCGACTTTTCTTCATCTCCCCGAGACTTGCGGCTGCCAAGGCTTGTTGGCTCCGATCGAGTTGCCGACACCGCAGTCAGCTGCAGACGTCGAGGGACACACCGAATCCAGCTCCTGGTCGTCGTCGACGCCTCCTGGACCACGTGGCTGAAGAGTCAAGGCACCTGCAACCGACCTGAAGCGACCGACGACGGTGGGCATCCATCTTCCTTGCCCCGGGTCACTGCCAAGTGACTTTGAACACTGTCCCCTCTGCTTTCAGGTCATCCTTCTTCAGAATCCAGGCTTGGATTCCACCGGACACTTCTTCAGCTCCCGCAAGCAGCAAGTCTTCTTTGTTCGCCATTGAAAACGACGCCGCGACCCGACACCAAAGGACACCTGTGCACCCGGCTTCCCTGGGTGAGGTAACTCCAGCACTACGGTGCTCCTGTGGGTGTGGGCCCTAGAACTACTTACCCTGTAAGTGACTTGCTTGTAGGTTCTCCCGAAGTATCCTAAAACTCTTTATTTCCAACCGCGACTTGCCCCATTGAAGTTAACGGCGATTCGCGCCTGTGTATCCACACTGCACGCGTCCCCCGTGGGTCCTTTACTTACCTGCCTTGGGTGGTTTCGTGAGGCCCCAGCACTTCTGAAGGCCCTAGGCCTTGTCTCCTTGCAAGTCGTTGTTTCTAAGTCTCTTACTTAGTATATGGTCTGGTACGCCCCTAGGGCCCCAGCCATATTGTGTGCTTAACTTATTGTGAAACGTTGATTTGTGCATATGTTTGTCTTCTAATCTCATAAAGAGATTAGTAGAGAGTTATTTAGAAATAAATACATATATATTTGATATATATACCTGTGTGGTGTCTTTTCATTTGGTGATTCAAGAGATTATATGGTAAAACAAGCTGCTTTACATTCCTCCGAGACTTAGCCTGAAGGCTGCTCTCCACAGCTACCACTAGGATAGCTTTCTTTAAAAGGTTGTCTTAAACCTATCTACCATAAGAGTCGATTTGCCCTGGTGCAAGGTGTCCACTTTAATTAGTGAACAGCATATACCAGGCCAACTTCTCACATTGGTGGGCAGCGTGTGGGATTCCAGCTTGCCATTGTTTTACCAGAAAATCTCTATTTGAATTACTAACTGAAAACCATTATAGGTACTCAAGGTACATATAAAGTCAAGCTTAGTATCAATAAGTTCTACTGAACTTAGAGCTGTGTGCCAAGGGATAGCACACCCTTTCCACAGCTCAAGCTAGGATCAGTAGGCCACAAACTAGTGTAGGTAGTACAACACTGCACAACACTAGAATGTCCTTAAAGGGTGGACCCAGTGGATCCACTCAGCCTCAGTATAAGGACATGGCTTTCTCTGACTTGAGAGCCATGTGTGTTGACAGACACCTGAGACTAGGACAGAGTCCCTCAACACTACACCTGATAGATCTGCTGACAGCAGATGACCTTAGATTGGCTCTAGGAGCTAAGGGGTCTGAATCAGTGGGTGGGTCAATCATAGTATCTGGGTCAGATGAGGACAATCCGAATGACCAAGACTCTGTGGTTGAAGGGCCAGGCTTCAAGGAGCCTGAACAGGACAGAGGAGTTCTCCCTAAGAGAACTGGCAGAGTGGATGAGAGGCACAGATCCCCTTCCAGGGAATCTGAGCACTCTTATCACTCTGGCAGAGAATTTGTCCAAGAGAGGAGCTCATACTTTAACTTAAGAGAGACCTCCTCTGAGAGAAGGTGCAAACTGCTCCAGTATGAGGAAGCCAAAGTGGCCCTCAGAACCAAGCAGTTGGCACTGGATAGAGAAGCCCTGGAGATCCAGAGAGCTTCCAGAAGGGAGGGTTTAGAACCCCCTGGTGGCAGCAACAGTGTCCCTAGAGGCAGAGAATATGTCCCTGACCATAGGAACCTGAGCAAGGTTGTTCCTCCCTACCAGAGTGGGGATGATATCCACAAATGGATAACTGCTATGGAGAGGGCCTGTAGAGTACAGCAGGTCCCCCAAAAGCAGTGGGCAGCAATCTTGTGGCTCTCCTTTTCAGATAAAGGAAGAGACAAGCTCCTCACTGTTAGAGAGGAGGATGCTGATGATTATGAGGTCCTGAAGAGTGCACTGATAGATGGGTTTGGCTTAACCACTGAGCAGTACAGGTTAAAGTTCAGAGATACCCAGAAGGCACAGACTCAGGACTGGACTGACTTTGTTGATTGTGCAACCAAGGCTCTAGAGGGTTGGCTGGTTGGCAGTAGGGTTACTGATTTCAAGGGATTGTATAATCTGATGATGAGAGAACAGATCCTAAATAATTGCCAGAACCAGTTGTTGCATCAGTACCTGGTGGACTCTGATCTGACCTCTCCCCAAGAATTGGGAAAGAAGGCAGACAAATGGGTCAGAACCAGGGTGAGGCAGAAAACCCAGAACCAAGGGGGTGACACTAAGAAGCAAGATCCTAAAGGCCCTGAGAAAGGTGGGGATAAGTCAAAAGACCAGAAGTCTTCACAAGGGCCCCAAAAATCTGCATCTGGTGGGGAGTCACAGTCCAACAAGGGAAAAGGCCAAAAGAAGCCCTGGTGCAAATTCTGTAAACAGAAAGGGCACTGGACTTCTGATTGTACCAAGTCCAAAGACCAAACCACCACCACTCCTGCCCCTAAGGCAACTGTGCCCCCTAGCTCAGCTACTGGTGGAGGTGGTACTCAGAATAAGGGTGTAGTAGGGTTGACCCTGGGTTCTGAAGTGGATTCTGACCTAGTCAGAGTGACCACACAGGCAATGCTGATTTGTGAGGGAAACATTGATATGTCCTTCCTAGTAAGCCCCAGTAATCTGGGCAAGTACAAACAGCAGCCTTTGATAAATGGCAAACAGGCTTTGGCATTTAGGGACACAGGTGCTAGTGTCACCATGGTGGCAGAGGACCTAGTGGACCCTGGACAGATCATCCTGGGTGAAATGTACCAGGTGACCAATGCAAGCAATGTCCAGACCAACCATAGTCTGGCAGTTGTGAATTTCTCCTGGGGAGGGGTAACTGGCCTCAAGAAGGTTGTAGTTAGTGCAGACCTCCCTGTAGAATGTCTATTGGGCAATGATCTAGAGACTTCAGCCTGGTCTGAAGTAGAGTTATGGACTCATGCTGAGATGTTGGGCATCCCTGCAGAGGTATTTGCTGTGACCAGGTCACAAGCAAGAATGCATGACACTGAACCAGCTCTGGATCCTGGAACAATGGACCAGATGCTTCCCAAGAGGAGGAGCAGTAGGGTTAAGGCAGTGCCTTCCCCTCTGTCTCAGATCAAGGATTCACTTCCAGAGGGAGGTGAAGCAGAACCTGAAGAAGGAACTGCCCCAGAGGGACTTGAACCTGACCAGGTTGAGTTCTTGGGGGCAGGGGGCCCTTCCAGGGAAGATCTGAGCAAGGAGCAACAGTGCTGCCCCTCTCTTGAACCCCTCAGACAGCAGGCTGCTGCTGAGGCTGCTGGGAGTGCTAGTGGGTCCCATAAAGTTTATTGGGATGAGGGACTCCTATATTCTGAGGGTAGAGACCCAGCCCCTGGAGCCACCAGGAGGTTGGTAATACCTCAGAAGTTTAGGGGGTTCCTCTTGACCTTAGCACATGATATCCCTTTGGCAGGACACTTGGGCCAAAACAAGACCTGGGACAGGCTTGTTCCACATTTTCATTGGCCACATATGTCAGAGGACACAAAGGAGTTTTGTCGCTCCTGTGTCACTTGCCAAGCCAGTGGTAAGGCAGGTGGCACAACAAAGGCCCCCCTGATACCACTACCTGTGGTGGGGGTACCCTTTGAAAGGGTAGGGATTGACATTGTTGGTCCCCTTGACCCTCAGACTGCATCTGGGCACAGATTTATCCTGGTGGTAGTGGATCATGCCACCAGGTACCCAGAGGCAATTCCCTGAGGACCACCACAGCACCTGTGGTGGCAAGAGCCCTCATTGGAGTTTTCTCCAGAGTGGGTTTTCCAAAGGAGGTCATTTCTGACAGAGGTACCAACTTCATGTCAGGATATCTGAAAGCAATGTGGAAGGAGTGTGGTGTAACTTATAAGTTCACCACTCCCTATCACCCACAATGCAATGGTTTAGTTGAACGCTTCAACAAGACCTTGAAAGGAATGATTAAGGGACTCCCAGAGAAGCTTAGGCGGAAATGGGACCTTCTTCTTCCTTGCCTTTTGTTTGCATACAGAGAGGTTCCACAGAAGGGGGTTGGCTACAGCCCATTTGAGCTTCTGTTTGGGCATCCTGTGAGAGGTCCACTATGTTTGGTAAAAGAGGGCTGGGAGTTACCTCTCAAGCCCCCCAAACAAGATGTGATGGACTATGTACTTGGTCTCCGCTCCCGGATGGCAGAGTACATGAAAAAGGCAACCAAAAACCTGGAGGCCAGCCAAGAATTGCAAAAAGCTTGGCATGACCAAAAGGCTGTGCTGACTGTATACCAGCCAGGACAGAAAGTGTGGGTGTTGGAGCCTGTGGCCCCAGCAGCCCTCCAGGACAAGTGGAGTGGCCCCCATACAATAGTTGAACAGAAGGGAGAAGTCACCTATCTGGTGAATCTTGGAACTCCCAGGAGCCCCCTAAGGGTGCTTCATGTCAACAGATTAAAGCCATATGTTGACAGGGCTGACATGGGCTTGCTCATGGCAACTGATGAGGACCAGGAGGAGGAGAGTGACCCTCTCCCTGACCTGCTCTCTCAGAACCCTGATGATGGGTCAGTAGATGGTGTTGCTTTGGCAAGCAGCCTCACTGACCATCAGCAAACTGAGTGCAGACAAGTTCTGCAACAGTTTAGACATATGTTTAGCCTGACCCCTAGTCAGACTACCTGGTGCACCCATGAGGTGGACACTGGGGACAGTCTGCCTGTCAAGAATAAAATCTACAGGCAACCTGACCATGTCAGGGACTGTATCAGGACTGAAGTCCAGAAAATGTTGGAGTTAGGCGTGATTGAGCCTTCAGATAGCCCTTGGGCTAGCCCAGTAGTCCTGGTACCCAAGCCTCATACCCAGGGTGGTAAGAAAGAAATGAGGTTTTGTGTAGACTACAGAGGCCTCAATGCAGTCACTAGGACTGATGCCTATCCCATACCAAGGGCAGATGAGCTGATTGATACTTTGGCCTCAGCCAAGTATCTAAGCACATTTGACCTAACAGCTGGCTACTGGCAAATCAGATTAGCTGATGATGCAAAAGCCAAAACAGCATTTTCGACCCCTGGTGGGCACTACCACTTTGTGGTGATGCCCTTTGGATTGAAAAATGCACCTGCCACTTTTCAGAGGTTGGTGAATAAAGTTCTGGCAGGGATGGAAACTTATTGCTCAGCTTATCTAGATGATATTGCTGTCTTTAGTTCCTCCTGGCAGGATCACCTGGTCCACCTCAGAAATGTTTTGGAGGCCCTGCAGAAAGCAGGCCTCACTATCAAGGCCACCAAGTGCCAGATAGGGCAGAGTCAGGTTGTGTACCTGGGCCACCTTGTAGGTGGAGGCCAGGTTCAGCCTTTGCAGAGCAAAATCCAAACCATACTGGAATGGGTTGCTCCAACCACCCAGACACAGGTGAGAGCCTTCTTAGGCCTGACTGGGTACTATAGGAGGTTTGTCAAGGGATATGGATCTATAGTGACCCCCTTGAATGATCTTACCTCTAAGAAAATGCCAAAAAAGGTTCAGTGGACAGCTAGCTGTCAAAAGGCATTTGAAGACCTAAAGCAGGCCATGTGCACTGCCCCCATCTTACAGAGTCCAGACTACACCAAAAAGTTCATTGTCCAAACAGATGCTTCTGAGCTGGGTGTGGGAGCTGTACTGTCTCAACTGAATGATGAAGGTCAAGACCAGCCAGTAGCTTTTATTAGCAGAAGGCTGACCCCTAGAGAGAAACGTTGGTCAGCTATAGAGAGGAGGCCTTTGCTGTGGTATGGGCCCTGAAGAAGCTGAGGCCATACTTGTTTGGTACTCACTTCATAGTTCAGACTGACCACAAGCCCCTCCTATGGCTAAAGCAGATGAAAGGTGAAAACCCAAAACTTTTGAGGTGGTCCATTTCCCTACAGGGGATGGACTATACAGTGGAACATAGGCCTGGGACCCAACATGCCAATGCAGATGGACTCTCAAGGTATTTCCACTTTGAACACGAAGACTCAACTGGTCAAGGTTAGTTTAGTGTCCCTACGTTTGGGGGGGTTGTGTAGGAGAGTAGGATCTGCCTCTTATGTTGCCCCCACTTTTTTCTGATGTTAGCACTGGTTTCTGGCTATAGTCTGGCTGGGTCCCTGCCAATCAGGGCCCCAGCCTCTCTGTTCTCTCTAAACGACATGGAGTGCACTCTAGGTGCACTAGTGATTGGATACTGTGGTGCCTTATGAGTCCCTAGTATATGGTACCTTAGGTGCCAAGGGCATAGGTACTTCACAGGCCTACCAGGGGCTGCAGCATGTGTTATGCCACCCCTGGGAAGCAGTCTAAATCTGACACCACAGGCCTGCTACTGCAGCCTGGGTGAGGTGGTGCTAGCACCCCTCACTGAGATATAGGTTTCCTATATCTCTCCTGCACACACATATAAACCTATCAGTCACCCCTAAGGCAGGCCCTATCAATCCTGAGGGCAGGGTGCTTGGCTTCTATGTGAGGGGGTGCCTCTGCATGAGCAGGGCCCCTCTGCAGTTCTCAGAGTCCATTCTCTGGTGCTGTTTGTGGATGCGGTTAAACCATATACTATTTAAGTGCATTATATCCTCGCGGTAAATGCTAACTTTGGAATGGCTGCATCAAAACATGTCGTGTTTGGTGTCAAACATCTTGGAATACTACCCCCCGCCAATCTTGGCGGCGGGGGTAGCATTCCACCCTTCTAGAGGGATAAGACATGTACCTGCTGTGGAAACGCGGTAGAATCCTAAAGAGCCCTGGCATCACAAAATGGATGCCACCAGTCACAGACACTGGGCTGCCCTCCTGCTGATGACCGAAACTCGCAGTGGAGGAAGCCCAACAATAGGCATCCTGTCACAGGGAGGTGTAACCACCTTCCAGACAGGGTTTAGTGTATTGGGGCTGGGTGGGTGCACTCTTAGAGTGCTTTGAAGTCCTGCACTGGGGGAGCAGAAGGCTCCTCTGTGCATATGCCAGTTCAAACCAGCTCAGGGGCTACCTGCCCCTGCTCTGGCGCGAAACTGGACAAAGGGAAGTGGGTGTAGCCACCCCTCCCTTGACCCTCCCATAGGTGGGGTCATAGAGCTAGTCCATCCCCTCTTTTTAGTATAAGAGGGGGAACCTTGCCATTGCAAAGCAGATAACCCCTGGACGACGCTCTACAGAAGAATCCTGGCCCTTCGACGTTCCACTACCTTTGGAAGACAGAAGAATCTCCCTTGGAGTCAAGGAGTGACTCCCCTGCTTGGCAGGCACCAAAAACGACAACGACGGTCGCAAACTACGCCGCTCCCGCCGGAGTCCGAAGTCCCTGCAGCCCAAGAAGTGGATTTCCTGACCTCTCCCAGGCCATCGTGAGTCCCCAGCGAAGCTGAGGCAAGTGGACCCCACGAGTAACGAGGAACCGCGACCCCTGGGTACCGTGCACTATTGTCGAGTGCAACCCCTTCACAACGTTCTACGAACTTGTGCTTTGGACCACGTGTGGTCCCGACCTCCAGCAGGAATCCCTCCGAAGATCAGAGGCCTACACCGTCCCGAGTGACCGTGGGCCCCTGTTGAGTGATTCCGCCCGAGGTGTCTTCGCGATCCCTTGCCCGCTGGCTTGTGGGTCCCCAGAAGACTTCTTAAAGAAACCGAAGGGCTCCCCTGGTTGCTCCAGGCCTGCCCTGACTTACCCTCGCTGGGTGAGTTCCACAGACCTTGCTGGTCTGCGCCATCGACTTTTCTTCATCTCCCCGAGACTTGCGGCTGCCAAGGCTTGTTGGCTCCGATCGAGTTGCCGACACCGCAGTCAGCTGCAGACGTCGAGGGACACACCGAATCCAGCTCCTGGTCGTCGTCGACGCCTCCTGGACCACGTGGCTGAAGAGTCAAGGCACCTGCAACCGACCTGAAGCGACCGACGACGGTGGGCATCCATCTTCCTTGCCCCGGGTCACTGCCAAGTGACTTTGAACACTGTCCCCTCTGCTTTCAGGTCATCCTTCTTCAGAATCCAGGCTTGGATTCCACCGGACACTTCTTCAGCTCCCGCAAGCAGCAAGTCTTCTTTGTTCGCCATCGAAAACGACGCCGCGACCCGACACCAAAGGACACCTGTGCACCCGGCTTCCCTGGGTGAGGTAACTCCAGCACTACGGTGCTCCTGTGGGTGTGGGCCCTAGAACTACTTACCCTGTAAGTGACTTGCTTGTAGGTTCTCCCGAAGTATCCTAAAACTCTTTATTTCCAACCGCGACTTGCCCCATTGAAGTTAACGGCGATTCGCGCCTGTGTATCCACACTGCACGCGTCCCCCGTGGGTCCTTTACTTACCTGCCTTGGGTGGTTTCGTGAGGCCCCAGCACTTCTGAAGGCCCTAGGCCTTGTCTCCTTGCAAGTCGTTGTTTCTAAGTCTCTTACTTAGTATATGGTCTGGTACGCCCCTAGGGCCCCAGCCATATTGTGTGCTTAACTTATTGTGAAACGTTGATTTGTGCATATGTTTGTCTTCTAATCTCATAAAGAGATTAGTAGAGAGTTATTTAGAAATAAATACATATATATTTGATATATATACCTGTGTGGTGTCTTTTCATTTGGTGATTCAAGAGATTATATGGTAAAACAAGCTGCTTTACATTCCTCCGAGACTTAGCCTGAAGGCTGCTCTCCACAGCTACCACTAGGATAGCTTTCTTTAAAAGGTTGTCTTAAACCTATCTACCATAAGAGTCGATTTACCCTGGTGCAAGGTGTCCACTTTAATTAGTGAACAGCATATACCAGGCCAACTTCTCACAGTCACTGAACCCCAGTCAGGAAAACCACACGTCCCTGACTATCCCGACCGCCCTCCCCTCTCACGAACACGTCCCTGAGAAGAGGAAACCCCTTTTTTTCAATTTCCTTACGAGCACCGGGTGATTTTCCTCACTCCCTTTTCCCTCTGGTGATGGTGACACAAGAGAACCTCTCACCGATACGCTCTGTCTTATGTTTCTCTCGAGGGAGTCTTCAAATCAAGGAACTTCCACGGAGTACCGAGAGCATCGGAAACGTGAGAACCTACGACTGCGATTACTGGGATAGGGTGTATTATCCCCGAAGAAAACCCTGGCAACACCAGCCCGCCGAGTATATAAAATAAAAACCTCACGAGTACCAGTTGTTGTGGATCTCCCTTCTTTAACCCGCTCACACACACTCTGCACATTCACGCACCAACCTTTCCACATGTATGTCCATGGCAGGCCACCAGTATGCTTCCCTAATCCTTTCCTTGGTCTTGGCGATGCCCATGTGTGACGCTTGAGCGCTTTCAATTAACTTATCCCTCAGGACAAGTGGCGGAATCAGCTTACTACCCCGCATGAGAAGACCATCCACCACAGCCAGATCTTCCCTAACATGCCAAAACCCTCTGATCACCTCCTTACAGTCCTTCTTCTCACACCAACCACCCATGACCATGGTGATGACCTTCTGTAAGTCAACATCGTTCACAAGGTTTTCCGTCCATTAACTTTCAGAAATGAGTCCTTCACTGATCAGACACACATTGACTTCTTCCTCTAGCTCCTCACCACCAAACCACTCAACATCATCGACTGTATCATCATCTTTGCCCCGAGTCTTGAAAGAGAGTCTGCCAGGATGTTGTTAGAACCAGGTAAATATGAGATGTCAAAATCAAATTCCTGCAAGGCCACCACCCACTTCCGTATGTGGTGGGAGATCAAATCTATGCCCTTCTTTGAGAATACATCCTTAAGGGGTTTGTGGTCGGTAAAAATCTTGAACCTCTTCCCCCACAAGAACTTTCTCAGCTTGCGTACTGCCCAGAACACCCCCAGAGCCTCTTTGTCTACCACTGAATAGTTACATTCAGCACCCCTCAAAGGCCTGAAAATAAACAAAATGGTTTTCTCCTCTCCATCAACCTTCTGCAACAGATCTGCTCCCAAACCACTTGAGATTGCATCTGTCATAAGGTAAGACATATTTGTGGGATCAAAGCTGCCCAGCAAGATGCATCATTAAGGTGCTTCTTGATGCAAACAAACTCCTCCTCACAGCCCTTGGACCAAACAAACTCACTACCCTTCTTTAGTAGAGACCTTAAACACAAAGTCTTCCCTGCAAAGCTTGGGACAAATTTGTGATAGAACTCGGCCATGCCCAGGAATTTGACTAGCTCTTCCTTATTTGACGGGGCACGCAAATTGTTGATGGAGCTTACCAATGATGCCTTGGGCTTGATCCCTGCAGCAGACAAAGAATGACCAAGGTACTCTATCTCCTTGACATTAAACTTGCATTTGTCCGCTCTAAGAGTGAGACCAGCATCATACAACTTCTTCAACACAGACTTCAGCCTCGCATCATGTTGTTCCAGATCAACCCAAAAGTTGAGTACGTCATCCTGGTACACCTTGACACCTTGAAGGCCTCCAAGAATGCCCTCCATCGCCCTCTGAAAAACAGAAGCAGCAGAAATGAGACCAAAGGACATTCTCAGAAACCTAAAGGTGCCAAATGGTGTCACAAAGGCTGTGAGATCTTGAGAGGCGGCGTGAAGCTTGACCTGGTAGTAAGCAGAGGTCAGGTCCAAGGAAGAGAAATGCTTTGCCCCTTCGAGTGAACACATCATCTCAGTTATGTTGGGTAAAGGGTAGTGGTCGACAATGACTGTTCTGTTAAGCTCTCTCTAGTCCACCCAGAGCCGGGCCTCTCCATTGGCCTTGCGGGCCATTACGACTGGAGAGACCCACTCTGTTGCCTCAACCTCTTGGATGATCCCCTTGGCCAAGAGCTTATTCAACTCAGCTTTTATGCTCTCCCCTTACCAACAGGGGCACATTCCTAACTTTAGCAATCTTAGGAAGCACATTAGACTTAATTCTTATACGATGTACATAGTTTTTAAGACACCCCAGGTCACCATCGAAGACTGCAGGGAATTCTTTGATCCAGTCTCGATTGGTATCATCAACCACCCTGACAGGCGGTAGTTCTTTCAAACACACTGAGGGACACGCAGCATTGCGACATCACTGCGGGGCTGTCTGTGTATCGGCAGTCAAGGAAAGAGCCTGCAGCCAATGCCGGCCATACTGTAATGCCTCCGGGCGTTCGGGCGCACTGTTTCCGCGCAGCATGGTATGCATGAGAAACCGTGCGCACAGCTTTGCCGATGGCATGGGGGCACACGCAGCTGCCATCTGTTAGCATGTCTCCAGGGCACACTTGCCCTGGAGACATGTTTGCACCCCAAAACCTGCCTTTCCGCCACCTCTTCATGGCGGTGTCCTCACCAGAAAAATGTCGGTGGAAAGGCAGGTCATGATACTGACGGCAGTGCCAGTGACGGCACCGCCACAATTGATGGCCGCTATCCCCACTGCCGCCACTGCGGAGCTCAGCTCTTGGAAGAGGTAGCGGTTGGGAGGCGGGCTGACGGTGGTCTCACCACCCTCATTGTAATCCTGTGGTCGGACGTCCAGGTTTGTGGCGGTCAGACCGCCAAAAAGTGACAGCAGTCCCAGGACCGCCAAAGTTAAAATCAGACCATTAGTCTGTAATTTGTAGAATGTTTTCTGACTGTGCATAGAAGTGTTTGATTGTTCAGCTGAAAATTTGGAAATATCCTTTTATTTTCCTTTGAGGTAATAGGGGCCAATGGTCACTTTTGTAACTCCTAGCAAGGGAAGTATGTCATTCTCCTCTACCTTTTTTCCCGAAGTATTTCATCTGTAAGTTCTCAATTAGTTCTGTGTTTGTCCTATACAATTTGTTTATTTGCAGCAGATCGTGAGTAGAACTTTCATTATATAACCTATAGAGGGGCCTTCAACCCTTGGTGAGCAATGAGCAACAGTTGAGTTGGAAACAAATTTGTGAGCAACATCCAAACCATAACAAAGCATATTGGAAATCACCCTCAAAGGAATTCTGGGAACCTTTAGAGCCACAGTGCGTTTTTAAAGCATATATGATCATTAACTTGGTAAAAAAAAAAAATCAGAGGATTTAATGCCCACTTTAGAAATTTTGCCACAAACTATGCCATGTTCAGTGACATTTTGTCGTTAACGTTGGTAGTAATGGTACACAAGGAATTTTTGGAGTTCACCTCCTATAAATATTTGGAACATGTAGTGAAAAACTGTGTGCTTTCAAGCAATTTGCGAAAACTTGTTAGGAATTAAAGGTACATATATACTGGTATTTATATAGCACAAACTTAGCGACTTGAAACAGTTTTTTTGTGTTTCACAATGATGTCACATTTTTTATTGAGTTACATTTCACATATTTGAGAAATTAGGTTGGTGGTTGAGGAGGTATGAGCCCTTCTCAAGCAACAGCCACAGTCTTTATAAGGGTGAGCCACAAAAGTCCAGTGGCTGCTCCTCCGCAATGGCGGAGGAGCGTCGCCCCATGGTATGGCACAGAGCCAGCAAACGAAAAGTAAAACGATGCTCTAGCATCGTTTTATTTTTCGTTTGCCAGCTTGTGCATGGAGGTGTGGGGCACAGGAGGGTGAGGAGGAGTGCTTTTGCACTCCCTTAGTGCTCATGTGTGTTTGGCCGGCCGTCTCAGGTTGACCAAAACACACTTGCGCACTTAAGTTTCTCCAGCCCAGCTGCATTCAGCAGCCGGCAGGAGGAACCCCAACAGACTCTGTGGTCTCAGCTGGGCGTCTTTTCAGCCCACTCAGACCAATCCCCACGCTGCTCTGCAGCAGAGGGATTGGCTGGGAGTCTGTCCCAGGGGCTGCTGGGACCCAGGAAGAGGCCAACAGGATCAACGTGATGCGGGAGGTGGCCGGCGGCCTCAGGTAAGTTTTAAAAATTATTATTAACCGGTCGCCCGCGCTCGCTCTCCCACCCCCCACCCGCACCCACATCACCACTCTTTGTTAGTGGTGGCTGCCACTGCAAAAGTTACTAAATCAACCTGTGCCTAACCCTCTGGTAGCTAGGTACAAAAGCAGTCCGCCTTAACTTGTAGGCAATGTGTAAAATATTTATGCAGCACACAAACAATAATGAAGTGAAAACACAAAGCAAGAAAGATCGTACACCAAATTAGAAATTAGTAAAATTTAATAAACAACATGATGCCCAAAACACCCAAAATTCAATCAGTAGAACCAGAGATATGCAATTTCAAAGATTTTAGTGAATATAACGCCTAAAAGCATAAAGCATCACTTGCGGTTATCTGATCGCGCTAGACCGGGGGAAAGTCACAGGTTCAGGCCACCCGTGATGGAGACACGGGCCAGATACAGTGACCAGGTTAGTGCAGCTGAAAAAGTTACCTTCTCAAAATGCAGCGCAAAGTATCCAGTTCACTGTGAAGGATGCCACGAGGAGCAGGGAGAGCATTGCAGATAGTCATCGCTGTAGCACCGAACAGGCCGGGCGTCACAAAGATCCTATTGAGTGTCGCGGGTGGTCGTTGCGAGAGCTTCGCATTGGGAATCACCACCGCAGGCTGTCTGTGCTGTGGTGCGAAGTGCAGATCCTATTTTGCCAGTCATCCCTGGCAGTAGCTGCAGCGCGAAGAATCGGGTTCACCCGAGCTTTACTTTGGTAGTCGGCGTGGGTGGCAATCAATCAATCAGAATACTTTTCCAAGAAATTAATTCTTACAGAAATATTGCACATTACCCGATTTATTACTAACAATAACGAATATCATTAAATCAGTAGTGCACAGCACCCATTTAGATCAATTTAACCAACACATGACTTCGGCTAATAACCATACAAACATTTAAAATTTCCGACACTAAAACACAATAGATGGCTGGTATCTGAGGTCACATAACAATTTTAAACACATTCCTCTCAACTGTATCCTTTACTTTTTGAATACAGGCTGGAGAATCTTCTTCCTTTCCTCGAGGAAGAGTACACAATCCCTCGATAGATGGGCCACTGAATATTTCCTTCCCTGCTTACAGGGACATTAGACATGGCACTCGGCTACTTTGGATTTTAACACCGATATTTGCCAACCCGGTTCAATTCCCACCCTCGGCCTCAGAATTTCATACCATAAAGATTTGGCCGGAATTTTATATAAGTACTGAAACAAATCCTTGCTCTCCTGCGAAACTAAAAAGGGGATGACTGAACTCTTAACTTTGAGATACTGAAAGTCTTCTCTCCAACTGGTTTCAATAGCGCATCGTCTGAGGTTGCTCTTTATTTGACTAACTTGAGCTACTGTACCTCCCTCAGTGCACAAGTCAGGAACTTCCAGGCGCTTCAAAATTTCTATCACAGGGTTCCTGTTAGTGGGGAAGGTTGCCAATATCTCAGGTAAAATTTGCACCTACAGTTTATCGCCAGGGACCCTATTTTAAATCAAGGAATAAAAATATAAAGCTCTGGCATCTATCAGCGCACTTCAGGCTACAGATCTCACCTCCCTCCTTACAGCTTGAATCATAGCATTTTTCGGTAAATCAAGGAGCAGTTTCAACTAATTACCTTCTAAGCCTTCCCATGAAACCCTCCTATCCATTGCCAGCACCTCTGCATCATGAAGAGCCTGGGGAATTAATTTGCCTTGTATTACTTTACTTAATGGATCAAAGGTATAGCTACCGAATTTGCTGTCGAACTTCTTCATGCCGTTCACTACGGTTGTTAGTACAAGTCTCTGGGAAGCCACATGTATATCCCACCTCAAATCATATGAAAAGATCATGCCCAGATACTTATACAACCTAACCTGCACGAACCGCGTATTTCATAAGAACCAAGCAAAATTATTTGTCTTTCTAGCGAAAAACAAGCTTTTTGTTTTGTCAACATTTATCATCAATTTGTTTTAAAGACAATAAGCGTTCAGGTCATTTAATTTTCTTTGGAGCCCTATGGGCGTTCGATCCATCACCACCAGGTAATCCTCTTACATGAGGCAGCTAGAATGCCTGACCCCAATCTTTGGAGAGTAACTGTGCATATCGCATAACGTCTGGGGGTGGTCCGCAATGAACAATTTAACAGCAGGGGTGCTAAAACATACCCCTGCCATAAGACATTCTCAACCGTGATTTTCCTCGACAGACTTCCTAGTCCGTCCAGATCAACTTGGACCCAACTGCCACTATACAGTTTCATCACAAGGTTTAACAGAGCTTCAGATATATTCCATTGCTGAAGTTTCAGCCAGAGTGTACCTCTGTCCACCCTGTCCAAAGCCGCTTGGAAGTCAACTAAGCAGCCGCAAAGGCCACCTACCGACTAAATTGAATTCCTTGCGACCTCCCCACAGCATGAAACAGTGGTCCATTGTAGAATGCTTTGGCCCGAATCCTCCTTGCTCCACAGGGATCAGTCCAGAGTCAAAAGCTCAAGCAGTTAGGTGTTTTAACAATGTTTGACCATAAAGTTTAGAATAAATATCAAGAAGTGAAATCAAACAATAGTTAGCAGGCTGATCCAATTTGCCTTTTGTGTGAATGGGCTTCACTATGGCTCCTTTCCAATAGTCTGGGAGGATGCCTGTTAACATTACTCACTGGAAAAACTAGGCCTTGGCGTAGTGACAAAAAAAACTCTGCGGAGTTCCGCCAGTGGCAGAGTGCAGAGCGAACTGCCGTTCGCGCTGCTGTTCCTGCCACTCGTGTAGAAATTCTACCCGAGCAGCAGCTCACGATCGCTAACTTACCGTTGGCGAGTGGGGAAAAAACTCTGCTGCACTCTGCTGCACTATGCGGAGCCGAGTTCTCTGCACTTCGTGAGCTCTGCCGAGTTCGAAGTGCAGAAAACTCCGCAAACGGAGCGGAGTTCACCGCCCAGGCCTAGGAAGAACCCACACAACATTAGTCCCCATTTCTTAGGATCTTTCGTAAATATTACAGCTGGGAGCCCATCCGGGCCACCAGCCCTAGAGGCTATCTTATTACTGATTATTTCGGACAGCATTACCTCTGTCTGAGTGCTTGCAATCCCTTCTGCCTCCACTTCAGAGCTGGCCCAGAACAATGACAAATTCTCAGAGTTTCCACCACTATATTGCAAATATATAAAAGTGTACCACTCTTCCTCACTTACCTGAGCCTCAAGGGATGACGGTGATGAAAGAGTTACAGAACTCACTAGCCACCAAAAGCTCTTACTATTTTTATCAACAATGGCAGATAGCATTGTATCCCAATTTGACCTGTAAAACTCTCTTTTTATGGCCACATAGGTTTCAATAGGCAATTTTTGCAGCCACCATTGCTATTCTTAAGCTGACATTACTAGGATTCGACTTGAAGTGGCGACGGCTCCTATTTGCCACTCTTCTACCTTCCCGACAATCATCATCAAACCAGCTATTTTCTTTACCTCTTGTACTACTAACTGACTGAGGGCTCCCCTTTGCCAGTTTGAAGTTGGCTAGCAATTGCTTTGTTAACCTGTAATACCAATCCAATGCATCTTGACCTGCTTCCAGGTGTAGATGCTCGAATTCTATCGAAGAAAGAGCCTGCAATACATCTTCTGTAGTCAAAACTCTAATTCTCCTATGATAATCTACTTCAAGAGACGAGATGGCACTTGGACCGGGCCAAAAATCGCCTTTGAACTCCAGACTGAGAGCAAGTGGATCACTAGGCCCCATATCTAAAACTCTAAAAAATGTTATTCAATAGAATTGGTGTACTGGAACCAACACATAGTCAGTGGGCAAATGACTGGTACCATGTTTGAAGGTTCTCACAGCAGGAATATCATCATTGCATCGGCCATTAACTTTGATCAGGTTCAGTTAAACTAAATGAGACCAGGCCTCGAAAAATCCACTCGCATTTGCCAGCCAGATTTCATTAGGACGAGCTATTTTTATGTCCTACTCGCCCTTTCTGGCGAGTAGGAAGACAAACTGACTTTTGACCTCTGTCTCTGAAAGCAGACCAAATGTGACAAGATAGTATGATTTAAAGGCATCTTTATTGCTCACAAAGTGAATGAGCAATAAAAATGCCTTCAAATCTTGTTAACTTGTCACAATTGCTCCCGGAGGTCAAGTGCATTACAGTTAGGTCGAGTAGATATTTTAAGTTACTAGACCTGCAGGTCTAGTAAGAGTTTTTTGATTTTTCGAGCCCTGGAGACAGAACCTTCACATCTCCTTCCCTAGGATTTTCAGAAAAAATACATTCAGGAATGTTTAACACTAGCCACATCTCTTTCATAGCCACATCAAGCTCTTCACAAGTTGATTTTTCATTAAAATCTCCCCCTACCACCAATAAAGCATTTGGATAATTACATATCAATTCTTCCACATCATTAACCAGATTCAGCAGTTCACACTCAGGGGGAGAATTGGAGGAACATACACATCAAAACAGATCATTTGTTTTAACCCCTCATCATTAGTGAACAAATCAATTAAACAAGCAAGGGCCCATACACAAGTAGTTTGGAGCTTTGTTACCTTCTTCCCACAGCGGACAGATACCAATATAAGCAATCCACCCACTGCTCTCCCTCTTAACGAGGCCTTGGCATTTTGAGCTATAGCAACAAACCCCTCCACTACAGGGTACTCCAACAAGCAGGTCTCCTGGAGGAACAATATAGGGTAATTCGTTGAGACCTCTCTATGATTTTCCATTTCTTTAAGCTATTTAAACCTATGAATGTTCCAAACCAGGACACAACCTGGAGGCGAATGCCCTGACGCCTACCAGGCAATTTTGTCAGACCCCCGCTCCAAGCAGAAATGAAGCGATGCTCTGTGTTTTTGAAGGGTTACCTCTTTGTTCTCTGGGGTATATAACCCTGGCCACCATGTCCGCTTTTCCTGCTATGCTCATTTAACTGAGGGCGATGAGACAAATTTTGACTCCTTATGTCAAGGACTCTATCATTATAGAGGTTATAGTAACTATACTTTCTTACGAACCATCTCGTTCCCACCAACTTCTTCTACCACCTATTCTCTGTCCTATACCAGGGGGCCTCTAAAGAAAAACCTGGTTACATTTTAACCCACCATGTTCATTTAAAAATGGCAGTAAATCAGTATAAGAGCCCGCCCCTGGTTTCCCAACAGGTGCAAGCATTGCCTTACTTCCATAACTAAGACTAATGCCATTTGCTGCCAAGGCTGAGTCAGAAGACTCTACTAAGTTCCTTGTCTCCTCTGAAACAAACAGTACACTGGTTAGTTCTTCCCCTGAAACCAACCACAGCCAAGTCCTTTGAAGAAATCTTCCTTAATCTTTTAATATTGGCAAATTCACTTAGCAGCCTGGATCTATTAAGGAGCTGACTAAATGAGTTCTGTGTTTTCCTTTTAGATTGCAACTTTAGGAATAACAGTGGTGGTGCCAATTGCTTACAGGTGCCTGGCCTCCTGTCTGGACTAGGGAGAAATTTTTTTGAACCAACAAAGGGTTTTCTTTTGCCAGACTTACTGCTATGATGTGCGGAGTTATCTAGAGATATCCCCTTCGAATTTAAATACTTTTTGTATTTTTTATGTTTTTTTTGTTTTTTACATTTTAGTCCCCAGAAACCTTTTTTTGCCACTTTTGAGCATTCCTTGATTTGCCCTCTCCCTTTCTCTGGAAGCTTCCCTTGCTCGACTTCCTCTTAGTGGTTGATTTCTTACACATCTTAAGGGTCACCCTTGGAGCTGGAGGCTTGGGAGGCTGGCTCTGGGATTCCACACCACATGACCTCAAACAGCCCTTATGCTTTCTGCCTCCTTTTCCTTCATGAACTCTCTTTCTCACCCCTGTTCTCAACAACATAGTGAGACTGCACTTAGGACCCTTTGTTTCTCAAATGCACTTCCCCTTTTTAGGTCTCGCCTAGCGCAGCGCATGCGCTAGGAATCACTTCAGACTTCCAAGAGCCTTCTCCGTGTGGGTTTGCCTCCTCGCACACATCCCATTGGCCTTTGCGTGTGGCTTTCAATAATTGAAAGCACGCAAATGGCCAAAGACGGGTGCATGTCCCGCCTTCACTCTAAACTTTCACTCCCATGGCCTAGGGGTCTTGGGAGCGGGCAGAGGCGCGCATTGGGCCAGCTGCATTCCTCCCTTATCCTTATCTTGTCTTGGCTCATGTTACTAATTAAACAAACACGGTGCTTTCGCAGCCGCGCTTGTTTTTCTGAGTGCAGTTTGGCCTCTTCCACTGGTATAGGGCGGTGGTACTGTTCTTGTGCACTGTACAGTGAAGCGCTTCTCCGTGACAGCAGCAGCTTGTTTTATTTTTAACATCGATCCTCTTGGACACATGCACACGTGCACCATGCCTCCTCCGTGGTTTCCTAACAAAGGTGGTAGGGCGGCACTCGGCCTGCATGGAAGTTTGGGGGCAGTGCATCGAAAAAGTGTAATAAGGCAGTAACTTTATGAAAAACGGATTCCTGTTACCATGAGCACAACAGAGTATTTCGAATGTTCCCAACACTGCCAGAGGCACACTCTGAAATTGTAGTTGTACTGAGGCTTCTATTCCCACGCAGTCTCATCTGTCTCTTTCAAAGAAGAAAATGTTCTTGAAAATAATGAAATACTGGTCTATACTCTTCAGATGCTCACAGTGGGGAAAAAAAACGTAAAATGTTACGTCACGTTGTTGATAGGGTTGGCTCTAGTAAAGGCTCTCATTGCTCCGTTATGAAGCTGCACTTTATTTCTGGTAGAGTTTTTAAGCTGCTGTATGCAGGGTGCAGTGAACAGCGGGTCGCCATTTCAAATGACAATGTTCGAGTTTTGTTGACTTTTTATGCTGAGAATAGTGATTAAAAAAAGGCAGTGGTGAAGGTCAGCTTTGTGGTTTGAGTCTATCATTATCTAAAAGCACTGAGCAGTCATGGTTGGAGACTGATTAGCTGACAGCAAGGAAATCAGTTTGAAAGGAGACCTTCCATTGGCTGAAATTCACAACACACGAGAATTGCATCATGTCTAGTAATTGTGGAGAATAATTCACATATGTGGCGGTCCCTGTGAAATGCAGGTTTAAAAAACTTTTTCTGCAATAAAATCTGCCAGAAATGCAATATTCCACTTTGTCTGCTCTAAAGGTGGGAGAAGGGTGATTAAAATCCCCTCCCACTAAAACTACTACACGCTGTAGAATGTGGTTAACTGGTTGGATGAGATTTTCTGTACAAATAAAAAACAAAGACAGAGCTTTGTTATATTTAAATGCGTTTTAAATACTGCGCGCGCGATGTATAGCTTGACGCACACACATATATGGCTACGAAGTATGCCGAATTGTTCAGAATGGAAGCACCCCATAGAGTTGATATAGACCGCCTGGCACGTGCACGCTGCCCCAGTTCACGTCTGGGACGTTCTTTAATAAGCAGTATATGCAAGTGTACAAACTTACACAATACAGAAACTTGTCACTAGGAGCAGGGGTGTAAATATGTCCGCACTCCTCTCTAAGGTGCTTTTAAAACCCCAGCGAGTTAAGGGCAGGGCCCAGGAGACTCGTTTAGTACATTAGGCCAATTAAACCCCCTATTTAATGAGCGTGCATGAATGGGTCGGCCTGGGAATGTGCAGAGGGGTCGAGGGAGGGGGGTGCGTGTTTTGACAGCTGTACACTGCGGCCCCAGGCCTCGGCTTGGAGTGCCACCCAGGTCAGACGTGCCACGTACGGCGCAGCCAGGCTGATGTACGCTTTTCGAGGGATCTTGTTCAATGGAGGGATGGATATGGGTGGTAAACTTTTCGGGTTTGGGGGTGTGGTTAACATGGAATGAGGCAAGGGTTGAGGCGTTACACCCAGTCCAACTAGGGTGACCAACTGGTATGGGTGCAAATTCAGGAGGGTCAGTGTAAAAATTCCGGACAAAGTGTCAAAATTCAGGAGAGAAGGTCAAAATTCAGGACACAAATTTGGGACAAAACATACATTTTACAGACATATCAGAGGAGGTCGCACAATAGTATATAAGTAAATAGACAACCAAAATAAGTACTAGTCAAAATAAGATAATATAAGGTTGAGACAATCGTGCACTTCACAGTTTTTCAGTATGCGCGCAGCTTTGCAAAGCAACATCAGGCCCTTTCTGTGATCAAGATTTGTGCAGAAGGCACACCACATGCTGTCACTATAACGGGGCCCATTGTCATTCTATCTGTGATACTCGTCTGCAGTCTCAGAATGACAATGGGCCAGTCCACAGTCTACACATTAAAAAATAAGTGGGAGAGGCCCGAGTTGAAACTTTTAAACTCATGGGGCCTCTCGCAGGGGAACTGCATACCTTCCTTAAATTCCCAATTTGATTTTAGTATGATGTCTGTAAGGCGTCCGTAATTTGGGGACCCCAAATTACGGACGCCTTACAGACATCATACTAAAATAACGGACGGTCCATGAAATTTACGGACGGATGGTCACCCTAAGTACAACAAACGGTTTAAGTGGGCCAGATACAAACAGGGGCCAGTTTCACCATAGCTTTGCTGCACCCTTGAAGCCCTGCAGAACAAGCCTTGCCTCATAAACACTCTCCATCGAGATTCCCTCCTCATCACCTCCCTCCGCCCACACCTCGCGGTAGGATCAGAGCAATTTCATCCGCAGTGCACCCCAAGGAGCTGTCCACCAGCGGTGTCTTGGGGTCCCCTTCACCTGATTCTCAAGGCGCTCATTGGGGACCTCTGGGGTGACCTGTCGGACACAAGCTTGAATCCCAACACGTCCCACTGATCCGTTCATCCTTCCAAACATGACACAAAGAAAGTACCATGAAGTTAGTTAACAAACAAGAACGCCTGTTATTTACAGCGCTTTGAAAGAGCAAAACTGCTATTTTAAGCGCTACATAACAATACATGATAATTATTAATGCTTTAATGCGCTAAAGTGAACTGTATACAAAGCACTGAATACTTCAGAGGGAAGTTCAGCTCCCCTACAACCGCCTACAGTGGGCGGGGCTATAGTGGCTGAGGTGTTGTGCAAAACACACCTCTGCTCTTTAGGACTTCTACTGCATACTCCAGCCTAAAATATACTGACCGCGCAGGGCTGTTGTTTTCCTTGCAATACGCTTAGTATTCTGAGCTAGTGCCTGTAGTACCATGTGCTTCCCAATAGATACCAACAGCACAGAGTCCTGGGGTTACCTAACTCATGCCCACAGACTAAGGCTTTTAGTTTAACCAACGATTGCCTACAGCCTGGGCCACTGGAATTATGCGATTATGCGATTGTGCGGATGCAGCGATTTTCGCATAATTATACATTTGCCGCATTTGCCACATAATCTGCAGATATTAACTAAAAAAAAGGTTTGTCTTTAGCTCAAATGGTTTAAAAGTTACTAGAAATGCAGCGACACACATGTTGCAGCGCAGTGTAAGGCCCTTTGCAAAGCTGGACTGGTCACTTCTCTGTTGCTTATTGCTGTGTTTGGGTAGTAAACTGCTACTAATTAGGTGCAACCAATGCCCACACAGTGGGCCCGATTCACAGAACTAATCTGAGACAAAATCCTAAACTTACTACTTTTGGTATTCACAGAAGGCATTTAGTAGTAGTAAAGTTAGGATTTTGTCTTAAGTCTGTCTTAAGTTTGTCTTAAGTCCGACTTAAGACAAAATCCTAACTTTACTACTACTAAATGCCTTCTGTGAATACCAAAAGTAGTAAGTTTAGGATTTTGTCTCAGATTAGTTCTGTGAATCGGGCCCCTAGTTGCCAAGTTGAAAAATGACAAAATAATGAAGTAAAACTACTACAAAATGTGCCGCACCATGCTGCATAATTTGCCTTTTCTTGCTGCATAATTTACTTAATCCCTATCCTGCTGCATAATTCCAGTGGCCCTGCAAAAAGAACATATCAGTGGGTACACTCACTGCATGCCAACAGCGCAGGGCGTAGAGTTACTCAAGTCAACATATGCCAGCGGCATGGAACAGTGGTTTACCCAGCACATGCCAACAGCACAGGCCTGCGGGCTTACTGAACACATGCCCAATCAATCAATGGTTATTTATTCAATTATAAAGATATAATCATAAAAGTTCAGGCAAACAGTGTTTTTTTTTTAATTCGCACACAAGCTGAAATATTCACCCTCGAGATTTGCATTTTACTTTTGTGAGGCGCATCTTATGTACATGTTTTCCTACTTACTTAAGACATTCCATTAATATTCTCAGAAGTGCAAGCATTGGCATAGCCAATAGGTCTCGCCTTTGGGGCCTTATAAGTGTTTAGAGAGAGCTATTGGCTTTGTTAACGTTTTTAATATGTGTTGCAGAGCATTGTGAATGTTGTGCAGCATGTTTAAAAGTTATAAGTTATAATAAAAAAAGTGTTATAACCATTTGTCTCCTTATATATAACCTAGAAAACATTATATACAACTGAAGTACCCTAATAAAAACCAGAATTAACACCAGAAATGTGTTCTAGTTTTTTTGTTTATGCAATGCTGTCAATTTTTCACTGCCTCTTCTAATGCTTTTTTGTTATAGTTTTTATTGTTAGGTGTGGGCAGTTCATCATAGTAACATAACATAACGTGTATTTGTAAAGCGCACTTTCACCCGCAAAGGGGCATCTTGGCGCTGAATAACAGACGTCTATTGGTTACCCAACTTAATAGTACTCATTTTCTCGACCTCAGAAAGGATGAAAGGCTGAGTGAATTTGCCGGGATTTGGACCTGTGACCATGAGGTCGAACACAGTCCCTTGCAGTGAGCACAAATGCATGTAAAACCCGGGAAACATGGTGTAAGTTGAGCAGAGTGCATGCGCATAGTCAATAGGTCTCGCCTTTGGGATCTTATAAGTGTTTAGCCATGCAACAGTTGATGTTGTTGCACCAAGGATATTGTGCTGCATAACTAAATACTTATAAGGTCCCAAAAGCGAGACCTATTGGCTATGCCAATGCTTGTTATAACTAGGTAGGGACATCCAGAAACTTATATCTCATCATTTACAGTGCAAGTAGATAGATGGACCACCTCTAGAAGGGGAGGGGGGAAGGGTTAGAGTCAGGAAAAACACCATTTAATTCTCCTCCCAAGATCACATCCCTAGAACCATCCTTTAGTGATTTACTAATACTTTCAAGCAGTTGGATAAGTTTAACATTTTGAGTATTTTTCAAAACCAATGCCTTTAACATTTCCTGAAAGGTTGTTTGCATTAGGGAGAGGAAGTTCAACATTGACATGTCTTGGGCGAAATCAGAAACATTTTCCAGTGAATTAGACTCGTTTGTTAGTTAATGTTTAACGTGCTTATCTTCATTATCGTCATCAGTCCCCCTTATAGGCCCAATCATCGATTTCTCGTACATGGCAGAAAGAATACATTCAGATTGTCCACTATGCATTGCCTCAATCAAGGCTACACCAGACCCAACTACTCTCATAATTATTGGAGAGGTTAAAGACCTTGGCGGTCTGGCTCCTAGGGCTCCCCCCTTCTGACCTTGAAACCCCTTGATCAGGTTAGAGAGCTTTAACAAATCTAGGTCCCCCAGACTTTGTTGCACACTCAAGCGGGAGATTTTGGGGCTCAGCATAGTCTCTTTTTCCTTTTTTTCCTCTGGTTCCACATGGGAGGGAAGCGCAACTATGGTGGCCTCATGCCTCCTAGCACCACTTTCTTTTCCACCAGAGATATACGTCCTCTCCGACAGATCCATTCTCGACATCAACATAAACATTTTTTCTGACCACAATGAAAATACTCTCCTCCTCAGCCAGGGAGGACATTGGGCTTTTCTGACTTTAAAATGTTTTGCAACAAAATCCTGCAAGGAAGACGGTAACCCAGCAACTGACCTGAGTGACTTCTGCCTACACCCTAAAGACTGGGCCCTTTTTGCCTCAGAGGAAAGAGGAACAGGGGAGGCAGTAGTCATGGTGGTCACAGTAAACTCAACAGAGAGTCAACTTCCAAGTGAAACGAATGTAAACTTCAGCCTTGAATCCTTCTCGGGACAGAAACCTCACCTGAGTCTGCTTGACCTACCCAAGGGAGAGAGGTTAATGTGATGATCATGATGATCCTCCTGTAGGGACAGCAGGATCGCAGCAGTCAAACTCTGAGTCAAACTCTGCGTGAGACAGAGAGTGAGACAGGGAGCCACATCACTTATGTGCCCACCGCCTGCCCACCCTCAGGTGGATTCCCCTGACAATCCATCATCACTATAATTGGCGGCAGGTAGGGGACAAATACAAGGAGCATTGGCGTCCCAGTGCCCCCAATGGTTCCTTTAAGACCAGCCAACATGTTGAGCTCCCCTGAATTAGCAACCCCTCCTTGCTCTTGAATAGAAGCGGAGATCACAAAGACATATGGGGGTAAGGAGGACAGGCTCCGGGTGCCCCAACGGTGCTCTATGTCCATCTCCTGGGCGTTCTCAGATGGCACTTTTATCCCCCCTGTGCTGACCAAAGTAGTCATCCCACTTCTCCTTCCTCTTCGCCTCAGTATATGCTCTGCATAGTTGTATGTTCAAGAATCATGGGCTATGAGTTTGCCAAGAACAACAGTTTTTCACGAACGTGGCTCCAACAGTTCCAATAGTTCCAAGAGTTGATTTATTGCTGTCTTAGTTGGCAACGCTTCCAGCCAGTACAATAGCACAGGGAGGAAAATCCCTCAGACAAACAGCAACAGGTAAGTAGGTAGTAACCGCAAAGGGTGCCAGAACCAGCAATCACTGAGGTCCTAAACAGCTGGGAGGGGGAGTACAGGCGGTTCCTCAAAAGCACAAGCCGCACCTGCTCTCTAAAGAGTCCGCCTCCACACCACTGGCTACCAGCACTGTAATGCCTAAAGTGTGCCCCGCCCCCTCACCTCCAACACAGGCTTGGAGGGAATCCTTGTGTGGACACATGAGGTAAAGAAGGAGCGCATCTCACAGGGGGTCTGCGGGTCCTGCAGAGCACTGCAGGCTCTACGGGCTCTTTGGACTCACCTTCGTTCCGTGGTCGCATGCTCACACCGCCATTAACCTTCCGCTGCCTCTCCGCAATGAAGCCGCTCGCTGGAACCCACTGGGACCCGCTCAAGCAACAGAGCTTTCCCCCATAGCGACAAGCGATGGCAACGACAGCAGCAGAATCCTCTGGGAAAAAATACAGAAGACCACTGGAAGTTTCCTCTCTTTATTGTTAGGTTATGTTTTTCTAACCATTCCATTACTTCCCCAAATATGTCATGTTCGGATTCACTTTTCCCCTCAATAACTATATTATCCTGGAAGCATAGCACGTATTCCACGTACCCAAAGATGCTTTTCATTATCCTCTGAAATACATCAGTGACTGAAGCTAGTCCAAACAGCATTCTCCTGTAGTGGAAAGCTCCTACCTGTGTTACAAATGATGTTAGGTCCCTAGAGTCTTCATGTAAATTAACCTTGTGATAATCAACAGGCATGTCTAGGACACTAAATACAAGCCTACCTACCATAGTTGCTAACATTTCCGATATGTTCGGAAGAGGTTGTCTGTCCACCCAAATATTCCTGTTTAAGTCACATAAGTTAATACAGAGTCAAATCTTGCCTTCCTCTTTTGCTACCATTACCACAGGTGCCAACTATTCAGATGCCTCAGTAGGCTCAATTATTTCTTGGCGTAATAATTTGTCCTACTCTTTGCTTACTGATTCCCTCATCATGACTGGAACAAACTCACTTTGTGGACTACTGGTTTAGCAACTTTCTTTAGTATAATTCTGTGAGAAAATCCTTTCAATAAGCCAAGCTCCTCCATGAATACTCTGGGATACCTTACCATTAGATCACTCTCATGGCTATCTGTTACTTCCTTGGTTTCCATTCTTTCTGTTACAATCACTGGTTCTTCAGCCTTTAGATTTATAATAATAATCAACTCTTTCTAATCACGCCACCCTAACCAGTCCAATCCATAATTGGTTACATACACCCGCCCATTCACAGCTTCGCCCTTGAACCTAGTCGTCATCCATCTCATTCCCAAGATTTCTAGTTTCTTCCCAGCATACCATACAGCTTTTATATCTGACATTAATTGGCGGATCACTTCTCCCTAACCACTTCTTCTCATATGTTTTCTTTGACAGCAGTGTATATAAACTTCCCCGGTCTACCAATATTCTTGTAGCCTTATCATCTATAAATATATAACAATGTGGTTTATCTCTGATTTCACCTTATGTGTTACTGACACAATCGTATTTTCCTCACTATTATCTTCTACTTCATCCTCAGACTTTTCATCTACAGTCAAAATAACTTTTTTTGTATTTTTTCGCAGACATCATGAATTTCTTAAGTCAACTTCTTGTATCATTTTAGTAGTACATTTTTGTCTTAGATACTTTCGTAAAATGTCCTCTCCTTCCACAGTTTCTACGTATTATTTTGCTGCTTGCGCACACTTTGTGCTGGAAGCAATGTGCCCAGGAGCTCCACCACGGAAACATTTAATCTCCCTAATAATGTTATCCCTTTGTTTTGTAATCCTGTCATTTTTGACCTTTGCATGTTCAGTTGATTTATCCTTTCTTACTGATGACGACACCTTCCACCTCATCCACCATAGCTCCCTTTCTATTAGAAGCATCATCCATTTCCTTTAACCAAATTGCGGTATGTTCCAGCCATTGGCTATTTGAATAGCTTCTTCCAAGTTAGGATCTTCGTGCGGATACCGTCTCCACACAGTTAAAAAATAATGCTCAATAAGATAATTTTCCTTAATCAGTGAAACTCCACGGTACAATTCTCTGTCAGAACGTAGTCATTCTTCGTGTGACGTGAAAAGAAAAAAAACTCACCAATGTCCAAAAGGATACGTAGATAATTACCTTTTCCTCTACCTCTTGTAATCCAGAGGTGGAGATGCAGCATTTGCCTGTCCCCTGCACAGACTACACCTCATCACCATGCAAAGACGAGCTTTACTCAGTTTCTTCTTGAAATAAGTGTTTAATAATGATACATCTCTAGCTCAACATCTTCCACACCTCCTTCTCCAGCTCTCCCAACCAACTGGCTCTCCACATTCCATCATGATGTCACTGTAACAGTTCCACAGTTGCATTCCCTTTGCATTGTCATCAACACAGCTCTACAGTATGTTGCTCATAAAGAAACAAGGATGCACTGAGTCTCTGTGTGGAAAGGCCATGGAGCGCTGATAGGCTGAGAGCATTCACCAGCTTGCCTCCATTGCATCTAAAACCTGGAGGCTGGGAAATGGCAAGGGTTGCCTATTCAACTTACAAGTGGGAACTTTAGCACCAGATGAATTCGACCCTAGAGATGTTGATCTTTTGACACTGTAGCACATTGTAAGTATGTGACCTTTGCTTCCAGGATGAGGCTAGGACCCTGCAATTATATGTTATTATGCAGTATTGTCAACCTCAGATATACGCTGTAGCAAACTGTTTACAATAGCCCACGTTATTATTAGTACGTGATTATGATTCAATTGTATTCTTAAGATATTAAAAGGTATCTTGTGAGAGATGCCAGAAGGCTGTTTTGCTACTTAGTTTAAACACATATTTTTACCACTGTCCTAGTCAGAGAAAGTTTTCAAATGTTATTTTCGATTCTGGATAGTTAAGGCAAACTTATTGAACTGTTCATTAGAACTTCTTATAAATGGTCTGTTTGGCCTACCTTCATTAATTTAAATGAAGCTCATGTGTCACTCAATTCAATATTTTAGTTGGTTGTACATCTGGCAATTAGATATGCATAATGTTTGTGAAAATTAGTTTGTATGTGTTTTGTGGTTTCTTTAAAATTGGTACAAAAAACTCAGAAGACTATGTGCACTACATTTTTCTGTCTAGATCTCTAAATGTGAGTTATTCTTCCTTCACTTCAGGTCCTTTTGGCATAAACCATGGTATTGAACTTCATTCGGATGTTGTGGAGTATGCGAAGGAGAAGCTAGAGAGTTTCATCAAAAATAGCGATAGCTTTGACAAGTAAGTACATTCCATATTAATATTAAAAGTAAGTAAATTTCTTGAACATTTATAAAATAGAGACTATTAAATTGTTTGCAAGTAAAATGTCACAGAAAATTCAGAAAACAGACTATACTCCTGGCTAGCAATAAACATGTGCACGTTTTAAAGTTCAAGAATATAAATCTGATCACATATATGCAAATGTATATATTAAGTAGCTTGTAAAATGTCACAATACCAAACCAATCATCAGTCAGTTCTTTCACCTCTAACTCAATTAAATCAGAAATTGGCTGTCTGCATACACTGATGAATATGAGTGAAGCAATTTCCGAAAGGCAAGTTTGTATCCACATTGGCTTATGTCTGCAGTAAATATGATAGGTACAGTATACCTAGATCTCAATGGAGAATATGGTCCAGTATGAAAACATGAGAGCAAATTTCTCACCTGCATGTTTTCTGTTACCAGCAGGCATTTTTTTGTTTGTTGGTATAATTAAGTTTCTAATGGATACTCCTTCCTGCAGATTCCTTATGTGGACTCCAGGAGGTTCCAAGACTGGATCCAGATTTTTTTGTTGTTGTAGTGCTTCCTCACTAGCGCTGGGTAGTGCTGCTCAACTCCACTATGGATCCATGATGTTATACAAAGTGTCACTGGTGCTGGTGATGTCAGTTTCTTTATTTCCATACTCTAACTGATATTTATCTTGCACAGTCAATTTCTCAAGGGTTTTTAATGATTTTTCTATCTATGAAGGTTGTCTGTCAGAATATCGAGGTCACAAATATCGACCAACAAGAATATCTACTGCAGGCTACCAAATACCAATATATCCTCAAGGTAAGGATAAATAGCCTTGTATAGATATACTGTTCTATGCTGAACAGTTATGTACCTTGAATATGTATATTTATTATCTATGTGAGAAACTCAGTATTCTGGAAGTACAAATATTTTGGGATTCCATCTCCCAAAAATATTCTGGGTTTAAATCCCGTTCTCGGTTACAGAATCAAATGTCACTGTCTGATAAAGCAGTATGTGACGCATTCAAAGGTACTGAAAGAGCATAAGGCAAGGCGTCTCTTGTCAAAGTCCACACCCCACTCAAGGATAATTACAGAAAATACCAGGGATTGTTCTTCTCCTTCCAAAAGGGGTATAAAGAAAAGAGAAGAAGAACTGCCATTGAGGACACAAACTCCTCATTCTCTGCTCAGATTCTGAAGAAACTAAGGTCTAAGGAGCAGGCTTCTGTGAAAGTGCAGGGCTTTCAACAGGCTGTGTTGGCAATATTTGCAAGCCACCAGCCCTCCGCCACACCCATGGTCGCTCCTAATGTCTAATTGATGCTATGGGTCAGAGAGGGCATGGAGTTGGGAGCTTTTACATTGACTTTCGGTCCGGTGTCTAAGGTTAATCCTTTGATGGCAATTTATTTGAGTGCCAGGAAAGACTCTAAGGTAAAGCTGGTAGTAGAATCAGAATCCGCTTCACATATTGTGCGGGAGTCCACGTCGGTGGAGCCTTATAAGAGACCTGTTAGTACTTTCAAAGCTCCATTGTCTGCGACCATTTTAGTGAAGGAAGAATGATATGTATTTGAGATAGAATGTGACTTCAAATGGAAAACTTTAACTTTTAAGATGTTTTCTGATCTGTTAAGATTAGATTTTGATGTTTTAGGGTTTGAGCCCTGGCATCAGTATCAATAATTAATGAGAAGGACGGTGAAGTAAATTCGTCCAACGCGACGAATGGCTCTTTGTAAAGCAAGAAAGATTTCAGAAGTGAGAGCTCCAGACCTCTTATACCTATTGAATGGAGGTGGTCAATCAATAGATTGAGATTGACTGTGTTGAACGCTGCAGAGGTCTAAAAGTTTTAGTCCTGTGTTTCCTCCTTTGTCGACAGAGTATCTGATTTCTTCGGAGGCTGAGGCCTATTTTTCAAAGCACTTCGAGAATAAAGTGTCAATTAATGGTGTTAAATGCCTTCTTCAGGTCTAAGGACAACAACCCCAAGTTAAGGACATGAAACAGTCATCTTATGTTTGGAGAGATGTTTAATTCTGGTATGAAACCACTCTGATCAGGGTGTATGACTAGGATCAGCAATTTGTGTATAGGGTTTGTTATGACTTTACTTAATTTTACTGTCTGAGTTAGAGCAAGAGGGATCAGAATGCCCATCTGCATAGTGTATCACAGCTTGGTTTAGGGATTGACACTCTCAAGGCCTCCTTTGTTGTGGGGGGCAACGTGCCCCATAAGAGTGCCACCCCATACAAAGCTTGGAGCTTAGTCATCAGGGTTTGGCCTATGCTGAGAAAAATTACACGGTCACACCATCTGCCTCGGATGGTTACCCTTCGCCAAGTCAGCTATTGATGTTGCGATTCCTTGCATTCAACACTGGCAACTCTGAGTGTTCCTTTTGTTCCTCAGATAAGCAAGTCATATTTATTCTGTGAAGGTAGATTAAATAGTTTGTGTATCAGTACCATCCTTTTCTACATACAGTTCAACGTAGTAATGAAAAAGTGTGTTTTTATTACCTATGTGGATGTTTATGGCAGCCCAGTGCCATTTATTGTGGATATGATTGGGGTTCCTCTCATCTCTGATTGAATTAATTAGGCAAGGAATCTACCAGATTTGTAACACTTGTTATGAATGTTAGTAGTATAGTCCCTATAATCCACACATCGTAGCCTTTGTAATAATTGTGCTTCTTTATCTCTACCTTGCCTCTGCTCTTTTCTAGTTGATAGGGTACCAAGGTTACCGTTCTCCAGGTCCCTCACCCTGCCTTCCACAGTGTTCAGTTCATCAAGAAAGGTTTTGGGCCATGGAGGCTTTCACTATGTCTGTGCAGAGCAGCCAGTTGTTCTAACGATTTGTATACCATGATTTCAAAATGTTTGTTTAGCATTTTTCATATAAATTGAACACTGTTGCCAGATATTGAGTCATGCATTAGGATGAAAATAACTCTGCTCTAATTAAAGCGAGCATTTCCAGAGTGTTTCTCAAAGTAAGCATCAACAATTTGAACTAACCGTTGTCGATAATAAATATCTAAAAAAAATTAGTAATCTTTCATAAAGACCTCCCTAAACCACATTTCAGACCCTATCTAAAAACTAAGGACATCATTCAGAGTTTGGCAAAGCGGGGTCGCCACTGTAAATTGATAATGCTTTGGCTCTACTAAATTCATTCTTCTTCTACCCCACTTGAAAGCTGCTCATATTCCATGTTTGCACAAGTAGACCCTCAGTTGCCTACTCCAGCGTAACCTGATGGTCCATCCATCACTAGATCACTAGGTCATAGGAATGGTTAGCTCGCCCTATTAAGAGCGGGCAACCAACACTAATCTAACTGCCCAGGTCCCAGGCAAAGAAATCTAATAATTATGCTAATTATGCTTTGTAAGTTAGTAGTTTGAACTCAATCTTTGACGAGAAGGTGCAACAACATGATACTGCTTCCTCTGCAAAGGCCAGTATCTTAAGTGGAGCCACAGTGCTTGCAGCGTAACTAAATGCACAGCGATCACAGAGATCCTTGCTTACCTGGCTTAATATGGCAAACAATCTTCTGCCAGGAGAGCTGAGGCCTTGGCACCATGGAGCAGGGATTGCCAGGGTCTGAATGACAAATTAAGTCCTCAACTGAAGTTCATGTTATCTATGTGCCCTACCTGCTGTTGTTTTTACTCCACTGTTGTTATATATTCATTTTATATGTGATGACCTTTGCTGCCCATATTGCTCGTTCCTCGCTATACAAATATTGACAGTAAATAGTTTGTAGCCTCCAACTGCCAAGGTAGGTGGAAGCCTATTCTACTCGTGGTGGGTGTGTCTTGGCCCATTGAAGTGGTTGGAGGATCTCTTTATGCAGTAGCCTGGGTGAGTGCTTCGTAAACATTCGAGCGCTTTTACTTTACTGGGTGACTTCTTCTGCTGTCGATCTCAGTGAGTTAGTGCTATGACGGATAAAAGTTACTTGTCCGTCAGAGCTTGGGCTATTACAAATCTGGTGAAACATAGTGTGTCAGTGTGAGAAGTTGGCCTGGTATATGCTGTTCACTAATTAAAGTGGACACCTTGCACCAGGGCAAATCGACTCTTATGGTAGATAGGTTTAAGACAACCTTTTAAAGAAAGCTATCCTAGTGGTAGCTGTGGAGAGCAGCCTTCAGGCTAAGTCTCGGAGGAATGTAAAGCAGCTTGTTTTACCATATAATCTCTTGAATCACCAAATGAAAAGACACCACACAGGTATATATATCAAATATATATGTATTTATTTCTAAATAACTCTCTACTAATCTCTTTATGAGATTAGAAGACAAACATATGCACAAATCAACGTTTCACAATAAGTTAAGCACAAAATATGGCTGGGGCCCTAGGGGCGTACCAGACCATATACTAAGTAAGAGACTTAGAAACAACGACTTGCAAGGAGACAAGGCCTAGGGCCTTCAGAAGTGCTGGGGCCTCACGAAACCACCCAAGGCAGGTAAGTAAAGGACCCACGGGGGACGCGTGCAGTGTGGATACACAGGCGCGAATCGCCGTTAACTTCAATGGGGCAAGTCGCGGTTGGAAATAAAGAGTTTTAGGATACTTCGGGAGAACCTACAAGCAAGTCACTTACAGGGTAAGTAGTTCTAGGGCCCACACCCACAGGAGCACCGTAGTGCTGGAGTTACCTCACCCAGGGAAGCCGGGTGCACAGGTGTCCTTTGGTGTCGGGTCGCGGCGTCGTTTTCAATGGCGAACAAAGAAGACTTGCTGCTTGCGGGAGCTGAAGAAGTGTCCGGTGGAATCCAAGCCTGGATTCTGAAGAAGGATGACCTGAAAGCAGAGGGGACAGTGTTCAAAGTCACTTGGCAGTGACCCGGGGCAAGGAAGATGGATGCCCACCGTCGTCGGTCGCTTCAGGTCGGTTGCAGGTGCCTTGACTCTTCAGCCACGTGGTCCAGGAGGCGTCGACGACGACCAGGAGCTGGATTCGGTGTGTCCCTCGACGTCTGCAGCTGACTGCGGTGTCGGCAACTCGATCGGAGCCAACAAGCCTTGGCAGCCGCAAGTCTCGGGGAGATGAAGAAAAGTCGATGGCGCAGACCAGCAAGGTCTGAGGGACTCACCCAGCGAGGGTAAGTCAGGGCAGGCCTGGAGCAACCAGGGGAGCCCTTTGGTTTCTTTAGGAAGTCTTCTGGGGACCCACAAGCCAGCGGGCAAGGGATCGCGAAGACACCTCGGGCGGAATCACTCAACAGGGGCCCACGGTCACTCGGGACGGTGTAGGCCTCTGATCTTCGGAGGGATTCCTGCTGGAGGTCGGGACCACACGTGGTCCAAAGCACAAGTTCGTAGAACGTTGTGAAGGGGTTGCACTCGACAATAGTGCACGGTACCCAGGGGTCGCGGTTCCTCGTTACTCGTGGGGTCCACTTGCCTCAGCTTCGCTGGGGACTCACGATGGCCTGGGAGAGGTCAGGAAATCCACTTCTTGGGCTGCAGGGACTTCGGACTCCGGCGGGAGCGGCGTAGTTTGCGACCGTCGTTGTCGTTTTTGGTGCCTGCCAAGCAGGGGAGTCACTCCTTGACTCCAAGGGAGATTCTTCTGTCTTCCAAAGGTAGTGGAACGTCGAAGGGCCAGGATTCTTCTGTAGAGCGTCGTCCAGGGGTTATCTGCTTTGCAATGGCAAGGTTCCCCCTCTTATACTAAAAAGAGGGGATGGACTAGCTCTATGACCCCACCTATGGGAGGGTCAAGGGAGGGGGTGGCTACACCCACTTCCCTTTGTCCAGTTTCGCGCCAGAGCAGGGGCAGGTAGCCCCTGAGCTGGTTTGAACTGGCATATGCACAGAGGAGCCTTCTGCTCCCCCAGTGCAGGACTTCAAAGCACTCTAAGAGTGCACCCACCCAGCCCCAATACACTAAACCCTGTCTGGAAGGTGGTTACACCTCCCTGTGACAGGATGCCTATTGTTGGGCTTCCTCCACTGCGAGTTTCGGTCATCAGCAGGAGGGCAGCCCAGTGTCTGTGACTGGTGGCATCCATTTTGTGATGCCAGGGCTCTTTAGGATTCTACCGCGTTTCCACAGCAGGTACATGTCTTATCCCTCTAGGAGGGTGGAATGCTACCCCCGCCGCCAAGATTGGCGGGGGGTAGTATTCCAAGATGTTTGACACCAAACACGACATGTTTTGATGCAGCCATTCCAAAGTTAGCATTTACCGCGAGGATATAATGCACTTAAATAGTATATGGTTTAACCGCATCCACAAACCGCACCAGAGAATAGACTCTGAGAGCTGCAGAGGGGCCCTGCTCAGGCAGAGGCACCCCCTCACATAGAAGCCAAGCACCCTGCCCTCAGGATTGATAGGGCCTGCCTTAGGGGTGACTGATAGGTTTATATGTGTGTGCAGGAGAGATATAGGAAACCTATATCTCAGTGAGGGGTGCTAGCACCACCTCACCCAGGCTGCAGTAGCAGGCCTGTGGTGTCAGATTTAGACTGCTTCCCAGGGGTGGCATAACACATGCTGCAGCCCCTGGTAGGCCTGTGAAGTACCTATGCCCTTGGCACCTAAGGTACCATATACTAGGGACTCATAAGGCACCACAGTATCCAATCACTAGTGCACCTAGAGTGCACTCCATGTCGTTTAGAGAGAGCAGATAGACTGGGGCCCTGAATAGCAGGGTCCCAGTCCAACTAAGTCATAAACCAGCAAAACACCATAAAAAAAGTGGGGGCAACCATATAGTCAGATTCCACCTTCCTACATAACCCCCCCAAACGAAAGGAGATAAGGCTAACCTTGGCCAGTTGAGCCTTTATTGACTAAGTGGCCATATAAGGAAGCACCTGCACTAGCATGGTTGCCCCCTGTCTTATGGTCCACTAAGCAATCCCTCACCCTAAGGGTATGAGAGGGTCTCCACCATGGGGAATCACTACCTGTGGTGTGCTTTGGTAAAGTACCAGGCTGGTGAGGTGTCTGAGTAGGGAAGTGTGGCCCTAGGAATGTTGGCCTCAGCTTTCTCAGCTCACTGGTCACCATGTATGCCTGTCTTTCCATGACTGAGTGGTACTCTGCTCTAAGGGTCAACCTTTGACTGCCTACAGCCGGGGGTTGGGTCCCTTTGGGTGGAACACTGGAGGGACATGGCATGTTTGGAACCTTTTGGTCCCAGGTTTGCCCTTGCCTAACAGAGTCCTTCTGGGGGAGGTCCCTACATAAAGGTATGGGGGATCCCTCAGTGGGTTGAGGAATTTCTACCTGGCTAGGGCTACTAGCCTGGGTGCCCCTAATCTGCTGATGGGGGGTTCCTCTGGACAGGGGGCCCTGGGGGGTCCACTGACCTCCCTGACCTCTGCAGCCCTGGGCTGACTGAGGCAGGGTAGAGAGGGGCAGGTTACCTGCTCCAGACTGGGTACCACCTTGTAAGGGTCCTCTGCCATCAGGGGGTGGCCAGGCCAGGCCTGACTACCTCTGTGGCAGTTCCTTCACTAGGGGTAGGGTCAGTTCCCTGAGGAGGCTGACCCTTACCTACTGTCTGGAGGGAAGAAGACTTTTCTTCAACCCTTGTGCTCTCTTCTGGGGGAGAGTGGGCCATTCTTCCAGGCTCCATCTCTCCAAAATCTTGGGCTGGGGCTGTGGCCATCACAGCCCCCCTAACCTTTACAGGGACACCCAACATCTTTAGATGGGTTTGGTGTTCAACTTCAGCCCAGGCTGAAATTTCCAAATCATTGCCCATCAGGCAATCTACAGGTAGGGTTGGGGACACTGCCACTCTTTTTGGGCCTGTGACCCCCTCCCAGCTGAGATTGACTATGGCCATGGGGTGATCTGTTCTGACACCATCAATGTTGGTCACCTGGTATTTAAACTCAGGTAAAAGCTGGTGAGGGGGGACTAGTTTCCCTGCCACCATGGTGACACTAGCCCCTGTGTCCCTAAATGCCACAGCTTTCTGACCATTAATCATTGGCTCCAGTCTGTACCTGCCCAATGCTATGGGACCCATGGTAAAGGTGGCATATCCTACACCACCATCAGAATCTGAGGAGTCTGTTGAGGGGGTCCTGTCTAAACTAGGGCCCACCTCTGTTCCTCTTGCAAAAGCACCTAACTTTTTGGGTGCACTACTCCCAACTGGAGGATTACTACTGGTAGTACCAGGAGGGGTGGTAGTAGTTGTTGGAGGAACATTTTCTTTATTGCCATTCCTGGGACAACTGGGATCAGATTTCCAGTGCCCAGGCTTTTTACAGACATGGCAATAGGGTTTCTTTTCAGGAGAGGAAGGAGTTTGGGACCCACCCCCAGAAGAGGAATTTTGGGGCCCTGTAGTGGACTTATCCTTGGATTTATCCCCACCTTTCTCTTGGGACTTGGTAGAATCTTTCTTGTGGTCACCACCCTGATTCTTAGGCCTTACTCTGGTTCTGACCCATTTGTCTGCCTTCTTTCCCAATTCTTGGGGAGAGGTCAGATCAGAGTCCACCAGGTACTGGTGTAAAAGCTGGTTTTGACAATTATTAAGGATCTGTTCTCTCATCATTAGATTATAAAATCCTTTGAAATCAGTAACCCTACTGCCAACCAGCCAACCCTCCAGAGCCTTGGATGCACAATCTACAAAGTCTGTCCAGTCCTGAGTCTGTGCCTTCTGGGTATCTCTGAACTTCAACCTGTACTCTTCAGTGGTTAAGCCAAACCCATCTATCAGTGCACTCTTCAGGACCTCATAATTATCAGCATCCTCTTCTCTAACAGTGAGGAGCTTGTCTCTACCTTTATCTGAAAAGGAGAGCCACAAGATTGCTGCCCACTGCTTTTGGGGGACCTGCTGTACTCTACAGGCCCTCTCCATAGCAGTTATCCACTTGTGGATATCATCCCCACTCTGGTAGGGAGGAACAACCTTGCTCAGGTTCCTATGGTCAGGGACATATTCTCTGCTTCTAGGGACACTGTTGCTGCCACCAGGGGGTTCTAACCCCTCTTTTCTAGAAGCTCTCTGGATCTCCAGGGCTTCCCTATCCAGTGCCAACTGCTTGGTTCTGAGGGCCACCTTGGCTTCCTCATACTGGAGCAGTTTGCACCTTCTCTCAGAGGAGGTCTCTCTTAAGGAAAAGTATGAGCTCCTCTGCTGGACAAATTCTCTGCCAGAGTGATAAGAGTGGTCAGATTCCCTGGAAGGGGATCTGTGCCTCTCCTCCTCTCTGTCAGTTCTCTTAGGGAGAATTCCTCTGTCCTTTTCAGGCCCCTTGAAGCCTGGCCCTTCAACCACAGAGTCTTGGTCATTCGGATTGTCCTCATCTGACCCAGATACTATGATTGACCCACCCACTGATTCAGACCCCTTAGCTCCTAGAGCCAATCTAAGGTCATCTGCTGTCAGCAGATCTATCAGGTGTAGTGTTGAGGGACTCTGTCCTAGTCTCAGGTGTCTGTCAACACACATGGCTCTCAAGTCAGAGAAAGCCATGTCCTTATACTGAGGCTGAGTGGATCCACTGGGTCCACCCTTTAAGGACATTCTAGTGTTGTGCAGTGTTGTACTACCTACACTAGTTTGTGGCCTACTGATCCTAGCTTGAGCTGTGGAAAGGGTGTGCTATCCCTTGGCACACAGCTCTAAGTTCAGTAGAACTTATTGATACTAAGCTTGACTTTATATGTACCTTGAGTACCTATAATGGTTTTCAGTTAGTAATTCAAATAGAGATTTTCTGGTAAAACAATGGCAAGCTGGAATCCCACACGCTGCCCACCAATGTGAGAAGTTGGCCTGGTATATGCTGTTCACTAATTAAAGTGGACACCTTGCACCAGGGCAAATCGACTCTTATGGTAGATAGGTTTAAGACAACCTTTTAAAGAAAGCTATCCTAGTGGTAGCTGTGGAGAGCAGCCTTCAGGCTAAGTCTCGGAGGAATGTAAAGCAGCTTGTTTTACCATATAATCTCTTGAATCACCAAATGAAAAGACACCACACAGGTATATATATCAAATATATATGTATTTATTTCTAAATAACTCTCTACTAATCTCTTTATGAGATTAGAAGACAAACATATGCACAAATCAACGTTTCACAATAAGTTAAGCACAAAATATGGCTGGGGCCCTAGGGGCGTACCAGACCATATACTAAGTAAGAGACTTAGAAACAACGACTTGCAAGGAGACAAGGCCTAGGGCCTTCAGAAGTGCTGGGGCCTCACGAAACCACCCAAGGCAGGTAAGTAAAGGACCCACGGGGGACGCGTGCAGTGTGGATACACAGGCGCGAATCGCCGTTAACTTCAATGGGGCAAGTCGCGGTTGGAAATAAAGAGTTTTAGGATACGTCGGGAGAACCTACAAGCAAGTCACTTACAGGGTAAGTAGTTCTAGGGCCCACACCCACAGGAGCACCGTAGTGCTGGAGTTACCTCACCCAGGGAAGCCGGGTGCACAGGTGTCCTTTGGTGTCGGGTCGCGGCGTCGTTTTCAATGGCGAACAAAGAAGACTTGCTGCTTGCGGGAGCTGAAGAAGTGTCCGGTGGAATCCAAGCCTGGATTCTGAAGAAGGATGACCTGAAAGCAGAGGGGACAGTGTTCAAAGTCACTTGGCAGTGACCCGGGGCAAGGAAGATGGATGCCCACCGTCGTCGGTCGCTTCAGGTCGGTTGCAGGTGCCTTGACTCTTCAGCCACGTGGTCCAGGAGGCGTCGACGACGACCAGGAGCTGGATTCGGTGTGTCCCTCGACGTCTGCAGCTGACTGCGGTGTCGGCAACTCGATCGGAGCCAACAAGCCTTGGCAGCCGCAAGTCTCGGGGAGATGAAGAAAAGTCGATGGCGCAGACCAGCAAGGTCTGAGGGACTCACCCAGCGAGGGTAAGTCAGGGCAGGCCTGGAGCAACCAGGGGAGCCCTTTGGTTTCTTTAGGAAGTCTTCTGGGGACCCACAAGCCAGCGGGCAAGGGATCGCGAAGACACCTCGGGCGGAATCACTCAACAGGGGCCCACGGTCACTCGGGACGGTGTAGGCCTCTGATCTTCGGAGGGATTCCTGCTGGAGGTCGGGACCACACGTGGTCCAAAGCACAAGTTCGTAGAACGTTGTGAAGGGGTTGCACTCGACAATAGTGCACGGTACCCAGGGGTCGCGGTTCCTCGTTACTCGTGGGGTCCACTTGCCTCAGCTTCGCTGGGGACTCACGATGGCCTGGGAGAGGTCAGGAAATCCACTTCTTGGGCTGCAGGGACTTCGGACTCCGGCGGGAGCGGCGTAGTTTGCGACCGTCGTTGTCGTTTTTGGTGCCTGCCAAGCAGGGGAGTCACTCCTTGACTCCAAGGGAGATTCTTCTGTCTTCCAAAGGTAGTGGAACGTCGAAGGGCCAGGATTCTTCTGTAGAGCGTCGTCCAGGGGTTATCTGCTTTGCAATGGCAAGGTTCCCCCTCTTATACTAAAAAGAGGGGATGGACTAGCTCTATGACCCCACCTATGGGAGGGTCAAGGGAGGGGTGGCTACACCCACTTCCCTTTGTCCAGTTTCGCGCCAGAGCAGGGGCAGGTAGCCCCTGAGCTGGTTTGAACTGGCATATGCACAGAGGAGCCTTCTGCTCCCCCAGTGCAGGACTTCAAAGCACTCTAAGAGTGCACCCACCCAGCCCCAATACACTAAACCCTGTCTGGAAGGTGGTTACACCTCCCTGTGACAGGATGCCTATTGTTGGGCTTCCTCCACTGCGAGTTTCGGTCATCAGCAGGAGGGCAGCCCAGTGTCTGTGACTGGTGGCATCCATTTTGTGATGCCAGGGCTCTTTAGGATTCTACCGCGTTTCCACAGCAGGTACATGTCTTATCCCTCTAGGAGGGTGGAATGCTACCCCCGCCGCCAAGATTGGCGGGGGGTAGTATTCCAAGATGTTTGACACCAAACACGACATGTTTTGATGCAGCCATTCCAAAGTTAGCATTTACCGCGAGGATATAATGCACTTAAATAGTATATGGTTTAACCGCATCCACAAACCGCACCAGAGAATAGACTCTGAGAGCTGCAGAGGGGCCCTGCTCAGGCAGAGGCACCCCCTCACATAGAAGCCAAGCACCCTGCCCTCAGGATTGATAGGGCCTGCCTTAGGGGTGACTGATAGGTTTATATGTGTGTGCAGGAGAGATATAGGAAACCTATATCTCAGTGAGGGGTGCTAGCACCACCTCACCCAGGCTGCAGTAGCAGGCCTGTGGTGTCAGATTTAGACTGCTTCCCAGGGGTGGCATAACACATGCTGCAGCCCCTGGTAGGCCTGTGAAGTACCTATGCCCTTGGCACCTAAGGTACCATATACTAGGGACTCATAAGGCACCACAGTATCCAATCACTAGTGCACCTAGAGTGCACTCCATGTCGTTTAGAGAGAGCAGATAGACTGGGGCCCTGAATAGCAGGGTCCCAGTCCAACTAAGTCATAAACCAGCAAAACACCATAAAAAAAGTGGGGGCAACCATATAGTCAGATTCCACCTTCCTACAGTCAGCACTTTAGGGGGTCTGTAAACTACCAGCCTTCTCAATTCTGTCTGCATTACTACAGTGTTTTACACAACAAAGCGTAAGATCTTTTAGCATCTCTGCTTAAGTGGTTTTATTAAATTAAATAAAAAATAAGAGCGATTTAGAAAGCAGCAGGTTTGTTGTTGTTTAGCAAAACATGAGGCATGCTTACTTTGCCCATTAAAACTTATTAAGCATCAGAGACCATTGTAAATCAGTGTGAGATTGCTTGCATGCTGAATTTAAGTGTAGATGGCTGAACCTGCTTTTGGATGATACCCGAAGAATAATTTGTCAAATTAGTTTTCACATGTCAGAAATATTCACTTTTTACACCAAACATCATTCCTTTAACTGCAGCAATTTCCCTCTAAATTACTTTGAATGTTCCCCTGCTTCTTGCTTGGATTTTTTTATTCCAAATATTTATCATTACCTTGTATATGTCATAATGAACTACAATGCAAGTTTTCATATAACCAGGTTTTTCCTTCCATGGACCAGTCTTACAAATGCGTCTTTAAAAGAGATGTCACAAATATGTATGCCACCTCAATAACCCTATCACTGAAACTTGAACACGGCCTCTATGTTCCACAGAAATACTTGTGTTAATGGACTTCATCCCTCCAGGCCAAATTTACTTTACATTGTAGTCAACTCAGCATTTGTTTAAATAGGACTTGGTTAAATGTGGTGTATTTGTGTTAAGTTTATCATACATAACCTTAATTAGCCAATTTACTTTTTGGAATTTCAATAGGGCAGGTTCTATGCTCTAACTGGTGAAGTCATACTTGAAAACGAGCTTACCCCTTCAGTTTAATAAGCTTTTTTCCAAAGTCTGTTGTTTGAAAGAACTAAAGAATTTACAATTCATGTTTCAGGACTATTTCCCTTTTGTTTCTAACATGTTCTTGGCACGAGGAGCAATGTGCAATTCTTTATCTTTCCACATATAAGAATTAGTGTTTTCGTAATATTAGATACCATGTCATTATTAGATCTCTCATGAGATAGCTCATGCACTTGTGAGACATTTTGTTAGCTTACAGTGGTTTTAGAGCCCACCTGTTCCTTACCATTGTTGACTTCATCATCACTTTAATTTCCTTGCTTCTCTTTGGTCAGTGTGTGCTGGCTTCACCTCCTCTCCGTGTGTTTATCCCTCCCCTGGAGCATGTCCCAACTACTTGTATGCTTCCACTGCTCGCGCTCTCAGAGCTACTTTTTTCTTTTAGTTGAAGCACTGCATAAGAGTGCATGGTTTGCAGGCCATCTCCCTCATGTGATTTTCCCCCCTCTGTTGCTTTGTATTACCATGTGCTTTTTTCCTGCTCCATGCTGTTGCTTGCCTCCACCCGCTGTTTGTGTTGTTGTTTGCCCCCACCCACTGTTGGTGTGTGCAGTGTTGTTTCATAACTCCCCTACTCCGTTTTGTTGCTTGCCCCCATTGTCCCACTCCTTGTTTTTGCTTTCACCCACCCACCCTCTCGTCCCGTTCATTGTTGTTGCTTAACCCCACCCACTTTCCCGTCCTGCTCTTTGTTGTTGCTTGACCCCAATTCCACTCCTTGTTGTTGCTTGACCCCACACACCCTTCTGCTCCTTGTTGCTTGACAGCTCCTTGTTGTTGCTTGCCGAAACCAACCCACCCTCTCGTCCGGCTCCTTGTTGTTGCTTGCCCCTACTCACTCTCCCATCCCACTCCTTGTTGTTTTTTACCCTCCCTCCCCTCCCACTCCTTGTTGTTTTTTACCCTCCCTCCCCTCCTTTGTGCTCCATGATGCTTGGCCCGTGACCTGCGTTGTTGCTTGCTCACATCACACATTGTTGCTTGCCCCGTCCCTTGTTGCTGCTTGAAAGAATACATTTATTGCGAGATTAATTAAAATCATTGCAACTCTTCAACCAATACAATTGTGATTTAACTTTGCATAACACTGCATACAGTCAAAAAATCAGAAAGTTACATATTTAAAAAATGATAAACCTTTACAAGAGGTGCATTTCCGATCTCTCTTACAGATTGCTAGTTGAACATGTGCAAGTGATAACAGACTAAAACCTTTCGTGTGAGATTAAGATTAAGATTAGTAATCGCACCGTGTACATCAGTGACTGGTTAAAAAAAAGAAGTACGTCAACCAGCGGCGCAAGTCCATGTGCCAGTAAATGGTGCGCAATACGCAGCACAAGGCCTCTCCTTTTTCTGAACAAACCTTACATGTGTGATAAAAAGTTGTAAAAGCATTGTATTAAACAGTTCTATTAAAGGAACTAGAAAAATGGCCTGCGTCTTGCAGCCTTGTGCAAGAGGGGAGGTCAAAGTGCAAGGATAGATTGTGAGTAAAAACATAGAGTAAGGACTGGCACTTAAAACCATGTGCAATAGGCAAGGTAGAGTGCATGATCTCCCTCGTACTGTGTACTTTAAGAGTTATAAGGCGTCCTATTCAGAGTACGGTTGTGGTTAAGAGGAGGATCAAACGGCAGCAACTGACGACCTAACACCTTATGCGAGTGAGCAGGACGGAGTACAGGGTCTCCCTGCGTCACAGCACAGAGTTATGGAGTGCGTCATGTGCAGCAGTTGTGATTAAGACAGCTTGTACCATGTGCAAATACGCAGGTTAAAATGCAAAATCTCCATATCAACTTTCTCTCTAGAAATGTGCAGATGAATGTACTAAAACTTTCATGTCAGTTAAAACATTATAAAAGCATTGAGTGAACACGACCGGCTTGAAAATATGCAAATACAAGAAATAGTCTGCCACGTGCAGCCGGACATGTTAGGAGGCAAAGTCTTCCAGTTAAATTAAGCAAGTCTTCAGTTTTGGCCTTTCTAGGGAGCTTGCCGCGTGGCTTCTTTCAGGCAGGTTCTTGCAGCTGACATAAATTTGCCCAGTTTAGCCAAAACCGATGGGGTGGTGCTAGAAAAGAAAGCTGAGACTGCTTCTACACATGCCCGTACCCCCTTTGCCAGGAAAGTTGGCCTTAATAATTTTCATCGTAGCTGTAGCAGGGTTGGACAGCAGCATGAGATGCAACAAAGACTTATTTCTGTAATTACAAAGTCTACATCCTTTGTTGTACGATAGCGATTTCCAATTGAATTGAATTCTTTTTCGGTAAAGGCACCCTACTGGCCCACAAAATCTCTTTCAAACATCTCTTTCCCAGGGCTTGACTTAAATACGGTTGTAATTTCTGAGCCTCATAAGAAGCAATAAGGGCTGAATGCCATTGTTTTTCCTTTTGTCTGGTAATGTCAGCTTCCCATTATAACTGATGGACTTGTTTATTTATTGCACTTCTTATGGACATCAAATGTATTCCTTCTTTTGTCCAATTCTCAGTGGCCCGATTTAAGGACTCTACCGCTCTGCTTAGATACCTGCTCCGGGAATTATTCTGTACTGCATATATTGGTTTCAATGCCTCCTTCATAGCACCTACTGGAACCTTCAGAACCCGAAAGTAGTACTTCGCATGAATGGCTAAACATTAATATTTCTGCAGCGTGAGGCCAAACTCCAGTTGTATCAAACTGTTACGAGTATGTCTTGCTAGTGAGAAGATGTGCTTATAGTACTGGTATTGGATTTTCTCTAGCAGGGACTCGTTTTGTCCTGGAAAAGCTTGTTGTGCTTAACCTACTGTAGACAGCGGTTTTGTTCTTATGACCCTCCTGATTGCTACAGTCGTGGGGCTGTGTAGCATTCCGTTGACTTTGCACAGGGCATATATAGTTACCTGCGCTTTTGCTTTCATCTTGTGCTGGTGTACTGTCATTTTTTCTCTTATCACTAAACTATGCCCTGAGATAATTATAGCTTATTGCTGATCATATGGTCTGGGACCCCAGTCTCCATCTCTGCGACGTCTTTCTTGTGTAGCGGCTGAATATCATCACTTTCATCATATGTGGGTTGGCCACCACGTAGTTGCATTCACCATAAGAATGTAGCCCATCTAACCCCTTCTGGAGTCCAATTTTTGGGTGGTCAAGAAGCAGTAAGTCGTCCGCATACTGCATTAAATACACTTTCTTTTGGCCTATCTTCGGGGTAGCTAGATTAGCATTTTGTTTCACCTTGCCCAAATCCGCCATGTATAAGTTAAAGAGTATTGGGGCCAGGACGCATCCTTGTTTTAGACCCTGGTCTGTGTAGAGTTTTAAAGTTACAGTATCTCCTGCTGCTTGCCCCTCACAGTCACGCGTTCCTACTTGTCCCTGTCCTGCATTGTTGCTTTTCCCTGTCTTGCATTGTTGCTTTTCCCTGTCCTGCGTTGTTGCTTGCCCCTGCCCTGGGTATGTTGCTTGCCACTGCACATGTTGTTGCTAGTCCACACCTATTCTAACTCCGGTCAGCAAAAAAACCGCTTTATTATTATTATTATGAGCTTATAAAGCGCACTTTTACCCAAGGGTGTCCTGGCGCTGCACACCGAGTCCCTGGAGTACGGGGGGCCTAATCCCTAAATAACCAAGTCTTCAGCCCCCTTCTAAAAGAAAGGAGCTCCTCGGCATTCCTGATATGCACCGGCAAGCTGTTCCATGCCTTCGCTGCACAGTATGAAAAGCTATGTCCTCCCCAACTAGCCTTTTTTATTCGGGGTACCGCAACTAGTCTGCCCTCGGACGAGCGCAACGCTCTCCCTGGCACATACCAAGTAAAGCACCGATTTAATGGTGCCAGGGCTGGTGCCATGCATGTCATAGCACTTTTTTTTCCCTAAGACTCAGCCATGCTGTACAACAGCTGCACTGTTGTACAACATGGCAGAACGACAATGGCAAAGCCAATACTTTGTGTACGTGAGGCACATTGGCTTTGCCAATGCTCGTTTTTTCATAATAGTATTGTATTAAAACAGCCTTCAGAAAGTTGCTACAATTATATATCATAAAGTTACAACATATATTGGTTTGAAATTATACTTACCACAATAGAACAGGATTGTAGAGAACGTTTGTAGAAATGTCATAGTAATAACTCCTCTGATGCATTACCACGTTTTTGGATGTGTTTTCTGTTTTTTATATCCGAAGCGCATTTATATCCTTATAATTTTTTATAAATTATGAAGATTGAGAACTTTTTCTCTATGGGTCAGCCCTGGCATTTCAAGGTGTAAAATATCAATCCAACCATTGGGGGGGGGAGGGGAGGAGGGTGATACTAAACGCATGCCTGTAGAAATAGATCAATGAAGGATCACAGAAAGTGTCTTTCCGATCCAGCCTTAGTTCAGACCATCACGGTTGAGCAAGCAGTAGATTTAATTCAGGCATGCTATAAGGTGGGGCTCTTTGTAGTTGGAGAGTTCCTTGTCTTTTATAGCAAGAGATCTTTTTCCCTGGCTGCATTCATTTCGGTTCAGGACTTAACATGAGTTTCCTTTATCTTGATAAAACAATTAATCTGGTAACCTCAAATTTTTGTATGCCCAAGATTCTGCAATAAACCTAAGGTGTCCCAGTGCTGACCATGGTGGTAACTGCTCGGACTATCCTGGTTAACCACTTCTGCGTGTTCGGTTGCATTTGTTGTGATCACACCACATGTAAACTAAGTTCAATAGGCTGATCAGGTGAGGGCTATGGAGAGACTTCTCATGTCGTTAAATAAGCGAAGCTGCACATCTTTGTGCTACATTGGCTGACTTAACCTAGAATGCGTCCTTTCTAAAGTGGGAACCACCGTCTAGGCACGACAAAGACAGTCCTTTAAGTTCAAGGCACTGCAAATCTTTTTTTTTTTATAGGTGCTTAACTTTCTTGGAGAGGGAGTATGCCTTATTAAGGTCTCTTGGCAGGTTTCTCCTATTTGTGCAGTAGTGTAGCCTCTAGGGTTAATGAGAGCAGTCTCCACGTGAAAATTAAACTTTTCACTGGATTTCCCCTCGAAAACCCAAAGGCATGCTTTATCTTTCTCTTTCAGTAAAAGGAACAGATAAGGTTGCTTACACATACTAAATCCCAGTCTCTTTTGTTTTCTGATCTATCTTTACTTTTGTGGCTTGATATATATATATGGGCATTGCCCAAACCGGCGTTTGAGTAGTGTAAAAAGCAGTGAGTCACAACAGGAAAAAGTTTACAATAAAAGCAATGGAAATAGGCTTCCGGGTATTACAGTACATTAAGATAATGGGGTATTCCCAAAGAAGGGGAACCTAGGCCCTTTAATCTAGGTCCAGCATACAGGCCCGTGACTAAGTATAAACCAAGGTGGTATGCAGTTCCTATTGTGAGTGGCAGGTAGTTGTATATGTTTTGAGAGTATACACAATGGTGTACAATCAAAGGGCAGGAGAATGATTTCCTCCTTTCGGAAAAAGACCCTCACACACCCAGCCAGCTAGGTGTCTTGCTTCATCATCGGGTCTGCTCCTTATCGGGTCGGCGCTGCAATACCCGATCGGCACCCGTGATGGGGCCTTCTTGGCGGAGATCTTTATTCCTTATGCCGTAGCGTGTAGTGCGTGTGAGGGCCCTTGATCAGTGTAGGTGTGGTGATGTGAAGGGGTGTGAGATTAAAACAGGAGATAGTGGTCCACTCAAGACAATTTTAATGAAATGTGGCCACTACCCTGGTTAAAAATGAAAAAGCGCGTATGCCTGCTCTAAGGTTGCGGGATTATACGCTTATGATTTGGGTCAACATGTTTCTTGCCTTTTATCAATTTGACGGCAATTCCTCAGGACCAAAGTGAGATCTACCTACACTTTCTGGTGGTGGTCCGAACTATGTGAAGAGAAGTCATGAGCACCCATACAGCACCCTAAAAAGTGGTACCTGTAGATCTACAACATAGCCTGCAACAAGAGAGATTCATACAAGTTAGTTTAAATACAACTGTGATACATACAATGTTGTATGTGCACTTTTTATATCCGGTGTGCAACACACGCATGCTTCACACAAGTGACTGATGGCATGCGTCAACTGAAAAATAGATGCATTAAAAACAGCAGCAGTATTAAAAATAAATTGTGCGCTAGGCACAGCCATGAGACTCACCCTATTTGGGTCAATTATGCGCGGCAACGTGTACCGGTAGGTGTAGACACTAAAGATGTAGTGTCCTGGTCAATGGAAAGATTTAAGAAGAGTTAAAGTATGGACATACAGGCACAGTTTACCTAAAAGCAGTTTTTCGGGTCAGAGATAAATGCACAACAATGGTGGCCCCTAATTATATTTTATCACGCAAAGGCTCCTGCGCCTAGAATAGGGACCATGTGTCACCCATCTGCTGGAAAGGAGACATGCCATAAGCAAACCCCCCTCACAGCGCTACCCGGTGGCTCCTCAGAGGCCAACCATAGGTTGATGTCTGGCTTGTCCCAGGTAAGCGCCGTGTTGGAAAAACCCAGGGTACGTTCCTCATACAACAAAAGGTGCCCACAATGTTTAATCCTCGCTGTAAAATGCATTGTCGATTCACAGCGGTTGTTCGAGTTACATACGCCCACCTGCGTTTGCTCCGATCGTATCTAAAGTCAACTCGTCCCCAGCTGGGAAAGAGTAAGGCAGGGGGTCGCATGTACCTCTTCCATGGCCGCAGAGATTTCAGCTGCAAGTACTGGAAGGAAGAGGTTCCGTTCCAGTTGTTAGTGCCCCGCATGAGTCTGATAACCCATAAGCAAGGCCCTTTCTTTCTCAATACTCACATAATGATGTCCAGTGGATCAACGGTTGTCCTACCCCTCACTCTGCCGGCCCGGGTGGTTTTTTTTATTTGAAAGGTTTTATATAGCGCTGGCTAGACCCGGAGGTATCAGAGCGCTTTACATGAGAATCAGACCATAGTTGCAGGTTACATCGTTACAAAGGTTACACAGTTATTAGAGCATAGCTACATAATTACATGTTAGGTCGAGACAAACAATAAGGACATATAAGTAAGGGAAAAAGCAGGCAAGGGGAGAGATTCAAGGGGAGACGGGGTAGGAGCAGGGGAAGTAGACATAGAATGAAGGGGGAAAGAGGAGGGGAGGGTGAAAGACACAGCAAGAAAGAAGAGGGGAGGGTGACGGGGGCACAAACCGGTAAACGCATAATAGCTGCGTCCAAAGTCCAGTAAACTGTGATCCCAGGGGAAGTGGCAACATTCCCCCATCTCCGTTGCGAGAGGCTCCCTATTACGCAGTGGACTCTCTCAGAGGGGTCTCTGAGACTCCAAGGCCTACCTACTGGATCCTTCCCCAAGTTCATTACGACTCGGTTAGTTATACGATGGGCGGGACTTCCGGGTTGTACATAGAAAAAGACTAGACCCTGCCCGTGGTATCGGGCGCCATGTTGGAATTCCCGCCTCTGTTGCTACTGCAGGACAAGCCCAGCAGGTTAGCCGTGACTATAGGCGCCATACTTGAAATCTTGCTGTCAGTGATAATCAATTGTTCTAACACAGTATGTGGATGGCAAAACTAAGCTGCGCTATTCCAAGTGTCTGGAATGTCGGGATGTCTTATGTCTGTGCAATTTTTCATGTTAGTACTGCTAAAGGGAGCTGCAGCGAAGGATTTCCAATGATGCAAATCTTATGTCTAGTGTGATCAGGGACACTTGTCTGGACACTAATATGTAGTTCTAAATGGATCTTTTATACTGGGTATTGACATGTGTGAAAACCATATGAAATGGGCTGGAAGTTAAAACCATATGTCAATGCTGTTAAATGTACACAGTTCATGGTCGCATCAGTTATAATGCTTGATGCAGTACAAGTAAGAGTTATTTATATGTAACCCATATGTCTAAGTGGATGATCCATTTCCTGGGTCTCATTATGCATAAAGGTAATATAGACTAGGATGGTTAATTAATGCGTCTATCACTATTTATAAGGTATCTCCCCACTACGGTCGCGAGACTCGTAGAAGTGTACACTATGGCTGATAGGAGTAAATTGGGGAATATCCCATGGGAGTGAATTAGGTCAGTAAACTCCAAGGGATATCCTCGTTCAATCCTCCTTTGTCAGTGGCTAATCTCAGAACCCATCGTTGTTCGATGCGGAACAGGGAATTTTTATTCATCCCTGGATGGGCTTCAAGCACACCCCATTGGAAAGAGTCAGGAAGATGTTTTTGTTGTTCAAAGTGTGCTGTCATTTTCGTGTTGGTTTTATGGCACCTAAAATTGCTTCTGTGTTCCATTATACGGACTTTCACCGATCTCGTGGTCATTCCTATGTATAGGAGTCCGCATGGACAACTCAGTACGTAGATGCAGTTTGGAGTATTGCAGTTCTTTTGTGGCTTGATATATATATATGGGCATTGCCCAAACCGGCGTTTGAGTAGTGTAAAAAGCAGTGAGTCACAACAGGAAAAAGTTTACAATAAAAGCAATGGAAATAGGCTTCCGGGTATTACAGTACATTAAGATAATGGGGTGTATTAACAGAGTATAAACAATATTTACAGTTTTGACCAAGGATAATATATAGTGATGGGAGGAGCAGGGTGTCGGAGTGGTGCATTGAGTTAGTTCCTGAAAAGCATGTTATTCTAAGGGGGTCCAGGCATGACTATCATAAAATTAGGGAAAGCGGCAGCAGAAAGGATGGGAGAGGTTTAAGATGTCTTAAGCAGAACAAAGGTCTCTCAGAATGATGTTTTTTCAAATACTGGGAAATTGGATAAGTATAAAAGGCAAGAAGAAAAAGCATTCTGTGTGTTTGAGAAGCTCCAAGTCCACCTGTATAGCTGGCTACTCATTTCACGCTACATTGGCTGTTAGTATCTAGCAATGTATGGCTTTGTGGCAAATTCCAATAAATGTTGTTGGGGCTTCTTTTTGCATGGTGAAAGGAGTGACTGCTGCAGTCAGATGTTCTCTGTCTACGGTGGAGATGCTTCACGGATACTGCCACTAAGAATATCCAGTGATGTTATGCAGCATCATCATGCAATTATTTCTGATGGGTTCTCTGCAGGCACTGGCATTTTTCTTTCTGTTTTGCCATTTTGGCTACTTGGTATCATTGTACATTCACCTGGTTAGGCATCTCTCTCTGACACCATGTGTGCAGTATTTCTTTCTTCTTTTCCACACACCCTTTCAGGGGCAGTGATGGATCTTTATCTAGTAAGGGTGTAGAAGCAATAGCCAAGCAACTAGAGATTACTTATTGTTCTCAGATTGTCTACAGTTACCCATAAGTGCCTTAAAAAATGTAAGACATCTAATGAAAGCATAAGATAGCTTTACAACCTAATTGAGCTTAATTGTGCATCCCGTCACCTCTGATTCTATACTTCAAGCAATTGAGCATTGCATTTGTTGACACAGACGCTATCAGTATGGAGGAAATTGTAGTGGAAGCAGTTGGTTTCAGTGAGTGAAAATAGTAGTACATACAAGATATTTTACTTGCAGGTCATAGCCTTCAACTTGCACGGACGTTTGGTAGAGATCAAGCTGTTCAAGATGGGAACATTTCACAGGTCAGTCTCAAAGCAATGTTTGTGTCCTTCGCACTAGCTGCTATGTAAGACATTTTATATCTTGGACAGTTTATGTATCAAAATGTTAAGAGAGTCCTAAGCCCTGGAAAAAGGAAACTGTTTCTAAGAAAGCTAAAGCTTAGCCATATGAAATCTTGGTAAGAATCTCCATTCCATTAGTGCTCTTCCGCACAAACATTGGTCCACTTTGAGTCTTCTGTCAAGGTACTGAGGATTCTAACTAGAAATTGTCATGAGTTCCTTTTATGTTCATCTAATACTGTTTGCAAGTGTAGGAAATAATCTGGTTTTGTTTGGTAAGGATCATAATAGAATTTGAGACTTTTTGAAACGCTCACGTCTGGCCACAAATCAGCACAGCCATCTTAATTATATTAATTGTTTCCTCTTTTTTGTGTGCCATCTTTTGGAGCATTTGTTAATGCAGCACAGTATTCACATTGGCTGCAACATCGGTTAGGTGGTTAGTATGCCCCAAACATTGCCCATTAAGGTTTATCACTGGCCTATCCTATGTTACGTATGCATTACTCTGCAGGCCCATGTAACAGAGTACTATTGTCTTGAATTGCAGATATTTGTACATATTACAGAGAACCATCTGTATCTGGGAAATCAGTTTGGAAAGTACTCCAAAAGTGAGGTCCTAGTTCACAGGTTGCACTGGATTTGGGAGCTCGTTCTCTTCTCCCGAAGCGCCAATACATGGATCCTTATGCTCTATGACTCAGGTGACTGTACAGTCCTGTTTGAGTGCCCTGCCATTGGTGAGACACTTCTTTCCTCAACACAAAGTCCTCAATCTGAATATTATATTTGACTTGAAGTTCACCTTGTCCTTTGTATGCACAGTAGTCCGAAGGACTCTTCCATCTGCCAATTCTCTGAAAAAGTATACCATTCCTTGAAATTAACCCCTGATTTGAGCTGCCTCCAGTACTGTCTCATTAGGACTATAACATTACGTTGTACATAACCCTTACAAAATTCTTACAGTCTTCGGAGTACAAAACTAGACCGTAGGTAGAGCCCTTAATTTGAAAAAATAGAACAACGTTAAGCATGCACTTTCAACACTCCACTGTCTTTCAGTGGCATCTAAGTTCAAGATTCTGTGTACCATGCACAAAGCTCTCTAGAACAGAGTCCATGGTTACCTTCGAATGAATACTGAACCTGTATTATGCTCTTACCTGGATACTTTGGTTGACCCAGACTCAGTCCTTTTACAATAACATTTTAGCTGGCTAAAATATGGCACAGAGAGAGCCCTTATCATACAAGGCTCCATGATATTGAATGTTTTCATCAGTTTCCTGAGAGCCCAACTAATCTATCGTTCATGTAGAAAGATGCTGAAAACTGAACGTTTCAAGGAAGCATTGAATTGAGTTGTAACAGTGTGATTTTGTGGCATAGAAGACTCAAGCGACTGGGCATTAAATACAGACGGTACCTATAAGAAATTGAGTTAATAGTTGCCAAGGATTGGAGTCCTGATAGGTAATAACCCTGCAACTTTAACTTTATTTGGGACTAAGCACCCCATTTTAGCACTTGAGTCTCTAATGGTAACTAAGCAGAGCAATCCAAGACCTACTCAGGGGAGGTTGCATGGGATAGCACCCGTAGTCCACTAGTGCGTAGAAACAACATTCAATGAATCATTTTCCAGTCAGTGATATTTCTTATAAAAAGGAAAAGTGCTTTATTACGCACACACTATTGAATACTACTCATTCATTTACAAATATACACAATCATCAGGTAGATAGAAATACCTTTGGTGACACCCTCATAGCAGTTGGCACCCCAGAAACCATAAATCAGAGAATCCCCCCCCATACCAGATACCACATCAAAATATAAGGGGGGTGATACTATCAATAAGCCAGGCCTACTGGCTTTGTCAGTGTGTCACCACATTAGTGAAAACAGAAACATGTTATAGACCACCATTGCTATCAGTAGGGATAGTATCAATATTCAGTAAGATTCATTAGTACACTATAACATAAAACCTTGCATTTTCAATCACCAACATTGTCCATAACGCATTATATTAAATAACGTGTCTTATAGTCTTATTTCTACCTTTACACTACTGCTACTGCAGCTTTAGGACCAACCAACAGGGGTCCTTGCTCCCCAGATCCTATGTACAGAAATGGAGACTCCAGGAGTTCTTGAAACAACCCAAAATGTCTCCCACGGGCATCAATATAACCCCCTGGGAGACTTAGGTTCACTCTTGGGAAACAATTTCTCAGGCGTTGCTGCACTTCTTGCAGCCCCTAGTCAGTATTTAAAGTTTAGTAGTGCACCTGTCCACTACTGGAGAACTACAAAAGGACCTTTATGCAAATGCAAGTGCTTATGGGGTGCTCCAGTGCCCGACACCTTAAATATTAGATGAGCAACTTCCTGGTTATTTGCAGCCTCACACTGCTTTTTTCATTCCCTTTTTAGGAGGCCAAGTGCCCCTGCCCATAGTTGGGGCGACAGGTGTGTGCTTTTTTGGTGGGGGGGGATGGGAGCCTCAAGGGCTCCCACAGCACTTGCCAGCTCCCGCACATACGACACTGTGCAATGCAGGCACAGGAGCTGGTGCCTCCTTTCTCCTGCCCACTTTACCATGGGCGGGATGCTGCCTATGGTGTGCTCTCCACCCTGCCAGACACAAGCACATGGAGAGGAGGAGGCACATTGCATCGTGCCAGGGGCTCTGGCCCGCCCTGGAAGTAGTGTCACTAAAGTGTGGTTGTGCTTGCTGCCTTTGTCTTCTGTCCCGGGGATGGGATCTCCGGGACAATTCTAATTGCATCAGACCCCGGGGAATAGGATCCCCGGGGTCAAAGGTTGCTTGGGGGAATCATGCCCCACCCCTAAATCATAAAATGGAGGGTGCGCCCGGCCATGGTCCACCCTGGGAATATTTGAAGAGGTTGTGGTTACCTGCTACTCGCTCGATTCTCTCCTCGGTCCCCTGAGAGGGGTGGCACAGCTCTCTGGACAATTTTTCTCACCCTGTAGGACCGATTTCTACATTTTTAGTTTGTCTCTTTTAGGTCCCTTTGACCAGCGTTAGCCACCATGAGCATTCTCTTCAGGCCTCCCGGCCTCTAAAACTTGCTTTTTGTTGAACTGCTTAATGTTTCTGCTTCCTACCCATACCTATCCTCTGCCTGGTCTCCCGCTGCTTTCTCATGCTTGGGGGGGCATCTTCTATAACCCCTCGACAGCCAACAAGCAGCTCACCCTCCCTGCCGAACTCTCCAAGTCCCACAGCCTTATGACTACTTAAAATGCACTGCGCTACACTGGAGTCAATGGCTAGGCCACAGAAGTCACTGGAGAACCTCCAGAGTTCCCTAGCAGATCACTTCTCTTTATTGTTCGTTAAGGGGCATAAGGATGGCAGCTCTGCTGGCCCTGGAGAGATCAATCATAGTCCTGGGTGCAAGCTGAAGTTTAAGTCCTAACGTTCATCCTTTCAGCGGGGTCTTTTTCCTTCCAATTAGGCCTTATTCAGACATGGCAGCTCCAGTTGGAGTGTCTTCTCAAGTGTCTCTTGTGCAGGTTTTTGTTTAATGGGGGTGAAATGTTCTGACAGGTTCGCACCATAACCCAATCCTAGGGTGCCACTTTATTGCTCCATCCTTGCCCCAACCCTCCTGCACATCATTCTGGGATATTTAAACATTGCGACTTCAAGTAGTCTATGAAAAGACATTTCCTGGGATCCCCAGTCCTGCCCCAACTGACACAGCTACCTGAACCCTTCCCACCAAAACTTCAAAGTGTAGCCCCTCCTGGGTTTGGCTCTAGAAGTCGGGTCTTCCTCCTTTGTTTCTGTGGGCTTCGGCTTGCTCAGTCCAGGTGGCAGCGATTAGGGGTCCCTGTAAGCAGTCTTGCTGCACAGTTTTGTACCATCTGCAATTTCGCGGCCACTGAATTCGGGGCACCTAAATAAAGAGCATTAACATAATCTATCCTTGACAGAATTAATGCTTGGATCAACAGTTTTCTTGCTTGAAAAGGTAGAAGGGGGAGGACTTTTCGGGTCATTCTGAGCAGGCCATAACATGAGGCGGCAGTCTTTCTAGCCTGCGTTTTCAGAGTGAGATCTTGGTCTAGCGAAATTCCCAAACTTTTTATCTCTGTTTTGGGGGCTGGCACCGGGCCCATACATGCTGGCCACATCGTGCTAGATTTAAAGCTCAAGGGATTGCCGAGAATCATAAGCTTGGTTTTGCCACCATTAAGTTTTAGATGAGACAGGCTCATCCAGTTGGCAACTTCCTCGAGACAGGAGTGAAGGTTGTTGAACATCTGGTCAGCATGGTTAAGTGCTACGACCAACTGTGTATCGTCAGCGTAGGTTACTATATGGATCCCGAAGGGGGATACAATATCCGCCAACGGGGCTATATAGATATTAAAAAGAGTGGGGCTCAAGGATGAACCTTGTGGAACACCACACTGTAGGGGGATGGGGTTTGAGGTGATATCACCTTCAAAAACCTGGAAGGATCTTTCTTCCAGGAACGATTGTAACCATAGTAGGGCTGTGCCAGTCACTCCTGCGCTCCTGAGACGGTGAACCAAAATTCGATGGTTCACTGTGTCGAAGGCCGCGCTCAAGTCAAGTAGGATTATGGCTGCGGAACCTCCTGCATCAAGAATCCTTCTTGATTCTTCCACTACTGCTAACAAGGCAGTTTTGGTGCCTTGGCGCGGGCGAAAGCCCGTTTGGGAGGGGTGGAGCAGATCGTTGGACTCGAGGAATGCGGAGAGCGTTTGGTTGACATATTTCTCCGCAATCTTGATAATTCCCGGAAGGAGCGAAATGGGGCGATAGTTGCCCAAATCAGCTGGGTCCAGATTGGGCTTTTTTAGCAGCGCTTTTACCATTGCCCTTTTCCACTCAGGGGGGACCATGCCTGTGGATAGTGAGGCATTGATCAGGCATGTGGCCGTGGGAACAATTGTTGGAGCAGCCAGTTTCAGGATGTTAGGTGGTGCAGGGTCAAGTGGCGACCCGCTTTTTACCGATGACAGGGTGGCTAGAAATGATTCCTGAGTCATCGGGGTAAAAGTCTCTAAAAGATGTTCCGTTATTTGCCTGCCCATATTAGTATACCCGATCGGGGTGTCACAGTCTTTTTGGGGAAGGTGTTTGAGGATGTTTTGTACTTTGGTGGAAAAATATTCCGCTTGTTTGTTGCAACAGAGGCCTGAAGTGTCCGGTGCCACCGGAGGGGCTGGAGCTTTGAGAAGCTTTTTGGCAATGAGGAAGGTTTCTCTGGGGGAGTTAGCGGCTAACGCAATCATTTCCTCATAGTATGAGGCCTGGGCTTTTTTTATTTCAGCCTTGTACATTCCAATGGCCACCCTATATTCCACTTATCAGGTGAGAAATCTTTCTTCCACACCCTTTCTAATTTTTTGCATTGCTGTTTTAAGATGCGCAATTTGGGGGAGAACCAGGCGGACTTGTTAGGTCCGATTTTCTTCTGAGTAGAAATTTTTGGGAGCACCAGATTGAGTGATCCCTCGGTCCAGTTGCAAAAGCTTTTATTTGCTACTGATGGATTAGAGCCAAGATACGCCTTGGTCTTTTCGAGTTCTTGAATCCATCTTTCCAAGGGGAGTTTGGACCAAGGTCGGATTAAAGTTCGAATTGGTTGGGTATGTGGTGCAGTGGCTGGTGGCGACCAAAAGAAGGGAATCAAAAAATGATCCGACCATGGAAGGGGGATGGGATCTTTCCCCTTTAAATCTCCAAAATTAGAGAAAATAGGGTCGAGGAGGTGCCCTTTAACATGAGTTGCTTGCGGGACCTTCTGTAATAATTGGTAGGCCGTGAGATCTCGGGCTAGTTCAGTTGCGGTGAGTGCTGAAGGGTCGTCAAAATGCAGATTAAAATCTCCCAGGAGAGTAAAATTAGCAGCCGCACTGGCAAGATTGACAACGGTTTCTAACATGGATCTGTAGAATTGACCCATCACCCCAGGTGGGCGATATATAAGAATGCCTGAGAGTGAAAGGGTGGGGGTGAACTCTATTGAAAAATGGGCATTCTCACAGTCTAATAACAGGCTGCCTAGCAGGCGACAGGTCAGGTGGTCTTTATAGATGATAATGATACCACCACCCTTGCCTGTCGCTCTGTCCACCCTCTGAATTAAATATCCCTGTGGAAGTGTTTGGACAATGTCCGGCTCTGAGCTAGAGTTGAGCCAGGTTTGTGTGAGGAACAAGGCTTCTGGGTTTGAATGTTTTAGGAACATCGAGATTTCCACCGTATGTTTGGGCAGGGATCTGCAGTTGAGTAAGAATAGTTTGTATTGTTTCCCGGGGAGTGGGGGGGGAACAGTAAGTGGGGAAAGTTCAAACCGACAGTGGGAACACCTGTCATGAAGCATCTCGATCGAAATCGAGTGTGCACATTTAGGCCCTGGGATTCTATTTAGCTGTTTGAGCTGCAAACTAGTGTAGCAGTAATAATCTGGGGAAGGAGAGGCAGGGGTTCTGGCCCCTGGGCCCGTTCGGGTGCGGACGAGCGCAGACGGGCTTGCCTTTGGCGCACCAGCGGCGCGCCCGCTGCGCGGTCGCGTCATCGGGCGCTTTTATGGCGTCAGTCGTTCCAACTGCTATAGCGCTGACCCGGCGCCTAGCGCGTGTGTTGTGGTAAAGGAATGCCTCACTACCCTCGAGCTATAACACAGCTCGCCCCGTAAGCTTCAGGTAACAGTTTTAAAACAGTGTTTGAACAGATCGCAGCAATGATTTTAAAAGCCAAATAGCAGCAGTAGTTAATTTAAAACAGTGTTTGAACAGATAGCAGCAATGATTTTAAGAGCCAAATAGCAGCAGTAGTTAATTTAAAAGCACAACAAGTAAAAACGATCAGCCGTTTCATTCTTTACCTGCAGTCCTATGGGTATGATGTTTGCCTGTAAGTATTTTGTGAGAAGGTGGCCATGTAGTCGTGTACGTACCAGATTCTTTTCTAACCTTTCCAATTTACTGATTTTCTCGTTCAATGAGAAATCTATGTTAGGGGTGTTAGATGATAAGAAACTAGTGTTGGATTGCCCCTGGATAAGCCTATTAATGTAAACCTCTGTGTAGGAAAGTGTTTTGTTCTCTGACATGTTAAGACAGTTAATTCCACACAGAATACCCTCGCAGGTGACAACCTGCTCTTAGAGAGTTATATAACAATGGGGTAACCCGAAATACCACTGGACCCGGGTAGCATGCAGAACAACAGAAAATGGTCACAGTGGAAATCAATTTTGCATGATACGAAAATTAGGTTATTCAAACATCACCATGATAGATTCAAATAAATGTGATTTTATTCTCTTGATCATCACATGATTATTAAAGGCAGCATGATTGTCTGCACATTTAGTTAAAATGGTGCTCGGAGAAGGGAATAGAGTGCTCAGGAGGAAATATGTGCTAGTGAGGGTTGTAGGAAAGGAAAGGCAATGTGCAATATATATATCAGATATAGCTGAAACCTATCCAGCCTAATGATGGCAAATTAATACAAAACAAACATAGCAAATTATGGGCTCAGATAATTAATCTCTGTCGTCTATACTTGATAAGTAGTGAAAGACCGTCGACGTTTCGACCCCTATATGCAATAAAGGTAATTTGTTCCTTATCCTGGGGTCTTCATGAGGACCAGAGATTGGAGTAGGGGGGAGGAAGGAGCACCTAGAGACAATCAGATAATTCACATTAGTCAGGTGATGGGGGTGCTAATCATAAAAAGAAAAAGGGAATTATAATGGATGTTTACCGATTACAAGCAGCATGAAAAATCAGGCCGCAGACTGAGAAGCGGTGGGCCCTTAGGCTCCTAAGTCAGAGAGGACGAGAAAGAATAGGAATTCACATTAGGTTCATGTCACATCTGGAAGATCAGGAGGGGGAGGAGGAGAAAATTTACAACCCTCAAAGGTGTTAAGGGCACTTACTTGAAAATGTGAAATTGGATCTCAAACAAACTTAGAATATAGATGGGCTTCGAAGCCTCACATTACGGGCAGAAGTGGACCTAGACTTCCACACATTCGATCAAGGTTGGTCAGTAACCTCCTAAAACAACAAACAACAATCTAAATAGACTAGTACCACAGGGACATGAAATGAATAAAATGCTGGAACAACTACCAAGTAGTGAATTAGGCCCATGTAGGTCACATATATCACGGTAAGACTTTGTCATTGGGCAAAACCCTTAATCCTATAGGAACATGGTAAGAACCAAAACGTCCTAGCCTGGCCTGGACGTCCGTTCCGCTCAAGGTGCCTGTGTGCCTTGCAATCAGACCGTATGGCATACCTATAGCATGGTATGGGGGCTAATTGTTTACACGTGCCTATGTATAACGTGACTGGTCTTAAAGACCCTTTGTGCGACTGCACGTGGTAAATTATCATCATCCGCAGAAGAGTCCAAAGTGCTGTGGCAGAGATTAAAAAGGCCCCATGCCAGAAGAGTTATAATACGTTGGATTGTGCAAGTGCCCAGTTGCCATCCGCGCGCACGTGCCTTTGTGTAACGTGACTGGTTTGCTTGGGACTGCACGTTGTAAAATATCACCTCGTGCACAAGTTTAAAAAGGCCCCATGCATAAAGATTTGGAGTACATTTAATTGTGATATTTACCACACTTTGGACACCTCTGCGGATGATGATAATTTACCACGTACAGTCACACAAAGGGTCTTTAAGACCAGTCCCATTATACATAGGCACATGTAAGCAATTAGCCCCCATACCATGCTATAGGTATGCCATAAGGGTTTTGCCCAATGACACCGTCTTACCGTGATATATGTGACCTACATAGGCCTAATTCACTACTTGGTAGTTGTTCCAGCATTTTATTCATTTCATGTCCCTGTGGTACTAGTCTATTCAGATTGTTGTTTTAGGAGGTTACTGACCAACCTTGATCGGATGTGTGGAAGTCAAGGTCCACTTATGCCCGTGATGTGAGTCTTCGAAGCCCATCTATATTCTAAGTTTGTTTGAGATCCAATTTCACATCTTCAAGTAAGTGCGCTTAACACCTTTGAGGGTTGTAAATTTTCTCCACCTCCTGATCTTACAAATGTGACATGAACCTAATGTGAATTCCTATTCTTTCTCGTCCTTTCTGACTTAGGAGCCTAAGGGCCCACCGCTTCTCAGTCTGCGGCTTGATTTTTCATGCTGCTTGTAATCGGTAAAAATCCAATGTCATTCCCTTTTTCTTTTTATGATTAGCACCCCCATCACCTGACTAATGTGAATTATCTGATTGTCTCTAGTTGCTCTTCTTCCCCCCTCCTCCAATCTCTGGTCCTGATGAAGACCCCAGGATAAGGATCAAATTACCTTTATTGCATATAGGGGTCAAAACGTTGACGGTCTTTCACTACTTATCATGCATAGACGACAGAGATTAATTATCTGAGCCCATAATTTGCTATGTTTGTTTTGTATTAATTTACCATCATTAGGCTGGATAGGTTTCAGTTATATCTGATATATATATTGCACGTTGCCTTTCCTTTCCTACAACCCTCACTAGCACATATTTCCTCCTGAGCACTCTATTCCCTTCTCCAAGTATCATTTTAACTAAATGTGCAGACAATCATGCTGCCTTTAATAATCATGTGATGATGAAGAGAATAAAATCACATTTATTTGAATCTATCATGGTGATGTTGGAATAACATAATTTTCGTATCATGCAAAATTTATTTCCACTGTGACCATTTTCTGTTGTACTGACTGCAAATTTGTGGACACGTGGAACCCCTCAATTTTTGACAGCCCAAAAATGTACCTCACCAGAAAACCTACAATTTGTTGAATTGGAGACAGTGTTAAACCTCAGTTTCATGAGGGAATGTGTCCTCTAGTTGAGGCACTTCCCAAAATATCAAAATAGCATATAATGATCAATTATGTCAACGAGTCCACTTAATAATGAAGTTCAAGATCAGCAGAATAGTTTAAATGATGTATTACAGTGATTCAAAATGTGATACAGAATAATCGCCTTGAAGTATCTTTTTTTAAATTTATTTATTTATTGACATTTTCAAACAAACATTTCCATTACATTCCAACAAGCCAGTTCAACACTGATCAAGAAAGGAGCTCATACAGCCATAGTCATATCAGTACACAATGCTAATAACAGCTTACACCGTACCCATCTTCCACGAACCGCAGACATGATAAGGAGTAATCAAGGAATAATACCACAACTTAGCAAGCATTAACACAAGAGTAAGCATGTTGCACATAACTTCCCCAGAGAAGGCTTTTACTACATTTATGCAGTGGGCCACTGGTCATAGACATCTATACATGCGTCCTAGCATTTGAATTGGGTGTGGGGTGTGAATAGATCACGTTTGGGGTGTAGTCTGCGCATCCCCCGCGTCCACCACTCCGGTCGTTGTTTGTGAACCAGCGTTCCATGTTAAGAACGGTTCCCATATATTGCGGGGTCTAGAGGAGGGTGGCATCAATTCCCAAAATGTGCTCAATTGTGCGTGCCCATATGTGATGTCTCTAACCCAATCTTTAATAGAAGGCACTCGGCGTCTGCCCCAGTGGACTGCGACCTGTCTCTTTGCAAACAATAGGAGGAGAGCATGCAATTTACGCAACTTGGGCGGTGTGTCTTTTACGTACCCTAATAAGCCAAGCGTAGGAGACGGGGCCAGCGACACCCCTAAGATGTTGTTCACGGACTCGAAAATCTGCATCCAGAAGTCGGCTATCTTGGGACAGTGCCATGCAATGTGGAGGAATGTAGCTGATGCATAGCCACATCTCCAACAGTTATCGTCGTCCCGGATGCCCATTCGGTGGAGGCTCACTGGAGTTCTGTAGTATCTATGCAAATATTTGAAGTGGATCAATCTCAACTTATAATTCGGGGAAAGTTCTGAAAGTTGACCACAGCAATAGTCCCACTGGGCTTCGGTTGGGGTGTCTCTAGTTCGTCGTTCCAATGCCTAAACGACTTGGGCGTCACTATCGGGGCGGTATCCTGCATGCGGGTGTATAGGCGCGTAATGAGTTTACGGGGAGATGGGAATTTCAGCAAGTTATCCAATGCAGGCAGGGTCGGCGGCGCCTTCGGGAATTCCTCCCAGAGGGCACGGCATGCCGTGCGTATTCTATGATATAAAAACATCTCAGTGAACGGTACCATCCGACCCTCGGGAGCCACAGGGGGAGGTCTAAATTCATCTCCAGGGTATAACTCCTCAAATGTCTCAAGATTCATTTTATGAGCGAAGGTCTTGCTCATACTGTCCCGTATGCAAGGCATCATCGGGTTTTGAGATAGGGGGATGGAAGGGGCATATAGCAACGGGATCCCCGCTCTTCTACGCAGTTCATCCCTTGACCAACACAGAGTCCCAGCAGAGTCTATGTCACCATGAGGCCGGCGTGCTTTTTGGTATAGCGCAACTTTAAGTGGGATAGGGGCCATTACATCTGTCTCGACCGCCACGTGCGGCTGGAATTGGGTCGGGTGGACCCAGTAATGCAAAAATTGTGCTTGGGCACAAAGTGCATAAAGCCGCATGTCAGGGGCTCCCAAACCGCCTTGTCTCAACGGGAGAGTCAGTAGATCCCAAGAGGCTCTAACGTGTTTCCCGGCCCACGCCAGCGTGGTCAGTTGTGCTTGGAGGGTGTTAAAAAATTGTTTGGTGAGTGGGAGCGGTATATTAACAAACAAATATAAGAATTTTGGCAAAATAACCATTTTGGCTAGGGCTATCCTGCCAGCTAACGACAGTGGCAGCCTAGCCCACACTTTTACCTTTTCTTCCAGCCACATAATAGTTCGGCCGTAGTTGAGGCGCCACACCTCCTGTGTGTCTCGACTTATCCAAACCCCTAAATATTTAACCTCGGCAGCCTCCCATCTCAAGGGGAACTCCGACGTCACTGTGGGGGTACTATCCGTTAACGGAAATATCACAGATTTAGCCCAATTTAAAAATACACCTGAAAGTCCGCCAAAACGTATGAACTCTCTCAGTATCGGATCTAGATTCTCTGCGGGGTTTACAACGTAAAGTTTGACGTCGTCCGCATATAAGGAAATGAGCAAACTACGAGAGCTGAGTCCAATACCTCGTGCAGTATGGTGTTGCCGGATACGGGCAGCCAGGCGTTCCATTGCGATTGCAAAAAGCAGCGGGGACAAGGGACACCCCTGTCTAGTGCCGCGTGAGATCTGGAAGGGATCGGAGAGCAAGCCATTCACCTGAACGCGTGCTGTGGGTGAAGTATACAGCAGCCTGATGCGGTTTATGAAAAGCGGACTGAATCCCATGCGCCCTAGAATGGAGAAAAGATGGGACCATTCGAGCGTATCAAACGCCTTAGTGGCGTCTAAAAACACCACCGCGGCCTTTTCGTCTGGGTGCAAGTAGTGTAGTACCGAGAATATCGTTCGTAAATTATGGGACGTTGATCTCCCCGGGATAAATCCCGACTGATCTGGTAGCGCTATTATTGGCAGGAGTGGCTGCAATCTATTAGCTATCAGTTTCGCTAGGATTTTGGCATCCACATTAATCATAGAGAGTGGACGGTAGGAGTCCAGCTCCTCCTCCGATTTCCCAGGCTTTAAAAGCGTGAGAATCGTCGCCTCCCTCATGGACTGAGGTAACACGCCTATCTCCAGCGCCTCCTCATATACCGCTAGCAACCTAGGTGCCAATTCCTCGGCATAGGTTTTATAGAATGACGTAGTTAGGCCATCAGGTCCAGGAGCTTTTCCTAAGGGCAGGTTTTTAATAACCTGAGCCACATCCTCTACTGTAAATGGGAGGTCCATATATTCTCTGTGGGTGTTGTTAAACCAGACCAGTGCCAGTGAGTCGAGGAACGATTGCAGCTCCTCTTCACATGCCCCCTGAGTAGTCGTGTACAACCGGGAATAAAACGCGGAGAACTCGTCAGACACCCCCACGTGGCCTCTAACCATGTCGCCCTGCGGAGCTCGTATCTCATGAATAAAGGTCGCCGATTTAGATGGTCTAATCATGCCAGCTAATGTGCGCCCCGGCCTGTCCCCCTCTCCGTATCGACGGGCCTCAGCACATTTACCTAGAAATTTCGTTTCGCGCTGCGCCTCCTCAGCGTAGTCTAACAGTAGAGATTTCAATTTTTGTGCAGTGAGAGGATCATTTGTGGAGTAAAAAGTGTCTTCTAGTACCTTAATCTGGGTCTCCAGGGAGGTAAGCGTGCCCCGAATGGCCTTCAGCACCCCCGCCTGCCTCGCAATGCATTGACCCCTGATCACCACTTTAAAAGCCTCCCAAAGTGATGCCTCAGTATCCACAGATCCCATATTGTTAGCAAAGTAGTCAATAATGTCCCCCCTTATCTCTTCCTTAAAGGCCTCATCCAGCATGGTATGTGGTGGGAGACGCCAGGTAAACGCACGGGGGAGTGACCCCGGTAGCAGTATCCGCAGCAAGCATGGGGCGTGGTCTGACATTGTGCGCAGTAGGTGCGAGATGTCAGTGGTCCAGGCCGCAACGTCCCTAGAGACCAACCAAAAATCCAGTCGGGACCACGCACTGTGATGGTCTGATATACATGTACCTTCCCTCACCAGGGGATGTCTATTACGCCATATGTCTACTAGGTTTCCATCTGTAGCTATAGAATGCAAAGCAGCACTGGCAGCCGGGTGTAAGGAGCGAGCTACCCCCTTCCTGTCTATGGCATCATCTAATATTGCATTGAAATCTCCACCCCACAGCACGGTGTCATATCCTGTCGCCTTGATTCTGGACCATATATCCTGAAAGAAATCGGGGAGTCGGTATTGGGACCATAAATTGCTGCAATCACCAGGGAAACCCCTCCCAACATTCCACAGATAATGACAAACCTCCCCTCAGGATCTATGTGCACTTCTCGCTCGCGCCAGTCTATCCCCTGCTTAATCAGCACAGCTACACCTCTGGCGTAATTAGAGTATATGGATGAATACATATGTCCCCATCTGCGATGGCGCAGTCTCTGAGACGGTGCAGCGTTTAAATGCGTCTCCTGCAACAAACAGACGTCAATGTTGTGTCTAGATAAATAAGCATGCACAAGCCTGGACTTTCGACTGTCATTTAACCCTCTAATGTTCCACGTTAGCAAATTTAGTGGTTTTGCGTGGGCTTATCCATATGGAACTCTTCAGCGTGGATTAGGTACTCAGTGTGCATAATAGGCAAAACACAGGGTGTGTACAGTGACCAATATCTAGTATCCGTACTGGCTTCAAACAAACAAACAATCCCCGCCACCCACCCGCCACCCACCCACCACCCACTCCAACCCCCCAATCAGGTTGCAGAATAGCCCCCCCGGAGAACTAAAACATAACAGTCTCCTTAAAATGAAAGGGAAACTTCCCATAGGGGCGTAGTGGCATCAGCAATCACCCCTGTGTGAACAGGGTGGCTGGGAGTACTGCAGTGTACGCTACAAGCCCTCCCCGACATCCCCAGACAAATCAGCTAACTGAAGAAAATATAGCTTAGAAACCCACAGTCATACATATATTAATTACCACATAGCTCTACAACTCGTTGAATGAGGCACTCAGATCAGAAGAGAACGATGTCATAAATCAGTCATTGTCACTGAGTTGGCCAGACGCCGATGTTGATGCTCCACGAGGGTCTTTGCCTTTCTTCCCCCCGATGTGTTTGGCGAATTTCAGGGCAGATTTGGCATCAGTGAAGTAATGCGCGGTACCATCATACGAAACCTTCAACTTGGCAGGGTAGAGCAAGGAATAGGGGATCTGCGCCTGTAGAAGTATTCGCTTGGCCTGTAGAAATTCGCGTCTCGCCGCCTGTACAGTTGGGGTAAAGTCTGGGTAAAGCGATATGTTGTTACCCTGATAGGACAGTTGGCCTTTTTCCCTCGCCATTCTCAATATATTGTCCCGGTCTTGATAGTTCAGCAATTTGGCCAATATCGGTCTTGGCGGCGCCCCCACCGGGGGTTTCTGACCAAAGGATCTATGTGCTCTTTCCACCACGAAGACAGGGGACAAATGAGGATCAAATAGCGCATGCAGGAGGTCCGTCACAAAGGTTTCCATCTTGGTAATGGCGGTGGTCTCTGGAATGCCAGTAATACGTAAGTTGTTTCTTCGTGACCTCGCCTCCAAATCATCGTTCTTGGCGCGGATGACCCCTAGAAGTTTATCCATATGCAACAACTGTTCTTTGGTTACCACTTGAAATTCGTGGAATTCAGTTTGCCGGTTTTCCAGGACATCTAATCGGGTTTCATGGACAGTGACTTGGGCCTTGACCGAGTCCAGCTGCGTAGTCAGGGTGTCTAATTTAGAGTCAATGTTCCTCAGGCTGGAACGCATCTCTAACATGAGGGTGCGCAAGTCCTCTCCCTGGTCCTCAGAGTGCAGCTCCTGTTGCTCATCCATTTGTGTATCCAAAGGCGGCTCAGTTTGGCGCGTGGAGCGTTTATCAAAAGTGAGTTTCGGCTGTTTGGCATCCTGTTTGCCCATGTCGACGCGACCAGGAGGCGTGCAACAGGGACTTGGTCAAAGGAGATTCCTCGGCCCCAATCAATTCTCCGGGCTCCCCAGCCGCCGACTTTCTACCTGCGATTATCTCAACTCGAGGCGCGCAGTACAGCCTGTCCCAGCACAGACTCTCCTCAATTCCCCAATGTTGCGTTCCACCTGCGCACACTCGCTCCCTTGGATTATTCTACGTCACCAGAACCTACCAGATGTGACAGTGGAGGCAGGCCAGCACAAGCCCTCTCAGCTCAGGGTTCAAAGGGGGAGCTCCTCCGAAGCCTCGGCAGATACCAGGAGCAACATCGCAGGGAAGCGGACCTAGAGCAGGCGTCAGTGGGCAGTCCGGCCCCGGGGCACCACTCAAGTAGCCAGGGGATCTCAGATGTACTGTATCGCCTCCTGGGGTTTCACCGTCAAGGCGCCTCAAGGTCCGTACGTTGTGGCCCTGCGCCCGCACCAAGTATGACTATCGCCCAGCAGCGGAAGAATCGGGCGCTAGGGCGATCACGCAGCCGCCACTCTTGGACCTCGGCGCCTCTGCACCACAAAGCGCCTTTCAGTCCACAGTAGGCGAAGGTATTCGTCAAGGGCGCTCAGTTTCTTATCGGGGGCACGGCACCCTCCGCCTCACTCCGGCCGTAGCAAGCACAGAATGGCCACCGCTGTGATGGCCATCCCCCTGCAATAAGGGGATCAAGCGTAATGGGGGAGACGCGACCTCCACTGCAGGCGCCTCGGCTCCTCAAAGCACTCCGCAAGGCACGGCAGCAAGGAGCAATCGCCGAGGGTGCTGAGATGTCCTCTTAGCGTGCGCCTTCCTCCGCCTCCCCTCCGACCGCAAATAGTCAAAAAATGGCGGCGGCAGGCCGACGCGTTCACGCTGAGCTCACCCCTCACCTTGACCAAAGTCGTCCGCTGGCGCCGAGTGGGGGCAGACACCACAAAGTTCAGTCGCTTCCACACCTCACTCCGCTCACGCACCCAACCTCGGCAGCGAGGCTAGTCGTCTCAGGGCTTCCGCGTCTCCGCCTCCAGGTCCCGGCCTATATCTCCACAGCAGCCTCGGACTCGATTTACAGGACGGCCGCCCTCTGTACTCACAACGGGCATGGACCGCGCAGGTGGTAGGCAGCACCCCCGCTTCTCACGCCTCAGAGCTCGCGCGGAGCGCGAATTTCACATCAAAGCGGTCCACTGTGGGTCAGCCAGTTAGGGATGTCGCTCAGGGGCTCGCCACGCCACCGTATACAAGGATTATGACAGGATTTACAACCCAGCCGGCGGAGCGCACTCAAAGAGCGGCCATTCCGCTGCTCGGCAGACCATGCCCCCGCCTTGAAGTATCTTTAACAAATAAAGAATTACAGAGAAGTGCAAAATGAATAATTTTTTAAAGTTCCAAATGGGCAGTAAAATCAAGAGAGAAAAGGATAGCATCCCTAGCAGCATCTAATTCTTTGGAAAAGTTTCCCGGCACACTCCCAAAATTGAGGGTTTATATATCAATTAATCCATCAATCAAACAGGATTTATAAATGTGCTGCTAATCACCTGATAGGGTATGCAGGCGCTTGCAGGTCCCGGAGGATTATTTGAATAGCCAGGTTTTAAGGGCCATTCGGAATTCTGGAAGTCAGGTGATGGTCGAGAGTTGTGTGGGGAGGCTGTTCCAGGTCTCTGCTGCGATGTGGGAGACGGAGCGTCCTTCACTTCTGCTTCAGTAGATGCAGGGAGTATGGGCAAGTGAAAGGGAGACGGAGCATAGTCTTCTCGATGTTTGGTGGAAGTTCAGGCGGTAGTTAATATAGGCGGGTCCTTGGTTGTGTAGAGGCTAGTGTGCATGGGTCAGCAGCTTGATTTGGCATCACGTCTCTACGAGGAGCCAGTGGAGTTGCCTAAGGTGGGGTGTGATGTGGGAATGTCGGGGAAGGCCGAGGATGAGTCTGGCTGTGGCGTTCTGTATGGTCTGAAGTCTCTGTAGGAGGTGTGCGCCGATTCCTATGTTAAGGGCATTTCAATAGTCCAGTCGGCTGGTGATGAGGGCCTGTGCCATGGTGTGTCTCGTGTGTATGGGTATCCACTTAAAGATCTTACGTAGCATGTGCAGAGTGAGGAAGCAGGTGGAGGAGACAGCGTTGATCTGTGATTTCATGGTGAGCTTGTTGCCATTGATGATTTCAAGATTTCTGGCATGGTCGGAGGGAGTGGGTGTGGGTCCTAGGTATGATGGCCACCAGGAGTCGTTCCATATGTTGCTGCTGTTGCCGAATATCAGTACTTCTGTCTTGTTTGTGTTCAACAGCAGCCAGTTGTTCTTCATCCAGTCGGCAATCTTTATTTCACATACAAAATTACTAAAACTGCAGATTCATCGTGGTCTGATCAAGCACGTTACATTCTCAGAAAAATCAGAGCATGGTTTTATGAAACCTCATATTTTTTAGCACCTAAGCAATATCCCACTACATGAATATCGAGTCTGCCCACTCTGTGCTAATGTCATCCGTATATGGTGGACCAAACTAGATACATGAACAACAGTAAGCTATTATGAATGAATAGAATACAGTGAGCTTGCAGAATGACCTTGAAGTACAGTTGCAGTTTTGTGACTGCGCCGAGGAGAATTAATTGAGAACAGCATGAACAATGATAATGGAAATAAGCAAACTTTATTCTGCTTGACTGCTTGCTACAGAAATAAACAATGAGGAGTGCAGGGGAAAGACAAAAGAGACATCCATTTTGAAAAACATAACCCCTATGCCCAAAATAAGGTCTAGTTAACAAGGGTCAGAAAAACACATTTCTGTGTAGCGTAGGATTTTAGTTTTAAAGACAACAGTTCTATATCAGTGTTTACATGTGTCATCACAGGACAAATCACAGTGTGCCTGTTGTTAATAAAGCACAAAAACATCAATGCATGAAAATCTCTAACACTGGTAGAGGAACGACGACTGAAAGAGGTGGGAGTGATCAAAGAGACGCGAATGATATAGCCTGGTGGGCAGGAATGACTAAATCTCACATCTCGCCCAGAGTATGAGGGGCAATTCAGAGGGCTGGAGTCAGATGTCCCCCTGGGAGATGTACAAGAGTGGTCATTGTAGATAAAGAGCTGCACATGACACACTTACTTCAATACTATGTGAAACTAATACTAGGTCCCTACAGGCAGTCTTCATGTATAAGAAATCTTATCATTCAGACGCGGCATGAGCCCAAATCTACCCCCTCCCCTCTTCCCCATTGAAAATGTACAGTAGTTCAGAAGCTACTAGTACTTGTGTAGGAGCTACGTTATGAAGATTGATAATTGTATGACCTTTTCTTTGCTCTTTGTTTCCTTGTTTATTGTACATTTCTTTTTATCTGTTTAGTTAATTGTAACTATATATTCCTTCTTACTTATTTCTCGTAAAATAAAGCTCAGATATTGAGATGGTTGCTAGTTAGTTGTGCAAACTAATGTTTACATGTCTGTTATACTGCTAAAAATAATAAAAACATATCTAAAAAAAAAAAGTATTACAAATTTCCTCTAGTGTGCAGATCTCCCTGTCCCCACACCCTGTCCTCAGAGTGAATGAGCTTACTAAACTTCAAGCCATATTGCATAGTTCTTTGCATCCGATTTACAGTTGTGAAAGTAAAACTGTTTCCTAAAAAACAAAAAAGTTTAGTTGTCATTACTTCAGAAGGACAGTGAGATTCAGGTTCACTCCACCAACGAGCCTTTGCCCAAGTTCTGCAGCGATGATAAGGTTCCAAGAACTCATTGCAAGTTTCTTCTTGCAATTCGTTTAGACTTTCATAATGATCACTTGACACTGTTATTGTGTTTTTCAATATAGTACTTCTCTCTTTAAAAATGCTACCCAGTTATTAGTGGTTATAGAGGCATTGCTATATAATAGGTATTGTATAACATTGAGTTATTTTAAGGCAAACTGACCCATTCCTATATATGCATAGCCCACTTGAGAAGAAGCAAAATCACTATTAGACGTGACACCTTTGGCATGGTATTCCCCCAGACTTTTTGTCTTCACTACCCAATTTTTGTGAACCTGTTTTTTTGGCATTAGGACTCTGTGCACTTTACCTCTGCTAACCAGTGGTAATGTACTTGGGCTCTCACCTTTAAACATGGTAAAATCGATATACACGTAATTGGCATATTTAATTTATTACCAGTCCCTAGTAAATGGTACTACATGTACCCAGGGCGTGTAAAACAAATGCTACCAGCGAACTGCAGCACTCATTGTGCCACCCAGTAGAGTAGCACTGTAAAACATGTCTGAGACCTGCCACTACAGCCTGTAGTGCACTTTTAAACTACAATATCGACCTGGCAAAAAAAACGTTTGCTAGTCCTAAACCTTCCTTTTTATTACTTAAAAGTCTCCACTATGGTAGGCTATCAAAGCTCATAGCACAGGGTGCATGGTATTTAAAAGGTAGGACATTTGTTCTTAACTTTTACATGTCCTTATAGTGAAAAACACCTTAAGATGTTTTTCACTGTAGCAAGGCTTCTCCTCCCATAGACTAACACTGGGTTACCTTATTACACTTAAGTGGCAACTTCAGTTTGGGAGCAGATAGAGAAATAATTTTTCCACTCATTTGAATTGGGATTTAAAATGCTCTTTAATGGTACAGTTGAATTTTAACAGACTAATCTGAAAATCCCACTTTTAGAAAACTGGCATTTTTCTGCCTCAATCAAATATGCCTTCCTGCCAGTATCCAGGGTTACATGATGATAATGTCTCTTGCGTGGTGTGATGTGTATTCCTTCCAGACAGGGGACAAAAAGGCCTTTTGATGTAGGGAGGATGCTCCTCTACTGTGCAGGATGGCCTGGGGGTTGTACTCAGTCCTTCCTGAGCTACAAAGTGTAGCCTCAGGGTTCTGCCCACCCCCTTACTGGCTTCTGAAGCTGTCTGCCCTGTTATTTGCAAATGCAACTGACACTTGGGCTTGCCTGCCCTTTGTCACCTTAGACCGTTTGGTGCCAAACCTAGGGAAAGGAAAAGAACTGACCAGAACCAGGTTAGGGGTAGACAAAGAAGGGGACCCCCCACACAAGCTGGCACTAGATACAAAAGTGGCACCTTCAGAACCTCTCATCGGAGCACTCCTGGACCTGTGGAAGATTCAGAAGAAGAACTTCCCTGCTGTCTGAAGAAGGACTGGCAATGCTTGTGCCAAACCCAGGATCCTCAGAAGTGACTCCAAAGGTCAGTTGGCTGACCTCCTGTTTGAACTACAGATACACAATAAGCTTCCAGAGGCCTTCCCTGCAACAGCCCAGCTAACCAGCCCCAACAAGCCATACCTGAGCCCTACTGCTGGTTTTTGCTGAAGTGAATATTGACCCCCCAAGAGGTGCCCTCCTGGCTCTGGACCCTTGACTGACATCAGAGTGTTGTCCTCCCACTGCAAGACCACAAGAACTTGACTCCAGGTGAGAATCTAGAAGTTTGGGCTCTTTACAATAGCGAAGACCGCCTGCATTTTCTGCCAATGCGAAGATCCAACATAAACCTGCTCCTCGTGTCAGCAACAACTGGTGCATCTCCCGCCAACTTGAATATCTGACGGCAACCTACTCCTCGTATCAGCAACAACCACCGCGTCTCCAGCTAGCGCAAGGACCTGGTGGCGACTTGCTTTTCGCACCAGCTACGACTGCCTGCGTTTCCTCCAGCGCGATGCTCTGGCTGAGGCTCCTCACATGGAACTGGAGTGTGTGAAAAGGCAAACTCCTCACTGGGATAAACCTGGTCCCCTTATCCGACCTACTCTCCATTGCAGCAAGCCTGAACAAGTGACTTTGAACCAGTTCAGCAAGACCAGATAACCACAAGTGGCGCTTTGTGTCATTTTATTTATTCATATTTTCTCTATTTTTCTGAATTGGTTTGGGTTTTTTCTTGAGTTGTTTTTAATTTATTACTGCTTGAGTGCTGCATAAATATTTTACACATTGCCTCTAAGTTAAGTCTAACTGCTTTTTGAGAGGGTTAAGCACAGGTTCATTTAGTGACTCTTGTGATTCACCCTAATAAGGATTGTGTTTATTTCTTGAGTGGTGTTCTCACCCCCATCAACTAATAACCCCATTTCTTACAGTGACCAAAGAGGCGGTGCAAGCAACCAGCAATTTGTAGACTACTTTATACTTTCAATCATCATCACTGCCTATTGAAGACCTGAAATCCAAATTGAGCAAACCATGTTACAGAATTGATTGAAGAAGTAGCTTCACCTCTCACATTCACATTCAGATTCTTCCTGAAATGCTTAAAATTTAAAATTATGTGCCTGAAGACCTATTGTTGTAGAGGCTAAGATTACTTATCTAGTCATTTATTAAGAGTTTCATGTAGCGCGAGCAAGATACAGTGGGTGTCAAAGTGTGTAGGATAAAACCAGCTTTGTTTATAAAAAAAAAAAAAAATGTTTGGTCCATTTTTTTAGCCGTTCTTTGTACGTTTGAGGGCAGAGAGGTGAGGGCGTCTAGATCTATCTAAAGTTCTCTATATTTATTATATTTAATAGATAGACTCAGTAGAAAACATTTCTTCCTCGTAGGGTCTAAAATAGCCTTAGGGGGCGAAGCTAGAAGCCCATTGCCTCATAGGCTGCTGTTGAAAACACCCAAATGGAAGTGAGTGGTATCATTATTTTTAAAACTATTAACTACAAATTTAAATGTTTAGAAACTTTACACCTTACCTGAAGGTAAGAGTTAAATCATAAATCTGTGAAAGATGACTATCCCTTAGAACTGTAGTAGTAATTCAGTGATTTCCTGACCAGGCTAAGTGTTGATGTCAAACCTCTCATTATATACTGCTCACCCAAAGTTTTATATTTTTCTTTCAATGCTGTATCTAACAAGTACACTAAACTGTACCCTTTTTAGCTTTTGTTTCCATAAAGTCACTACTAGAAAATGATCGACTGTTGTAATTGCTGACAATTCTAAATTTCGGACGATATTCTGTGTATGTAAAATGTTACTTTCCAGACTTGTGATATTACAAATCTTTTAATGGATACAAATACTGAAATGTTTAACTTGTACAAATAAAAAACATTTTCTAGGACATCACATCCAGTCGTAAGAGAACACTGATCATGAACAAGGGTGATATGTCGTGCAGGTGCCCTAAAACTTGTACCATACTTAAATTTGTGTACTCGTACTTGAGTTTAGAGTTGTAAAGTTATTTTTGAATTCTGCTTTTTGTTAATATTGCTTCAAAAACTTTTTATATGTTTTATAGGTTTGAATTGTGCGAACCAGCCTTTGTGGTAGGAAATTGCCTGGAGATCTCATCTGACAGTCATCAGTATGATCGGATCTACTGTGGAGCTGGTGTGCAGAAGGACCACGAGAACTACATGAAAATATTACTGAAAGTTGGAGGCATTTTAGTCATGCCTATAGAAGATCAGGTGATTTGTTACTTTCCTTTTGTTTGTTTTTTATACAGAATGGTTTACACACTAGGAATCTCCCTTCCTTGCATGCATACGTAACTAGACCTCTATCCAGGCACACATATCCAAAATTTCAGCAATACACTTTTTGAGGACCAGCTGCATGGTAATTCACATGCATTTTGTTTCTTTCTTGAGGGTGTATGTTTTGGTGGTATGAAGTGATGTTGTAGCTGTGCATAATACAAAATCAGTATGGTTGTACATCATGGAGAATTTTGTCAACTTTTAGGTGCAATGTTTATAAGTCCCTATTAGAAGAAAGTCATGTAAACCTTCCTTTATTGTTGTATTTGTGATTCCAGTCAATGGACATAGTCTAATATGAAGTTTGTTTTGGTAATATGCATCATAGTAGCCCTTACATGTACCAGTATTTCAAGTATTTTTAAAAAATATATATTACTCCAGATAGTGACAAAGGGAAGTTTAACCAAATTTAAGGACTTTGAAATTTTGACCTAAATTATCTTTAGAAACATGACCTGGCTAATAGTACATGCAGTGGCATCATGCCCCCCCCCCTCCCTTAGCAGCTTAAGTAAGTGGGGATAACTACTAAAAGTTTAATAGTTTTACATTGGCCTCTGCAGGGCTGCAGACAAAAGCCAGGACAAGGCTTAAAAGTGAGGGTTGAATGCTGCTATGCTATACACGTTCAGCAAAAGAGAGAGAAATAAATGATGCAAACAAAGACAAAAATTACAAAGAGAGCAGAAAATAGTGTTTAAAAAGGCACATAAGAAAAAAATGTATGAGAAAAGAAAGAATTGTGGTAGTTAGAAACTGGTAAGGGCAAACTGGAGAAGGCAGAAGGTGAAAGTAATGAATGGTGCAAAGAAGGAAGGAAATAGCAAAGTGAAAGGAATGGTGATTGAAAAGAAAAAAGGAAGAGTGAGTGCTAGGATGGATGGTTGAAAGGATGAATGGATGGAAAGAAGGGTGAAAGGATCAGTTGGTGAAAGGATGGAAGAAAGGATTGATGGAGAGACGGCTAAGCGGATAGAAAGAGGGACAGAAAAGTGAAAGGATGAATGGCTGGTAGAGTGAAAGGATGACCGATCTATGTGTGAATTGAATAATCATTGGATGGATGGATGGATGCATGGAAAGGTCAGAATGTGGATTGATGAATATGTGAAAAGATGAATCTAATTTCAGTAGCTAGTTAGAATAATGAAAGGATGGATGGAAAGGTGAAAGGCTGATGGATGAGTGGAAGGGTGGCAGGATGGATGGACAAATGAGTGGATCCAAGGATGAAGGAACCTAATATAGGAAGGACCAGGCTTATTATCTTCACTTGCTCAGTTTTGGTACAAGTATGGTTCAAAGTGAGGAGTATTTTAATTATATGGCTACTCCCGGCATATTCATTGGTGTGTAATTTCTTCTCTGTTCTCTCCAGTAGGAATTAGTCGTCTGTTCTTTTCATGTGCATTTGTGGTGAAGTGATGCAACAGTAGACACTCTGCTAACCAGTAGCTTGGCACTGCAAATAGCTTCAGCTACTGCGGTTTACAGCAATACCATTGCTACTACAGTCTGTACAACTGTATTGATAGCAGACAAAATCTACCTGTTTTGCCTCTTGCTGTTTCCATTTAAACCCTTAGTCTCCACCTCCATCTTTACCCCATGATTCTGGGAACTTTCTGAACAGACTGGCAGACCTCACATGACTGGAATAAAGAAAGAAGTCAAACAGTTTGTCTTCAAACAGGTTGACAGTAAACTTTAATGACAATTTCAGTGCCTCCGATACTAGAATTTTAAAAGATATCAGATAATTTGTCAACACAGTGGGTGTACTATCTCAAGCTAAAATTTCAGTATTTGCTAAATACGTGTGTGTTCTTAAATGTGAACAAGTCAATTGGAGTCTAAAGCATGATACCAGTGGGATTACTAACATCATCATTAGCTCTCGACTTGAAGCTAATCCCTTTGCCTGTGCTGTCTCGCTCTGATGTTTTATCTGTACTAACTCATACACTGTTTTTTTTTTTTTAATTCTGTTTCTTTGAGCTCAGAAAAGGAAAACACAAACCATTAACTATCATGTCACATACATAGGTACATTTCCTGATCTGTACATAATCTTCACATTCATGACTTGCATTACAGGACCCGTTTTATCTTCCCAAGCTTGCATACATCTCACAATCTCCTCCTCCTAGTCACCCAGTCCTCGATTCGATGTTGGAGAAACCAGAATTATTGTGTGAAGGAGAGTTTAAATGGTGTCTGGAGCTCGACAAAGGGCAACATGCCCTGTGGGCCCCATATATCTCCCAACTTCGAGATTCCCAGCATGTCCCAATTGTGGAACCCTTGCAGTCTCATGACTTCTCCTAGCGCCACTGTGCCCCACAGTGGTGTTTCTAGTTTGTTTATCGCTCCATCCAAGGCCCTTAGTCCCCCTTTTTCGCATCATGTCTACAGAGGCCGTGTTAGAGGCCTGCTTGTCAGCCTAGTCTGCCCATATATGTCCCTAAGATACCCCCTCTCAGCCATCCCCCATTTAGCCGCCTAGCATAGATGGCTTCCCTTAGTTTGAGTTCCGGAAGACCTATAGCGCCCTCATATTGGCCTCTGGTCAGCATTCTGAGCGCTCTGCACAGGAAACCCCCATCCCAGAGCAGTCGACAATGAATCCTTTCCACCTTCCGAAAAAAGCTGTCTGGCTTAGCAAATGGTATGTTCTTTAGTACATAGAGCAATGTAGGTAACATGATCATCTTGAAGAGGTCTGCCCGTCCCAAGTGCGACAAGTGGAGCCGTCTCCAATTCTCCATGTCAGACTTGTATTCGTCCAGTATTTTCTCCAATTTATTATTGATAAAGGCATGCAGGTCTCCTGTGATGCAAATCCCTAGATATAGGAAGTGGTGCTTCGTCCACTGCAGGGCTTTCACCAGCCTGCCCTGGGTTTTCGACACACGTCCCACGAGCCGCCAGCCACTCAGCCATGCCACTTCCAGTGTAGAACAGAACCAGGATCTTCCTATAGAGAGGTCCCTCAATTTAGCTTGGAAAATCATCATGTAATGTATGTCCCATTGTCATCGTTCCTGCCTGACCTTGTCGAAGGAGCGTCTCTTCATGAGGACTTCTTGGGTATAATGAGGAAATATCATAATTTTCTGGTTCTTGAAGTGGTGGGAGCCATGCTTTCGTGCTGCATAGAGAATCGTGTCACAATCTGGGTAATTCAGGATTTTTGCGATGAGGGGTTGTTCCCTGGCCCCTAATTTAGGTGGCACTCAGATTGCAGTGAGCAGAGTCCAGCAAGTGGTAAGGAGGCAGACTAGTGCTGTCTCTTCCCTCCTCCAAAAAGTTTTTTAAAAAAACGATTTTCCCTTTCTGTGATTACTGTCTTTGCCTGTGGTTGTTACAGTTTAAAAATGTAGTTTTAACCTGCCTGTGATTGTATATTTTATCACCTGTTTTGTGTGTTAAACTTGTGGTTTTCCTGCCCATGATTGCTTCCATTTAACGTGTTGAATTGTGGGATTTGCAGTCCAAACTCTGTAGTTTGTCGCTCTCATTCCTGGTGACTATTCAGTTTTCCCTCCAAATTTCTCCTTTGCTCTGTGCTAAGACCTGTATGTTAAACAGTGCACCCCCAGCCACCATTTTGTGTTATCAAGCCAGTGAAACCAGCCCCCCTGCCTCCCCTCCAGCAACAGGGATTTTCTACATCAGAAGGTGCTTCTGTGAGCTGTTTAAACTGTATTTAATAGGGACTGTGCACTTCGTTTTTTGGCCAGGAGAGGGAGTAAAGTTGTATTCAAACAGTATTGTTAGATTTCAAGTTTGTGAGGCCTTTACCTGCAGAAATCCAAAGTGTGGATTGAGCCTGTCTGTCTCCTAGGAGATTCTGGACAGGAGAAGCAGCTTCCAACTCCCTGGGCAGCAAACCTTGTCTGAGGTTGCTGGGACCTTATATAGTCTGCTAGTGGCTGCTACATGTATACACTGATTGGTGGTTGTATCTGATGTTTCTATTGGTTTGAGTTAGTGTCCTCATTGGTTGGGTATTTGAGGGTTCTGATTGGTTTCTGGATCTGTGATTCAATCAATGTAGGGTTGGGACTAGGGCTAGGGTTATGATTTCTATTGGAAGCAGGGACTAGGGCTTCCTGTTTTATTGGTTGTTGGGACTAAGGTGGAACTAGGACTAGGGTTAGGCCTTTAATTGGAAGTAGCGATTAGGGCTTCTGGTGTTATTGGTTGCTGGACTAGGTGTGGGACTAAGAGTAGGGTTAGGCTTTCTATTGGAAGTAGTGACTAGGGCTTCCCGTCCCATTGGTTGCTTGGACTAGGGTTGGGACTACTGGTAGGGCTAGGGCCTCTATTGGACATAGAGATCAGGGTTTTTTGAACTGATTGGATGCTTGGAGTAGGGCTAAGATTGGCTGTAAGGTCCTGATCTCCTATTGTAGAAATAAAAACCTTCTTAGGGGTTCACTGATACATCTGGTCCTTAAGACCAACAAAGAA